>JAUPFT010000027.1:12351211-13053711 GCA_036936625.1 Parnassius smintheus behrii | reverse complement strand
CACTCACCATACGAAGCACAGCAGCATTAAGCTACTATTTCACGCTGGTATTCTGTGAGAGCGTGATCCTTTTCCGGTCGAGCCGACCCATTCGTGCTACAATTATACTACTAATATAACTACAGCATGGCCCTACCACTTCGAAACGTACATATCAAAAGTATATCCTATTCAATAGGAAATGGTTATTAAAACCCGGTTCATGTTTTTTGTGTGTGTTCACAGAGTGTTTTTTGTTAAATGGAGTACATGAAGCCATAGAATAAATAACAGTACTAAAACTACAGGCCGAATTAAAAAGTTAAGTCATCAACAAACAAACGAACTTTTTTTGTTTCGATTTTGATGTCGCATGTCGGTTACTTGTCGTCTACAATGCCCCGGGGGACAATGCAGGTATCGGGCCTCGGGGTAGCCCCCATTACCCGGACATTCCTCATGTCCCATTTCTATGGGACAGTCCTTTATAGCCTGTTTAGGCTCAATAGCATACTACGGATTTATCCGTATGGTAGTAATTTATTTTCCCGTAGTTATCCAACTACGGAAAAGGGAGGTTGTCTAATTAATTAAGTCAAAGTTGGCCTTTCAGCGGCATTGTGGCTTGTTACTCGACTCTCTAATCACATATAGAGAGGAGTTCTCTTGGAAGAGGTCGCCCGTCCGGTGGCCGGGTGTGCAACGGCGCAAAGCCGTTGAGGTGTTCGTGTGGCCCGTTATCAGCACGGTCAAACATGCCGCACGCTAACCGGGCCACAAAGTCGGTGATGCTCTCGACCTTCAAGTCGGCCGCTATTACGTCATTCCGGACGTAGCGACCTGCTCCGACGATCGTCCTTAATATCAGATTCTGCTGGGCCTGTAGTCGCCGCCTCAGAGGGTCGCTCAGAAGTGCGTACCAGGCCGGCGCAGCGTAGGTGATGATAGTCCGGATATACATCTTGTATATCCGGAGCTTTGTTCTTATAGGCAGCTTGGATGCTAGGCCGGCAAGAGCGTCGCCCGCGCACATCGGGCCCGGCGGACGACGAAGTCGACGTGCGCGGTCATGCGCAGCGTCCTGTCGATCCTGCACCCAAGGTAAGTTACAGCCTTCTGGTACGCAATCTTCTGGCCGTTGAGTGTCAGCGGTGGTGGAAACTTCCTGAGACGGCGAGTGAGCAGAGCAGTCGTCTTACCAACGTTGACGACCATCCTCCACTCATCCAGCCATGGTGGCAGCAGGTCCAGCAGACGCTGCATCTTGGCAGTGGCTATGTGGGCTCTTCTGGACGAGGTGAAATAGGCGCTATCGTCCGCGTATAGCGCCAGCTCGACGTCGTCCTCCCACTCTTTAAGCCTGCCTGCCAGTGTGGGTATATCATTGGTGTAAGCCGCGTACAGGACTGGAGACAAACAGCTGCCCTGTGGAACGCCGGCTTTAATAGTTCTTGTTGCGGACTCGGCGTCCTCTACGCAGACGTAGAACTTCCTGTCTTCCAGGAAAGACGCTATTAACCGCAATATAGCAGGAGGGACACTGGTCTGTTCTTCCAGCTTATATAATAATCCTATGTGCCACACCCGGTCGAACGCCTTCTCGATATCGAGAAAGACGCCCAACGATATGCGGCCACGATTGTACTCTGCCGCAAGCAGGTGCAGCACTCTAGTCAGTTGTGTGACTGTGGAGTGACCCCTCCTGAATCCGTGCTGCTCCGTCCGAAGTTGGATGCACGGACGGAGACGTCTTAGCAGCAATCTTTCAAACAGTTTAGCTATATGTGGTAATAGCGTGATCGGCCTGTAGCTGGCAGCTCTACGCCTGTCCTTCCCGGGTTTCGTCAAGACGATAATTTTGCCTTTTTTCCAGTCCTCCGGGAAGTGGGATGTCCGCAATATCCCATTGTAGAGTCGACCAAGCTCTACTAGGACTCTATTAGGCAGCTGTCGGAGTGCAGCGTTGGTAATCCCATCGTGCCCCGGCACCTTCCTCGGTTGCAGGCAGGTTGCTGTCCTCCGCAATTCGGCGGGGGAGATGAACCAATCTCCTGCAAGAGGCGGCGCGGGCGACGACAGGAACTCCTGTACGCGACTTTCCTTCCGGGCATGAAGCTCCATGAACTCCGCACTTGCTGTGTTCGGCATAAATTGCTCCTCGAAGTGCTCGACTAGGATATCCGCTCTGCCATTGGCATCATAGCAACGTTTGCCCGCATTGTTAGTCAGCGGGCAAACGGGAGGTTTGGTTTTTGGTCAACTGCCGGTTCAGTTTATAGAGCGACGCATCATACTCTTCCGCCTTCTGGATGTGCCGATCCCAGGCCTCTCCTCTGAAGGCCTGGACTGCAACCGACAGTTCCTCCGATAAGGTGTTCAGCTGTGTCTTAAGTCTGGGACAGCGAGTACGCGCCCAGAGCTTTCTCAGCGCTCTTTTGCGCTTGATCTGCACGCATATCTCACGCGGCAGATCGTCTCGCCTTGCAGTGATCGGGACGACCGTAGAAGCCGCGTGGAGGGCCTCCTTGATGTTGTTGGTAATTCTAGTAGCAGCGGCCTCTACGTCGTCCGCTGTGCTTAAAGGTTGGTGTGCTGGAGGTCTCTGCTGAAGGTGTTGACAGTAGAGCCTCCAGTCGACACGGGTTTTAAAAGCTCTAGGCGGCGTAGTCACTGCCTTTAGGCCAAGGGTTATCAGTAACGGGAGGTGCTGTGAAGGGAGGTCGTACAGCACTTCTACCACTATCGGATAGTTGACGTTCCTAGTGAGCACGATGTCTAATACATCCGGATGCCTCCGTGGGTCGGTAGGAACGTGTGTTGGCTCCTCGGGACCTAAAACGTCATACAGGTTCTTTTCTGCGTCATCATATAGTTCAAGACCCGGCGGGGTGATCACTCTGGACCCCCACGCCGGGTGTTTGGCGTTTAGGTCCCCGGCGATGATTACAGGTGTATCGCCTTCCATCACCGTCCGGATGTCTGAGGGGCAGAATGGAGTCCCTGGCGGGCGGTATGCTGCATATATCCTTAGTTCCTCGCCCGCCGCCTCCACTCTTATGCCGATTGAGCGCATTGTCTGGTAGGATGGTAGTTCCAGCTCTTCATGGACGATGTCCTTCCTTACTAGAACCGCCGTCCCTCTATAGGCGGCCCCTTGAGAAGTGACCTCGTCCCTTCTGTAAATATGGAAGTTTGGCAGCTTTATGCGCGTCTTTGGGTTTAATTTAGTTTCGCCCAGCAATATAATATGTATGTCCTGTTGCTGGGCGACTGTGCGGAGTTCAGGCAGCTTCTGCTGTATTCCGTCCGGGTTCCAGTACATGAGGCGCAGGTTACTCACCTCCGTAATGCCTGGCCAGGAGGTTTGCCAGCGCCTTCATGATCGCTGTTACTGGGTCAGTCCCGGCTCTAATATCGGCCAGGACTTGGGTGCCGACCTCGATGGCAATACCAACTAGGCGCTGGATTGCATCAGCTGTTTCGAGGCCGGCAGTCGGTGGTCTCCTATATGAAGGCGTTGGTGCTGGTCTCGGGCGTTGGTCTTCTTGTTTTTGGGTGGAGCGCGCTCTGTGTATAGGTCGAGCTCTCTCTTCGGGTGGAGCCCTCTCCTGCACTCTACCCACGCCCTTTTTGGTGGTCTCCTTGGTAACCTGCGCCTGAGGGGCTGTTGGTCCTGGTGTCGGGGTAGAGGTGACAGCCCGAGGAGGCTGCGCCTTCTTTCTGCTTCTCTCCCGCCTCCTCTTTTTTGAGGGTTGCCGTTCTGTGGCAGGATTGGCGGGAGGCTGCAGAGTCGCCCCGGTGGTTGCCCTTACTTCTACGGGTTCCACCGTTTCCTTGTGTGGTACGGGTGGGGGGGGGACTGTTTGTCTGCCCTTCCCCGTGATGATAGCCCACCCGTCTTTCTGGATGGTTACTGCTTTTGGGCGACTCTGGGGGATCCTTTTCGGGTCCTCCGGGAGTAGCCCCGGTAAGGTAATCCCCTGCCTCCGTGCAGTCCTCCTCAGGACTGGGCAGCGACGATCATTGGCTGTATGGTTCTTGCCACAATTGGCACATGTGGGTTCCTCTTCCCTACCCCGAGGGCAAAGGCTCGCTATATGCTCCCCGGCGCAGCATACGCACTTCACCGGCCTGAAGCAGTTAGCTGAGGCGTGTCCAAAGGCCTGGCAGCGGTGGCATTGTGCCGGTCCTGCTTTCCTTTGCCAGGCCTCAATAACTACTCCTCTCATGAAGAGTAGTTCGTCGACTTCATATAATTTCTTGAGCTGCTCCAGGCTCAGGTGGTCAAACTGGGCAAAGTAGACACATCCTGGTCTGCCCCTTCGTGGTGGGAATGCTTTCACGTATTTGACCGGGAAGCCCTTTGCTTTTATGGCCTCCTCAACGGCACTGGTATCTGTGCCCATTGGTAGACCCCGGATGCCCACTTTCGTGGGCTTGTCTTCATCCGGGGTATAGCAGTACCACGACAGGTTTGGTATTTCCTTGGAAAGTTCAACCATATAACGTTGAACAGTCCGAAATTCCGTGGCACTCTGAGGTGTAAAGCGTACTCCTCTCCCGAATGGACGGGCATTCAATGGGTGACCCAACATTCTGTTGAGCTCCTTGAAATGCCTCGTCCAATCCGGGAGGCATTCAGCCGCTATGGGCGGGTATCTGGTTTTCTCCTCCTGGTCGGCAGGCTTATCTGAAGTCACTGCCGCCGGTTGGGGTCGCGGTACTACCGGCGCAGCTACCATGTGGGCGTAGCTAGTAGATGGCCGTTGGCCATCATCCTGCGGACGCCCGGACGGATTTTCGGTTGTCTTCTTCGGAGACATGGACGGCGAGTGTCCAACCGATGTGTTGGGGGCTAAGGTCGCATAGGTTGTAGCACTCCACCCGTACGACCCTTCTTCCCCCTGCTCTAGATCGACAGCTTCCATGCTGGAGTGATGTTCCTCTGATCTAGGGGGGGTGGGTTTATTCGGCGATGGCGACTTGGGTGGTGATCTCCTAATTGGCCGTTGGTCTTGTTCCTCCTCGGATGTCGAGTAATCCGAGGAGTTAGAGGCTCCGAAGCATTGCCTCTTCTCAATAAGTGATGCTGCAGTCTCTGGTGGAGTGTGCCTTCTCCACGACTTCTTAGCCCGCTGTTGTTGGGGGACCGGTTCTAGCCCAGTCGTACCTTCAGGTACGATGGGCGAGAGCGCGGTCCTCGGTGCGGGTCCTTTTCCTGGAGACAGGGGTTTCCTGGTAGGGATCTGCGAGTAGGAAGACACTACTCGAGTCCTTTCCGGATGAAAGATGTCCCGGTACGCTATTGGTCGATCTAAGATGCTTGTTCTGTCCGGTGGTTTCCTGGTTCTAGGTGGAGGCCCCCCCTTATCGTTGTCCTTATCGGACATGCTGAACCTACCTAAGAGTCAGTAGTCTTACCTAATGGCCCTGTCTATATCCAGCCGTTCGGCAGTAATGCGCGACGCGGATGGAGGATGCAATTAAGTTGGCGTAGACACTTTGGGCACTGCCTACCCCTTTTATACCAAAAGGGTTGGGGGAAGTGCTATGGTGGCACTTTACGACGCGACTAGGCACAGGATGCTCGGAGCGCATAAAGTGCCAAGAATCACCTAGGGGCCGGTGACCTCGACGCCTCACGGAATCACGGGACTCAACGTTCGGCGGAGTTTGTCGTACCGGCGGTTATTTGCAGCCACTGTATAACTGCAAGCAACGCACACCTAGGAGATCCTTGCATGTCGGTGCATTGATGTAGCGAATTATGCTGATTATAATATCTTTTGTTGTGATTGTGAACAATGGTGACGTTCCGTTATTACAAAAAAAAAAAAAACAGAGTTTTGCCTGCTTTGATTCGGCGGATTAAAAAAAAATAAGCCCGATGCCGTTGCTTAATTCAAACCTTAAAACTAACCGATTCTTATTTAGCCCTACCTTGTTATGTATTCGGGCCACGGTCGCGAGCAATAACGCGCTTTTTCAATGGACCAATTGAACGATTACGTTGTTTATTTATTTGGTTAACGATGGCTTTGTGTTTTGATTATAGGTTTAAAGAAGTTATTATCTCAAAAAAAGAACAAATATTCACTTATATGAGTCTTAAAAATAACATAATTGGTAAAAATTATACATCTAAAATCTAAATACGTTGACTTAATAAGTCTTAACTTTATTCATATAATATATGAATAATGTTACATAAATATACCAAAATTAGGATTAAAAAAGCACTGTCTTTAAATTAATATTTGATAGTGCTTTTTTAATTTATCTTTAAATTTTGAAAAGATTTTTCATGAAATACCTCGTTCGGTAGGTGTTGGCGACGCGCCTATAAGAATGTTTCAGTTTATTAAATCAACCGATGACGCATAGTCATGAAAAGCAAATTATCGAGCCACGACGCTCTGATAAGAAAATGCTTAGTTAAATCTTAAAGAAATGTCGAATTAATGATAAGAAGGTCTTGGGTTCGACTCCCAGGCCGGACTATTTTGTTTGTTTTCCTAGGTAATATCGCCTAATAAATTCGTAAGGAATTTAAGATATAAATTATGTTACCGGATTTGTTCCCCGGTTGAAATCATCTTTCTAATGATGTAAATTCATAAGAATATTAAAGTAAAGTTAAAGATCGGATTGGTTCCCCGGTCGAGATAATCACTCTGTGCACAGACAGAATTAAAGGAAATTAATTGCATAAGTATTGTCTTGTATAAGTTTGATACGTTTGTACGAAAACAAATGCCTATTTGTTATGATTGATTAATGAAAACATTCACTTGTATTGTTATCTGATAAGAAGCATGATAACAAGTAAGAATCTTATCAGAAATAGTTTCCTACTGTTTGAAAATTATGTAGAAACACTTGTCTATTTAATATTGTTAAAATTAAGTGTATTTCAGACTTTCATTTTTTCTGATAGTCGAGAGTCGTGCAAAGTTAGTTGTTCAAATAGTGTGAGTTCACGGAAGCACGCTGACCACGCCCTTAGGAGGCCGAATATGTAAAAATTTAAAATGTTTGAAATTTCAGCAATTTATGTAAAAATGACTTGTAAACTATTTCAGGTTGATTGTACGTGCTAAAAAGGTGAATTCTGTGTTATTTTTATGTGAAAATTCATGTGCATAAGTGAAATAATGATAGTTTTGTATAAGAAATTTAAAAGTGTTTTAAATAGTGAAATGAATAGAGAAAATGTAAATTAAACTATTGTATTAGTTAACTTATGTATAAATTCAAGTAGGAAACATTGTTTTAACTTTCTGTGTTAAATATTTAAGAAGTTTGCATTTTGGATTTGTGAGTAAAATAGGTGGTTTTCGTTTAATAAATAAAAGGTTTTTTGTAATATGAAGATATAATGCATATCATAGTGTAGATATTGTTTTGTACTACCTATATTGACAAATTGTATTTGAATATGACTTGAGTAAATAAAGAAATTAAGTGAAACGTGAGAGAGTAATAGTACAAATTCATGTAATTAAGTTGCGCAGGCACGCGAATGGCGCGGCTCACTTTCGCGTTTAGCTCTGGGGGTAGCTTAGTAAACGGGTTTTATTGCAATTCGTTCGGGGAAGAAAATCCTTCGGGAAAAGAAAATAGTTCGGGGAAGAAAATAGTTCGGGGAAGAAAATCCTTCGGGAAAAGAAAATAGTTCGGGGAAGAAGATAATTCGGGAAAATAGTTCGGAAAAACAAGAAAATCCTTCGGGAAAAGTGAAAACCAGCAGTCAAGAAGAAGAGTATAGGGAAAAGTGATTACTCTCTCACGGAACGGTTTGAAGATAATTGCTGTTTCATTCCCAAGATCCCTTAAGTTATACAGTCCACATCGAAGAATTAAGGCGTCGGGACCGGGACGACTTCGGAAGACCCGTAATCCCCGTCTGAACCTACTTGCTGAAAAGGAAAGAGGTTATCGCCCTAGTGTGTTACTCCGTTGCGGAGATCACATACGTTGTTCCCGAACCCAACGTAGGCGCGATAGGAGGCTGGATCGAGAGAAGCCTCGATTTCTCCCTTCTGTTTCTTAGTATTATTTTCCGAATTCCGTTAGGTCCTTTTCAATTGGTCCTCGCGAGCCGAATTCCTTTTCAATTGGTCCTTCGAGCCGGATCAGGAGAACCTTCCGAAGCTGTTTCCTTTTCAATTGGACCTTCGGAGCCGGATTAAAGACCACCCGAACCCCGCCAGCTGGATCAAGGAACCAGCTGTGGACTGCTGGTTGTGGAAAAAGAAGACCTTCGGAAGCCGAGTGAAGATCAGCAACCGAAGGAAGCCGGAGGTTTGAGCTGAAGCAATAGGACCAAAGGCCAGAAGACCAGGACGTCAGCGCTGAAGGACGGGACCTGGAACTACCGGAATAAAGAAAACCGGGATTGCGGCCGGGGGCGTGTGCTCGCATGGGGCACGTATCGCAGCCGGGCGCAGGTGTCTTGTGAAGGCACTCATCGTGGCCAAGCAGGGCTTGGCATTTTTCCTGTCGGGCAAGCGTGCTCGGCATTTCCTGTCGGACAACTGTGTCCGGCATTTCCCGTCGGGTCATCAGGGTGCAAGAAGCATCCACCGCTGCTGCTGCCGGGCGAGGGTGCGCGTGGGCACCTGACTGCATCGCGGCCGGAGGAGGGCGCCTGGACGAGGCGTCACCGGCAACTGGGCGGCGAGCACAGTATACATCCCGACCACCTAACGGTGCCAAACGGTTGGGCTCTGGCATAACACCTTCGGGTGGAGCAGTTCTCTCGAGCGAGACTGCGCTTGCACTACCGCTCGACTGTTTCGTCATATTCCTTGGCGGGACAGTTCCTGAACCTTTCCTCCATTCCATTCCTGCACGACTCCATCCCTGGACGGCTCACCTCGGTAGGCCCCGTTCAGGATTGATAGGGCTGTTAGGGCTGTTAGGGTGGTAGTAGGGTTGTAGGTTGGGAGATAAAGGGGGGGAGGGGTAGTGGTGTTAGGTTGGGGTGTAGAAGGGTTGTAGGTAAGGGGTTGTAGGGACCGTAGGGACAGTTAGGGACCGTAGGCCAACAATCACCTTCCTGCAAGATGAAGAAGGCACAAGACCAGACAGGGAGAAGCGAAGGGAGCAGGACAAGGACAGGGCTCTCAAGAAAGGCTAAAGAAGCGGAATCATCTGGAGCGACCACAGCTACTGCGTCAAATGGAGCAACTCCTTCAAGTGGAGCCACCACCGACACGTCCACATGCACGTGGGACTCAGGGACGTCCATGGCAACGACAAGCAACAGGACGGACACCAGTGGTACGCAGGCCAGCACCGCACAACAATCCGTTATATCCAGGAGTGAAACGGTGGTCGAAAAAGTAGGTCAAAGGACCGAAGAAGCGGCATCGTTAAGGACAGTAATCGGGCACACTAGTGATAAAGGGTCACAAAGAGGTAGTAGGTCATCGCGATCGGCGAGGCTGAAAGCCGAATTAGAGGCGCGGATTAAATTCGAACGCTCAGAGCTCGAACGAGCACAGGCAGCTGCTGCCTTAGCCAAGTCTCAATTGGAGTTGGCACGACTCAATCGAGAAGAGGAGATCGACTCGAGTGAGGATGACGAAGAGCGGAATACTCAGGTGGAACCTTTCGTAAGGAGTTGGGTTCAGCAGACCATAATGAGCGCGCCGGTTAGTGTAGCACAACCCGATGTTACTGATAAGGAAGCGTGTAAAGGATCGCGCCGCAAAGGGGCGGAGATCGAGCGCAACCAAGGAAATGCACAGAAAACACACGCGAGTGAGGTGTCAGAATTGACCGAAGCGATTGTGAGTGCAATAAAAATAGCTGGTAAAGATAAGTCTTCCCAGCTTCATTTCCTCCAGGAATTACCGGTGTTCGATGGAGACCCGGGTGAATGGATTATTTTCAAAACGGTGTTTGATGACACGAGAAGTCAATTTTCAGGGGTGCAAAATGTCGCACGCCTTAGGAGGGCATTAAAGGGCACCGCTAAGGAAGCGGTTAAGTCGTTGTTGTTTACTTTGTGTGAACCGGAAGAAATAATGAACGCTCTCGAAAGAAGATTCGGTAGGGTTGAGATGCTCATTCTAGCCGAAATCGAGAATGTAAAGCGTATGCCAAGATTGGCAGAAGATTGCCGGAATATAGGATCTTTTGCAAGTCGTATTACGAACGTGGTTGCCACGATACAAGCGTTGAATCAACCACAGTATTTGTACTCACCGGAGTTAGTGAGCCGCATAGTGGAGAAGCTCGGAACTATGATTAAATTTAAATGGTTTGAATATCGAGCTCAATATCCTTTGGAGCCAGAGTTACAAAAGATGGCCAAGTTTTTAAATTTATTGAGTGAACAATTTGGAGCGTCCTTAAACAATGAAAATGCGCCTGAAAAAAGGAAGCGTCCTGAATTCAGGAAGCAAACTGTACACACTGCAAAGGGAGGTGTACGCAGATGTGCCGTGAGCGAGCGCTATATGCGCCGAAGTAAATCGAGCGAGCGTTTAGAACGCCGAAATAGTAAAGGGCACAACCGACAGGTGGTTATGACAACCCAGGATAAGCCTGTAAGTCGGGTAACACATAAGTGTGTTATATGCAACAAGGAGCACTCTATAGTGAGTTGTTACAAGTTTAAGGACATGAATATTCACGAGAAATGGGAAGCGGTTAAAAAGGCGAAAGTATGTTTCCAATGTTTGTCACCTAACCATAGGAGGTTAGAGTGCAAAGCGAAAAAATGTGGTGTAGAGGGATGTAGAATGTCACATCATCGAATGCTACACCGATACCCCAAAGAAAAAACCTCGCCACAAGGGGACGAGGGGGGTAAAGATGCTCAGATTACAACTGTTAGTACAGTGAATGCACTGGCATGTGCATACTTAAAGATTATACCGGTCGAGTTGTATGGACCTAGAGGAAAGGTCAAGACAACAGCTCTTCTGGATGAGGGATCGACCATGACACTCATAGAGGAGTGGATGGCTCAAAAATTAGCGCCTCGCGGACGTAAAGAGGGATTACGTATCGAAGCCGTGGGAGGAAAGCGAATTAACGATGACAGTTCGTATCGCTTAAACATTAAGATAAAAGGCATTTACTCGAGCGACTTAGAAGAGATAAGTGTACAAACAATTAAGTCACTTAACCTTTCTCCGCAGTCGGTAAGCCGAGAATTATTACAACGGTGTCCTCATTTGACACCGATTAAGGATGAGTTGATGTATGAGAGGTCCAAACCTACCATATTAATTGGTCAGGACAATTGGCATCTCATAGTTACTCGTGAATTAATTTCAGGAGGTAAGAACCTACCTGTAGCATCGCTCACCAAACTTGGATGGGTTTTACATGGTCACATATCGGGTGGTATTAAACCGATCAAGATCGTTAACCACATTTCCACCAAGAAGGAGGAAGATATGGATAAATTAATCAAGGATTACTTTAGCTTGGAATCTCTGGGAGTATCGGCTAGAAAACCCGTGAACGACCCAGAAGAACGAGCATTAAGTATTTTGAACAAAACGGTACGTCGTATACCTAATAACAGGTACGAGACTGCTTTGTTATGGCGCACAGACAATGAGTGCTTGCCGTCGAATAGAGCGCAGGTTGAAAGTCGCCTGTTTAATATTGAGAAAAAGCTCGACAAAAATAGCGAGTTGAAAAAGGAATATGAGAAGCAAGAATTCCTCAGGAAGAGTCCAGATTTATGGCCCAAACAAGTGGACGCCATAAAAAGCTTAGAAACAGGTGAAGAAAAATCGCCAAAGGGCGTAAATGCGTTAAGAAAGCAAGAACCGTTAAGTCTACCCGACTACGGACGATTTAGCAGCTTTAAGAAATTCCTTGGGGCAACTGCACGCACCTTGCAAGCGGTAGAAAAATTCAAGAGTTTAAGAAAGTCGGTTAAAGGACCCGACGACGCAGCCGAAAAGTCGGTTATGTGTTCCAACAAAGTTTTAGCAAAGTCGGTTAAAGGACCCGATGGCGCGTTGGACATAGCGCTCTTGAAAAAAGCGGAATTCTTAATTTGGAAGTTCGTTCAAGACGAATGTTTTTATTCGGAAATAAAGTGCTTGAAAGCAGGCAAAAGCGTTGAAAGAAGTTCACGCTTAAGTAAATTATCTATGGAAATAGGAGAGGATAACTTACTCCGTTTAAATGGACGTTTACCTTTCAAGTCTAATTTGACCGAGGAAAGTAGAAAACCTGTCATATTAGACGGTAAACACGAAATCGTTAAAATGATGATTAGAGAAGTTCATCATCATTTTGGACATGCCAATCACCAGACGGTGATGAATGAGGTGAACCAGAAATTTTACGTCTTGAACTTACGTAATGTAGTACGAAGTGTGTCACATCATTGCCAGTGGTGCAGGACATACAGGTCAAAGCCGCAGAACGTGCCACAAGGAAATATTCCTCTGGAGAGAATAGCTCATCATGAACCACCTTTTACATGCTCAGCTGTGGATTATTTCGGTCCTATGAGTGTGACTATAGGAAGGCGACACGAAAAACGTTGGGGTGTTTTATTTACGTGTCTGACTACCAGAGCAGTACATCTGGAATTAGCAGCCTCATTGACACCAGCGTCAATGATAATGGCGTTAAGGCGATTTATCGCCAGAAGAGGAAAACCAACCGTTATATACAGCGATAACGGGACGAATTTCAAAGCTGCAAATAAAGAATTATTGAAAGCATGCGAAGAATGCTATGAGGGCATGAAAAATGAGTCATTTAAGAAGTACATTAAATGGAAATTTATACCTCCGGGAGCACCGCACATGGGTGGCGCCTGGGAGAGGTTAGTAAGGTCGATTAAAATTGCGTTGACCGCTACGCTCAGAGAAAAGAGCCCACGAGAGGAGGTTCTACATACGTTACTTTTAGAAGCAGAGCACACAGTGAATTCCAGGCCTCTGGTAACATTCAGTATGGATAGTCCTGAAGAGGGTTTGACACCCAATCATTTTCTTCTGGGACGCTCATGTGGTGATCGACCACCTGGATTATTTCTAGAGCGGCATCTGACGGGTCAACTCAATTGGAAAGCTGCACAGAGGTTAGCCGACCATTTTTGGACAAGGTGGCTGAAGGAATACATGCCTACCTTAATACCGCGAACAGGTAATAACGGAAAGTTCATGGAACCTAAAGAAGGCGATATTGTTTTGATAATAGATCATTCGTTGCCACGAAATACGTGGCCAAAAGGAAAAATTAGTAGAACGTTACCGGGACCAGACGGTCACACCAGAGTGGTTGACGTCATTACTAGCACAGGTATCTTGAGGAGACCTACATCCAGAATAATAGTCCTGGTACCCGCGACGCCTCCCAAATGATGGTGCTGACGCACGGGGGGGAGATTGTTGGCGACGCGCCTATAAGAATGTTTCAGTTTATTAAATCAACCGATGACGCATAGTCATGAAAAGCAAATTATCGAGCCACGACGCTCTGATAAGAAAATGCTTAGTTAAATCTTAAAGAAATGTCGAATTAATGATAAGAAGGTCTTGGGTTCGACTCCCAGGCCGGACTATTTTGTTTGTTTTCCTAGGTAATATCGCCTAATAAATTCGTAAGGAATTTAAGATATAAATTATGTTACCGGATTTGTTCCCCGGTTGAAATCATCTTTCTAATGATGTAAATTCATAAGAATATTAAAGTAAAGTTAAAGATCGGATTGGTTCCCCGGTCGAGATAATCACTCTGTGCACAGACAGAATTAAAGGAAATTAATTGCATAAGTATTGTCTTGTATAAGTTTGATACGTTTGTACGAAAACAAATGCCTATTTGTTATGATTGATTAATGAAAACATTCACTTGTATTGTTATCTGATAAGAAGCATGATAACAAGTAAGAATCTTATCAGAAATAGTTTCCTACTGTTTGAAAATTATGTAGAAACACTTGTCTATTTAATATTGTTAAAATTAAGTGTATTTCAGACTTTCATTTTTTCTGATAGTCGAGAGTCGTGCAAAGTTAGTTGTTCAAATAGTGTGAGTTCACGGAAGCACGCTGACCACGCCCTTAGGAGGCCGAATATGTAAAAATTTAAAATGTTTGAAATTTCAGCAATTTATGTAAAAATGACTTGTAAACTATTTCAGGTTGATTGTACGTGCTAAAAAGGTGAATTCTGTGTTATTTTTATGTGAAAATTCATGTGCATAAGTGAAATAATGATAGTTTTGTATAAGAAATTTAAAAGTGTTTTAAATAGTGAAATGAATAGAGAAAATGTAAATTAAACTATTGTATTAGTTAACTTATGTATAAATTCAAGTAGGAAACATTGTTTTAACTTTCTGTGTTAAATATTTAAGAAGTTTGCATTTTGGATTTGTGAGTAAAATAGGTGGTTTTCGTTTAATAAATAAAAGGTTTTTTGTAATATGAAGATATAATGCATATCATAGTGTAGATATTGTTTTGTACTACCTATATTGACAAATTGTATTTGAATATGACTTGAGTAAATAAAGAAATTAAGTGAAACGTGAGAGAGTAATAGTACAAATTCATGTAATTAAGTTGCGCAGGCACGCGAATGGCGCGGCTCACTTTCGCGTTTAGCTCTGGGGGTAGCTTAGTAAACGGGTTTTATTGCAATTCGTTCGGGGAAGAAAATCCTTCGGGAAAAGAAAATAGTTCGGGGAAGAAAATAGTTCGGGGAAGAAAATCCTTCGGGAAAAGAAAATAGTTCGGGGAAGAAGATAATTCGGGAAAATAGTTCGGAAAAACAAGAAAATCCTTCGGGAAAAGTGAAAACCAGCAGTCAAGAAGAAGAGTATAGGGAAAAGTGATTACTCTCTCACGGAACGGTTTGAAGATAATTGCTGTTTCATTCCCAAGATCCCTTAAGTTATACAGTCCACATCGAAGAATTAAGGCGTCGGGACCGGGACGACTTCGGAAGACCCGTAATCCCCGTCTGAACCTACTTGCTGAAAAGGAAAGAGGTTATCGCCCTAGTGTGTTACTCCGTTGCGGAGATCACATACGTTGTTCCCGAACCCAACGTAGGCGCGATAGGAGGCTGGATCGAGAGAAGCCTCGATTCCTCCCTTCTGTTTCTTAGTATTATTTTCCGAATTCCGTTAGGTCCTTTTCAATTGGTCCTCGCGAGCCGAATTCCTTTTCAGTAGGCTATTGTACAATAGCGCTCACGCAAACTGAATAGTTTTCGAACCATAAGTTTTAGTCCTAGCCTCCTAGCTTTTGGTAATTGCAGTTTATGTTTGTTTCGTGTACAGTGTTTATGTGATTTCGTTTTAAAACTAAATTTTTTGACTAATATGCACATTTTGTATTTCTATAATTGACTTACGGATAATGTATCAGTTTTTTTTAAATAGAGATCTTTAGTAGGAAAGCGGTAGTCAAGTTGGAATTAAACTATTAACAATTATGATCACTAAAACCCAGCTGTACATAATATTTCTATACATATATATAAAATTAATTTGTCTGTCTGCAATATCGAAAGTTAAAGTTACAGCCTATATTATGTCCCACTGTTGGGCACAGGCCTCCTCTCACATCTGAGAGGGTTTTAGTGCATGTAAGTGTTTGCCGCGCTGCCCCAATGCGTGTTGGCGAACTTTCAACGTCTTCAAAGGTAGGAGCCTTGGTAGCTCAGATGGGTAACGCTCGCTGTAAAGTCACATTATGCAAGGAACCCGGCTTCGATCCCCGCCGGTACCAATGAAATTGTTAATGCAATTTTAAGTTCTGATTTACCACGTGCTCAGCGGAGAAGCAAAACATTGTGAGGAAACCTGAATGTCTGATAAATATAAAAAAATATCGAAGAAACAGCCTTATATAAGGCTGAGGGGGTTATTTGTATAACATTGATATATATTTTTTTATAGAATAAGGGTGACAAACGTGTACACAGTCCACCTGATGGTTGGTGGATGCTGTGGCCCATAGACATCAACATCAATCCTCTATAAAGAATCAAGATGCAGATTCGTTGTCAGCCCAGAGGACTAAGATGGCATGCTTCGTTTCCAGTAAAAAGGGTCTCCGATTCTCTACACTCACCATACGAAACACAGCAACATTGACCTGCTATTTCACGCTGGTATTCTCTAAGAGCGCGGTTTTTTTTTTTTTTTTTATAGAAGAGGGGGCAAACGAGCATCCGGCTCACCTGATGTTAAGTGACTACCGCCGCCCATGATCAACCGCAACACCAGGAGAATTGCGGGTGCGTTGCCGGCCCTTTAGAAAGGAGTAAGCTCTTTTCTTGAAGGTCCCCAGGTCGTATCGGTCCGGAAAAATCGCCGATGATAAACTATTCCACAGAGAGGTTGTACGTGGAAGAAAACTCCTTGTGAAACGTACAGTGGTGGACCGCCAAGCATCCAGATGGTGTGGATGGTATCGGGACGTTTGCCGTGTCGTGCGTTCACGAAATTTGGCGGCTGGGATTAATCCAAACAATTCCTCAGAGCACTCCCCGTGATAGATGCGATAAAATACGCAAAGAGATGCAACATCTCTTCGCAACGCCAGTGAATCGAGCCGATCGGAAAGCACTCGGTCGTCGACGATTCGAGCCGCTCTGCGCTGGATGCGGTCAAGTGGAAGGAGCTGGGACTGGGGAGCCAAAAAAAGCGGTCCTTCCCCGGTCGACACATTCGTGCTACAACCATAATATAGCGGCAGCGTGGCTCTACCATGTATAAGTATAGGAATAACCATTTATAAAATGTTTGTTTCGCTGTCTCGCTGCCTGTTTGTCCGGACGAGTCTTCGGTATGGCTGAACAAATTATAATTAAACTTGACGTACAGCACTGCTAGCAATGGCAGGAGACAAAAATTTTATCCCTCGATTATATCCACTGATAAGAGATAAAATTATCTTGTCCCTGTGCCAGAGCACGGCAACAGTGGAAAGAAGATGTATAATGTGAAGTAATGACATTTCGACTTGCTTAAAATTTATTAGTTTTCATATGATAGAGCTCTTGACATAGTTAAGTGTAACGCATTGATAAAATTTTATTATAGTTGTTGTTAATAGTACTAATAAGTTAATCAATTGTATAATAACTTCCTTATAATAATGCAAACATTTTAATATAAATAAGTTAAATTTCTCCACAACATAAGTTAATGCAAGAGACTTTCAAAGAATGCTGTTTGCGCCTATAATTGAAGTAGCACTTTATATGTGTCTTTTTATTTGTTTTTCTGATTTTTTTGTATGTAATATTGTGTACTTTGTTGGTGCAATAAATAATAATAATAATAAATAATAATATACCCGTTTGACATAATGAGTAGACATAAATCCCCCGTCCGTAGCATGGGGCCAAAGTAAAGAGAAAAAATTATCCTATTTTGACATTTGAAAGGGACAAGTTTATCCTCGTTCATCAGACGCGGGTTAAAATTGATCTTGATAAAAAAAGATGTCTCGAGCCTACTGCAACTACATTTTTGTATCAGGAATTGAGAAATAAGAAAGAAAATTACATCATCGATCGATACGTGATTAGAATACTTAATCCATTGGAATTCCCCGACAACGAATTTCTACGCCGGTTTCGGATGCTCAAAGATTTTGTTTAGTATTTGTGTAAAAACTCTATGAGGATTTAATGCATATTAATTATGTGGATGGACTACCAGTGCATATTAAAGTAAGCCGTTATTACAGGTATGGCGAATCAATGGCACGCGTGCCATCGATGGTTCACGATGACACGACACAATGTTTTGGGCACGCCACCGATCACAAAGTTCACTATGAAGTATTACATTAGGAACGAATGCGAGTGATCACATTACATCGTGGACTACTATTGAGACACAGTTCATTTCATCATCATCACCATTACAGCCCTTCACAAGTCCACGCCTTCCACGAGGAATGCATAGTTCGTTTACGCAATAGCATAATAGTCAATTTCGTTGTCACAAGTGTATTTAAAAGTTCATTTGTGTTATATTTAGGATTTTACAACCCCAATAAAAACGTAAGTAATTGGTCATCCAATCTATAACAGAAGTCACACTAATGTTTCCATAATTTGAATTGCGTGTATAACTACTTTACTATTATTTTTCTAATATTCACGTAAACATTTCTTTAGAAAAATGGCACATTTATAAATAAATGTTCGCCACCCCTGATCTATTACAACCACCTTAGGCAAAAACATCGTATATTTGCAATAAATACATGTGGCTAACTTACTTAATATTTTTCTAGGTACTTTACATCTACCAGTTTTTTGGCAAACGGTAGTTACCAGAGAGGTACGAGTCAAGACTATGGAACGGCTGTTGTTCAAACAAATAATCATCAAATACTTGACCCAAGATATTGCAGCTATCGTTATAATGTAAGGAACAATATACTTAAATTAGCCTCTTGTGTAGGTAAATACATGTGTCAGAGCATCTACTTCTTTCATTTTATATTTGACTAATATCGAATTGAATATCATTTCCTGACGTATAACGAGTAAGGCGAAATGCTAGCTAGAGATATAGCTAGAGGATTCCTAGCAGAGCGTGATCTGCCAGATATTCTTGGGGCTGTGATTTAGGCCATATTCTATCCGTAAAACTTAGTTTTTTTTTTTGGAAAAAAACTAGAGATTGTTAAAAAAATGGTCTTTGGTTATCTGAATTCTAAATAACGCCATTACGCCACGTTATTAAATCGTACCCATGCTATGTTGGGGTCGACCACTAGTCCTTTTGTAAATTGATAGGAGAGCTCTATCCAACTGTGGGATCTTTAAGCCTATTATATCTATACAAATAAATAAAATTGAAGAGTCTGTTTGTTATGTTAAAATAACAGATTTTTTACTATGAAAGTAATACACGGTACTTATAACCAAAAAACAATGTTACCAAAATGAGCTCGCCTCGACCGGGGAAGGACCACGCTCTCACAGAATACCAACGTAAAATAGCTGTTTCGTATTGTGAATATGGTTACTGGAAACGAAGCATTCCATCTTAGTCCTCAGGGGTAACAACGCATCTGCCTTTTGATTCTTATTCGAGGATAAATGTAGATGTCTATGGGCCACAGCAACCACTTATCATCAGGTGGACTGTGTGCTCGTTTGTCACCCTTAATCTATAAAAAAATTGTTTCGGTTTATCTCCGAAACAGTTTTGACGGTTCTGAACGATTTTGACGGGGCTTTCAATCGCAGATAGCTGATGTTATAAGGAGTAACTTAGACTACTTTTACTTTACAAAAATAAAGAGGGTTCCGCGCTAAAAATTATAACTCTCGAAATTATGATCAAATAGGGAAGTATAATAAATTACTAAAAAATTTTCTATGCGAACGAGGCCGCGGGCAAAGCGAAATAAAAATGTAACAAAATGGGGATCCTACGACTTACGTATTAATTCAAAGCACGATATCGTGAGTAGTATAATATAATCCTTAGGCCCAATTCCTATATTTAAAGAATGTTTAGTTATCCGTAAAGAGCCCTTTTATAACATACGAGGTGCATGTAAAAACAGTTTATTTTACAAACTATTGATTCAGAAACTTAGGATGGTTTAAAACAAAAAATAAAAATAAAACTTTAAACGGTGCACAAATAATTGAACTGGTATTTTGTTTTAAAAAGGGTTTCCATGCACTTTATTATGTGTTAGAGCCGCGCTGCAGATATATTATGGTTGTAGCATGAATGTGTCGGCTCAACCGGGGAAGGACCACGCTCTAACTGAATACCGGCGTAAAATAGCAGCTTAATGTCGCTGCGTTTTGTATGGCGAGTGTAGAAAACCGGAGACCCTTTTTACTGGAAACGAGGCATTCCGTTTTAGTCCTCACGGGTGACAACGCATTTGCATTTTGATCCTTAATCGAGGATAAATGTAGATGTATACGAGCCACTGTATCCACTTACCATCTTAATTTCTTTCACACGAATTATTTCAAAACGGCACGTAAAATAAACTTAGCATTTTTAATATAGAAACCAGTGACAACCGTTATTATAATATACGCTGTGTACTAAAATGGTGACCTCTTGATCGTTGACGCCATTGTCTCTGTGCAATTAGTCATTGAATTAGTTTAACTAAAACTAAATGTACTACGTACTAAAAGATACCATGAGACTCGTTTGTTTTAATTTGAAATACGCGATAGAGCACGCGGACTTATACTTAGACTGTGCCATAAAAAGGTATTCTGTGCCTCCGAACACGCATCGAGACTTGGTTGACACGCGTTAAAGCATGGTTCAAAATTAATTACTCTGTGCCATATGAAGGTACTCTGTGCCTTTGAATACTCGCTGAGACTTGGTTGTTTGCAACACGAGTTAAAGTCCGGTTCAAACTTACTTACTCTGTGGCAAGGTACTCTATGCCTCAGGCCGCGTGCCGAGCACCGCCGCAGATTGTGTTTGCGGTGTCTGTTCTAGTCACAGATTACCCGTAATCTGTGGTTCTAATACGTAGTATTAATATAATAACACAAAAACGAGTGTGCTTATTACTACTTATACACGATTGAAGTAAAATTTCTTTAGCTCCATCCGTATATATGTATGTATAAATATACAACATGTAACATAATTAACGCACTTTGGGAAAGTAGTTTGTTCAGAATCGTTTACTGAATTGATTCTTATCATTTTTATATAGGTAATTTTTTATCCCAAAAATAATTAAAACTACGTAAATTACAGTCACACTAAATCTGTACAGTCAAAACAAACTGAAATGGACCGTAACTTAAGGCAATAAGACTTTTAAGAGTGTAGTTTTATTTGTATTATTGCTAATTCTGTTATTTAATAAAAATAAAGAAAAATGAACTCTATTTCAAGCACATTAGTCTTTGCGTTCGTGGATTTGTACTGTGACCACAACATTCTTTCGGAATTAGTATTAACTAATTTGATAAATAATCAGTGCATACTAAAACTAGTCGTTCACTTCAAGAATGCCGTTACCTCCCGCCGCGCCCCCTCATTCCGCGCCTCAAGCGTCGCCCTTTTAGTACCGATAGCAACGTCGAAGTGTACTTACGTCCGTTTTTTATGCTCCCGTACGTTCTCTAGTTTGTTACTGTTTTTGCTGTTGTTTTTGTTACTGTTTATTTTTTGTTTTTGTTTCTGTTGATATTCGTTAATTTGATCTGTTACAATGAGTAATTTTATTTTTTTCGAATATTTAAAAATGTATATGTAAAAATGAAAATTTTATTTTATCGAACACGTTATTATTTCATCATCATCATCATTCAAAAAATATTTTATTTCATCGAACACGTTATTATTTAACTTTATTGGAAATATGAATACTATAAAACATAAACATGATGACTTTTTTCGTCTACGGTACCGTCAGCTCTGACGTCGTAACGGTCTACGACGGCAAACTCGAAATGAACGCGTAGTAAAAATGTTTAACTAAAATTCAGTGTATGTATTATGATTATAACATAATATACTAATTGGGGTGTCTGAGGGTGTACATTAATTACGTTACATATTGTATATATATATATATATATATATATATATATATTTGTTTATTATATATATATATATATATATATATATATATATATATATATATATATATATATATATATATATATATATATATATATTATAAACATGCACCAATTTTCCACAAATATTTAAATTTGTTATCGGCTCCCTTCCATAATTTGTTATTACTCGTATTCACCCGAAAATTCACAAAACATGAACTTTAAAATGAATTTGCACTTTTATTCACCTTAAACGTAGAATATTTAATGGTTTGAACAAAATATTAATTCATAAAATTGTACAAAACGAAATAAAATTACGAAAAATAACTGGCTATGAGAGAAAGAGAGAAAGAAAATGTGCGCGCGCACTGCTCTCTCTTGCCTATATCGCCAACTCAACTCCCGTTCGCCTTGCCCGCTCACACTTTTCATAACGCTTTCGTTAAACGTGCGTAAAGAAGTTTTACTTCAATACTCTAGAAAGTGATAAAATTTTATTTAAAACTATTCTGTAACAAAAATCTTCACCTCAGTGTCAACTCGAGACATACTAGTGTGCGGTAGATTACTAGCCCTCTTTGTAAAGTTACATGTATGGAATGGAGTGTTACCATGGTTACATGGCTTTCACAATTTGACGTATACAACATACTAGTGATCCGCCCAATTTGTTTTTATCCTCATTAAGCAAATAAAACTCTTCTCCACTATCACAATCAACTGTTATAATTAAGAAAGGTAATTGCTTGATGTGCAAACAGTTATTGCGTTCGTAATTATACGTAACTTCCTTTAACAGTAGAACAGGTAAATGAAATTGTATACTTGGGGAGTGCTTTCAGCCGGGATGGAAGATGTGATTTAGATGTGGATAGGCGTGTCGCTGCCGGAAACAAAGTCAATGGTGCCCTGAATTCATTAATAAAAAGGCAAGGCGTGGTGAAGAGTGCACGCCTTGCAATACATAACGCAGTGTTGGTACCGACTTTGTTATATGGCAGCGAAACCTGGGTATGCCAGAAGAAGCATAAAAGCAAGTTGAATGCAGTGGAGATGCGATCTCTTCGTAAAATGTGTGGCGTTACCATAGCCGACCGAAAGCGAAACGAAGAGATTCGCAATATGGCAGGATTGAAAGATGACCTTATCACAAAAATTGATAGGGGCGTACTCCAATGGTTTGGACACGTTGAACGAATGAGTGAAGACCGAATGGTGAAGAAAATATATAGAGCGAAAGTAAATATTAAAAGGTGTCGAGGTAGACCGAGACTAACTTTCGAAGACCATGTGAGCAAATTGCTCGAAGAGGGGAGGGTCAAGAGTACTCGGATACCTAGACGTGCATGTATGAAGAAGTTAATGAACCTGAAAGAAGCGAAAGAGGTATGTAAGGATCGTGACACTTGGCGATCTGTTCTCTCTGGCTACCCCGTTAGGGATTGTGCGTGACGATAAGTAAGTAAGTAAGTAAGTCCTTTAACAGTTGCTTCATAGCGTTTTATTTCACTTTAAAATGATTTTTAACACAGTCTTTTTTATTTTAATGAGGCTGCATCAAGATCTATGCAAGCCAATGTTTTTAAAAGCATTAATTGTGGTACTTTCCATCCTTTACTTAAAGCTGGTTGTTACTTTTTAAAAGTTTAATTATAATACGGCATCGTCAAACCTGGCCGATAATAAATTGCAAATTATTATATTTGAAAAAAAAAAATGCTTAAAATATTTTCTATCGAAGTTAAAATACAAAATAAAATAAAAAACTAAAATAATTAAGTACTTTAATCTTTATTACTTTAGACATTTTAAGTTGTAATATATATTATAGACTTGCAAGGAATATTCAACCTATTCGGTTACTTTTATCCTATCCTTGTAAATAAAGTAAAAATTAACAAAAAGCAAATATGTCTATGTAATTGAATTTAGAATTTAGAAGTGGAAGTTTATGGTGCAGAGATTATTTTTTCTGCATTTTCAGGTTGTAGTTTACACCTTTTTTTCTCGTAGATGGGTCTCCGGTTCTCTACACCAACCATACAAAACATAGCAGCAGTAAGCGTTTGTTTGTTTTGTGAGAGCGTAGTCCGTCTTCGGTCTAGCCGACCTATTCGTGCAGCAATCGTAAAAATATGCCTGTAGCATGGTCCTATTACGTTAAAATATACTTGATAACCTTTTTTACCGCCTGGAAAAAGGGTGTAACATATGAATGGAGTGGAAGCTTATGGCACTGATGTTTTACAAAGAATAAAAGCAAAAAATTTTAAAAGCAAAAATCACAAGATCACGCGTCTATGCGACTTCTATTGTCTTATTATTACGATTTCTGTGGTGCAGAAAGACTAATTTTTCTGTATTTCCAGGCAGTAGTTTACTCATTCTCTTCTCGTAGACAATGCCAGCTTCAGAGCACCAACGCTCTGAATAAACACTACTTCCACCAACTATAAAGGTGTTAGCGAAGGGAATGAATTTCGCATTAACACCGCGAAAAATCCCGTACGAAGAAATTATCTGCAGCGTTGAGGATTGTCTGTTTAAAAATAATATCGGTAAGGAAGATTTGGAGGCTATACGTCAAGATATTTCGTCCTTGTTACGTCGTAGTTCAGTGCCGAAACCAAACCTTCCTAAAGACGAACTTACAGCGTTGATTAACTTACGGAACAGACCAGAGCTAACGATTCTCCGCGCGGATAAAGGAAATGCTACGGTAATAATGGACACGTCAGAGTATAATTTTAAAATACTACAGCTTTTATCGGACGAAAGTACATACAAAAAGGTCAAAACAGACCCCACAACTAACACGCTTAAAGCAACTAGCGATTTAATAAAGAAATACTCCGAAAAATTAAATCTCGACGTGAATTCGCTAATACCATCATGTACCAAACCACCGAGGTTGTATGGGTTACCAAAGATACACAAACCAAACGCTCCACTACGTCCTATAGTGAGCCAGATCGATTCACCAACTTATAAGCTGGCACAACACTTGGCAAAAGTACTGTCACCACTGAGAGGACATACCAGAGCGCACACAAAGGATTCATACCATTTTGTTAGTGAGATAAAAGACCTACATCTCGCTGACAATGAAACTATGGTCAGTTTTGATGTTCAGTCACTATTCACATGCCTACCTATTGAAGACTGCATATCAATTGTAACTAGGAAGCTAGAATATAATAACATGCCTGCTGAATATGCAGTATTACTCAAACACTGCCTCACATCTGGCTATCTATTGTGGAAGGAAGAGTTCTACAAGCAAGTAGATGGTGTGGCGATGGGCTCACCTGTATCTCCCATTGTCGCTGACATATTCATGGAGGACTTCGAGGAGAAAGCCCTTCTTACTGCTCCTGTAAATCCAAGATTCTACAAGCGGTACGTAGACGACACTTTCACAATTTTACCATCTGACAAAGTAACTGCATTTTTAAACCACCTTAACTCTATAAACTCTAAAATACAATTCACAATGGAGTTAGAGGCAAATAATTCTTTAGCTTTCTTAGATGTTTTAGTCATTCGAAATCCTAATAACACAATTGGTCACACTGTGTATAGAAAAAAGACCCATACCAACCGATATTTAAATGGTGAATCTCACCATCATCCTTCACAGTTAGCTACCGTGGGTAAATCTTTGTTTCAGAGAGCACGAGGGATCTGTGACAGAAAGCATCTGGCCGCCGAACTTCAGCACGTCAAGCAAGTATTGCAAGACAACAAGCTTCGGGTCCCGCGCCTACGTCACAGTGACCGAGTGAAGCCGGCCACAGTCGAGCGTGTACCTGCTGTACTACCATATGTCAGAGGAGTCACAGACAAGGTTGGCTACATCTTGAAGCGAGCTTCCATTAAAACATACTACAAGCCGCCGAAGAAGATTAGTCAATTTTTACCATCCGTCAAGTGTAATATCCCTCTACAAGATGCAGGAGTGTACAAGTTAGATTGTGAATGTGGTCTCTCTTACATAGGTCAAACAAAACGATCCATAAGAACCCGCGTGAAAGAACATATAGCTGACGTGAAGCACCGACGCTCCGGGAAGTCTGCAGTCTGCGAACATGTTCAAGATCGTCCCCACCATTACATTCGATTTGATAAACCACAAATTCTCGCAAAAGAACACCGATTCCTACCAAGGATGATACGCGAGGCTATTGAAATTAAAAAACATCCAAATTTCAATAGAGAAGATGGATGGGTGCTGCCACCTGCTTGGGATCCTATAATTAACAAAATTAAACCCAAACCTAAGCATACCACTGCAAGACTTCATGATACTATAAGCTCGTTTTGCGTAAATCGGACCAAAAATTAATATTCAAAAACTGAAGGTAGCCGGACTAACTATGACATTGGGACGTCAAACATCTGAGTCCCTCCCGTGACCATGGTTGCTGTAAAGCACCCGAAACGTCGGGAATTAAAAATAAGTAAAAGTAGTGAAATAAACGCGATAAAATCCGTAAATTTAGTTTTATTCAATAAACACTACTTCCTTTCCGGCCGAATACTTTTGCCCAATATTCGGCTATTCGTTGCCGAATATAAGTACCATTCGATACAAGTCTAATTCATCGCCATCATCATTACAGCCCTTCACAAGTCCACTGCTGAACATAGGCCACCCCCAAGTAATGCCACAAAGCACGGTCCTGAGCCAACTACATCCATCGACTTCCTGCACGTCTTATCTCTAGTGGGGGGTCGCCCTACACTTCGCCTGTCGGTACGAGGCTGCCACTCAAGAACCTTTTTCCCCATCGGCTATCGGTTCTTCGAGTTATATGACAGGCCCATTGCCACTTCAGCTTACGAATCCGTTAGGCTATGTCGGTCACTCTGGCTCTACTGCGGATATCCTCATTTCTAAGTTTATCACGCAGAGAAACTCCGAGCATAGCTCTCTTCATAGCTCACTGAGCGACTTTGAGCATCCTCATACGGCCAGCAGTGAAGGACCACGTCTCGGATCCATAGGTCATCAATGGCATCACGCACTGGTTGTACAATCTAGTAGAGATGGGCCGAATATTCGTTCATATTCGGTATTCGGCATATTCAGCAGCTTTAGCGAACATTCGTATTCGGCCGAATATTCGGCTAAATCGCCGAACATTCGTTATGAAATGTACGAATTGAGTAATGCCATGTCTTTCATAATTTTACTGTTGAAAGTATATTTTATTTATAGGTTAAGTCTACTTTTATAGCGTTATGTTTTTGAGGCACTAGATTTATTTTTAATTATAGCAAATAGAAAGCTTGATAAAATGTTTTTGGAACAAAACAAAGAGACATAACATTAGTACATTTCACTTTACTTTGGTCATCAGTTTCTCTAAAATAAGTGTAAATAGTAGATCTCCTACCACTGATTTTTATCATATAGTTATCAATTTTCAGTTTCCACTAAGAATAACACAACAAAATATTTTATTCTCACTAAAATAGTCAAAACATAATCATGTGCCGGCAATTTGCTCAGTACTAGATGATTAATTTAACAACATGTGAGATGTGGCGGGGGAGCGAGGGGCAGGGTCCAGCGATAATCCCGCGCGGTTTACGGTAACAAGTTTCGACATAAATTGTGGTTAGGTACCGAGGTGATCCTGCGAATAATGTTCGGCCGAATATTCGGTTCAGTAAAAGTTTTACCGAACTTTCGGCCGAATATTCGTATTCGGGGAAATCCATATTCGGCCCATCTTTAGTAATTTCCCGAACGCTGCCCAGCCGAGTTGAATCCGTCAATTAGTTTTATTATTTTCTACAATTAATCTTCTAATGTAATGCCCCTATTTCCGATACATCAATAAAGATATTTTATTACTGGACACCAGAAATCTTTTAGTGTATTGGCCTACAAACAGAAGTGCCTACTCATGTTTACCGAGTCTATAAACATGTCTGGGTTTGCTTCCACTGACCTACTTTCTTGTATGCTTTGTACGTGAAATTCGAGTTGCGGGCGATGCTTTAGCATTTATATTGTGAAATTATTTTACAAAAGCAACTGACGTTTTTTATGCAAGTACGTGTCACTATTTTAACCACCATATACTAAATGACATTTTTTTACCGTCTGGTGAAAAAATAGGGTGTAACCTGTGAACGGAGTGGAAGCCTATGGCACTGATATTTTACAAAAAATAAAAACAGATTAGCTAGAGAACCTTATCGCTTAGAAGCGATCTCTAGTAGGCAACCACTGTAGAGGACAAAGTGACCTGTGAAAAAGGGTGTACGTACGTTATTGAAAAATACACATTACATAAATATAATTATATAATCGGTAAATACATACATAATATAATAAATAAAAAAATACATTTTAAATACAAAAATACAGACATACATATACGAGAGCTGAAAGGATTTTACTTGTGTGATCAAAGACTTAACGTAAGGAAAAATAAGTAGGTAGTGTTTTTTTAGAGGAATGACTATTTAAGGAGGAAATAAGTGCGCTTTGACAAGATTTGTAAATTTTTCAACAGACTGCGCACTTCTCATGTGCAGCGGTAGGGAGTTCCAGAGCCTAACAGCTTCAATAGAAAAACGTGGTATGTTTTTGGTAAAAATTAAAAAAAACACTTGTGTCCGGACCGATACGATTTAGGGACCTTCGAGCACTAGCTTACTCATTTTTAAAAGGCCGGCAACGCACCTGCAATTCCCCTGGTGTTGCAGTTGTTCACTTTGATACTTACGAGTAACATCAGATGAGCGGCACTTTCAAGCAAGCGTGGCAACTGTGGCAAAACTCAGGCAATCTACGGGGAGGCCTATGTTCAGCAGTGGATTTTTATAGAATTGGGTTCTTTTATAGAAGAGGGTGGCAAAGGAGCATGCGGCTCACCTGATGGTAAGTGACTTCCGCCGCCCATGAACAACCGCAACACCAGAGCAATTGCAGGTGCGTTGCCGGCCTTTTAGAAACGAGTGAGCTCTTTTCTTAAAGGTCCCTAAATCGTATCGGTTCGGAAAAATCGCCGGTGGTAAACAGTTCCACAGAGAAGTTGTACGAGGAAGAAAACTCCTAGTGAAACAAACAGTGGTGGTCCGCCAAGTATACAGATGGTGTGGATGGTATTAAAAACTTTGACGCAAATTTTGAGGTAGAGGATATTTTTATACCGCCACTGCACGTTCAGTATTTATAACAAAGTAAAATCATTTTTTCTCAAGTTTATATGCATTAAAGTAGAGATGTTACGGAGGTTGGATTCCGATTCCGAAAGCTCGGAACTTCCGATTGATTTTGCACCTTCGATTCCGATTTCGGTTCCGACAAATTTTAATCGGAAGTTATATCGGAGGTCGATGCATAGCAGCGGTGGCGGCCGCTATCAGCGCGTACAAACAAGTTTATACTTGTCGCTGAAATGATGGATTCTCCCTGAAATGATTGCTTTGCAAGATCTTTCCTTCCATTTCGTGGAAGGTATTGAATGAAGACGACTTATGCAGTTCATAGTGCCGAATTATCAGTTAAGGCGAGACAGTTTTCTACCGAATATATTTGTGATGAATGATGTGTGCAATTTTATTTTATTAGACGTGCCCTTAACACATACCTATCTCTTCTGCCTTCGGCTCCGATTCCGGTTCCGGTTCCGGGTCCGGTTCCGACAAACCAAATTTAAAAACTGCTTCCGAATTCGGTTCTGATATAATCACTTCCGTAACATCCCTACTTTATAGTTTATATGATATAGTGTAGCCCCTGCGACAGTATTTATTAGAGTTAAGGCAGAATAAGTTAAGAACAGTATAATCAAAGTCGAGTCGAAAGCGAGATGAAATGTTACTAACGCAACAACTACGACGAGATTCATTTTACGGAATAAGGCTGACAAACGAGCATACAGTTATACGTGGTGGAGCCGCGCTGCAGCATGGTTGTAGCACGAATGGGTCGGCTCGACCGAGGTAGGATCTCGTTCTCACGGAATACCAGTAAATAGTAGCTTATGTGGATGTTGTGGCCATAGACATCTATCACTATCCTCGACTACGAATCAAAATGCAGATGCGTTGACACACGTGAGGATTAAGATGGAATGCCTCGTTTACAGCAAAAAAGCTTTTCCGGTTCTCTCCACTCACCATACGAAACACAATAGCATTAAGCTCGTTTACTGTGAGAGCGTGGTCCTTCCCCGGTCGAGCCGACCCATTCGTGCTTTAACCATAATATAGCTGCAGTGTGACTCTATCACGTAAAAAATATACTATACAGGAGAAAATCGTGGTGTAGGAAACGGTTTTATTTAAAAAAAATTAATTTAAATAATAGGTGTATTGGCACCTCCCTGGACCCTTAATACATTAATTAACATGACTGATAGGCATGAGGTTTATGTTTATATGTTATGTTACATTAAACAATTAACATTTATTAACATTTAGTTAACATGTATATGTCATCGAAAATAAAACATTCGTCATTCTACTTAAAACAGGCAGAAATCGCGTAATTAAACTTATCGTAACTTGAACCCCAACCAAGCTGTGTTTTCAGTTTTAGTAAATAAATAATAATCGGTAGAATGCCCAGCAAGGTGAATTTACCAAAATTTTATAGCCGATTCTTTGTACAACGGCCATCGCAACAGGTCCCATGAGACACATGTTTTTGTCGTGCAAGAGTAGTAACAAAAAAATATGCACCGATGAAAATCTTTTCCCCCTTTTAATTATTACAGTGCAGTCACTGTCATGATAAGAAAACGTTACTCACACATGTTATCTTTGTATTCAATCAAAAGGTAAATACTTGTAGCACAAACCGTTAAAATAGTGAAATTAGACTTCCTTGGAAATTTACTTTAATATTGTAGTTGAAAATTGTACTTTAAAAATGAAAACGGTAATAAAATCAGATCAAAGGTAAACATCTCATCTACTTGCCCTGTGGTTGGTACTTGGTACCAACATGATATCCTAAACGGGATACGCGACAATACTCGTAGATCCGCGAGCTACCACCGACTCCCCCTTCTATTAATTTACTACCTGTGCCCGCAACTTCGCGTAGAATATTTTTTTAGTAATTCATTATTATACTTGCCTATTTAAATCGGATTGTGTTCACAAATTCATGGGTTTTAATTTTTTTGCGCAGTAGTATAACTATTTTTAACCCACTTAAAAAAAGGAACCTTAGAACTACATATTTTCATTCATTTCATTTTTATTTGATAGCGAATGCTTCTCATGTGGTCCCATATAAATTGGATCAAGATCTGACCTGTAGTTTTTGAACTACTTATCTTTCATAATGGGTTTTTAATTGACTTTGACTACATTGATGATGTTCGCATTTTATCCATATTGAAGTCGGTTGTACAAAAATTTAAATTTTACCACTTGTTATAATAAAAGTAGCCTAAATCACTCCTTATAACATCACCTATCTGCCATTGAAAGTCCCGTCAAAATCTGTTTAGCCGTTACTTAGATTAGCCGGAACAAACAGACAGACAAATTCAATTTACTTAGCGGGAACTTAACAATTTTTTGTAAAAGTAAATTGAAAATTTTAAAAAATAGGGAAGTTATTGGTTTCACCCCGATTTTCGAAAAACGAGTTTTCATCAGATCTCGACGTTTTGAGATTCCAAGAAGCTATTCTGACTAATTTCACGTGGAAGTTCGTACGGAATTACGGATGTATGTAAGTGTGTGTGTGTAAGTATAAACTTTTCATAACTTTTGAACGTCTTCATCGATTGAGATGCGGTTTGCGGTTTGCGGCGTTCTAAAGATCTCAATATGGAATAGATTTGGTGATAATATGAACAGATTCGGATGAGAAATCTCAAAAATAAAAATTTTGATGGCGTGCAGGGTCAACCAATTTTTTTTACAAGTACCGTATATACTTTCATACGTATTTAGTAAAAAGCTGCTATTTTGACATTACAAACGTACACTTCAACTTTATTTATTTGTATGGATTAAAGTGTAAAAAAGCCAGTTATTACACTCACACGTGAGGAGGCGGTGTCAGAATATCTACTAATCCATATCGCCCCGTGTGTATAAAGAGCATCTTCCTGATAACAACTCAAAATAATAAAAAACTACGGTTGCCAACCTGCCTGCCAAGCGTGGCAACTATAGCTAAATCCCCCATATGAGGCAATCTATGGGGGAGGCCTATGTTCCGCAGTGGACTTTTTATAGACTGTAATGAATGGTTGTATAGAAGATAATCTACCAAGAGCACATGACCCACTGAGAGGTGAAATTATTAAATCAACAGTAACATTACAACTATGACAAATATCCCCCTATGAGGCAATCTATGGGGAGGCCTATGTTCCGCAGTGGACTTTTATGGACTGTAATGGATGGTTGTATAAAAGATAATCTACCAGGAGCACATGACCCACTGAGAGGTGAAATTATAAAATCAACAGTAACATTACAGCTATGACAAATATCCCCCTATGAGGCAATCTATGAGGAGGCCTATGTTCAGCAGTGGACTTTTATGGACTGTAATGGATGGTTGTATAAAAGATAAACCAGGAGCACATGACCCACTGAGAGGTCAAATTATTAAATCAACAGTAATATTACAACTATGACAAATATCCCCCTATGAGGCAATCTATGGGGGAGGCCTACCTATGTTCAGCTGTGGACTTTTATAGATTTAGCTTAGGCTTAGGTTAAATCTTATGTTAAATCCTACAATATACTTTAAGTATATATTGTATAGGTTATGTTAATAATATGTAATTGTTTTCTCGGAAACGGTTCCAATGATTTAGATAAAAAATTGTATACAGATATCATCAAATTTATCCATCCCAGAGAAATTTATTTTTTGTACAAGGCCGAGCGAAGCGCGCATCTAAGGTTAAAATACTGAAGTAAACCGATAACCTATTTAATTATTAAGACATAAACTAATGTAATATAGAAATCTGAATATTTGTCTTCTTTTAAACAAGTTAACGAGCTACTTGAATTAAGTTAAATTTAGCGATCAATACCACAAAACTCTCTGTACTCGCCAATGAAGCTTGCATGTTGCATTAACTAAACGTCATATGGATGACATCACTCAAAAACAGCTGTTTCTCACTTTTCAGTATTTCATAGGTTTTCATACACTAACTTGTGTTTATAATAAATTTTTATTGTATTTTTATAATTACATATTTAATATTTGTTCTTACGTTAATAAAAATTTAAATAATAAAAAAGGTATCGAAATTTTGCCGTGTTGTTATTTACAAATTAAAGAAATTTAAACAAATACAAGTTGAAATAGTATTTAACAATTTTTGATTTGTGTATAAAATAATAAACAAAATAGAAAGTTTTTATTGTATCATAATCTATAATACTCACCGGCTGTTCTGTGTTGATAATACGACATTTTCTGGTTATTTCCTATAACCTAAATCACTAAAACTATAAAAACACTCGTTTTTCCTGATCACAGTACTACCTAGTCCGTGACACGGCGTGGAAATAGGTAGAATACGTCACATTTAAAATAAGCTTGGTATGACTATGACATCATTCTGACCCGGTTATCAAGAATACGATAAAGTTAGAGATACATAAACATTACATTCTAAATAGAATTGTTAAACGACTCCTTAAGTTAGCAGCATTATAGGAATAACGCAATCGGCATTGCGGTATTTTATTTGAGTTTACCTACATGTTTGAAACATTTGGTATTAGTTTTTAACCACAATTAAACGTTATTAATTTTGTATCTATATAATATTAACATCCGAAATTCATTTAAGACCAAGATCAGATTACTTCTAATATTCTTACAGTCTGTTAACTGTTAATTGATTAAATTGACAAATCACTTAAATGTACTAAATTTTGTCAAAAAAATTCTAGAATAATGGTTAACGCGTTAATGCTAAGTATATTAATTCCAATGTCTAAAATAATAATTTTGTGACAGTTACTTTACTCTTTCTATAACTATTGTTTGCGTTGTTGATAAATAAGGAAAATTATGAATAAAAAAAATGTAAGCACTATTACTTATCGACATAAATAAGTAAGAGGTATCTATATACATACAGACTCCTTGATAAGGAGTCCTAACACCAAGTAAAATATATTAGTAGTTTACTCCTAGCGTTGTTAGTAAGTTAGTAATTGTAGTAATATGTATAATATTATACTCAGTCAGCTAGCCCCAAAGAACCGAAGGGTTAAACAGTTAAACTATAGACATCCGGTACTCGCGTATGGTGGTAGGAGGGGGAGGGGTGAGGGGGAGGGTTCAGGGGAGGCCTCCCCTACCCATCCCCATTTGCAGAAATGTATAGTTTATGAGTAATATTTTTTTTTGTACAATCATAACCTCACTTTTTACGCAGGAATATTGACACAAAGTTACTTCTGTAACAGCTTCGGTGCTGCGTGAAGTGCACTTCCTCCGCGCCTACGGCTTTATAAAAACACTAGGGGTAGGGCAGACAAGTCTACGTGGAGTCGGAGCGTGCTGTTTCTGTTTTACAACAGATTCGACCAATCTCATTCATAAAGTCAGGTTGCCCTAAACTCTGCTATGATAGTGGTAAATAAAATAATGTAATGCGAATTATTATCATTTTGTTTTTTGAAAAACCACTTGAATGCTCTCCACTGCAACTCAATTTGTTTATATTTAAATGTTTTTTATATCTTTGGTTTAAATAAATGTATTTGCACCTACCATTTGTACCACAGTTTAAAGTAAGGTCTTTAAACTTAGTAGATTTTAAGTTAGTTACAGGGATACAGGGGGGTACAGTTCCATAGTAAGGCATTTGGCCATAGAAAGTAACGCCATCAAGTGTATGGTACAGGTCAAAATTTCCTCAGTGTATGTAATATTAGTTAGTTAAATACTCAATAGATGGCAGAATTTAAGAAGAGAGCAGTGATCCATGTTACGCATTATATTTTAATTGCAGTTTAGGAACTTTGGTATTTGCATTTTATTAACTTTATAATTTTCCTATTAAAATTATTTTTATTTATCTTATAAGTTATAAACTACAATCTTTGTAATATAAAAGCACGTGAAAGTTGTTGAGTCCATGATTTATAAAGTACAAATTACGTACGTTCCGATTATTTTGATGTCCGATTGAAATTATTAGTCCGTGTTATACCCTAGTATATATACAGTAACCTATGGTTACACCTCTGTAGCGAAAAATAGGAGTTTTGGCGGGAACTTGGCCGTAGACGGATTGTCGCCCCTGTTTTGTCGTTGAATGGAATAATGGTTTGAAGTGGATTTTGATTCGTAAAAGTGATGCAATTTTGTGTGAACTATTAGAGAAAACGACGAAACAAGTGCTTTGATGTGGATATAAACCGAAGTTATTTTGATCGCTTGGGCGCCTTATGAACTTGAGTGACTGTCTTCATCAACTGTCCGCTAGGTTGAGCTGTCGTCAAAACCTTCCAAGGGCTACGCAATGTGACGCATCAGCATATTGTGAAGAAAAAGAATATAAAATGAAGATTCCAAAAGAAAGGATAGGCTCAGAAGGTCTAGAAACCAGAGCCGTAAAGCCAGTGAGTAAAAAAAAGCGAAAAATGAAATATGTTTGTGGCTGTTGTGAAAAATAAATTAAATAGTCTCCAAGTTCATTTTCAATTTTTTAATTTTACATAGAGATATTTTTATAAACGGGAATGTTTTAAGTCATTTTCAAATTGAATGGAGTTCGTTTTGTTTAACTTTTCTATGCTTTGAGTTTGATGTCGATTTAGTTTATTTCATATTTCGTACAGTAAGTTTGCACTGAGAAACATCCAACACGTAATATTTTAAAACAAATCTTAATATATATAAATTACGTGTCACGTTGTTTGTGCGCGATGGACTCCTAAACTACCAAACCGATTTTAATCAAATTTGCACACCGTGTGCAGTTTGGTCCAACTTGAGGGATAGGGTAGTTTTTTTGCCCATGAGTGACCCACATTTTTTTTTGCGAATTCAAAGATTTTTAATAAAACATGACAAAGGTCGTCGAAAAGGGCAGAACAACGTCTGCCTGGCAAGCTAGTAGCATAAAATAAATAACACAACATTTTTTGTTGATGGTGGCGTTCGTAGAATAATTACTTAAGAGCAGTGTCTTACTTATTAGTAGTTTTACTTCATAGAATGATGTCTAAAGTGTTAGTGTTGCTGAAAATGGTGTGTCCTAAGATGCCTACATAATCATCTAAAATTGAGTGCCCATGTATATTTCAAATTTCTGTGTATCAATTAACTGTCAATAATATAATTAAATCTCCACCAGTACCAGATTTATTCGCAAGAGGGCTCTCTTTTTCCTTACATATTTACTAGATTCTTTGGTTAGTTATAATGGGCTTGACATTTGACACGTTAACAAACAAAAATCCCATGATATAAATTATATATAATAAATAAACAAAGAAAAATAACTGTTTGTGTACGGTGCAACACCGTGCATTCACCCGCGTCAGCATTTTAGTAATTTGACACTATGCGCGACTGACCTCATTCATTAATATTTTATTTTTTAGTGTGTTTGTGTTTGCCTACCAATACGGTCGCGTGACTCAATCTTATAATTTTACCAAGTTTCGTGTATTGTGAAATCGCAATAAATCATTGTTTTTCTCAAAATCGTGTTTAAATCATTCATCATCAGATCAAGTAAAAGGTGTGTGGTATACCAAGACCATACAGTTCGTATTTGTATTCTGTACTCTGTGGAGTGTGACAAATCTACTATACAAAGAACACAAAAATATACCAATGTCTACTGACTAAAATCATTTTCTAAGAAATATCTACAAAAACATAAGCCGCAGTATAAAATTTTTTTATAATAATGTATATCACTCATCATTATTGCATTATAAATATTATTTGTTTGTTATTTAGTTGACCCGATACATAAGAGCGTAGACGGGCTGCATTTTTTACCATACAAATGTATTCCCCTATTCTCTTCCTGGATAATACCTCTATAGCAAGCGTTTTTGTTTATAAATATCTAGGTCTATTGAAGACACGCCTTTCCAAAAACCTAAAAAATGCCCCCTTTTTACCTCCGTAATGAGAAGACTACCAAAGAAATTTAAAAAGTTTTAAGATAAAAAACAAATGATGGCGTAGATCTATACTTCCTTCAAATTTTAATATAAAAATAATTTAATCGGCATAGCTTTCATGGAGAAAATAAGGGAATACGAAACGCCGATCGGTCATGGTTTTTGTAGGTAAAATCGTTCTAAGCTGCAATTGTCCCTATCGCACTCTGCATGGGGAAACCAGAAGTGAGGGAGGGTTAGAGTTATACTACGTAGTACTACTATTTATTCTGCGCTAATACGTACATAATTAGGGAAGTGACAACTTTCGAAGTTTTTATCGATATAATAGTGATGTCAGTCAATATCGATGCTTATCCTATACTGATTTACAGGCAGCACAGAACAGTGAAATTAGACGCTCGATTTGTATTTTTTAAAGAGACAAGGAAGTAGCAATTCAATGATATTTTAATAGTTTATAATTCACGTTTACTACTATTTGAAATGAACTTTAGCGAAGTGTTTCATGAAAAAATACAAACCGTTACCAAATAATACGTAACTAATGTTCGCATTCTACTACTTAGTGTGATAATTCTGCTTACTTGATTTGTCAACTTTACTGGGGACTTTATAAAATAATGATTGCTGTTACCAAGTAAATTCTTAATATTTATGTGGCAGAAGAGGTGCTTATGGTGCTTATTTTAAATAATACAAAAGTTATATAATAATTAATATGTACATTTATTCTGTGTGTGTTGTGTGTTTAGAAAAAAATTCTAAGAAAGAAATTTGAGCTCTCAAACCTTTGTTAACAAGTAATTTTGATTGCGTTTCATGTTTCTGTCAAAAATTTCTTCCCAAATCTTAGATAGACTACTTATGAACCAACAGTCGAAAACCAACTTCAGAACTAATTCAACTGAAGTTACTTTTCCTTGTAAGCTCCATAACCCAAAAAATACTCTGTTTTTTGAATATAGTTTACACTGTATTTCCCATCAAAAAAAATGAAACCACACTTGGGGCTCGCACAAGCAAAAATTTATAAAACTAGTAAAAACTAGTAAAATTTCAATTAAATAGTATCACAATATTTCATTGCAATAGAGACTGGCATTATATAAATGCATATTGTAATTTGACATAAATGCATATTATGAGCGTCCACAATAGGTGGTATTTGATCCGCTGAGATGGGAAAAACATGGGATAAACCACATGCGAAACAGCACGATCACACGAAACACTGCGAACGCACATATCTTCAATAAAACTGAGAGCATAGATAAATAAATATGTAGCAAGCTACTGACTGAGATACTAACGTAGCTTGGATGGTGCGAGACGGGCGCGCGCAAGAGGCGTGGCTGGATGGGATATGTGTGGTACTGAGCTACGCACACCAATACAGACTATTCACTCACATGTTAATGCCTGGGTTGCTCGGACGCAGCGTGACGGCAATAGTTTCTTCACATACCTATTTCTCAATTCCCAAGCAGCCCGATTAGGCTCATAATAGGTTACTACTCATAAAACCCGAAATAAAATATCAATCCTTCAGACTTCAGAACACAATTTATAGAATTGATTTTAAGATTTCCGTGAACTACACTGCCTTAAATTATAAATGTCAGTTTATTAATTGCGAACTATATTTAAACGCAAGAAACAGTGCACAGTTACAGTTAAACAAACATGAACAAAATCAATTGCGTAAAATTATTTTCAATAATAAGGATTGAAAAAGATTATAATAATTAATTGACAAAATATACATTTTTGTAGGATAAAATATACATTTGTTTTAAGTACTGGTGAATTCGGACATAATTCTTTGTGTTGCAACTGTTTAAGACTTAGCAATAATGTACTTTGCAGTGAGTACTGAATGTGTCTTTTTTCCTACTTGATAACCATTTAGAAATTAGAGGATCTTGCTCGCACGTCGTACAATAATTTCGAATCATTAATTAATTATATATATATACATATATATATATATATATATATATATATATATATATATATATATATATATATATATATATATATATATATATATATATATATATATATATATTTATATTTTAAACTGCAATAGCCATTTTAGTGCAGCATGGTCAGTTCGTAAGTGAAACTTTCGTCCCAGAAGATATTTGCTAAAATGCTGCAACGACTTTACCACAGCGAGCAATTCGCGTCTTGTGACACAATAGTTCCTTTCCGGTTTTGACAACGACTTGCTGAAGTACGCTATCACGACCTCTTGGTCACCATTCCGTTGAGACAGCACACCACCAAGTCCTATATCACTTGCGTCTGTGTCAACTATAAATTCTTTGCTTGCATCAGGGTATCCCAAAATAGGTGTTTTGCACAGACGGTCCTTGAGCTCCTGGAATGCGATATTGCAACTTTCATCCCAGCAGAAATGTCGCTTCTCCTCGGTTAGCTTGTGCAGAGGTTTGGCTATATCTGCAAAGTTCTTCACGAATCGCCGGTAATAGGAGCACAAACCCAAAAATGCTCTAACCTGCGTCTTGTCTTTTGGAACCGGCCAATCCTTGACAGCGGCGATTTTCTCTGGATCTGTGCGGATACCTTCTTCCGATACTACAAACCCCAAAAAGTTAACTTGCCGTTGGAATAGTGAACATTTCTTCGGGTTCAACTTGAGGTTGGCACTCTGAATCTTCATAAGCACGCGTTCCAGGTTTTGAAGGTGTTCCTCAAACGTACGGCCCACGATGATAATGTCATCCAAGTAGACCAGACAGGCATCGCCAATTAGCCCGGTAAGTACGAGTTCCATCAGCCTTTCAAACGTTGCTGGAGCATTGCACAACCCAAACGGCATTACTTTGAATTGACACAGACCCTTTCCCGTCGAGAACGCAGTTTTCTCCTTGTCCTTAGGGTCAATTTCAACTTGCCAGTAGCCACTTTTTAGATCCAGCGTGCTAAACCATTTTACTCCTGTAAGCATGTCCAGCGTGTCATCAATTCTTGGCAAGGGATAGCTGTACTTTTTTGTAACGTCGTTCAGACGGCGGTAATCAACACAGAACCGCATGCTGCCATCCTTCTTTTTCACCAGCACCACTGGTGAAAACCATGGACTAGAGGAAGGTTCGATAACACCATCCTTCACCATTCCTTCAATCATGGTTTCCACTTCCTTTTCACGTGCTACCGGCAATCTTCTTGGCCGCTGACGGATAGGCAATTCTTCTCCTGTTTTTATTTTCTGTTGAACTAAGCCAGTCTTTCCTATGTCAGCATCGTTTGATGAGAATACATCGGCGTACTTGAGTAACAACTTCTTCGCTTTGACCAATTCGTTCGGGGAGAGAACACTGCGACAGTCTTCCAAAAGTGTGGTCACTCTCGTTTCTGCATCCTTGCTGGGGGTCCCACTCGATATATATTGGCACCGACGTAACCAATCCACTTCCTCACAAGTACCGATTAGTGTGCCTTTTTCTATAATCTAGTCCCGGTCGCAAAGGTTCAGCACACGTACTCCTGAGATGTCAGTGGTCCTGACCAAGGTTCGAGCTACTTTCCATGGAAGGTCATTGTTTACCCTTTCCACAAGTACACAACGGTGGGCTTGCCCAGCGTTTCGAGGAAGATTAACCGGAACAATTGTTTCTGATCTCGGCGGAAGAACAATCTTCTTAATGCTGTACACGTTCCCTGGTAACGCACCTTCCATAAAAAGTTCCTCCTGTCCACATTTCAAAACACCTTGCTTAACGTCGATCTCATAACAATTATTCCTCATAAAGTCTAGGCCTAGGATGCAGTCGTCCATTGTATCAGCCACGATGACATTATGCAGGTAGATCACGTTGCCTAGCTTCAACTCCATCTCCTTCTCTCCACGGACGGGTATACGCTGACCGGTGGCTGTTACCAAATTAATGCGTTCTCGGTTGTATGCGGAGTCCCCAAGGAACCGACTTATAAGTTGGGAACTAACAACCGTACGAGAGGCTCCAGTGTCTATGGTCAGTTTACACGGCATTCCGTTGACCTCGCCCTTGATGATTAGACTGTTCCCATCCTGGGTTTGTGAGATCGAGATCCTTGGGGCTCTTTTAACATCAGCCAGCACCCGCCCCGCAGTTCTGGCTTTTACTCGTTTCCCTGCTGCTGCTGGGCGGTGCTGTTGGCCGCACTACCCTCCTGGGATCGTTCACCTTCCCTTTATAGGGTTCGCTTAGGGCAGCTGGATCGAAGATGGCCCTTTTCCCCACAGCCATAGCACCTTGGGCTGTATCCTTTGTTGCGGTCGCGAACTGTAGCTGCTGCAACCTCCCTGACGCGATGGGGACGATGATCCTGCCGCACGGCTTCCACTTCCAGTGCATGGGCCAAGGCGTCCTTAAGCGTCTCGTGGTGCCCGAGCCTCACAGCAGCTCTGACTTCCAGGTCACGGATGCCGTCGATGAATGTCTGCACCAGGTTCCCATCAATGAGCGCAGGTACAGACCGGTATGCTTTTCGCACCAGCTTCTCCACTTCTAGAGCCCACTGCTGCAGGTTTTCTGCACACGATCTTTAAGCTGCGCACGAAAGACGTGTTCCAGGTGAGCGTCGCCATACCTCGCCTCCAATGCCTCAAGGAGTTGCTCATAAGTCACTTCCTCACCGAGAGCTTCCAGAACTGTTAAGGCCTGGTCACGCAGGCCTAGTGTGAGAGCAGTCATGGCCTGATTTTTATTCCAGCCGTTCGCCTTCATAACAGCTTCGAACTGGATTTTGTAGGCTGACCAGGAAGAGGTACCGTCGAACGGTGGCACCTTGAACCCACGTAGCGAAGGTGTTTTAGCTACTACGGGAGCTGTAGCTCCATCTCCAAGTTTGAGTACGTCCAGTGATTTCTTCATGTCAGTTTCTTCATTACGTTGTCAACCCGATTGTTTACTTGGTCGATTCGGGTTTCAGCTTCCGACAATCGGTTGTCATGTTGAGCAACCTTATCCTTCACCTCCTTTATCTCCTTCCCGAAGGTAGCGTGAAGATCCTTCATGAGGAGCATTTGCTCTTCCAACCGACGGGCCTGTTCCTCTTGTCCGCCCCGCAGCTGCTCTTCCAACCGACGAACCTGTTCCTCCTGTCGACGAGTTTGTTCCTCCTGCTGCTCTTTCAACCAACGGGCCTGCTCCTCCTGTCGGCGAGCCTGCTCCTGCAGCATCACCATCAGAGCACCTAAGTCAGGTGCTGCAGATGTAGGGGCTACAGACGGGCCTGCAGCCGGTGGCTGGCCCTCCGACGTCTGCGGCGTTGCACCTCCAAATCTTCTTTGGTCCGTCTCCTGCTGGCGTTGACTTCGGGTACGGACACCCTCCGTTTCCTCCTTAGGTAAAATCGGCATGATTTTATCCCACTTCTGACACCAATTGTTACGAGCTTGAGGTTCGTGACAATAAAAATTGCCGATAAAATTACCTAAATTAACACTTTAATTTACTTTACACAAATTAAAACTAAAAACACTAATAATTAAACACACTAATTCACTTAATTCCGCTCCGAAGCTTCGCTTGTGTCGCTGAGTTCAACTCTGCCTCGATCGCATCTTGCGCCACCTATTTATTTAAATTAGCAAAATATCCGGAATGTTCAAGTAAACACGCGCAAGGTACCGAGAGTTCGAGTATAGATTTTCTAGAAACTTAGTTCTTCGGGTGGCGCTGTCGGTCGAAAGATTTGTGATGTCATAAACTGCAACGCTCCCCTCGCTCTCGTTCCTGACACTAGATGGTGCTAGTGTGTCGTCGACTGGAGCGCGTAACAATAATATTGCACAGAGTTCTCTAACCTTCATGATCACAGAGTATCTTTTTATAAACTGAGTGTAGGTGTAGTTACGTATAATTCACTAGAGCAGATACTTATTACACAAAATCGCATCACTTTTACATATCAAAATCCACTTCAAGCTAATATTTAAACGATAAAACAGGAGCAACAATCCGTCGACGGTTAAGTTCCTTTTGCTTTAGCTACATTATAATAGTCGACTACAGTTACATCACGCCATCTATTAAGCAATCTTGAAAGTCTGCAAAGTGTCATGGATTTATTTTGTTCATTCACTTATTAAGAGATGTCACTGTTACACAATAACACTTAAAACTTTTAATTTAATAACTAAAGACTGAATTACATGCATCATAAAAAGCTCAAAATATGCATGCAAATATGCAAGAAAAATAGCTAAAGTATGCACGAAAATCCATAAATAGACCAAAAAATGCAACGTGAAACAGTAAAAAATCTGTATTTTGAAATGATTTTTATTTTAAAACGCTATTATCTCTCAAGTTAACAATCATATTTGCGAAAATATCATGTAAAAATATACTTAACGACGAAATTTCTTGGGGCACGGCTGTGCCCACGGCAGTGAATACCTGCTGTTCGAGATAAAGGTGCCGCTCATCAGTAGAGATTCCTTCGAAATATTTCATCTTATTCCAGTACCGACCAAGATTAATAACAGCAAGATGGTTACCGCGATACCAATATCGGAATACGTGGCCATTAACCTAGCAAAGGATGCGTACATTGTGATGGATATAGATGAAATTTCATCATGCAGTCAGCAAGCTAACTCGTATTTATTTCACTTAAAGAAACCAGTTTACCATCTCTCACAAGACGAGAAACTCTGTGACTTCGATAATATTAAACAGCAGTGTAAAACTGTTGTGGACTCCTGCAATTACAAATGGACTGAATTAAACAATATAAACAAGTACTTATACTTTTGTTGTGAGAGGTGTCAGTTACGAGTGATGTGCGCGGATCAGGTGACCGCGCCACAGCTGGAGCGCACCGGAATCGTCAGCATTTCACACGGGTCCATTGTCAAGTCTGACCTATTTACGGCGCACGCTCGTAACCTTGACCGCAGCGTTATCAAGACGAGCCCAGACATCAAGGTTGAAGACTTCAGTCCGATAAACAATATCATCAACGCATCGATCCCGATGTCGTATACAGTAGATGAAACCATAAATGACCGCCAAAAACAATTTTCGGATTTAGAAAAACAGCTAAAAGATTCGAAAGAGCAGGCGGTGTTGACAAGTGATGTATCATACCATGATGTGCATCATTAAGCTCTCATCTACATTATGATCGGAGCAGCAATTATCGTGGGTGCTGGCCTGGCGGGGCGGCGAATGCGACAAACACGGTTAGCAAGAGCCAACTCTCCGGCAGTGCCCCCGGCGGAGGACCGCACCGCGGTTCGCCTCTCCTCCGTCCGAAACAGCATTTGTGAAGAAGAAACGACCAATCGTAATGATCCTGTTACGAATAAACTAGACAGTGTTCGAATTGTAAACAGGTCTACGTCGCCCATAGCAACTCATACATCTTTTTTCAAGCAATCATGATCAGCATCCCGCCCTCATCTGGCGGCCCGGAGCACGTACGGTGCAACACCGTGCATTCTCCCGCGTCAGCATTTTAGTAATTTGACACTATGCGCGACTGACCTCATTCATTAATATTTTATTTTTTAGTGTGTTTGTGTTTGCCTACCAATACGGTCGCGTGACTCAATCTTATATTTTTACCAAGTTTCGTGTATTGTGAAATCGCAATAAATCATTGTTTCTCTCAAGATCGTGTTGAAATCATTCATCATCAGATCAAGTAAAAGGTGTGTGGTATACCAAGACCATACAGTTTGTATTTGTATTCTGTACTCTGTGCAGTGTGACCATATTTTATTTGACAAATCTACTATACAAAGAAAACAAAAATATACCAATTTCTACTGACTAAAACCATTTTCTAAGAAATATCTACAAAAACATAAGCCGCAGTATAAAATTTGTTTATAATAATGTATATCACTCATCATTATTTCATTATAAATATTATTTGTTTGTTATTTAGTTGACCCGATACATAAGAGCGTAGACGGGCTGCATTTTTTACCATACAAATTTATTCCCCTATTCTCTTTCTGGATAATACCTCTATAGCAATCGTTTTTGTTTATAAATATCTAGGTCTATTGAAGACACGCCTTTCCAAAAACCTAAAAAAATGCCCCGTTTTTACCCCGTAATGAGAAGACTACCAAAGAAATTTAAAAAGTTTTAAGATAAAAAACAAATGATAGCGTAGATCTATACTTCCTTCAAATTTTAATATCATCATCATCATCATTACAGCCCTTCACAAGTCCACTGCTGAACATAGGCCTCCCCCAAGTAATGCCACAAAGCACGGTCCTGAGCCACCTGCATCCATCGACTTCCTGCATGTCTTACCAGGTCGTCACCCCATCTAGTGGGGGGTCGCCCTACACTACGCCTACCGGTACGAGGCTGCCACTCGAGAACCTTTCTTCCCCATCGGTTATCGGTTCTTCGAGCTATATGGCCGGCCCATTGCCACTTCAGCTTACTAATCCGTTGGGCTATGTCGGTCACTCTAGTTTTACTGCGGATATCCTCATTTCTGAGTCTATCACGCAGAGAAACTCCGAGCATAGCCCTCTTCATAGCTCGCTGAGCGACCTTAAGCGTCCTCATACGGCCAGCAGTGAAGGACCATGTCTCAGATCCGTAAGTCATCACTGGCAACACGCACTGGTTGTACAATCTAGTTTTTAGAGATTGAGGTATACCTGACGAAAAGATATGTCGTTATTTCGCGAACGCTGCCCAGCCGAGTTGAATCCGTCGATTGACCTCTCGGTCGAAGTTGGACTTACCTAGTCGGACTATTTGTCCCAGGTAAACGTACTCGTCAACAACTTCGAGCATAGTGCTCCCAACAACTACCGGCACAGGTGTGACATGGACATTAAACATGATCTTCGTTTTGTCCATGTTCATCTTAAGACCTATCCGTTGAGAGGCACTATTGAGGTCATTGAGCATAATGCTTAAGTCCTCCAGCGATTCTGCCATAAGGAATATATCGTCGGCAAATCGAAGGTGAGTGATGTATTCGCCATTGATGTTAATACCGTATCCTTTCCAGTCCAGTAGCTTGAAAACGTCTTCCAACGCAGCGGTGAAGAGTTTCGGGGATATAACATCACCCTGTCTTACACCTCTCTGCAGTTGGATAGGTTTCGAACTCTGGTTCTGTACTCGGATGGCCATCGTAGCCCTACTGTACAAACACTTCAGCACTTCGATGTACCGACAGTCATCTTGGCACCGCTGAAGGGACTGTAGCACCGCCCAAATTTCGACGAAATCAAAGGCTTTCTCATAGTCCACATATGCCAGGCAAAGTGGCAGATTGTACTCTTCGGTCTTCTGTACAATCTGCCGCAGGGTATGTATGTGGTCTATGGTACTGAAGCCTTTTCGGAAACCGGCTTGTTCGGGAGGCTGGAAGTCGTCGAGTCTGCGTGCGAGACGATTCGTAATGACTCTCGAAAATAGCATGTAGACGCGGCTCAGAAGGGAAATCGGTCTGTAGTTCTTCAAGAGAGCGTTGTCGCCTTTCTTAAAGAACAAAACCACCGCGCTTCTGCTCCACGCCTCCGGAGTAGTGCCACCATGGAGGACAGAATTGAAGAGCTTCTGAAGGACTTCAAGTACCGGTGTTCCACCCGCTTTCAGAAGCTCCGCTGTAATTCCATCCTCGCCCGGGGCCTTGCCCTTTTTAAGGTGGTGGAGAGCCATTCTAATCTCGCTCAGACTGACGTCCGGGATATCATCGGAATAGTGTCGGATAAGACTTGCTCTTGGATCGTTACTCACACTTGCGTGTGGCTCCAACGATGATGAATTTTAATATAAAAATAATTTAATCGGCATAGCTTTCATGGAGAAAATAAGGGAATACGAAACGTCGATCGGTCATGGTTTTTGTAGGTAAAATCGTTCTAAGCTGCAATTGTCCCTATCGCACTCTGCATGGGGAAACCAGAAGTGAGGGAGGGTTAGAGTTATACTACGTAGTACTACTATTTATTCTGTGCTAATAAGTACATAATTAGGGAAGTGATAACTTTCGAAGTTTTTATCGATATCATAGTGATGTCAGTCAATATCGATGCTTATCCTATACTGATTTACAGGCAGCACAGAACAGTGAAATTAGACGCTCGATTTGTATTTTTTAAAGAGACAAGGAAGTAACAATTCAATGATATTTTAAGAGTTTATAATTAACGTTTAGTACTATTTGAAATGAACTTTAGCGAAGTGTTTCATGAAAAAATACAAACCGTAACCAAATAATACGTAACTAACGTTCGCATTCTACTACTTAGTGTGATAATTCTGCTTACTTGATTTGTCAACTTTACTTTGGGCTTTATAAAATAATGACTGCTGTTACCAAGTAAATTCTTAATATTTATGTGGCAGAAGAGGTGCTTATGGTGCTTATTTTAAATAATACAAAAGTTATATAATAATTAATATGTACATTTATTCTGTATGTGTTGCGTGTGTAGAACAAAATTCTAAGAAAGACATTTGAGCTCTCAAACCTTTGTTAACAAGTAATTTTGATTGCGTTTCATGTGCCTGTCAAAAATTTCTTTCCAAATCTTAGATAGACTACTTATGAACCATCAGTCGAAAACCAACTTCAGAACTAATTCAACTGCAGTTACTTTTCCTTGTAAGCTCCATAATCCAAAAAATACTCTGTTTTTTGAATATAGTTTACACTGTATTTCCCATCAAAAAAAATGAAACCACACTTGGGGCTCGCACAAGCAAAAATTTATAAAACTAGTAAAAACTAGTAAAATTTCAATTAAATAGTATCGCAATATTTCATTGCAATAGATACTGGCATTATATAAATGCATATTGTAATTTGACATAAATGCATATTATGAGCGTCCACAATAGGTGGTATTTGATCCGCTGAGATGGGAAAAACATGGGATAAACCACATGCGAAACAGCACGATCACACGAAACACTGCGAACGCAAATATCTTCAATACAACTGAGAGCATAGATAAATAAATATGTAGCAAGCTACTGACTGAGATACTAACGTAGCTTGGATGGTGCGAGACGGGCGCGCGCAAGAGGCGTGGCTGGATGGGATATGTGTGGTACTGAGCTACGCACACCAATACAGACTATTCACTCACATGTTAATGCCTGGGTTGCTCGGACGCAGCGTGACGGCAATAGTTTCTTCACATACCTATTTCTCAATTCCCAAGCAGCCCGATTAGGCTCATAATTGGTTACTACTCATAAACCCGAAATAAAATATCAATCTTTCAGACTTCAGAACACAATTTATAGAATTGATTTTAAGATTTCCGTGAACTACACTGCCTTAAATTATAAATGTCAGTTTATTAATTGCGAACTATATTTAAACGCAAGAAACAGTGCACAGTTACAGTTAAACAAACATGAACAAAATCAATTGCGTAAAATTATTTTCAATAATAAGGATTGAAAAAGATTATAATAATTAATTGACAAAATACACATTTTTGTAGGATAAAATATACATTTGTTTTAAGTACTGGTGAATTCGGACATAATTCTTTGTGTTGCAACTGTTTAAGACTTAGCAATAATGTACTTTGCAGTGAGTACTGAATGTGTCTTTTTTCCTACTTGATAACCATTTAGAAATTAGAGGATCTTGCTCGCACGTCGTACAATAATTTCGAATCATTAATTATATATATATATATATATATATATATATATATATATATTTACCTTAGTCTCCGAACTACACATTACCAACATTATTTCTATGGTCAAGTAAAGACATAAAGACAGTCTTACACTCTTCGTCGTCCTTACACTCATATTTAATTTAATTGTAGATAGAAAATGTTAATTTTGCTACGAAGCAAACTGCACTTTAGTGTTGCAGCAGTATTTGCCGTTCAATAAATAAAAAGTTCGTAAAAGTCCGTGAAAGCATAGAGTATAATAACAAACGTACGTGAGAGGAAATACCTTAAACCTCTGTCTAAGGTGAAACTATTAGATTAAACAGAGGGACCAATAATAAACAAATATTTCTACCAAAAATTATAAAATCTACCAAAACCTACCAATTATCACACATTTTTTTAGAAAAAATGAAAATAAATTTACATTCACAATAAAAATTTAACTATTGTTCTGTGAAGTGTTCTAGTTACATGTGATATATCATTAGAATAAAAGTATACTATAATCATACACCAGAATATATAAAATTATTACGTGGATTATTTAAAATAAAAATGTTTTTATTGGTTAAAATAACAACATGGTGAGATTAATTGCGTGTACTTAACGTAAATTTATTACCTTACTATTACATATAATATAAAATGTACATATGTGTATTGACTACAGTAAGAAATTTTTGTAGTTAGACATGTGTAATACTATTATAAAATCTGTAATGTTTTATGTCAATTTTATAAGTATTGTAGGTCCGAAATGGGCAGAATGTAGAACCTTCATTTTATGTTTCAACTTCTTTGTACCCAGTTAAATAATAAATGCCTATCTAATCTTATCTACCACGGTGTGTTACTGAAGAGCACAAATCTACTAAAAACTGCTCACGCTACAAAAAGTACATAAAGGTAGAGGTACGTTAGTACTTTATTAGTTTGTGGGTAGAGGTCACAAAGAAGAGTTAATGGAATTAATTTGAGTTAATTGTATTATGTGAGAGTAGGTGCTTTTTTAGTTAAGATTTTTGGCTTGGATGCCTTTCCTTTAAGCCATGTCTTCATTTCATTCGGTTCGTTTTTATAGATATTTTCTTCACATTATGCTTATATGTCACATTGCTAAGTTTTGGACGATTTTTACAAAAGCTTAACCCTGCCTCGATTATCAGTGTCTCAATGTTTTTAAAGTGCCAGCGAACAATAGAACTTGAGGTTAATACACTGACCTCTTTATATACACGTACTTGTATATATAGAGGTCTGTGGATTAATATCAACATCGGAGCCATGGAGTAGAGGTGCCTCTACATCCCATAATCGGAGCACTTGTTTTGTCGTTTTACGTATGGAATATGTAGTGTAAAAGTAAGGAGTACCAATTCCCATAGTAGAATAGTTGAAAAAGTGGTCATCTGTAAGCAGTAAATAACAGTTCAAAAACTCTCCACAACAGCGCTGGAGTAGCTACTGGGATGAAATGAACTTAGCAGTTTCGACGGTTTGAAGTGTGCTGCTAAACTGTAGCTCTAAAATCAGTAGCTCTAAAATCTAAAATAATTTTATTTAGTAAATATAACCTCGAAAAAGTCGTCTATCCCACCAATATTTTTCGGTGTGTTCTTTAAAATTTACCCTGTAGCTATATAGTGGCGGCACCATATTTTAAAGGTTTTTATGGACACTTTTTAATACACGGTCTGTACTCCTTACACACTCCATAGTATGGAGTGTAGTCACAGGGTCATAGAGTAGAATAATATTACAGAGAGTTCTCTAACCTTCATGGTCACAGAGTATCTTTTTATAAACTGAGTGTAGGTGTAGTTACGTATAGTTCACTAGAGCAGATACTTATTACACAAAATCGCATCACTTTTACATATCAAAATACACTTCAAGCTAATATTTAAACGATAAAACAGGGGCAACAATCCGTCGACGGTCAAGTTCCTTTTGCTTTAGCTACATTATAATAGTTGACTACAGTCACATCACGCCATCTATTAAGCAATCTTGAAAGTCTGCAAAGTGTCATGGATTTATTTTGTTCATTCATTTATTAAGAGATGTCACTGTTACACAATAACACTTAAAACTTTTAATTTAATAACTAAAGACTGAATTACATGCATCATAAAAAGCTCAAAATATGCATGCAAATATGCAAGAAAAATAGCTAAATTATGCACGAAAATCCATAAATAGACCAAAAAATGCAATGTGAAAGAATAAAAAATCTGTATTTTGAAATGATTTTTAATTTAAAACGCTATTATCTCTCAAGATAACAATCATATTTGCGAAAATATCATGTAAAAATATACTTAACGAGGAAATTTCTTGGGGCACGGCAGTGCCCCCATCAAGTCGAGCTAAAAAGCGGCACGGCCGGCCGTACCATACTTTTCTCGAAGCAATTCAGGCCATTTTCGATCCCCTATAACTTCGTAGTGGATAAAACTAGAAGCCTGATTTTCAGTAACCAAGTAGGCATTATATAAACATGGTATATTTCAAATTTCATTTAATTTGAACCAGTAGTTTAAGATTATAAATAAATAATATAAGATTATAACTAGTCAGTTTCTTAATTTTGTCACTCACTGACTGACCGATCATCATAACTCTAAGACACTTCTAGCAGACATATTTAGAATACAATTAGTGTTTAGTGTATAAATCAAGGAAAAACTAATGTGCCGGACGGGCGAAACTCTTCTGAGTAAATGTTGTCGAAGATACTTCGCGAGTCGCCCACGTCCTGCACCTATAGGTCCCGGAGGGTACTTTCACTGCCGTCTTTGTGGGTGCCGCTGAGATATTGTGGACTGAGGTTCAAATCAAAATGCACGATTTATAAATACAAATAGCAAGGTAGTGGCCAGCGGTTCGACTGATTGATTAGTCGCGAAATTTTATAACTATTGTTTATTGACCACGGTTGTTCACTATTGTGTTGGTGACTGTATATTTCAAAAGATTTCTTTAAATTGTACGGTAGTATCAAATATCTATTGGTAGTAGCTGGTTTTCTAACACTACTGACTAGCAGCTATTATCAACTAAACTAGCTGATTTTATCACTTGTCACACAACTGCGGATATCAGTTACCACTTTCTCTATATGTAACTGCGAATATCAGTTACGACCTTTTCCGGCTAGCTAACACTTTCACTATTCACTATATACTGCTACTAATCACTTCAGCTACTACCGGATACTACTGCTTGTCACTGGTAGTTCTTCACACTACTACACTACTATTCTCGTATTGTCATCTAATATGGGACTACTATTCTTTATCCCATGCAGGTTTCGGGCCTCGGGGAATTCCCCATTACCCGGGTAATCCTCACAACCTGTACGACATTGTAGGTAATCTTCATTGGCGTATTATGCGCCACCAGGTGGGTGTTATCGGAGGGTCGGCCGTCTCAAAGCCCCGCGGAGTCCCGAGGTAAGGAGTCGACGCAGGGCCAATCTTGCCGACAGGAGTGCGCTCCGGACAGCAGCTGCTCCGGGCCTCCAGTGGTCCTTCCTGGCTCTAGATGATGGCCTGGTATCGCTAGGCAGAAGTTGGCGTATCTCGCGCCTTCGGGAAGGGATCTGCCGAAGGGTCAGCAACGTCCAGGTCCCGCGGAGACGCATCTCGACGCGGAGCCGAAGTCACCAACAGGCGCGCGTTCCCAGCAGCACGCCGGGCCTTCGGAGTTTGCTTCCCAGCGTGTAGGTGAAACGCAGCGTTAGGTACTCAACATCCCGGGTGGGGTCAGGGGCGTCCTTAAGGCTCCACGCAAGCCGAGTTGGCCCCACAGCACGTGCACCCACTGCGAAGCGACGCGCTGTACTTCACCCACCCGGGCGGGAGTCGACGACCGGCGGACGAGACCGCTTACTAGCGCGGTCCGTACGAGACTCTTATATATGGATGCACTAGTCATTTCAGCTACTAGCGGATACTACTGCTTGTCACTGATAGTTCTTCACACTACTACACTACTACTGGGTCCTGAGCTCCTAAGGTAGACTTTGGATATACCTTACAGTGAGCCGCTTGCCATTTTCCGTTTTGCCTCTTTATTGCATAAACTTTTCACTATGCAAATGGCATAAATTACGATATTTTCTATACAAAACTAATTGCTACACTAACATGCTATACATCATCAAATCGGTAGTCTGGTACTTTATTAGTATATCATAAAGGCTACTCAAAACATTAACATTGTAAAAAGATATTAAACGAAATGTCCCAAATTTTCATAATATTTGGGTACATTAATTCTTTGATTTTTATATAACTACCAAATTCGTTTAATTATACAAAATATTCCTACACTTTCTTAATTTATAAGCCATATGCTAATTCAATGTACTATTTACAACTCTTTTAGAACATAAAATTATTTTCATTATTTTTAGTATGAACTATTACGCAGTTAATTAAAAACTTCTAGAGAGTTCTACGATAAGACGCGCTGCGATTGGTCGATTTTTCTTAATACAGTAAAAGTTGTTTACATCATTTGTTATCAAAACGACATTTTATACAAATATACTAAGGGTTATAAACATGCTACACAACTATATCAATACACGTTTTCATCCAGTTTTGTCGGTAATTTCACTATTAATACAAAAAAACAATATTCTTTATCACTTTGTTTCTTAGCGTGGTTATTCCGTCGCGAACAACTAAAATATTTTTTAATTTCGGTCCAGTTTTCTAGATACAGCAACTGCACAAATAAACTTGTAATCTCATATTATATAAATAATGTGTTGGGAGATAGGTCTTAAGATGAACATGGACAAAACGAAGATCATGTGTAACGTCCATGTCACACTTACGCCGGTAGTTGTTGAGAGCACTAAGCTCGAAGTTGTTGACGAGTACGTTTACCTGGGACCGACTAGGAAAGTCCAACTTTGACCGAGAGGTCAATCGACGGATTCAACTCGGTTGGCAACGTGCGGGAAATTACGACACATCTTCTTGTCAGGTTTCCCTAAAAACCTGAAAACTAGATTGTAAAACCAGTGCGTGTTGCCAGCGGTGACTTATGGATCTGAGACGTGGTCCTTCACTGCTGGCTGTACGAGGACGCCCAAGGTCGCTCAGCGAGAATAAATGAGGATATCCGCAGTAGAACCAGAGTAGTCGACATAGCCCAACGGATTAATAAGCTGAAGTGGCCATGGGCCGGTCATATAGCTCGAAGAACCGACAACCGATGGAGAAAAAAGGTTCTTGAGTGGCAGCCTCATACCGGTAAGCGTAGTGTAGGGCGACCCCCACTAGATGGAGTGACGACCTGGTAAGACATGCTGACAGTCGATGGATGCAGGTGGCTCAAGACCGTGCTTTGTGCTATTTCTTAGGGGAGGCAAATGTTCAGCACTGGACTTGTGAAGGGCTGTAATGATGATGATGATGGTTATAATAATTCCATGGTTGTTACCTTGAACATGTGATATTTCTAAGGCCATTCAAAAGGGTACAATAATTAAACTTTTAATTAAAAGTGCAATAAGCTGTTATGTGGAAATATTTAGGTTTCGAATTCGGTTGGCATATTTTATAAAAAGTGTAATTATATACTTAAATATTTAATATGTTGTTAATTTGCGACGCCGTCTCCAAGCTGATCATATCTGTTAACAATATTATGCGTTTAGTACTCAGAAACAATAATACTTTAAAGTAGAAACTTTTTATGAAATTAGAAAAAGCAATTTTGATTTCTTGTTAAAAACATGTATACATAGCATTTTGTGCATCTTATTGAGCCCCTTGTCAGATCATCGAAAAAAGGGAAATGGCCAACCAACTTGGTTAAAACGTTTATCAAAAGACGGCGGTAATGGTAAAAATGGACTCTGTACCTCTTGTAAAACCTCTTGGCAGATGACGAAGGCTCATCATTCTCCGCAACGTCGTTGGAAGTAGCCGTGGGGCGGTTCATAGGAGTTTCGTTTTGGCTAAATCAACTCTAAACAACAGTAAATTCATGGCTTGACTTTAATCGCGTCACAGTCAATTTTGTATCGTGACAAGTGTTTAAAACTGTAAGTTCTAGTAAAAGGATCAGTTCTTTAAATGTCCATTTCTTTGTCTTCTGATAAATCCTGCATTATTAAATGTGCTGGTCAAGGATATATATTTTAATTATATTTTAAAACTATGCTCCAAGTTGTTACTTCAATTATTAATAGGAAGTTAATATTTTTAATATACATGTGGTGGAGCCACGTGTTTAAGGCTGCCGAAGTCTAGTTCCCCGGTCGAACCTTAAACCTATTACGCGAGATATTAACTAAAGTGGACTGTATATGCGGTTGCTTCTACGCTTACGTAAAGGCGACTACTATAGCATGCGGTATAATGCACTCGCTCTTCCCTAAAACTAAACTATTATTGTGCCAAATCGCCGAAAAGGAATCCTGCCTGATTAGGAGAACAACAAAATTGGAGCGGGTTAAACTATATATCAGGCAGTAAATAAAGGAGTGTTGACTCACCGGGGTTTCTTCTATCCTGTTGAGCACTATAGCTGCAATTTCTGGAACTTCTTCTGGAACACTCCGGAGAGAGGCGGTGCGCGACTATATCTCACACGAGGTGAGGCGGTTCTCCTGGAGCTCGACTGCTTCCAGGCTAAAGCGGTTTCTACTAGCGGTGTGGTTTCAACGACGACTGCAGCGGAAAGAGGACGCGCAACGGTCGCGCGTGCCTTATATGTCCTCGGCTCCGATGATTACGTGACATTCTAGAATCATCTTCTTGCCCCTCCCACCCCACCCCCCGATGTGTCGATAGGAGGGTACGAATGATATCGTTTTTCGGAAAGGAACAAGCGGCTTGGCACCTCTACCGTCATATATAATAATCCAATGGTTTTTTCCGCACAACCATCTCCCCCGCCCTTGAAGGATTTCCTTCAAAATTAACTAATACAACTAGAGCTAAGATCCACTAACAAAATAACTAACTAACGCTAAGATTACTTAAATTCAACTACAATTTAATCTAGAAAGCTAATTTAAATTATGGAAGAGGCAGGGGGCACAAACGGACAACCGGACGCAAGTAAGACCCAACCGTGGTCTTAACGCGAGCTATCCTAACTACTCCGTCGGGACCGGGAAAGACCTCTTCGACAATTCCTAACGGCCAGTGGAGAGGCGGCGTATTCTCTTTGGTGAGCACAACTACAGTTCCTACAGCTAAAGGCTCAGTTGCTGTGTTCCATTTTTGCCGAGACTGCAAAGTATGCAAGTATTCCATCCTCCATCGCTTCCAAAACGATTGCACTAACCGATCTAATAATTTGTGGCGTGCGGAAATGTTAAGTCTGTTCTCATCCATACCTGCGGCTGGCAAATACTTTAAAGGCGTTAAATTCAAAAAATGTGCTGGAGTTAGAGCCAGCGGTTCCGAGGGGTCACTAGACAACGTACGACAAAGTGGGCGACTATTCATTACGCATTCAATTTGAGCGAGCACCGTACTTAGCTCTTCGAAGGACAAAATTTGATCTCCTATTACTCGGTATAAATGACTCTTTAGACTCTTGATATTAGTCTCCCAATTGCCCCCAAAATGGCTCGCGGCTGGGACGTTCAGAGACCACTCAATGCGGTTCTCGGCTAGAATGTGAGCGAACTCCGAATTATAATATTTGCTAGCTAAGAGCTCATGTAGTTCCGATAGAATACGTTTTGCACCGACGTAGTTCGTACCGTTATCCGAATACAATCTACTTACAGGGCCACGGCGGGAAAGAAATCTTTAAATGCACCCATAAAGCCTGCTGTGCTTAGATCACCAACGAGTTCTATATGCACCGCTCGAGTAGTTAGACATACGAAAATGCAGACGTAAGCCTTTGTGGATCTTATACCACGCCCGCGAGTGAGCGTGACCTTAAACGGACCAGCGAAATCAGACCCGGTGTGCGTGAAGGGCTTTACTGATTGTATTACTCTACAAGATCTAAGTTCCGCCATTTCCGGAAATGACGGCTTGGGGCGTGCCCGAAAGCAAGCTATACATCGGTGCACCCGATTGCGTATTAAACTACGTGCAGAAAGAATCCAATAATTCTGACGCAAAATCGACATCAACAAGTCGGGGCCAGCGTGCGAGTTCAATTTATGATGGTAATCGACTAATAAGTTCATGATATGGTCTTTACGCGGTAAAACAATAGGGTGCCGTTGGTCGAAACTCAATTGCGAGTTGGACAAGCGTCCACCCACCCTTACAATCCCATCCTGTAAAAATGGCTTAAGGCGTTGAAAGGCGCGACTACAAGCTCTATTCGATTTTAATCTTCTAATTTCTTCAGAGAAGTGCGCACGTTGAAGTTCACGCAATACTAGCGACTCGGCATAGTTGTAATCGGATGCTAAGATATACGAACGTCGCGGTAACAGCTTCGCGAATCGACAAACGTAAATTACGCTACGCAATAATTTCGACCAAGAGGACAAGCGGTTCGCCAAAGCAATGATTGGAGAAACCTCACTCGAAACGTTCGCCACTAGAGCGTGTCTCTTCTCTTCCGGCGGTTGTGACACTGACGAAGGTTCGAAGTCGGTTATTGGCCATTGCGAGGGATCCAAGTGAACCCAAGCAGGTCCGTGGAACCAAAGCGGGTGGTCCATTATTTGCATCGGGGTGAGTCCACGGGATAGACAATCGGCGGGGTTTTCCGTACCGGACACGTGATAAAAGTTCCGCGTTTCTAACTCGTCTTGTATCTTGGCCACTCGGTTCGCAACAAACGTATCCCAACGGTGGGGTGAAGAATGAACCCAGCATAAGGCGACGGTGGAGTCGGAAAAGGCCAATATCCTTTCTATGTGAACTCTATCCCTACATGCGCTGATAACTGCGGTAATAAGCTTGGTGAGTACTAATATTGCGCAAAGCTCTAAGCGCGCCAGAGAGACAACCTTACGGGGGGAGACTCTCGACTTAGAACTAATGAGGCTAATCGAATTTCTACCATTATTCTGGACGTGGAAATATACAACGCCCCCGTAAGCCTTCTCGCTGGCGTCTGCAAACCCAACGACTGTTATGGCGCTACTTCTATCTACGTTTATATGACGCGGTATTTTAATTTCTCTTAATAAAGGAAGTTCCTCTCTAAAGCGCTGCCACAACTGAACAATGCTGTCAGGCGGCGAGTCATCCCAGTCGCATTCCAATAACCAAAGTTGTTTAATTAAAAGCTTAGCGTATAATACCACCGGAGCTACGAAACCCATGACGTCCCATAATCTAGCAACGCATGACAGTATTGTGCGCTTTGTGCATTTCCTACGGGCGGATTTACCTTAAGGCTAAACACGTCGGACTCTGGTGACCAACATAGATCGAGCACCTTGTGTGTATCAGAATCGTCGAATTCCTTTATCGCCGAAAGACGGTGTGATAGTGGGATTGTATCCAAAACCGGACGCGAATTACTAGTCCACTTCACAAGATCGAATTGACCCGATTTCATGAGCCTTATAACCTCGGCGGTGGTTAGGGTTGCCTCCTCCACGCTATCGACCGAGTACACAAAATCATCCATATATAATCCGCTCTCAATTGCCCTCTTAGCTTTAGGATAAGAGGGACCTTCATCGTGAGCGAGCTGTCTCACCGTGCGTAACGCATGAAATGGGCTCGACTTAAACCAAAACAAACGCGATTAAATTCAAACACCATTAGAGGTTCCTTTGGGTTGAAACGATATAAAATGCGTTGGAATCTACGGTCGCATTCACGGACCCCTATGCAAAGAAACATTTGACGAATATCGGCGGATAGTGCTGTACTAAACAAACGAAAATTGACTATTATATTAAATAAACTGCCCTGTAAATTTTGCCCACTATAGAGGATATCGTTAAGCGACAGGTGAGTGCTAGTTTTAGCACTAGCGTCGAGCACTACACGTAACTTAGATGTAAGTTTGTCCTCTCTAATGACTCCGTGGTGTGGTATGAAATACGACGGTGTGTCTTCGTAGTTATCTATTTCGAAGCCACAAGTCATATGTAACCTTCTCTTATATATTCGTTAATGACGCCGTCGTAAGCTTCCTTTAACTGGGGTGAAGCGAGCATCCTACGCTCCAAGCTGTAGAAACGTTTTTCCGCCATTTGACGCGAATCGCCGAGAGATAAAACATCTCCTTTAAAGGGTAGCGCTACACTATATCTACCGTCGCGATCACGAATGGTCGTGCGGACGTAAATTTCCTCGCATAACCTATCATCTGAGCTAGCTATGGGTGGAACGTTCACCTCCTCCATCTCCCAAAATTTGCGGACTAACGACTCGAGCGGTTCGACAGCCATACCACAATAAGAGGTTGCCGAAATACTATCTATGATGGGGGCGGAGCCAAGGATCACATAGCCCAATACGGTTTCCAGTGCGTAAGGCGCGGTATGCGAAGAGTTGCCCCTGACCTTATTGTTTAACAAAAGATAAGGGAAAAGCGATGCTCCAATGAGCATGTCTATGTTTCCAGGAACGGCGTAAGTGTCGTCCGCCAGAGTCAAATTCTTAAATTCAATCATTGCCGAGGTGTCAACCGAAACGGTTGGCAACCGTTCAGTGACCCTATCTACTACTAGTGCATTTATATCAAAGTTAACATTACGATCTATCCGAGAATAAAATTTTAAATTTATATATCCCTGTGTCGATTTACTAGTGCCTCCGATGCCTTTAATTACAGGACATGAAAGTGACCTATTTATTACTAAGCCTAAGCGCTGACAACATTGTCGCGTTATAAAGCTATTTTGGGCTCCGCTGTCCAGCAGTGCACGGACGCTTTGTTCGTTTCCACGCGAATCCCTAACCAAAATACGTGCCGTACCCAGTAACACGGTTGATGGAGGTTGTGCTCCCATATTTGCCAATGAGCACAGAGCGACATCACCAGGTCGACCGCTAGAATCGTTGACCTTAGTAGGGGCGAATTCCTTATCCGCTTTACTTGACGCCGCTATGTTGCTATTTTCAAAATGTAATAGCGTGTGATGTTTCCTGGCGCACTTGCTACATACGGAACTCGAATTGCATTTTGCAACTAAATGCTTATCGCTTAAGCAGTTCAAACATAGGTTGTTTGTCTTTACTAATTTATAACGCTCGCTTGGTGAATATTTACGAAAAGTAGCACAATTATATAAATTACCGTGTCTATCTTTACATACTAAACAAGTATGCTGGAGTGATGTTGACGTAGCGGTTACGTAAGTTAACGACCCTGCTATTTTAGATGGTTGAGTCTGTCTACGGTCGACGCACCTTTTATTCTCCTGTTTAACGTTCGGAGAGCGCTGCATCACCTTTATTTGATCTCGCACGAACGATGCTAATGAATGAAAGGAAGGCATCTCCGAGCTACGATGCTCCATTTCAAACGCACGCACGGTGTCGGGGTCCAACTTCTTCAGTGCAATATGGAGAAACACCACGTCCGTAAGATCATTAAATTTCAAATTCTTAAGTGCAGCCACCGATGCCACAAATTTATCTAGAAATTGCTCTAAGCCGTTGATGTTCGCGGATGATATAGATTTAAGATCGAATATCTGGTTCAAATATTCGGAAGCTAACATTCTCCTATCTTCATATTTAGTTTTAAGCGTTTCGAATATTAATAAGTAATTGTTTGCTGTAGGTGTAAAACCAGAGCAGATCGACTGTGCCCTGCCACTAAGTTTACTGATTAAGTAATATAATTTTTCGGCGTCCGATAACGATGGGTTATTGTGTATATTGTTTTGAAAACTACTGAAGAAGAAGGGCCACGTCTTAATATCACCATTAAATACCGGAATATCTATTGGCGGCAACCTAATCGAGTCGCTTGGACGTACCTGTTTTTCCGGCTTTGCTTCGTTTTGAGATAGGGATCTCGCAATTCTTTTCACGCGACACAACATATCTTCGAATGCCGGCAGCGGTTGGTGTTTCACTATGTATTTCGGGTCGATTTGTAATTCCAAATGATTAATTTGGTCTAATATTTTTTCGTAATCTATTCGTAAAGAATCTATCGTTTCGATTTCGGTCAAAAAAGTTTCCCGCACTGCTTCTATATGGATGTTCTTTATATAATCACTTATATTCTGCATACGCGAAAAGAGTATGTCCCTCTTAGCATAAAGCGTTTTAATTTTGATTTCACTTCCACTAACTGCCATTTTAAACTATTATAATAAAGTTATATCAATCACAATTAATCTCACAACGCACAAACAATAAAGGATGGACACTCGGTATGCCGTATTACGTAATTAAATCGAACACCTGCGCAGCGAGTCGAGGTGACGCGTCATTTGCTAGACTCAATAATTTTATCAAGATTGTGGGTAAGCGTATCAAACGGTTCCTATTACACTGTTTCAATTATTTAATAGGCTTTAAATTTAATCAAATACGAGCGCTATAAAACGAATAATTCTGTTTGCGAGTACCTAATCAAAATTTAAATTTAAACGAACACTATTTAAGTCTATTCTATAAATTGGAGTGCATTATCTAATTAATTAATTCAACAATTCGACCAAAATCCTGCTCGAAGTGACCATAAAATGGTGGAGCCACGTGTTTAAGGCTGCCGAAGTCTAGTTCCCCGGTCGAACCTTAAACCTATTACGCGAGATATTAACTAAAGTGGACTGTATATGCGGTTGCTTCTACGCTTACGTAAAGGCGACTACTATAGCATGCGGTATAATGCACTCGCTCTTCCCTAAAACTAAACTATTATTGTGCCAAATCGCTGAAAAGGAATCCTGCCTGATTAGGAGAACAACAAAATTGGAGCTGGTTAAACTATATATCAGGCAGTAAATAAAGGAGTGTTGACTCACCGGGGTTTCTTCTATCCTGTTGAGCACTATAGCTGCAACTTCTGGAACTTCTTCTGGAACACTCCGGAGAGAGGCGGTGCGCTACTATATCTCACACGATGTGAGGCGGGTCTCCTGGAGCTCGACTGCTTCCACGCTAAAGCGGTTTCTACTAGCGGTGTGGTTTCAACGACGACTGCGGTGGAAAGAGGACGCGCAACGGTCGCGCGTGCCTTATATGTCCTCGGCCCCGATGATTACGTGACATTCTAGAATCATCTTCTTGCCCCTCCCACCCCACCACCCCGATGCGTCGATGGAGGATCGAGGAGGGTATGAATGATATCGTTTTGTCGGAAAGGAACAAGCGGCTTGGCACCTCTACCGTCAAATATAATAATCCAATGGTTTTTTCCGCGCAACCAGTTAGTATTGTAATACAATGGGACTTATCAAAATCATCTTTTTAATTCTTTCATCACTCTAGGTGTCTAATATTTACAAACATGATTGAATTAATTTCGATGCACAATCATTAGAGCGAAAACTGTGGTTTTCTTGTATCGTGTGATAAGCCCAGACGCCTTCTGCCGCGGCGATATCCAAATCTTTTGAAGTTGGTGCGTCCGATTTCTTGAAAAAGATTAATATCGAAGAAATTGAAGCAGCGGCACGGTCAGCATTTTTATGTTTTTTTAGACTTTAAATGCTGTTCAATATCACTGGCACCACTGTAGTAAACGCTATATTCTGTACGACACTTTTCACATCTGACATCTGAGGGACTATTTATTTACTTGATAAACAGATATTTCGCTTGTAAGCTAACATTGAACGAACACTTGCGTTTCGGCATTTTAACTTATTTAGATTTCAAAATAAAAGAAGTTTAAGATATTTACTAGGTACACAAGCAAAAAACAACAACAACAAAACAAATGTCGAGAAGTGGGCGAACGAAAAATCTGTCAAACAATTAGTCAACAAAGCGTGAGCGATGACTTCTTCGCCACTCTCAGCTATCGTCGCGAGTGGCGAAGACGTTATCGCTCCCGCGTCGACCGACGATGGGTGTCGCTCTCGCACACCGCTTGCGTCCGGCCGCGCCGGCACGGCGGCCGTCCGGATGGCTCGAATCGACTACTCAAATTTTCGCGAGGTTACAGAAAACGGGACAATTTTGCGTACCAGAGTTCATTTCGGGGACACCGGGACTCGTAACTGTAAAAAGGGACAGTCCCGTTCAAAACGGGACGTCTGGTCACCTTAGGTATGATGTGGATGGTAAGTGGAAGCTATGGCTCATATACATCTATATCTATCCTCGATTTAGAATCAAAATGCAGATGCGTTTTGCAACTCTAAGGACTAAGATGAAGTTCATCGTTTCCAGTAAAAGGAGTCTCAGGTTCTCTACACTCACCATGCGAAACACAGCAGCGTTGAGCTGATTTTTTATGCTGGTATTTAGTAAGAGCGTGGTCCTACCCCGGTCAAGCCGACCTATTTGTGCTACAACCATAATAAAGCTTCTCCCTCGTAAAGAAAATTTGTCACGTATTGGAGCACCACACCCGACTAATTGCTCCACAATCTTAGCAGAAATCTGCTCCGTGAAAGTAGGAAACGATGTTAGTGCTGACATCGTTTTCATAACGTTATTGAAATTGTTTCGATATACTCACACAACTCTACTGTCTTAAATGGACTCTTGTCAAGTACATTCGTAAAAAAAAGTTGTAATAAAATATTCTTGAAGTTTTAATTAAACTGTACCCGTGTTAAACATATTCAAAGTCCATAAACATTAAAAAAACCAGCGAGCGTTACAGTATTCGCATATGATGTGCAACCATTGATATTGGTAGTAAGCAACATTTACATTATATGCTGCTGAAAAAAGCTTTTTTTTTAAATCAATATTAAAAATATTAATTGGCAGCAACAGAAATCAACCTCAACATTTATACAGGCTAAATACTGAAATATTTATTCGAGTCATTATTCATTATTACTCACTTGTATTTTTTATCAATCATCTACACTTTTTTAAGACCCTTATTATCGACACTAAATACATTTATTAATATGTTTTACACACGAAATTGGTTTATATAACAGTACAATTTAGTATGAGCGCGCGCGCTCATTGGTCAAATCAAATAGCGCTCGCTTCTCCGGCTTCCTGTCACACACTTTCATCCCTTTTCACGAAATCACTCCCACAGATTGCGGGAAAGTGAGAAGACAGATGTTACACATCTTGGCTCTCGTACAATTTTCAAATTTTTGTAAAACATTAAAGCAAAATAGCAAAAAATCCACTCTTGGAACGGCCCCTTTATGGTTTATGGTATATTCTACTTCACAAATTTTTCACCAATGTAATAATAATAATCATCATCATCACAGTTTTTCACAAGTCCACTGCTAAACATAGGCCTACCTTAAGGAAAGCCACAAAGCACGCTCCTGAGCCACCCGCATTAATCGACTTCTGCTGTTATTATGTTTACTCTCACTTGTAGTTATTTGTTTATACGCAATGTTCGTTATTGTTTTATATCGGCCCGAAACTTCGTAGTTCGATTTACGCCGTAGCTAAGATTTATCATGCTGTTGTCTATATTTTTAAAAGAAGAGGGGCAAATGAGCATACGGCTTACATGATGGTGTATGACTATCACCGACCGTGACTGAAACACCGCTAAATTCCTGACTCCAGACTGCTATTGAGAATTTGAGGAAAGCCCAGTAAATGATTTTGGCCCAATCCGGGATTCGAACCCGGGACCTCATGATCAGCAATCGTGTTTAAGACCACTAAATCAATGAGGCAGTTGGTATTTCATAATAATGTAATTTTCTTCTAATAAATAAAGTCATGGGTGTTATAATCAGCTTCTGTTTTTATTGAAATTAATGAAACACTATCAAATAAATGTTTTTTATTTTATTTTTTATAGAATAATAAAATAATATAAATATAGAAAAAAACACTTGATTTTTTTATAGAATAAGGGTGAAAAACGAGCACACAGTCCACCTGATGGTAAGCGGATGTTGTGGCCCATAGAATAAATAAATATAGATGAAATTTATTCTCAATTAAGAATCAAAACGCAGATGCAGAGACTATAAGACGTAATGCCTCGTTTGCAGTAAAAAAGGGTCTCCGGATCTCTCTACACACACCATACGAAACACAGCAGTATTATACTGCTATTTTACGCTGATATTCTGTATCCTGTGGTCCTTCCCGGCCATGCCGAACTATTCGTGCTACAACCATAAAGCTACAGAAAGATTTCTTTTTGCATTATTAGGCTGTAGTTTATTCCTTTTCTCGGACAATCTCAGCTTCAAATAAAAGACGTTATGTAATAACACCGGCCAAATTTTTTTGGCCTAATATTCAGCTATTCAGCCAGGAAGCTCGCAGAATATTTGGTATTCGGCGTGTGGCCGATTATACTACTCGTTGCAAGTCTGAAGAAAACCACTCGATATCCGAAATGGAACTGGATGTCTAACATTAAATTGCGATTTACAAAGTATTACGTAAAAATGGGTTTTACCCCCTGCCCCCCAAGACAAGGGCATGTAGAGATTCATTTAAACCCCTCTTCCCGGTACCTATTCGTAATTATTGAATGACCCCTTACACAGACGGACTCTTACACGTAAAAGAAGCTCCATGATACTATTATAAAACCTAACACAGTGGTACCCGATTCCACAGTTGTGTGAGGTAGTAAAGTTCTGGTAAATCTCACAGTAGTAATGAGTTATATAAATATAATTTTCCAAAAGTAATAATTAATTTGGTCCAAAAAATAATATAAGTACAAAACATTTTGCATTTGACTGTACCCAAGTCACAAGCCCACTTTGCATAGAGTAAGTATTTACAGAGTGAACACATCAAACATAAATTTGCTCTAGTTTTTATAGGCCTTTCTTTCTATTATATCAATTGTCATTGGTAATAATAGAAAGAATGCAAATAGCATAAACACTACAAATGGATTGCGAGACAAGTGCTATTTCCCATTAGAGATATCTATTTTGTTTGGAATTATTTTGGTATCTTTTGCTATATTTTTCGAGAGACCAATATTTATTTATTTAGGACAACAAGAAGGATGTCTAATTTTTTTTTTATAGGATAGGGTGACAAACGAGCACACAGTCCACCTGATGGTAAGTGGTTCCTGTGGCCCATATACATCTACAGATGTAGAGGATAGATATCCTCGATTACGAATCAAAATGCAGATGCGTTGTCACCCATGAGGACTAAGATGGAATGCCTCGTTTCCAGTAAAAAGGGTCTCCGGTTCTCTACACTCACCATCCGAAACACAGCAGCATTAAGCTACTATTTCACGCTGGTATTCTGTGAGAGCATGGTCCTTCCCCGGTCGAGCCGACCCATTCGTGCTACAACTATACTACTAATATAACTGCAGCATGGCTCTACCACGTTCAAAATAATTCGTCTAATCGTATTACATTTAAAAAACACGCTTATTTAACAGTTCTGTACTACATTTATTTCCTAAATATGTTAACTATCTCATTATAGCCTATCGTGACTTAAGTCATCACCATAGGTGCTTCATTACCACTTACCAAGTGATAGGATTGTAATCAAGCACTGGCATATAATTAATGAAAAAAAGAAGTACCTACCATTTTTTAATTTAAAATCAAATGTGTATCTTTGTGTTTGCATTAATATATTTAGAATAATAATTATTATATTTTTTACGTGGTAGCCAAGCTATTGTAGATAGATAGATCCATCCCAGAATCGGCTTGGTGTCTGGTTCTTCCTGCTGTGCATGTCGTAGGCTGTCCCTCCACCCGTTGCTGAGGTAGTCTGTCCTGAGCATCCTCACGGATACCACTTCCTTACTCTCTTGCCTACCACAATGGTTGCAATCTTCAGGAAAAGGTCTTCTTGACAATGCATCTGCGTTGCCGTGAGATTTCCCGCTGCAGTGTCTAATAGGAAAGTCGTATTCCTGCTGCTGCTGGGCGGTGCTGTTAGCCGCACTTCCTTTCTGAGACCGTTCACCTTCCCTTCCTAGGGTGTGCTTAGGGCAGCTGGACCGAAGGTGGCCCCTTTCCCCACAGCCATAGCACCTAGGGCTGTATCTTTTATTGTGGTCGCGAACCGTAACTGCTGTAACCTCCCTAGGGTGAGGTTACAGCAGTTACGGTTCGCGACCACAATCGCGACCACGAAACACGAAAAAAGACACTAGATGACGCTAGTTGTGTCGACTGGAGCGCGTAGCAATATATTTCGTTGGTTACGCTTCCATTTCCTATAAAATTATTTCCATTCCAACCGACCATTTAACAGCAAACAGTCCACCTGATGGTACGTGGATGCTATGGCTCATAGACATCTGCATTTATCTTCGACTAAGAATCAAAATGCAGATGCGTTGTCATCCCTGAGGACTAAGATGGAATACCTCGTTTCCAGTAAAAAAGGGTCTCCGGATCTCCACTCTCACCATACGAAACACAGCAGCATTAAGCTGCTATTTTGCGCTGGTATTCTGTGAGAGTGTGGTCCTTCCCCGGTCGAGGCGACCCATTCGTGCTACAACCATAATATAGCTGCAGCGTGGCTCCACCATGTATAATTTTCCTTTAACTCTTGCACACACTCTCCAAAATGTATTAACAAACTAGTCCAGTTGTAAATATAAACCCCACCCACTCAATCACATACAAAATTTGTAATTTATGTATGTGATTGAGTGGATCGGAAAATCGGTGTAGCCGATCTCAAGTGATGATTTCATACACAGCCTATATACGTCCTAGATAGATAGATAGATAAAAGCGTTTATTTGTTTCTCCAATCACACACGTAAATTCCGTGATTAAACTAGATACAAAGCAGAGTATTATAAAAAGAATTACATAATCTTAAGAACTAAATCTACATGTGTGCTGCAGTTCAACAAATGGGCTCAACGATTAATATTGCTCAGAGAGCAAACACTGATTTTCAACTATTTGTCCCACCGCTGGGCACAGGCCTCCTCTCATTTCTGAGAGGGTCTGGGAGCCGCCGCGCTGTCCTAATGCGTGTTGGCGAACTTCACATATCACGCGGTAAATCAGCACTTGAAATTGTAACTAACAATTTCTGGTGCCGACGGAGATCTAACCCGGGTTGATCGCGTACTGTGAAATTTACAGCCTCTGAGCTACAACGGATAATACGGATTATTTAAATAGATTTAGACGCATATTTGTGCATCCTTCAAGAGTCTGTTTCGAAATTAACCTGTGCATGTATTATTTTAAAATAATTCCACAGGCGCAACATGACTCCGCTGAAAGTTTTAACATTTTTATTGAAAAACTTTGACGTTGAAGTCGTCGTGGCTTATTTTGATTTGATTAATTTCAACTTTAGTTCATGTCTTGATTATTGATCATATTATTTACGAGCGAAAGGTAGGATTTGTTAATATGACATTTTCGTTTTAATTAAAAAAAAACTTCAAGTTTTTCGATTCAAATATAACCTAGTGGCATTGCTCTTGATATGTCCATGAAGACAAGCAGAATAAAAAAAGGCTGTCTTTTAATAGCTTGCAAATAACACCCTGACTGTAAAGGGAGTTATGTTGTTATATTTATATTTATATTTATATTTATATTTATATTTATATTTATATTTATATTTATATTTATATTTATATTTATATTTATATTTATATTTATATTTATATTTATATTTATATTTATATTTATATTTATATTTATATTTATATTTATATTTATATTTATATTTATATTTATATTTATATTTATATTTATATTGTGATATATCGATGTAACAGATAAACGCTTAAATTTTATTTTTATATTATTTTATTAATATGGCTTACTAACAGTTAACATTACACAATGACAATCTAAAAGTTTCTTATGCCGCGGCCATACATCACGATAACGCAAATATTCGCACTATAACGATAAATCGCATCGCTGTCGGTAAACTCTCGCACTGCCTCGTTGGTATAGTGGTTGTAGTAGTGCAACTGCTGATCATGAGGTCCTGGGTTCGAATCCCGGGTCGGGCCAAAAATCAATTATGGAGTTTTTCTGTCAAGAAATTCTCAGAAGCTGCCCAGAGTCAGGAAGTTGGCGGTGTCTCACCGCCGTGCCTCGGAAAGCACGTATAGCCGCTGGTCCTGCACCTGATCTCTCTCCGGTCGTGTCGGTTTACCGTCCCATCGGAGTACGAGAGTGAAGGAATAGAGAGTGCACCTGTAATTGCGCATACACTTGGGCACTATAATCCTGTCCTGCGCCGATGGCTAACCTCCGTTGAGGCTGGCCGCCGTGACCGAAATTCGGTCTAGAGAACATTATATTATTATTATTAAACTCTCGCACATCAAAGCGTTTTATCGCGATGAACTTCGCTTGTGCGGCCACCGGCCGCACTTCAGGTGGCCCATAGACATCGTGCGTAGGGAACGTGCAGAATTGAATTAAAATTTACGACGTATTTACGACGGTGATAATTTTTTGAAGTTATGTGAAGATAAATAAAATGATGAGACATTTTGAATAAATAATGCAAGCGTCTAAAGCTGCCCCCTGTTGTCAAAATCTTAGTAAAAAACAATCATTAGTTTAGCATGTGTTTATCGCGATAAACTATTGATAATCTTTACAACGCGCAGTTTGGCCAGGCACCTTCGCGTAGGCCGAAGGTGAAGTTTTATCGCCGAAATTCTATCCCGATGTGTGTGGCCTAGGCATTAAGCTCAGTATAGTAAACAACTAACTAGTAAACACAGCATCCACTATAACAATAACTCAAGTATGTTATAATTTAGTTAAATAAACTTACTGAACAATTTCGAAAGAAAATGATTGTATGTATTGATTAATTTATTTAATTATTAGTTCCAAATTAGTAAATAGTTTACAATAACAATACTAACAATATACTTAGACCTTTATTTGTTAATATAAGCAGGCACCAAGTGGCCTTGCCTCGCAAAATTGAATCTTCCACTCTTCCATTTCATATCGCAAGACACTGTTTGTTAAGTCGCGAACGAACATTTACTTCTAACCCAAATATTAAGTGGTTATATGATAACATTATCAAAGAGTATCTTGAAAACAATTATATATCAGTCGGTTACACCGACTCAAATAAATTCCCGTACTATATTCCTCACTATCCTGTTGTACGCGAAGGTAATGCGACGACTAAACTACATGTCGTTCTTAACGCTAGTGCTCTTCTAGCAAAAAATAGACTGAGTTAGCTTTTCGATAATTTAACTGCTGTTTAAAGACTATGATTACTACATAAGATAACATCTATCAATCAATCAATATACTCTTTATTGTGGACTAGCACGAGCCAAAATGAAATATATATATATATATATATATATATATATATATATATATATATATATACGAGTGTATATATATAAAGTACAACAGGCGGCCTTACCGCTCTGGAAGCAATTTCTTCCCCCTTGTTTAAGAAAGAACTGTTGTTTGTTTACAGCGTATTGCAAATAGGGCAGGTGTACATAAATTATTAATGTATTTGAAAATTAAGTAAAAATATTATAAATATATACATACACATAAGTTAAAGACGGTTGAGGATAAGTAGGATAGATACATTTAAGGACGGGAATTATGATGGGAAATATGAGAGCTCCAAATATAAGTTTTGAATAGATTTTTGAAGGAAAAAAAGTACTGGACACGTCGAATATATAAAGGCAAAGAGTTCCACAAGCATACAGCTGTAACGGAGGATATTTTATTGAAGAAGGAGGATGAATGTGCTGAAATACGAAGCGAAAAATTGTTAGCGGAACGAAGGTGACGATCGTGAGAGGAGGAGTTGAAGTCAAAGCGGTCTTTCAGGTAACGAGAAGTGGAGAGATTGAACAGTATACTGTCTAAAGCGAAAAGGATGTGAGTATTCCTGGGAAGGCGAATCGGCAGACACTTCAAACGTATCTATACATAAATATCTATCTTTGTTTAAAGAAGTTGCGGGTAAACTCTAGTTTTAATTTTTTATAATTCACTAAATAAAAAAAAAATAAGCAGCGTCTTCCCGTTTCCTGATTCGTTTTCCTCTATCGTATCTATCTCTCTCTGTCTATCTCTATTCCTTCACGGCACCACCACGACAAGGTCCGCAAGATGTAAATAATAATAATAAGATACTCCTGGCCGAGTTTTGGTCTCAACGGAGACTAGCCATCTGCGCTGGACAGGGTTATAGTGCATGAGTGTGTCATATGGGCTGGCTATCAGACACAACCGGATGGAGATCAGGCGCAGGACCAACGGCTTTACGTGCTTTTCACGGGGGTGGAACATCGTAACCTTCTTGTCTCCGGGCTTCCACTGAGAAAAATCTAATAACTGAACTGGGTGCGATCCGAAATTCGAACCCAAGACTTATAAACTCTATGGACCACAGCATTCACTTACCATCAGGTGGGCTGTGTGCTCGCTTGTCCACTCTATGAGTCAATGGCATGCATGACTTTTCTGCCACCAGGGCGACGCTACTTAAAAATGAGTTGTAATATTTGACAAATTTCAAAGCTAGGAAGTTAATTAGTTCCTAAAATGTCAAGCTTAATGTTTCCTTCCGTATTATTAGTTATATTTATATGTACAGTTATACTATTAGTCATATTTTTTTTATAGAAGAGGGGGCAAACGAGCATGTGGCTCACCTGATGTTAAGTGACTACCGCCGCCCATGATCAACCGCAACACCAGGGGAATTGCAGGTGCGTTGCCGGCCCTTTAGAAAGGAGTAAGCTCTTTTCTTGAAGGTCCCCAGGTCGTAATCGGTCGGTATATATTAATGAGATTAAAAATAAATAAAAAAAACACAATAAAAAAATAAAGAGTAAACCTCTGAAGTATTGTTTAGTGTAATATAACACTAGAAACTGATACATTTTTATTTAAAACTAACTTCTCAATTAAAATATATTGTGTAACAAAAAACTTCACCTCACAGTCAGCTAGCGACATCTATGTCACTGTCATCTATGTATGCTCACGACATCTATGGTGAGCGAGTGATTCTTTGATACTTTGTATGAAATGAATAATTGAATGAAAGAATGTAAATTATATAGTAAGTGTTAATAAGATTATTACTGAAGAAGTCGCACTGAAATACCGCTGAAATTTGAGTTGCAAACGTATTTGAGATACTTTTTTTATATTTAGGGTGATAAACGAGCAAACAGTCCATCCAACTGACGGTAAGTAGATGCTGTGGTTCTTAGACATCCATCCTGGGTTAAGAATCAAAATGCCAATACGTTGTCACTCCCAAGGACTATGATGGAACAGAGAAATAATGAAAAAAAAACAAGAAAAGATTGATGTTTAAAAATAAACTATAAAAATATAAAAATATACTCATTTGACTTGATTAAAAACTTTGTAGTTAATGAAAAAAGTTTACAAAGCACTTTTCGGTGAAAATGTTCTTGGCAGATTAGGGCGGAATATTGCTAAAAATGCATGAAATAGGAATAAAATATTTACATCACGTCTTTCCTCCTACAACTTAAGTAAACTTTGGCCCATATAAATAAGCCATGATGGCCGATGTCTGTCATTCTAATGTAAACTTCACTTAGTCGACAGCCATCTTGAGAAGGCTGTCAAAATTGGCGCGCAAAACGTTGCTTTACGCGGAATAATGTTTAAGATTACCGCCATTGTTTCTTTAATTCTTACTGGTAAGTATTTTATTGTTAAATAAGACATATATGTTTTGAATTTATTTAAATATAATAAATATGAAAATTTAAAATAATTTCCTTCAAATTTTTATAAATAAACGCTCAGACCAACAAAAAAAAAAATACCATGCTTAATTTCTTGACGCACTCATACACACACCATTCTACTTTATTTCCTTAAAATAGCACGTAAAACGTCACTGCTGGAGGCACACACGCTTACAGCTCTTCACAAGTCCACTGCTGAACGTAGGTCTTCCCCAAGGAATATCACAAAGCACAGTTCTGAGCCACCTGCATCCATCGATTTCCAGCATGCCTTACAAGGTCGTTGCACCATCTAGTGAGTGAGACTGAATGAAAGAATGAGTTACAGCGCTGAGGGCCGCGGGTTCGAATCCCGCACGGAATAAATATTTGTATGGTCTACAATTATTTGATCCGGGTCTGGATGTGTGTCTTTGTGAAATTTACGTTTGTAAACTGCCCCCACGATACAGGAGAAAATCCTAGTGTGGAGGTAACGTTTTAAAAAAAATAATATTAGTTACATGCTGCAAACACGCTGGGTTTCTTGCTGGGTTTCTTGCTGGTTCTTCCCAGAACAGAGGTTTTTTTGCGAACCAGTGGTAACTGAAAAAAGTGACTTTCAATAAGTATTGTTATAATCTACATTGAATATAAAGTTTCTGTTTCTGTTTCTATTACATTACAAAAAATACTCACGACGAATGAGCTTTAGATCTGTCGGTCTCTTGTGTGTAGACCTCTCAGTCTCTGCGTTTCTGATAAAACTCGTTCATTGTGAGATTTGTGTAATACATTATTTGGCTCGTGATCAGATAAAGCAATACCCTCAAGAGTTTTATTCTACTTAGTGCCACATATGCCTGCCCTTTGGCAAACACTTTCTTTCCGAGGTTGATTACAGCTTTAATTTTTTTACGGTTAAAAATTACTTAGGTATACCCCCATTAGTTTAAGATCTTGGTTATTAAGGTTAATTAAAAACTCAAAATATTTGCAAATATATATATATATATATATATATATATATATATATATATATATATATATATATATATATAGATACAATATGTAACGTAATTAACGCACACCCTCAGACACCCCAATTAGTATATAATGTTATAATCATAATACATACACCGAATTTTTAGTTAAACATTTTTATGCACTGATTATTTATCAAATTGTTATACTAATTCCGGAAGAATGTTGTGGTCACAGTACAAATCCAAGAACGCAAAGACTTTAACATGCTTGAGATAAAGTTCGTTTTTCTTTATTTTTATTGAATGACAGAATTAGAAATAGTACAAATAAAACTGCACTCTTAAAAGTCTTATTGCCTTAAGTTACGGTCCATTTCAGTTTGTTTTGACTGTACAGATTTAGTGTGACTGTAATTTACGTAGTTTTAATTATTTTTGGGATAAAAAAATTACCTATATTAAAAATGATGGGAATCGATTCAGTAAACGATTTTGAACAAACTACTTTTTCAAAGTGCGTTAATAATGTTACATGTTGTATATATATATATATATATATATATATATATATATATATATATATATATATATATATATATATATATATATATATATATAGGAATATTAACATTAGTTTAAGAACTTAGTTATTAAGGTAAAAGAAAAAGGTTTATTATTTTTTGCTTTTGTTTTTTTTCGGCAGTTTAATATTTTTGTTAAAAAGTCTTTATGCACTATACTTAGCGCCCGACTTGTTCCACTTCTATAGAATGAAAGTGAAAAACGAGTAAACTGCCATTTCACGCTGGTGTCCTTAACGACCTTTAGCGTCGAGCCGACCTTTACTCCGTCGAGCCGACCAATTCGTATTACAATATAGCTGCAGCGTAGCTCTACCACATGTACATGAAATATATAAAAAAATCTGTTCTGACATTATTAGAAGGTATACGCAACCTATCGGTGGTTTTAAGGTTTTTATGTAGTTTTCCGTAGTCTCCTTTCACGATACCCACGGGAATAAACGGGGTAATGTATTCTATTAAGACCCAACCACACGGTTACATGTAAAGTGGATAATATATTAAAATAATGATAATTTTTTTTATATAGGATAAATATATTTTTATAGCATTGGGTGACAAACGAGCACACAGTCCACTTGATGGTAAGTAATTGCTGTGGCCCATAGACATCTACATTTATCCTCGATTAAGGATCAAAACGCATATTCACCTGATGGTGAGTGACTAGCACCGCCCATGAACAACTGCAACACGAGAGGAATTGCAGATGCGTTGACAGCCTTTTAAATAAGCGTAGGCTCTTATCTTGAAGGTCTTTAAATCGTATTGCTCCGAAAATGCATGAAATACTGTCCCGCTCTGCTGAACATGCCAAGTTTTTAGAGGCCAGTTTGGCCTTCTCTTCCAAGAGACCACAAAACTGTACGTCATTTGATATGTAGACGCCCAGGATTCCGATACCGGTTAAGGCAACGAGGGGGGGGGGGTGCCTTGAAATTGAAGAATTACAACGAAGGGATTCTTTTAAGCAGTAAACGCGCAAATTTGTATCTTCTGGGGATTGAACTAGACTAGATTTAGTCGCCCCCAGTCCTTTTGTGGAACAAAGTCTCGACTTCATACAAAAGTTTGTTTCTGTGACGTTTTCCCGAGAAATATTGGCACGGCCGGCGAATAAAGCATCACCAGTGCTGTTGTCTGCATAGCAATGAATGTTACAGGCTTGCAACATATCATTTATATTTTTTTTTATATAGAAGAGGGGACAAACGAGCATATGGTTCACCTGATGTTAAGTGTCTACCGCCGCCTACGAACAACTGCAACACCAGGGGAATTGCAGGTGCGTTGCCGGCCCATTAATTAGAAAGGAGTAAGCTCTTTTCTTTGAGCTACCTAGGTCGTATCGGTCAGAAAAAATCGCCGGTGGTAAATTATTCCACAGAGAGGTCATACGCGGAAGAAAACTCCTAGTAAAATGTACAGTGGTGGACCGCCAAACATCCAGAGGGATTAATCCGAACAATTCCTCAGAGCACTCCCCGTGGTATTTGCGAAAGAAAATGCCAAGAGATGCAACATCTCTTCGCATCAGTCAGTGAACCGAGCCGATCGGAAAGCACTCGGGCGTCGACGATTCGAGCCACTCTGTGCTGGATGCGGTCAAGTGGAAGAAGCTGACACTGGGGAGCCCCAGTCCAGCGATGGGAATAGTATTCCATGTGCTGCCGAATCTGCGCTTTTTAAAATTGCAGGCGGTGTGCCGGCATGAAATACTGTCCCGCTCTGCGGACCACACCAAGCTTTTTAGAGCCCAATTTGGCCTTCTCTTCCAAGTGAAGTTCAAGTTTTACGTGGTAGAGCCATGCTGCAGTTATATTAGTAGTATAGTTGTAGCACGAATGTCGACGGTTAAGTTCCTTTTGCTTTAGCTACATTATAATAGTCGACTACAGTTACATCACGCCATCTATTAAGCAATCTTGAAAGTCTGCAAAGTGTCATGGATTTATTTTGTTCATTCACTTATTAAGAGATGTCACTGTTACACAATAACACTTAAAACTTTTAATTTAATAACTAAAGACTGAATTACATGCATCATAAAAAGCTCAAAATATGCATGCAAATATGCAAGAAAAATAGCTAAAGTATGCACGAAAATCCATAAATAGACCAAAAAATGCAACGTGAAACAGTAAAAAATCTGTATTTTGAAATGATTTTTATTTTAAAACGCTATTATCTCTCAAGCTAACAATCATATTTGCGAAAATATCATGTAAAAATATACTTAACGACGAAATTTCTTGGGGCACGGCTGTGCCCACGGCAGTGAATACCTGCTGTTCGAGATAAAGGTGCCGCTCATCAGTAGAGATTCCTTCGAAATATTTCATCTTATTCCAGTACCGACCAAGATTAATAACAGCAAGATGGTTACCGCGATACCAATATCGGAATACGTGGCCATTAACCTAGCAAAGGATGCGTACATTGTGATGGATATAGATGAAATTTCATCATGCAGTCAGCAAGCTAACTCGTATTTATTTCACTTAAAGAAACCAGTTTACCATCTCTCACAAGACGAGAAACTCTGTGACTTCGATAATATTAAACAGCAGTGTAAAACTGTTGTGGACTCCTGCAACTACAAATGGACTGAATTAAACAATATAAACAAGTACTTATACTTTTGTTGTGAGAGGTGTCAGTTACGAGTGATGTGCGCGGATCAGGTGACCGCGCCACAGCTGGAGCGCACCGGCATCGTCAGCATTTCACACGGGTCCATTGTCAAGTCTGACCTATTTACGGCGCACGCTCGTAACCTTGACCGCAGCGTTATCAAGACGAGCCCAGACATCAAGGTTGAAGACTTCAGTCCGATAAACAATATCATCAACGCATCGATCCCGATGTCGTATACAGTAGATGAAACCATAAATGACCGCCAAAAACAATTTTCGGATTTAGAAAAACAGCTAAAAGATTCGAAAGAGCAGGCGGTGTTGACAAGTGATGTATCATACCATGATGTGCATCATTAAGCTCTCATCTACATTATGATCGGAGCAGCAATTATCGTGGGTGCTGGCCTGGCGGGGCGGCGAATGCGACAAACACGGTTAGCAAGAGCCAACTCTCCGGCAGTGCCCCCGGCGGAGGACCGCACCGCGGTTCGCCTCTCCTCCGTCCGAAACAGCATTTGTGAAGAAGAAACGACCAATCGTAATGATCCTGTTACGAATAAACTAGACAGTGTTCGAATTGTAAACAGGTCTACGTCGCCCATAGCAACTCATACATCTTTTTTCAAGCAATCATGATCAGCATCCCGCCCTCATCTGGCGGCCCGGAGCACGTACGGTGCAACACCGTGCATTCTCCCGCGTCAGCATTTTAGTAATTTGACACTATGCGCGACTGACCTCATTCATTAATATTTTATTTTTTAGTGTGTTTGTGTTTGCCTACCAATACGGTCGCGTGACTCAATCTTATATTTTTACCAAGTTTCGTGTATTGTGAAATCGCAATAAATCATTGTTTCTCTCAAGATCGTGTTGAAATCATTCATCATCAGATCAAGTAAAAGGTGTGTGGTATACCAAGACCATACAGTTTGTATTTGTATTCTGTACTCTGTGCAGTGTGACCATATTTTATTTGACAAATCTACTATACAAAGAAAACAAAAATATACCAATTTCTACTGACTAAAACCATTTTCTAAGAAATATCTACAAAAACATAAGCCGCAGTATAAAATTTGTTTATAATAATGTATATCACTCATCATTATTTCATTATAAATATTATTTGTTTGTTATTTAGTTGACCCGATACATAAGAGCGTAGACGGGCTGCATTTTTTACCATACAAATTTATTCCCCTATTCTCTTCCTGGATAATACCTCTATAGCAATCGTTTTTGTTTATAAATATCTAGGTCTATTGAAGACACGCCTTTCCAAAAACCTAAAAAAATGCCCCGTTTTTTACCCCGTAATGAGAAGACTACCAAAGAAATTTAAAAAGTTTTAAGATAAAAAACAAATGATAGCGTAGATCTATACTTCCTTCAAATTTTAATATCATCATCATCATCATTACAGCCCTTCACAAGTCCACTGCTGAACATAGGCCTCCCCCAAGTAATGCCACAAAGCACGGTCCTGAGCCACTTGCATCCATCGACTTCCTGCATGTCTTACCAGGTCGTCACCCCATCTAGTGGGGGGTCGCCCTACACTACGCCTACCGGTACGAGGCTGCCACTCGAGAACCTTTCTTCCCCATCGGTTATCGGTTCTTCGAGCTATATGGCCGGCCCATTGCCACTTCAGCTTACTAATCCGTTGGGCTATGTCGGTCACTCTAGTTTTACTGCGGATATCCTCATTTCTGAGTCTATCACGCAGAGAAACTCCGAGCATAGCCCTCTCCATAGCTCGCTGAGCGACTTTAAGCGTCCTCATACGGCCAGCAGTGAAGGACCATGTCTCAGATCCGTAAGTCATCACTGGCAACACGCACTGGTTGTACAATCTAGTTTTTAGAGATTGAGGTATACCTGACGAAAAGATATGTCGTTATTTCGCGAACGCTGCCCAGCCGAGTTGAATCCGTCGATTGACCTCTCGGTCGAAGTTGGACTTACCTAGTCGGACTATTTGTCCCAGGTAAACGTACTCGTCAACAACTTCGAGCATAGTGCTCCCAACAACTACCGGCACAGGTGTGACATGGACATTAAACATGATCTTCGTTTTGTCCATGTTCATCTTAAGACCTATTCGTTGAGAGGCACTATTGAGGTCATTGAGCATAATGCTTAAGTCCTCCAGCGATTCTGCCATAAGGACTATATCGTCGGCAAATCGAAGGTGAGTGATGTATTCGCCATTGATGTTAATACCGTATCCTTTCCAGTCCAGTAGCTTGAAAACGTCTTCCAACGCAGCGGTGAAGAGTTTCGGGGATATAACATCACCCTGTCTTACACCTCTCTGCAGTTGGATAGGTTTCGAACTCTGGTTCTGTACTCGGATGGCCATCGTAGCCCTACTGTACAAACACTTCAGCACTTCGATGTACCGACAGTCATCTTGGCACCGCTGAAGGGACTGTAGCACCGCCCAAATTTCGACGAAATCAAAGGCTTTCTCATAGTCCACATATGCCAGGCAAAGTGGCAGATTGTACTCTTCGGTCTTCTGTACAATCTGCCGCAGGGTATGTATGTGGTCTATGGTACTGAAGCCTTTTCGGAAACCGGCTTGTTCGGGAGGCTGGAAGTCGTCGAGTCTGCGTGCGAGACGATTCGTAATGACTCTCGAAAATAGCATGTAGACGCGGCTCAGAAGGGAAATCGGTCTGTAGTTCTTCAAGAGAGCGTTGTCGCCTTTCTTAAAGAACAAAACCACCGCGCTTCTGCTCCACGCCTCCGGAGTAGTGCCACCATGGAGGACAGAATTGAAGAGCTTCTGAAGGACTTCAAGTACCGGTGTTCCACCCGCTTTCAGAAGCTCCGCTGTAATTCCATCCTCGCCCGGGGCCTTGCCGTTTTTAAGGTGGTGGAGAGCCATTCTAATCTCGCTCAGACTGACGTCCGGGATATCATCGGAATAGTGTCGGATAAGACTTGCTCTTGGATCGTTACTCACACTTGCGTGTGGCTCCAACGATGATGAATTTTAATATAAAAATAATTTAATCGGCATAGCTTTCATGGAGAAAATAAGGGAATACGAAACGTCGATCGGTCATGGTTTTTGTAGGTAAAATCGTTCTAAGCTGCAATTGTCCCTATCGCACTCTGCATGGGGAAACCAGAAGTGAGGGAGGGTTAGAGTTATACTACGTAGTACTACTATTTATTCTGTGCTAATAAGTACATAATTAGGGAAGTGATAACTTTCGAAGTTTTTATCGATATCATAGTGATGTCAGTCAATATCGATGCTTATCCTATACTGATTTACAGGCAGCACAGAACAGTGAAATTAGACGCTCGATTTGTATTTTTTAAAGAGACTAGGAAGTAACAATTCAATGATATTTTAAGAGTTTATAATTAACGTTTAGTACTATTTGAAATGAACTTTAGCGAAGTGTTTCATGAAAAAATACAAACCGTAACCAAATAATACGTAACTAACGTTCGCATTCTACTACTTAGTGTGATAATTCTGCTTACTTGATTTGTCAACTTTACTTTGGGCTTTATAAAATAATGACTGCTGTTACCAAGTAAATTCTTAATATTTATGTGGCAGAAGAGGTGCTTATGGTGCTTATTTTAAATAATACAAAAGTTATATAATAATTAATATGTACATTTATTCTGTATGTGTTGCGTGTGTAGAACAAAATTCTAAGAAAGACATTTGAGCTCTCAAACCTTTGTTAACAAGTAACTTTGATTGCGTTTCATGTGCCTGTCAAAAATTTCTTTCCAAATCTTAGATAGACTACTTATGAACCATCAGTCGAAAACCAACTTCAGAACTAATTCAACTGCAGTTACTTTTCCTTGTAAGCTCCATAACCCAAAAAATACTCTGTTTTTTGAATATAGTTTACACTGTATTTCCCATCAAAAAAAAATGAAACCACACTTGGGGCTCGCACAAGCAAAAATTTATAAAACTAGTAAAAACTAATAAAATTTCAATTAAATAGTATCACAATATTTCATTGCAATAGAGACTGCCATTATATAAATGCATATTGTAATTTGACATAAATGCATATTATGAGCGTCCACAATAGGTGGTATTTGATCCGCTGAGATGGGAAAAACATGGGATAAACCACATGCGAAACAGCACGATCACACGAAACACTGCGAACGCAAATATCTTCAATACAACTGAGAGCATAGATAAATAAATATGTAGCAAGCTACTGACTGATATACTAACGTAGCTTGGATGGTGCGAGACGGGCGCGCGCAAGAGGCGTGATGGGATATGTGTGGTACTGAGCTACGCACACCAATAGAGACTATTCACTCACATGTTAATGCCTGGGTTGCTCGGACGCAGCGTGACGGCAATAGTTTCTTCACATACCTATTTTTCAATTCCCAAGCAGCCCGATTAGGCTCATAATAGGTTACTACTCATAAACCCGAAATAAAATATCAATCCTTCAGACTTCAGAACACAATTTATAGAATTGATTTTAAGATTTCCGTGAACTACACTGCCTTAAATTATAAATGTCAGTTTATTAATTGCGAACTATATTTAAACGCAAGAAACAGTGCACAGTTACAGTTAAACAAACATGAACAAAATCAATTGCGTAAAATTATTTTCAATAATAAGGATTGAAAAAGATTATAATAATTAATTGACAAAATATACATTTTTGTAGGATAAAATATACATTTGTTTTTTACCACCAACATTATTTCTATGGTCAAGTAAAGACATAAAGACAGTCTTACACTCTTCGTCGTCCTTACACTCATATTTAATTTAATTGTAGATAGAAAATGTTAATTTTGCTACGAAGCAAACTGCACTTTAGTGTTGCAGCAGTATTTGCCGTTCAATAAATAAAAAGTTCGTAAAAGTCCGTGAAAGCATAGAGTATAATAACAAACGTACGTGAGAGGAAATACCTTAAACCTCTGTCTAAGGTGAAACTATTAGATTAAACAGAGGGACCAATAATAAACAAATATTTCTACCAAAAATTATAAAATCTACCAAAACCTACCAATTATCACACATTTTTTTAGAAAAAATGAAAATAAATTTACATTCACAATAAAAATTTAACTATTGTTCTGTGAAGTGTTCTAGTTACATGTGATATATCATTAGAATAAAAGTATACTATAATCATACACCAGAATATATAAAATTATTACGTGGATTATTTAAAATAAAAATGTTTTTATTGGTTAAAATAACAACATGGTGAGATTAATTGCGTGTACTTAACGTAAATTTATTACCTTACTATTACATATAATATAAAATGTACATATGTGTATTGACTACAGTAAGAAATTTTTGTAGTTAGACATGTGTAATACTATTATAAAATCTGTAATGTTTTATGTCAATTTTATAAGTATTGTAGGTCCGAAATGGGCAGAATGTAGAACCTTCATTTTATGTTTCAACTTCTTTGTACCCAGTTAAATAATAAATGCCTATCTAATCTTATCTACCACGGTGTGTTACTGAAGAGCACAAATCTACTAAAAACTGCTCACGCTACAAAAAGTACATAAAGGTAGAGGTACGTTAGTACTTTATTAGTTTGTGGGTAGAGGTCACAAAGAAGAGTTAATGGAATTAATTTGAGTTAATTGTATTATGTGAGAGTAGGTGCTTTTTTAGTTAAGATTTTTGGCTTGGATGCCTTTCCTTTAAGCCATGTCTTCATTTCATTCGGTTCGTTTTTATAGATATTTTCTTCACATTATGCTTATATGTCACATTGCTAAGTTTTGGACGATTTTTACAAAAGCTTAACCCTGCCTCGATTATCAGTGTCTCAATGTTTTTAAAGTGCCAGCGAACAATAGAACTTGAGGTTAATACACTGACCTCTTTATATACACGTACTTGTATATATAGAGGTCTGTGGATTAATATCAACATCGGAGCCATGGAGTAGAGGTGCCTCTACATCCCATAATCGGAGCACTTGTTTTGTCGTTTTACGTATGGAATATGTAGTGTAAAAGTAAGGAGTACCAATTCCCATAGTAGAATAGTTGAAAAAGTGGTCATCTGTAAGCAGTAAATAACAGTTCAAAAACTCTCCACAACAGCGCTGGAGTAGCTACTGGGATGAAATGAACTTAGCAGTTTCGACGGTTTGAAGTGTGCTGCTAAACTGTAGCTCTAAAATCAGTAGCTCTAAAATCTAAAATAATTTTATTTAGTAAATATAACCTCGAAAAAGTCGTCTATCCCACCAATATTTTTCGGTGTGTTCTTTAAAATTTACCCTGTAGCTATATAGTGGCGGCACCATATTTTAAAGGTTTTTATGGACACTTTTTAATACACGGTCTGTACTCCTTACACACTCCATAGTATGGAGTGTAGTCACAGGGTCATAGAGTAGAATAATATTACAGAGAGTTCTCTAACCTTCATGGTCACAGAGTATCTTTTTATAAACTGAGTGTAGGTGTAGTTACGTATAGTTCACTAGAGCAGATACTTATTACACAAAATCGCATCACTTTTACATATCAAAATACACTTCAAGCTAATATTTAAACGATAAAACAGGGGCAACAATCCGTCGACGGTCAAGTTCCTTTTGCTTTAGCTACATTATAATAGTTGACTACAGTCACATCACGCCATCTATTAAGCAATCTTGAAAGTCTGCAAAGTGTCATGGATTTATTTTGTTCATTCATTTATTAAGAGATGTCACTGTTACACAATAACACTTAAAACTTTTAATTTAATAACTAAAGACTGAATTACATGCATCATAAAAAGCTCAAAATATGCATGCAAATATGCAAGAAAAATAGCTAAATTATGCACGAAAATCCATAAATAGACCAAAAAATGCAATGTGAAAGAATAAAAAATCTGTATTTTGAAATGATTTTTAATTTAAAACGCTATTATCTCTCAAGATAACAATCATATTTGCGAAAATATCATGTAAAAATATACTTAACGAGGAAATTTCTTGGGGCACGGCAGTGCCCCCATCAAGTCGAGCTAAAAAGCGGCACGGCCGGCCGTACCATACTTTTCTCGAAGCAATTCAGGCCATTTTCGATCCCCTATAACTTCGTAGTGGATAAAACTAGAAGCCTGATTTTCAGTAACCAAGTAGGCATTATATAAACATGGTATATTTCAAATTTCATTTAATTTGAACCAGTAGTTTAAGATTATAAATAAATAATATAAGATTATAACTAGTCAGTTTCTTAATTTTGTCACTCACTGACTGACCGATCATCATAACTCTAAGACACTTCTAGCAGACATATTTAGAATACAATTAGTGTTTAGTGTATAAATCAAGGAAAAACTAATGTGCCGGACGGGCGAAACTCTTCTGAGTAAATGTTGTCGAAGATACTTCGCGAGTCGCCCACGTCCTGCACCTATAGGTCCCGGAGGGTACTTTCACTGCCGTCTTTGTGGGTGCCGCTGAGATATTGTGGACTGAGGTTCAAATCAAAATGCACGATTTATAAATACAAATAGCAAGGTAGTGGCCAGCGGTTCGACTGATTGATTAGTCGCGAAATTTTATAACTATTGTTTATTGACCACGGTTGTTCACTATTGTGTTGGTGACTGTATATTTCAAAAGATTTCTTTAAATTGTACGGTAGTATCAAATATCTATTGGTAGTAGCTGGTTTTCTAACACTACTGACTAGCAGCTATTATCAACTAAACTAGCTGATTTTATCACTTGTCACACAACTGCGGATATCAGTTACCACTTTCTCTATATGTAACTGCGAATATCAGTTACGACCTTTTCCGGCTAGCTAACACTTTCACTATTCACTATATACTGCTACTAATCACTTCAGCTACTACCGGATACTACTGCTTGTCACTGGTAGTTCTTCACACTACTACACTACTATTCTCGTATTGTCATCTAATATGGGACTACTATTCTTTATCCCATGCAGGTTTCGGGCCTCGGGGAATTCCCCATTACCCGGGTAATCCTCACAACCTGTACGACATTGTAGGTAATCTTCATTGGCGTATTATGCGCCACCAGGTGGGTGTTATCGGAGGGTCGGCCGTCTCAAAGCCCCGCGGAGTCCCGAGGTAAGGAGTCGACGCAGGGCCAATCTTGCCGACAGGAGTGCGCTCCGGACAGCAGCTGCTCCGGGCCTCCAGTGGTCCTTCCTGGCTCTAGATGATGGCCTGGTATCGCTAGGCAGAAGTTGGCGTATCTCGCGCCTTCGGGAAGGGATCTGCCGAAGGGTCAGCAACGTCCAGGTCCCGCGGAGACGCATCTCGACGCGGAGCCGAAGTCACCAACAGGCGCGCGTTCCCAGCAGCACGCCGGGCCTTCGGAGTTTGCTTCCCAGCGTGTAGGTGAAACGCAGCGTTAGGTACTCAACATCCCGGGTGGGGTCAGGGGCGTCCTTAAGGCTCCACGCAAGCCGAGTTGGCCCCACAGCACGTGCACCCACTGCGAAGCGACGCGCTGTACTTCACCCACCCGGGCGGGAGTCGACGACCGGCGGACGAGACCGCTTACTAGCGCGGTCCGTACGAGACTCTTATATATGGATGCACTAGTCATTTCAGCTACTAGCGGATACTACTGCTTGTCACTGATAGTTCTTCACACTACTACACTACTACTGGGTCCTGAGCTCCTAAGGTAGACTTTGGATATACCTTACAGTGAGCCGCTTGCCATTTTCCGTTTTGCCTCTTTATTGCATAAACTTTTCACTATGCAAATGGCATAAATTACGATATTTTCTATACAAAACTAATTGCTACACTAACATGCTATACATCATCAAATCGGTAGTCTGGTACTTTATTAGTATATCATAAAGGCTACTCAAAACATTAACATTGTAAAAAGATATTAAACGAAATGTCCCAAATTTTCATAATATTTGGGTACATTAATTCTTTGATTTTTATATAACTACCAAATTCGTTTAATTATACAAAATATTCCTACACTTTCTTAATTTATAAGCCATATGCTAATTCAATGTACTATTTACAACTCTTTTAGAACATAAAATTATTTTCATTATTTTTAGTATGAACTATTACGCAGTTAATTAAAAACTTCTAGAGAGTTCTACGATAAGACGCGCTGCGATTGGTCGATTTTTCTTAATACAGTAAAAGTTGTTTACATCATTTGTTATCAAAACGACATTTTATACAAATATACTAAGGGTTATAAACATGCTACACAACTATATCAATACACGTTTTCATCCAGTTTTGTCGGTAATTTCACTATTAATACAAAAAAACAATATTCTTTATCACTTTGTTTCTTAGCGTGGTTATTCCGTCGCGAACAACTAAAATATTTTTTAATTTCGGTCCAGTTTTCTAGATACAGCAACTGCACAAATAAACTTGTAATCTCATATTATATAAATAATGTGTTGGGAGATAGGTCTTAAGATGAACATGGACAAAACGAAGATCATGTGTAACGTCCATGTCACACTTACGCCGGTAGTTGTTGAGAGCACTAAGCTCGAAGTTGTTGACGAGTACGTTTACCTGGGACCGACTAGGAAAGTCCAACTTTGACCGAGAGGTCAATCGACGGATTCAACTCGGTTGGCAACGTGCGGGAAATTACGACACATCTTCTTGTCAGGTTTCCCTAAAAACCTGAAAACTAGATTGTAAAACCAGTGCGTGTTGCCAGCGGTGACTTATGGATCTGAGACGTGGTCCTTCACTGCTGGCTGTACGAGGACGCCCAAGGTCGCTCAGCGAGAATAAATGAGGATATCCGCAGTAGAACCAGAGTAGTCGACATAGCCCAACGGATTAATAAGCTGAAGTGGCCATGGGCCGGTCATATAGCTCGAAGAACCGACAACCGATGGAGAAAAAAGGTTCTTGAGTGGCAGCCTCATACCGGTAAGCGTAGTGTAGGGCGACCCCCACTAGATGGAGTGACGACCTGGTAAGACATGCTGACAGTCGATGGATGCAGGTGGCTCAAGACCGTGCTTTGTGCTATTTCTTAGGGGAGGCAAATGTTCAGCACTGGACTTGTGAAGGGCTGTAATGATGATGATGATGGTTATAATAATTCCATGGTTGTTACCTTGAACATGTGATATTTCTAAGGCCATTCAAAAGGGTACAATAATTAAACTTTTAATTAAAAGTGCAATAAGCTGTTATGTGGAAATATTTAGGTTTCGAATTCGGTTGGCATATTTTATAAAAAGTGTAATTATATACTTAAATATTTAATATGTTGTTAATTTGCGACGCCGTCTCCAAGCTGATCATATCTGTTAACAATATTATGCGTTTAGTACTCAGAAACAATAATACTTTAAAGTAGAAACTTTTTATGAAATTAGAAAAAGCAATTTTGATTTCTTGTTAAAAACATGTATACATAGCATTTTGTGCATCTTATTGAGCCCCTTGTCAGATCATCGAAAAAAGGGAAATGGCCAACCAACTTGGTTAAAACGTTTATCAAAAGACGGCGGTAATGGTAAAAATGGACTCTGTACCTCTTGTAAAACCTCTTGGCAGATGACGAAGGCTCATCATTCTCCGCAACGTCGTTGGAAGTAGCCGTGGGGCGGTTCATAGGAGTTTCGTTTTGGCTAAATCAACTCTAAACAACAGTAAATTCATGGCTTGACTTTAATCGCGTCACAGTCAATTTTGTATCGTGACAAGTGTTTAAAACTGTAAGTTCTAGTAAAAGGATCAGTTCTTTAAATGTCCATTTCTTTGTCTTCTGATAAATCCTGCATTATTAAATGTGCTGGTCAAGGATATATATTTTAATTATATTTTAAAACTATGCTCCAAGTTGTTACTTCAATTATTAATAGGAAGTTAATATTTTTAATATACATGTGGTGGAGCCACGTGTTTAAGGCTGCCGAAGTCTAGTTCCCCGGTCGAACCTTAAACCTATTACGCGAGATATTAACTAAAGTGGACTGTATATGCGGTTGCTTCTACGCTTACGTAAAGGCGACTACTATAGCATGCGGTATAATGCACTCGCTCTTCCCTAAAACTAAACTATTATTGTGCCAAATCGCCGAAAAGGAATCCTGCCTGATTAGGAGAACAACAAAATTGGAGCGGGTTAAACTATATATCAGGCAGTAAATAAAGGAGTGTTGACTCACCGGGGTTTCTTCTATCCTGTTGAGCACTATAGCTGCAATTTCTGGAACTTCTTCTGGAACACTCCGGAGAGAGGCGGTGCGCGACTATATCTCACACGAGGTGAGGCGGTTCTCCTGGAGCTCGACTGCTTCCAGGCTAAAGCGGTTTCTACTAGCGGTGTGGTTTCAACGACGACTGCAGCGGAAAGAGGACGCGCAACGGTCGCGCGTGCCTTATATGTCCTCGGCTCCGATGATTACGTGACATTCTAGAATCATCTTCTTGCCCCTCCCACCCCACCCCCCGATGTGTCGATAGGAGGGTACGAATGATATCGTTTTTCGGAAAGGAACAAGCGGCTTGGCACCTCTACCGTCATATATAATAATCCAATGGTTTTTTCCGCACAACCATCTCCCCCGCCCTTGAAGGATTTCCTTCAAAATTAACTAATACAACTAGAGCTAAGATCCACTAACAAAATAACTAACTAACGCTAAGATTACTTAAATTCAACTACAATTTAATCTAGAAAGCTAATTTAAATTATGGAAGAGGCAGGGGGCACAAACGGACAACCGGACGCAAGTAAGACCCAACCGTGGTCTTAACGCGAGCTATCCTAACTACTCCGTCGGGACCGGGAAAGACCTCTTCGACAATTCCTAACGGCCAGTGGAGAGGCGGCGTATTCTCTTTGGTGAGCACAACTACAGTTCCTACAGCTAAAGGCTCAGTTGCTGTGTTCCATTTTTGCCGAGACTGCAAAGTATGCAAGTATTCCATCCTCCATCGCTTCCAAAACGATTGCACTAACCGATCTAATAATTTGTGGCGTGCGGAAATGTTAAGTCTGTTCTCATCCATACCTGCGGCTGGCAAATACTTTAAAGGCGTTAAATTCAAAAAATGTGCTGGAGTTAGAGCCAGCGGTTCCGAGGGGTCACTAGACAACGTACGACAAAGTGGGCGACTATTCATTACGCATTCAATTTGAGCGAGCACCGTACTTAGCTCTTCGAAGGACAAAATTTGATCTCCTATTACTCGGTATAAATGACTCTTTAGACTCTTGATATTAGTCTCCCAATTGCCCCCAAAATGGCTCGCGGCTGGGACGTTCAGAGACCACTCAATGCGGTTCTCGGCTAGAATGTGAGCGAACTCCGAATTATAATATTTGCTAGCTAAGAGCTCATGTAGTTCCGATAGAATACGTTTTGCACCGACGTAGTTCGTACCGTTATCCGAATACAATCTACTTACAGGGCCACGGCGGGAAAGAAATCTTTAAATGCACCCATAAAGCCTGCTGTGCTTAGATCACCAACGAGTTCTATATGCACCGCTCGAGTAGTTAGACATACGAAAATGCAGACGTAAGCCTTTGTGGATCTTATACCACGCCCGCGAGTGAGCGTGACCTTAAACGGACCAGCGAAATCAGACCCGGTGTGCGTGAAGGGCTTTACTGATTGTATTACTCTACAAGATCTAAGTTCCGCCATTTCCGGAAATGACGGCTTGGGGCGTGCCCGAAAGCAAGCTATACATCGGTGCACCCGATTGCGTATTAAACTACGTGCAGAAAGAATCCAATAATTCTGACGCAAAATCGACATCAACAAGTCGGGGCCAGCGTGCGAGTTCAATTTATGATGGTAATCGACTAATAAGTTCATGATATGGTCTTTACGCGGTAAAACAATAGGGTGCCGTTGGTCGAAACTCAATTGCGAGTTGGACAAGCGTCCACCCACCCTTACAATCCCATCCTGTAAAAATGGCTTAAGGCGTTGAAAGGCGCGACTACAAGCTCTATTCGATTTTAATCTTCTAATTTCTTCAGAGAAGTGCGCACGTTGAAGTTCACGCAATACTAGCGACTCGGCATAGTTGTAATCGGATGCTAAGATATACGAACGTCGCGGTAACAGCTTCGCGAATCGACAAACGTAAATTACGCTACGCAATAATTTCGACCAAGAGGACAAGCGGTTCGCCAAAGCAATGATTGGAGAAACCTCACTCGAAACGTTCGCCACTAGAGCGTGTCTCTTCTCTTCCGGCGGTTGTGACACTGACGAAGGTTCGAAGTCGGTTATTGGCCATTGCGAGGGATCCAAGTGAACCCAAGCAGGTCCGTGGAACCAAAGCGGGTGGTCCATTATTTGCATCGGGGTGAGTCCACGGGATAGACAATCGGCGGGGTTTTCCGTACCGGACACGTGATAAAAGTTCCGCGTTTCTAACTCGTCTTGTATCTTGGCCACTCGGTTCGCAACAAACGTATCCCAACGGTGGGGTGAAGAATGAACCCAGCATAAGGCGATGGTGGAGTCGGAAAAGGCCAATATCCTTTCTATGTGAACTCTATCCCTACATGCGCTGATAACTGCGGTAATAAGCTTGGTGAGTACTAATATTGCGCAAAGCTCTAAGCGCGCCAGAGAGACAACCTTACGGGGGGAGACTCTCGACTTAGAACTAATGAGGCTAATCGAATTTCTACCATTATTCTGGACGTGGAAATATACAACGCCCCCGTAAGCCTTCTCGCTGGCGTCTGCAAACCCAACGACTGTTATGGCGCTACTTCTATCTACGTTTATATGACGCGGTATTTTAATTTCTCTTAATAAAGGAAGTTCCTCTCTAAAGCGCTGCCACAACTGAACAATGCTGTCAGGCGGCGAGTCATCCCAGTCGCATTCCAATAACCAAAGTTGTTTAATTAAAAGCTTAGCGTATAATACCACCGGAGCTACGAAACCCATGACGTCCCATAATCTAGCAACGCATGACAGTATTGTGCGCTTTGTGCATTTCCTACGGGCGGATTTACCTTAAGGCTAAACACGTCGGACTCTGGTGACCAACATAGATCGAGCACCTTGTGTGTATCAGAATCGTCGAATTCCTTTATCGCCGAAAGACGGTGTGATAGTGGGATTGTATCCAAAACCGGACGCGAATTACTAGTCCACTTCACAAGATCGAATTGACCCGATTTCATGAGCCTTATAACCTCGGCGGTGGTTAGGGTTGCCTCCTCCACGCTATCGACCGAGTACACAAAATCATCCATATATAATCCGCTCTCAATTGCCCTCTTAGCTTTAGGATAAGAGGGACCTTCATCGTGAGCGAGCTGTCTCACCGTGCGTAACGCATGAAATGGGCTCGACTTAAACCAAAACAAACGCGATTAAATTCAAACACCATTAGAGGTTCCTTTGGGTTGAAACGATATAAAATGCGTTGGAATCTACGGTCGCATTCACGGACCCCTATGCAAAGAAACATTTGACGAATATCGGCGGATAGTGCTGTACTAAACAAACGAAAATTGACTATTATATTAAATAAACTGCCCTGTAAATTTTGCCCACTATAGAGGATATCGTTAAGCGACAGGTGAGTGCTAGTTTTAGCACTAGCGTCGAGCACTACACGTAACTTAGATGTAAGTTTGTCCTCTCTAATGACTCCGTGGTGTGGTATGAAATACGACGGTGTGTCTTCGTAGTTATCTATTTCGAAGCCACAAGTCATATGTAACCTTCTCTTATATATTCGTTAATGACGCCGTCGTAAGCTTCCTTTAACTGGGGTGAAGCGAGCATCCTACGCTCCAAGCTGTAGAAACGTTTTTCCGCCATTTGACGCGAATCGCCGAGAGATAAAACATCTCCTTTAAAGGGTAGCGCTACACTATATCTACCGTCGCGATCACGAATGGTCGTGCGGACGTAAATTTCCTCGCATAACCTATCATCTGAGCTAGCTATGGGTGGAACGTTCACCTCCTCCATCTCCCAAAATTTGCGGACTAACGACTCGAGCGGTTCGACAGCCATACCACAATAAGAGGTTGCCGAAATACTATCTATGATGGGGGCGGAGCCAAGGATCACATAGCCCAATACGGTTTCCAGTGCGTAAGGCGCGGTATGCGAAGAGTTGCCCCTGACCTTATTGTTTAACAAAAGATAAGGGAAAAGCGATGCTCCAATGAGCATGTCTATGTTTCCAGGAACGGCGTAAGTGTCGTCCGCCAGAGTCAAATTCTTAAATTCAATCATTGCCGAGGTGTCAACCGAAACGGTTGGCAACCGTTCAGTGACCCTATCTACTACTAGTGCATTTATATCAAAGTTAACATTACGATCTATCCGAGAATAAAATTTTAAATTTATATATCCCTGTGTCGATTTACTAGTGCCTCCGATGCCTTTAATTACAGGACATGAAAGTGACCTATTTATTACTAAGCCTAAGCGCTGACAACATTGTCGCGTTATAAAGCTATTTTGGGCTCCGCTGTCCAGCAGTGCACGGACGCTTTGTTCGTTTCCACGCGAATCCCTAACCAAAATACGTGCCGTACCCAGTAACACGGTTGATGGAGGTTGTGCTCCCATATTTGCCAATGAGCACAGAGCGACATCACCAGGTCGACCGCTAGAATCGTTGACCTTAGTAGGGGCGAATTCCTTATCCGCTTTACTTGACGCCGCTATGTTGCTATTTTCAAAATGTAATAGCGTGTGATGTTTCCTGGCGCACTTGCTACATACGGAACTCGAATTGCATTTTGCAACTAAATGCTTATCGCTTAAGCAGTTCAAACATAGGTTGTTTGTCTTTACTAATTTATAACGCTCGCTTGGTGAATATTTACGAAAAGTAGCACAATTATATAAATTACCGTGTCTATCTTTACATACTAAACAAGTATGCTGGAGTGATGTTGACGTAGCGGTTACGTAAGTTAACGACCCTGCTATTTTAGATGGTTGAGTCTGTCTACGGTCGACGCACCTTTTATTCTCCTGTTTAACGTTCGGAGAGCGCTGCATCACCTTTATTTGATCTCGCACGAACGATGCTAATGAATGAAAGGAAGGCATCTCCGAGCTACGATGCTCCATTTCAAACGCACGCACGGTGTCGGGGTCCAACTTCTTCAGTGCAATATGGAGAAACACCACGTCCGTAAGATCATTAAATTTCAAATTCTTAAGTGCAGCCACCGATGCCACAAATTTATCTAGAAATTGCTCTAAGCCGTTGATGTTCGCGGATGATATAGATTTAAGATCGAATATCTGGTTCAAATATTCGGAAGCTAACATTCTCCTATCTTCATATTTAGTTTTAAGCGTTTCGAATATTAATAAGTAATTGTTTGCTGTAGGTGTAAAACCAGAGCAGATCGACTGTGCCCTGCCACTAAGTTTACTGATTAAGTAATATAATTTTTCGGCGTCCGATAACGATGGGTTATTGTGTATATTGTTTTGAAAACTACTGAAGAAGAAGGGCCACGTCTTAATATCACCATTAAATACCGGAATATCTATTGGCGGCAACCTAATCGAGTCGCTTGGACGTACCTGTTTTTCCGGCTTTGCTTCGTTTTGAGATAGGGATCTCGCAATTCTTTTCACGCGACACAACATATCTTCGAATGCCGGCAGCGGTTGGTGTTTCACTATGTATTTCGGGTCGATTTGTAATTCCAAATGATTAATTTGGTCTAATATTTTTTCGTAATCTATTCGTAAAGAATCTATCGTTTCGATTTCGGTCAAAAAAGTTTCCCGCACTGCTTCTATATGGATGTTCTTTATATAATCACTTATATTCTGCATACGCGAAAAGAGTATGTCCCTCTTAGCATAAAGCGTTTTAATTTTGATTTCACTTCCACTAACTGCCATTTTAAACTATTATAATAAAGTTATATCAATCACAATTAATCTCACAACGCACAAACAATAAAGGATGGACACTCGGTATGCCGTATTACGTAATTAAATCGAACACCTGCGCAGCGAGTCGAGGTGACGCGTCATTTGCTAGACTCAATAATTTTATCAAGATTGTGGGTAAGCGTATCAAACGGTTCCTATTACACTGTTTCAATTATTTAATAGGCTTTAAATTTAATCAAATACGAGCGCTATAAAACGAATAATTCTGTTTGCGAGTACCTAATCAAAATTTAAATTTAAACGAACACTATTTAAGTCTATTCTATAAATTGGAGTGCATTATCTAATTAATTAATTCAACAATTCGACCAAAATCCTGCTCGAAGTGACCATAAAATGGTGGAGCCACGTGTTTAAGGCTGCCGAAGTCTAGTTCCCCGGTCGAACCTTAAACCTATTACGCGAGATATTAACTAAAGTGGACTGTATATGCGGTTGCTTCTACGCTTACGTAAAGGCGACTACTATAGCATGCGGTATAATGCACTCGCTCTTCCCTAAAACTAAACTATTATTGTGCCAAATCGCTGAAAAGGAATCCTGCCTGATTAGGAGAACAACAAAATTGGAGCTGGTTAAACTATATATCAGGCAGTAAATAAAGGAGTGTTGACTCACCGGGGTTTCTTCTATCCTGTTGAGCACTATAGCTGCAACTTCTGGAACTTCTTCTGGAACACTCCGGAGAGAGGCGGTGCGCTACTATATCTCACACGATGTGAGGCGGGTCTCCTGGAGCTCGACTGCTTCCACGCTAAAGCGGTTTCTACTAGCGGTGTGGTTTCAACGACGACTGCGGTGGAAAGAGGACGCGCAACGGTCGCGCGTGCCTTATATGTCCTCGGCCCCGATGATTACGTGACATTCTAGAATCATCTTCTTGCCCCTCCCACCCCACCACCCCGATGCGTCGATGGAGGATCGAGGAGGGTATGAATGATATCGTTTTGTCGGAAAGGAACAAGCGGCTTGGCACCTCTACCGTCAAATATAATAATCCAATGGTTTTTTCCGCGCAACCAGTTAGTATTGTAATACAATGGGACTTATCAAAATCATCTTTTTAATTCTTTCATCACTCTAGGTGTCTAATATTTACAAACATGATTGAATTAATTTCGATGCACAATCATTAGAGCGAAAACTGTGGTTTTCTTGTATCGTGTGATAAGCCCAGACGCCTTCTGCCGCGGCGATATCCAAATCTTTTGAAGTTGGTGCGTCCGATTTCTTGAAAAAGATTAATATCGAAGAAATTGAAGCAGCGGCACGGTCAGCATTTTTATGTTTTTTTAGACTTTAAATGCTGTTCAATATCACTGGCACCACTGTAGTAAACGCTATATTCTGTACGACACTTTTCACATCTGACATCTGAGGGACTATTTATTTACTTGATAAACAGATATTTCGCTTGTAAGCTAACATTGAACGAACACTTGCGTTTCGGCATTTTAACTTATTTAGATTTCAAAATAAAAGAAGTTTAAGATATTTACTAGGTACACAAGCAAAAAACAACAACAACAAAACAAATGTCGAGAAGTGGGCGAACGAAAAATCTGTCAAACAATTAGTCAACAAAGCGTGAGCGATGACTTCTTCGCCACTCTCAGCTATCGTCGCGAGTGGCGAAGACGTTATCGCTCCCGCGTCGACCGACGATGGGTGTCGCTCTCGCACACCGCTTGCGTCCGGCCGCGCCGGCACGGCGGCCGTCCGGCTGGCTCGAATCGACTACTCAAATTTTCGCGAGGTTACAGAAAACGGGACAATTTTGCGTACCAGAGTTCATTTCGGGGACACCGGGACTCGTAACTGTAAAAAGGGACAGTCCCGTTCAAAACGGGACGTCTGGTCACCTTAGGTATGATGTGGATGGTAAGTGGAAGCTATGGCTCATATACATCTATATCTATCCTCGATTTAGAATCAAAATGCAGATGCGTTTTGCAACTCTAAGGACTAAGATGAAGTTCATCGTTTCCAGTAAAAGGAGTCTCAGGTTCTCTACACTCACCATGCGAAACACAGCAGCGTTGAGCTGATTTTTTATGCTGGTATTTAGTAAGAGCGTGGTCCTACCCCGGTCAAGCCGACCTATTTGTGCTACAACCATAATAAAGCTTCTCCCTCGTAAAGAAAATTTGTCACGTATTGGAGCACCACACCCGACTAATTGCTCCACAATCTTAGCAGAAATCTGCTCCGTGAAAGTAGGAAACGATGTTAGTGCTGACATCGTTTTCATAACGTTATTGAAATTGTTTCGATATACTCACACAACTCTACTGTCTTAAATGGACTCTTGTCAAGTACATTCGTAAAAAAAAGTTGTAATAAAATATTCTTGAAGTTTTAATTAAACTGTACCCGTGTTAAACATATTCAAAGTCCATAAACATTAAAAAAACCAGCGAGCGTTACAGTATTCGCATATGATGTGCAACCATTGATATTGGTAGTAAGCAACATTTACATTATATCCTGCTGAAAAAAGCTTTTTTTTTAAATCAATATTAAAAATATTAATTGGCAGCAACAGAAATCAACCTCAACATTTATACAGGCTAAATACTGAAATATTTATTCGAGTCATTATTCATTATTACTCACTTGTATTTTTTATCAATCATCTACACTTTTTTAAGACCCTTATTATCGACACTAAATACATTTATTAATATGTTTTACACACGAAATTGGTTTATATAACAGTACAATTTAGTATGAGCGCGCGCGCTCATTGGTCAAATCAAATAGCGCTCGCTTCTCCGGCTTCCTGTCACACACTTTCATCCCTTTTCACGAAATCACTCCCACAGATTGCGGGAAAGTGAGAAGACAGATGTTACACATCTTGGCTCTCGTACAATTTTCAAATTTTTGTAAAACATTAAAGCAAAATAGCAAAAAATCCACTCTTGGAACGGCCCCTTTATGGTTTATGGTATATTCTACTTCACAAATTTTTCACCAATGTAATAATAATAATCATCATCATCACAGTTTTTCACAAGTCCACTGCTAAACATAGGCCTACCTTAAGGAAAGCCACAAAGCACGCTCCTGAGCCACCCGCATTAATCGACTTCTGCTGTTATTATGTTTACTCTCACTTGTAGTTATTTGTTTATACGCAATGTTCGTTATTGTTTTATATCGGCCCGAAACTTCGTAGTTCGATTTACGCCGTAGCTAAGATTTATCATGCTGTTGTCTATATTTTTAAAAGAAGAGGGGCAAATGAGCATACGGCTTACATGATGGTGTATGACTATCACCGACCGTGACTGAAACACCGCTAAATTCCTGACTCCAGACTGCTATTGAGAATTTGAGGAAAGCCCAGTAAATGATTTTGGCCCAATCCGGGATTCGAACCCGGGACCTCATGATCAGCAATCGTGTTTAAGACCACTAAATCAATGAGGCAGTTGGTATTTCATAATAATGTAATTTTCTTCTAATAAATAAAGTCATGGGTGTTATAATCAGCTTCTGTTTTTATTGAAATTAATGAAACACTATCAAATAAATGTTTTTTATTTTATTTTTTATAGAATAATAAAATAATATAAATATAGAAAAAAACACTTGATTTTTTTATAGAATAAGGGTGAAAAACGAGCACACAGTCCACCTGATGGTAAGCGGATGTTGTGGCCCATAGAATAAATAAATATAGATGAAATTTATTCTCAATTAAGAATCAAAACGCAGATGCAGAGACTATAAGACGTAATGCCTCGTTTGCAGTAAAAAAGGGTCTCCGGATCTCTCTACACACACCATACGAAACACAGCAGTATTATACTGCTATTTTACGCTGATATTCTGTATCCTGTGGTCCTTCCCGGCCATGCCGAACTATTCGTGCTACAACCATAAAGCTACAGAAAGATTTCTTTTTGCATTATTAGGCTGTAGTTTATTCCTTTTCTCGGACAATCTCAGCTTCAAATAAAAGACGTTATGTAATAACACCGGCCAAATTTTTTTGGCCTAATATTCAGCTATTCAGCCAGGAAGCTCGCAGAATATTTGGTATTCGGCGTGTGGCCGATTATACTACTCGTTGCAAGTCTGAAGAAAACCACTCGATATCCGAAATGGAACTGGATGTCTAACATTAAATTGCGATTTACAAAGTATTACGTAAAAATGGGTTTTACCCCCTGCCCCCCAAGACAAGGGCATGTAGAGATTCATTTAAACCCCTCTTCCCGGTACCTATTCGTAATTATTGAATGACCCCTTACACAGACGGACTCTTACACGTAAAAGAAGCTCCATGATACTATTATAAAACCTAACACAGTGGTACCCGATTCCACAGTTGTGTGAGGTAGTAAAGTTCTGGTAAATCTCACAGTAGTAATGAGTTATATAAATATAATTTTCCAAAAGTAATAATTAATTTGGTCCAAAAAATAATATAAGTACAAAACATTTTGCATTTGACTGTACCCAAGTCACAAGCCCACTTTGCATAGAGTAAGTATTTACAGAGTGAACACATCAAACATAAATTTGCTCTAGTTTTTATAGGCCTTTCTTTCTATTATATCAATTGTCATTGGTAATAATAGAAAGAATGCAAATAGCATAAACACTACAAATGGATTGCGAGACAAGTGCTATTTCCCATTAGAGATATCTATTTTGTTTGGAATTATTTTGGTATCTTTTGCTATATTTTTCGAGAGACCAATATTTATTTATTTAGGACAACAAGAAGGATGTCTAATTTTTTTTTTATAGGATAGGGTGACAAACGAGCACACAGTCCACCTGATGGTAAGTGGTTCCTGTGGCCCATATACATCTACAGATGTAGAGGATAGATATCCTCGATTACGAATCAAAATGCAGATGCGTTGTCACCCATGAGGACTAAGATGGAATGCCTCGTTTCCAGTAAAAAGGGTCTCCGGTTCTCTACACTCACCATCCGAAACACAGCAGCATTAAGCTACTATTTCACGCTGGTATTCTGTGAGAGCATGGTCCTTCCCCGGTCGAGCCGACCCATTCGTGCTACAACTATACTACTAATATAACTGCAGCATGGCTCTACCACGTTCAAAATAATTCGTCTAATCGTATTACATTTAAAAAACACGCTTATTTAACAGTTCTGTACTACATTTATTTCCTAAATATGTTAACTATCTCATTATAGCCTATCGTGACTTAAGTCATCACCATAGGTGCTTCATTACCACTTACCAAGTGATAGGATTGTAATCAAGCACTGGCATATAATTAATGAAAAAAAGAAGTACCTACCATTTTTTAATTTAAAATCAAATGTGTATCTTTGTGTTTGCATTAATATATTTAGAATAATAATTATTATATTTTTTACGTGGTAGCCAAGCTATTGTAGATAGATAGATCCATCCCAGAATCGGCTTGGTGTCTGGTTCTTCCTGCTGTGCATGTCGTAGGCTGTCCCTCCACCCGTTGCTGAGGTAGTCTGTCCTGAGCATCCTCACGGATACCACTTCCTTACTCTCTTGCCTACCACAATGGTTGCAATCTTCAGGAAAAGGTCTTCTTGACAATGCATCTGCGTTGCCGTGAGATTTCCCGCTGCAGTGTCTAATAGGAAAGTCGTATTCCTGCTGCTGCTGGGCGGTGCTGTTAGCCGCACTTCCTTTCTGAGACCGTTCACCTTCCCTTCCTAGGGTGTGCTTAGGGCAGCTGGACCGAAGGTGGCCCCTTTCCCCACAGCCATAGCACCTAGGGCTGTATCTTTTATTGTGGTCGCGAACCGTAACTGCTGTAACCTCCCTAGGGTGAGGTTACAGCAGTTACGGTTCGCGACCACAATCGCGACCACGAAACACGAAAAAAGACACTAGATGACGCTAGTTGTGTCGACTGGAGCGCGTAGCAATATATTTCGTTGGTTACGCTTCCATTTCCTATAAAATTATTTCCATTCCAACCGACCATTTAACAGCAAACAGTCCACCTGATGGTACGTGGATGCTATGGCTCATAGACATCTGCATTTATCTTCGACTAAGAATCAAAATGCAGATGCGTTGTCATCCCTGAGGACTAAGATGGAATACCTCGTTTCCAGTAAAAAAGGGTCTCCGGATCTCCACTCTCACCATACGAAACACAGCAGCATTAAGCTGCTATTTTGCGCTGGTATTCTGTGAGAGTGTGGTCCTTCCCCGGTCGAGGCGACCCATTCGTGCTACAACCATAATATAGCTGCAGCGTGGCTCCACCATGTATAATTTTCCTTTAACTCTTGCACACACTCTCCAAAATGTATTAACAAACTAGTCCAGTTGTAAATATAAACCCCACCCACTCAATCACATACAAAATTTGTAATTTATGTATGTGATTGAGTGGATCGGAAAATCGGTGTAGCCGATCTCAAGTGATGATTTCATACACAGCCTATATACGTCCTAGATAGATAGATAGATAAAAGCGTTTATTTGTTTCTCCAATCACACACGTAAATTCCGTGATTAAACTAGATACAAAGCAGAGTATTATAAAAAGAATTACATAATCTTAAGAACTAAATCTACATGTGTGCTGCAGTTCAACAAATGGGCTCAACGATTAATATTGCTCAGAGAGCAAACACTGATTTTCAACTATTTGTCCCACCGCTGGGCACAGGCCTCCTCTCATTTCTGAGAGGGTCTGGGAGCCGCCGCGCTGTCCTAATGCGTGTTGGCGAACTTCACATATCACGCGGTAAATCAGCACTTGAAATTGTAACTAACAATTTCTGGTGCCGACGGAGATCTAACCCGGGTTGATCGCGTACTGTGAAATTTACAGCCTCTGAGCTACAACGGATAATACGGATTATTTAAATAGATTTAGACGCATATTTGTGCATCCTTCAAGAGTCTGTTTCGAAATTAACCTGTGCATGTATTATTTTAAAATAATTCCACAGGCGCAACATGACTCCGCTGAAAGTTTTAACATTTTTATTGAAAAACTTTGACGTTGAAGTCGTCGTGGCTTATTTTGATTTGATTAATTTCAACTTTAGTTCATGTCTTGATTATTGATCATATTATTTACGAGCGAAAGGTAGGATTTGTTAATATGACATTTTCGTTTTAATTAAAAAAAAACTTCAAGTTTTTCGATTCAAATATAACCTAGTGGCATTGCTCTTGATATGTCCATGAAGACAAGCAGAATAAAAAAAGGCTGTCTTTTAATAGCTTGCAAATAACACCCTGACTGTAAAGGGAGTTATGTTGTTATATTTATATTTATATTTATATTTATATTTATATTTATATTTATATTTATATTTATATTTATATTTATATTTATATTTATATTTATATTTATATTTATATTTATATTTATATTTATATTTATATTTATATTTATATTTATATTTATATTTATATTTATATTTATATTTATATTTATATTTATATTTATATTTATATTTATATTTATATTTATATTTATATTTATATTTATATTTATATTTATATTTATATTTATATTTATATTTATATTTATATTTATATTTATATTTATATTTATATTTATATTTATATTTATATTTATATTTATATTTATATTTATATTTATATTTATATTTATATTTATATTTATATTTATATTTATATTTATATTTATATTTATATTTATATTTATATTGTGATATATCGATGTAACAGATAAACGCTTAAATTTTATTTTTATATTATTTTATTAATATGGCTTACTAACAGTTAACATTACACAATGACAATCTAAAAGTTTCTTATGCCGCGGCCATACATCACGATAACGCAAATATTCGCACTATAACGATAAATCGCATCGCTGTCGGTAAACTCTCGCACTGCCTCGTTGGTCTAGTGGTTGTAGTAGTGCAACTGCTGATCATGAGGTCCTGGGTTCGAATCCCGGGTCGGGCCAAAAATCAATTATGGAGTTTTTCTGTCAAGAAATTCTCAGAAGCTGCCCAGAGTCAGGAAGTTGGCGGTGTCTCACCGCCGTGCCTCGGAAAGCACGTATAGCCGCTGGTCCTGCACCTGATCTCTCTCCGGTCGTGTCGGTTTACCGTCCCATCGGAGTACGAGAGTGAAGGAATAGAGAGTGCACCTGTAATTGCGCATACACTTGGGCACTATAATCCTGTCCTGCGCCGATGGCTAACCTCCGTTGAGGCTGGCCGCCGTGACCGAAATTCGGTCTAGAGAACATTATATTATTATTATTAAACTCTCGCACATCAAAGCGTTTTATCGCGATGAACTTCGCTTGTGCGGCCACCGGCCGCACTTCAGGTGGCCCATAGACATCGTGCGTAGGGAACGTGCAGAATTGAATTAAAATTTACGACGTATTTACGACGGTGATAATTTTTTGAAGTTATGTGAAGATAAATAAAATGATGAGACATTTTGAATAAATAATGCAAGCGTCTAAAGCTGCCCCCTGTTGTCAAAATCTTAGTAAAAAACAATCATTAGTTTAGCATGTGTTTATCGCGATAAACTATTGATAATCTTTACAACGCGCAGTTTGGCCAGGCACCTTCGCGTAGGCCGAAGGTGAAGTTTTATCGCCGAAATTCTATCCCGATGTGTGTGGCCTAGGCATTAAGCTCAGTATAGTAAACAACTAACTAGTAAACACAGCATCCACTATAACAATAACTCAAGTATGTTATAATTTAGTTAAATAAACTTACTGAACAATTTCGAAAGAAAATGATTGTATGTATTGATTAATTTATTTAATTATTAGTTCCAAATTAGTAAATAGTTTACAATAACAATACTAACAATATACTTAGACCTTTATTTGTTAATATAAGCAGGCACCAAGTGGCCTTGCCTCGCAAAATTGAATCTTCCACTCTTCCATTTCATATCGCAAGACACTGTTTGTTAAGTCGCGAACGAACATTTACTTCTAACCCAAATATTAAGTGGTTATATGATAACATTATCAAAGAGTATCTTGAAAACAATTATATATCAGTCGGTTACACCGACTCAAATAAATTCCCGTACTATATTCCTCACTATCCTGTTGTACGCGAAGGTAATGCGACGACTAAACTACATGTCGTTCTTAACGCTAGTGCTCTTCTAGCAAAAAATAGACTGAGTTAGCTTTTCGATAATTTAACTGCTGTTTAAAGACTATGATTACTACATAAGATAACATCTATCAATCAATCAATATACTCTTTATTGTGGACTAGCACGAGCCAAAATGAAATATATATATATATATATATATATATATATATATATATATATATATATATATATATATATATATATATATATATATACGAGTGTATATATATAAAGTACAACAGGCGGCCTTACCGCTCTGGAAGCAATTTCTTCCCCCTTGTTTAAGAAAGAACTGTTATTTGTTTACAGCGTATTGCAAATAGGGCAGGTGTACATAAATTATTAATGTATTTGAAAATTAAGTAAAAATATTATAAATATATACATACACATAAGTTAAAGACGGTTGAGGATAAGTAGGATAGATACATTTAAGGACGGGAATTATGATGGGAAATATGAGAGCTCCAAATATAAGTTTTGAATAGATTTTTGAAGGAAAAAAAGTACTGGACACGTCGAATATATAAAGGCAAAGAGTTCCACAAGCATACAGCTGTAACGGAGGATATTTTATTGAAGAAGGAGGATGAATGTGCTGAAATACGAAGCGAAAAATTGTTAGCGGAACGAAGGTGACGATCGTGAGAGGAGGAGTTGAAGTCAAAGCGGTCTTTCAGGTAACGAGAAGTGGAGAGATTGAACAGTATACTGTCTAAAGCGAAAAGGATGTGAGTATTCCTGGGAAGGCGAATCGGCAGACACTTCAAACGTATCTATACATAAATATCTATCTTTGTTTAAAGAAGTTGCGGGTAAACTCTAGTTTTAATTTTTTATAATTCACTAAATAAAAAAAAAATAAGCAGCGTCTTCCCGTTTCCTGATTCGTTTTCCTCTATCGTATCTATCTCTCTCTGTCTATCTCTATTCCTTCACGGCACCACCACGACAAGGTCCGCAAGATGTAAATAATAATAATAAGATACTCCTGGCCGAGTTTTGGTCTCAACGGAGACTAGCCATCTGCGCTGGACAGGGTTATAGTGCATGAGTGTGTCATATGGGCTGGCTATCAGACACAACCGGATGGAGATCAGGCGCAGGACCAACGGCTTTACGTGCTTTTCACGGGGGTGGAACATCGTAACCTTCTTGTCTCCGGGCTTCCACTGAGAAAAATCTAATAACTGAACTGGGTGCGATCCGAAATTCGAACCCAAGACTTATAAACTCTATGGACCACAGCATTCACTTACCATCAGGTGGGCTGTGTGCTCGCTTGTCCACTCTATGAGTCAATGGCATGCATGACTTTTCTGCCACCAGGGCGACGCTACTTAAAAATGAGTTGTAATATTTGACAAATTTCAAAGCTAGGAAGTTAATTAGTTCCTAAAATGTCAAGCTTAATGTTTCCTTCCGTATTATTAGTTATATTTATATGTACAGTTATACTATTAGTCATATTTTTTTTATAGAAGAGGGGGCAAACGAGCATGTGGCTCACCTGATGTTAAGTGACTACCGCCGCCCATGATCAACCGCAACACCAGGGGAATTGCAGGTGCGTTGCCGGCCCTTTAGAAAGGAGTAAGCTCTTTTCTTGAAGGTCCCCAGGTCGTAATCGGTCGGTATATATTAATGAGATTAAAAATAAATAAAAAAAACACAATAAAAAAATAAAGAGTAAACCTCTGAAGTATTGTTTAGTGTAATATAACACTAGAAACTGATACATTTTTATTTAAAACTAACTTCTCAATTAAAATATATTGTGTAACAAAAAACTTCACCTCACAGTCAGCTAGCGACATCTATGTCACTGTCATCTATGTATGCTCACGACATCTATGGTGAGCGAGTGATTCTTTGATACTTTGTATGAAATGAATAATTGAATGAAAGAATGTAAATTATATAGTAAGTGTTAATAAGATTATTACTGAAGAAGTCGCACTGAAATACCGCTGAAATTTGAGTTGCAAACGTATTTGAGATACTTTTTTTATATTTAGGGTGATAAACGAGCAAACAGTCCATCCAACTGACGGTAAGTAGATGCTGTGGTTCTTAGACATCCATCCTGGGTTAAGAATCAAAATGCCAATACGTTGTCACTCCCAAGGACTATGATGGAACAGAGAAATAATGAAAAAAAAACAAGAAAAGATTGATGTTTAAAAATAAACTATAAAAATATAAAAATATACTCATTTGACTTGATTAAAAACTTTGTAGTTAATGAAAAAAGTTTACAAAGCACTTTTCGGTGAAAATGTTCTTGGCAGATTAGGGCGGAATATTGCTAAAAATGCATGAAATAGGAATAAAATATTTACATCACGTCTTTCCTCCTACAACTTAAGTAAACTTTGGCCCATATAAATAAGCCATGATGGCCGATGTCTGTCATTCTAATGTAAACTTCACTTAGTCGACAGCCATCTTGAGAAGGCTGTCAAAATTGGCGCGCAAAACGTTGCTTTACGCGGAATAATGTTTAAGATTACCGCCATTGTTTCTTTAATTCTTACTGGTAAGTATTTTATTGTTAAATAAGACATATATGTTTTGAATTTATTTAAATATAATAAATATGAAAATTTAAAATAATTTCCTTCAAATTTTTATAAATAAACGCTCAGACCAACAAAAAAAAAAAATACCATGCTTAATTTCTTGACGCACTCATACACACACCATTCTACTTTATTTCCTTAAAATAGCACGTAAAACGTCACTGCTGGAGGCACACACGCTTACAGCTCTTCACAAGTCCACTGCTGAACGTAGGTCTTCCCCAAGGAATATCACAAAGCACAGTTCTGAGCCACCTGCATCCATCGATTTCCAGCATGCCTTACAAGGTCGTTGCACCATCTAGTGAGTGAGACTGAATGAAAGAATGAGTTACAGCGCTGAGGGCCGCGGGTTCGAATCCCGCACGGAATAAATATTTGTATGGTCTACAATTATTTGATCCGGGTCTGGATGTGTGTCTTTGTGAAATTTACGTTTGTAAACTGCCCCCACGATACAGGAGAAAATCCTAGTGTGGAGGTAACGTTTTAAAAAAAATAATATTAGTTACATGCTGCAAACACGCTGGGTTTCTTGCTGGGTTTCTTGCTGGTTCTTCCCAGAACAGAGGTTTTTTTGCGAACCAGTGGTAACTGAAAAAAGTGACTTTCAATAAGTATTGTTATAATCTACATTGAATATAAAGTTTCTGTTTCTGTTTCTATTACATTACAAAAAATACTCACGACGAATGAGCTTTAGATCTGTCGGTCTCTTGTGTGTAGACCTCTCAGTCTCTGCGTTTCTGATAAAACTCGTTCATTGTGAGATTTGTGTAATACATTATTTGGCTCGTGATCAGATAAAGCAATACCCTCAAGAGTTTTATTCTACTTAGTGCCACATATGCCTGCCCTTTGGCAAACACTTTCTTTCCGAGGTTGATTACAGCTTTAATTTTTTTACGGTTAAAAATTACTTAGGTATACCCCCATTAGTTTAAGATCTTGGTTATTAAGGTTAATTAAAAACTCAAAATATTTGCAAATATATATATATATATATATATATATATATATATATATATATATATATATATATATATATATATATATATATATATATATATAGATACAATATGTAACGTAATTAACGCACACCCTCAGACACCCCAATTAGTATATAATGTTATAATCATAATACATACACCGAATTTTTAGTTAAACATTTTTATGCACTGATTATTTATCAAATTGTTATACTAATTCCGGAAGAATGTTGTGGTCACAGTACAAATCCAAGAACGCAAAGACTTTAACATGCTTGAGATAAAGTTCGTTTTTCTTTATTTTTATTGAATGACAGAATTAGAAATAGTACAAATAAAACTGCACTCTTAAAAGTCTTATTGCCTTAAGTTACGGTCCATTTCAGTTTGTTTTGACTGTACAGATTTAGTGTGACTGTAATTTACGTAGTTTTAATTATTTTTGGGATAAAAAAATTACCTATATTAAAAATGATGGGAATCGATTCAGTAAACGATTTTGAACAAACTACTTTTTCAAAGTGCGTTAATAATGTTACATGTTGTATATATATATATATATATATATATATATATATATATATATATATATATATATATATATATATATATATATATAGGAATATTAACATTAGTTTAAGAACTTAGTTATTAAGGTAAAAGAAAAAGGTTTATTATTTTTTGCTTTTGTTTTTTTTCGGCAGTTTAATATTTTTGTTAAAAAGTCTTTATGCACTATACTTAGCGCCCGACTTGTTCCACTTCTATAGAATGAAAGTGAAAAACGAGTAAACTGCCATTTCACGCTGGTGTCCTTAACGACCTTTAGCGTCGAGCCGACCTTTACTCCGTCGAGCCGACCAATTCGTATTACAATATAGCTGCAGCGTAGCTCTACCACATGTACATGAAATATATAAAAAAATCTGTTCTGACATTATTAGAAGGTATACGCAACCTATCGGTGGTTTTAAGGTTTTTATGTAGTTTTCCGTAGTCTCCTTTCACGATACCCACGGGAATAAACGGGGTAATGTATTCTATTAAGACCCAACCACACGGTTACATGTAAAGTGGATAATATATTAAAATAATGATAATTTTTTTTATATAGGATAAATATATTTTTATAGCATTGGGTGACAAACGAGCACACAGTCCACTTGATGGTAAGTAATTGCTGTGGCCCATAGACATCTACATTTATCCTCGATTAAGGATCAAAACGCATATTCACCTGATGGTGAGTGACTAGCACCGCCCATGAACAACTGCAACACGAGAGGAATTGCAGATGCGTTGACAGCCTTTTAAATAAGCGTAGGCTCTTATCTTGAAGGTCTTTAAATCGTATTGCTCCGAAAATGCATGAAATACTGTCCCGCTCTGCTGAACATGCCAAGTTTTTAGAGGCCAGTTTGGCCTTCTCTTCCAAGAGACCACAAAACTGTACGTCATTTGATATGTAGACGCCCAGGATTCCGATACCGGTTAAGGCAACGAGGGGGGGGGGGTGCCTTGAAATTGAAGAATTACAACGAAGGGATTCTTTTAAGCAGTAAACGCGCAAATTTGTATCTTCTGGGGATTGAACTAGACTAGATTTAGTCGCCCCCAGTCCTTTTGTGGAACAAAGTCTCGACTTCATACAAAAGTTTGTTTCTGTGACGTTTTCCCGAGAAATATTGGCACGGCCGGCGAATAAAGCATCACCAGTGCTGTTGTCTGCATAGCAATGAATGTTACAGGCTTGCAACATATCATTTATATTTTTTTTTATATAGAAGAGGGGACAAACGAGCATATGGTTCACCTGATGTTAAGTGTCTACCGCCGCCTACGAACAACTGCAACACCAGGGGAATTGCAGGTGCGTTGCCGGCCCATTAATTAGAAAGGAGTAAGCTCTTTTCTTTGAGCTACCTAGGTCGTATCGGTCAGAAAAAATCGCCGGTGGTAAATTATTCCACAGAGAGGTCATACGCGGAAGAAAACTCCTAGTAAAATGTACAGTGGTGGACCGCCAAACATCCAGAGGGATTAATCCGAACAATTCCTCAGAGCACTCCCCGTGGTATTTGCGAAAGAAAATGCCAAGAGATGCAACATCTCTTCGCATCAGTCAGTGAACCGAGCCGATCGGAAAGCACTCGGGCGTCGACGATTCGAGCCACTCTGTGCTGGATGCGGTCAAGTGGAAGAAGCTGACACTGGGGAGCCCCAGTCCAGCGATGGGAATAGTATTCCATGTGCTGCCGAATCTGCGCTTTTTAAAATTGCAGGCGGTGTGCCGGCATGAAATACTGTCCCGCTCTGCGGACCACACCAAGCTTTTTAGAGCCCAATTTGGCCTTCTCTTCCAAGTGAAGTTCAAGTTTTACGTGGTAGAGCCATGCTGCAGTTATATTAGTAGTATAGTTGTAGCACGAATGTCGACGGTTAAGTTCCTTTTGCTTTAGCTACATTATAATAGTCGACTACAGTTACATCACGCCATCTATTAAGCAATCTTGAAAGTCTGCAAAGTGTCATGGATTTATTTTGTTCATTCACTTATTAAGAGATGTCACTGTTACACAATAACACTTAAAACTTTTAATTTAATAACTAAAGACTGAATTACATGCATCATAAAAAGCTCAAAATATGCATGCAAATATGCAAGAAAAATAGCTAAAGTATGCACGAAAATCCATAAATAGACCAAAAAATGCAACGTGAAACAGTAAAAAATCTGTATTTTGAAATGATTTTTATTTTAAAACGCTATTATCTCTCAAGCTAACAATCATATTTGCGAAAATATCATGTAAAAATATACTTAACGACGAAATTTCTTGGGGCACGGCTGTGCCCACGGCAGTGAATACCTGCTGTTCGAGATAAAGGTGCCGCTCATCAGTAGAGATTCCTTCGAAATATTTCATCTTATTCCAGTACCGACCAAGATTAATAACAGCAAGATGGTTACCGCGATACCAATATCGGAATACGTGGCCATTAACCTAGCAAAGGATGCGTACATTGTGATGGATATAGATGAAATTTCATCATGCAGTCAGCAAGCTAACTCGTATTTATTTCACTTAAAGAAACCAGTTTACCATCTCTCACAAGACGAGAAACTCTGTGACTTCGATAATATTAAACAGCAGTGTAAAACTGTTGTGGACTCCTGCAATTACAAATGGACTGAATTAAACAATATAAACAAGTACTTATACTTTTGTTGTGAGAGGTGTCAGTTACGAGTGATGTGCGCGGATCAGGTGACCGCGCCACAGCTGGAGCGCACCGGCATCGTCAGCATTTCACACGGGTCCATTGTCAAGTCTGACCTATTTACGGCGCACGCTCGTAACCTTGACCGCAGCGTTATCAAGACGAGCCCAGACATCAAGGTTGAAGACTTCAGTCCGATAAACAATATCATCAACGCATCGATCCCGATGTCGTATACAGTAGATGAAACCATAAATGACCGCCAAAAACAATTTTCGGATTTAGAAAAACAGCTAAAAGATTCGAAAGAGCAGGCGGTGTTGACAAGTGATGTATCATACCATGATGTGCATCATTAAGCTCTCATCTACATTATGATCGGAGCAGCAATTATCGTGGGTGCTGGCCTGGCGGGGCGGCGAATGCGACAAACACGGTTAGCAAGAGCCAACTCTCCGGCAGTGCCCCCGGCGGAGGACCGCACCGCGGTTCGCCTCTCCTCCGTCCGAAACAGCATTTGTGAAGAAGAAACGACCAATCGTAATGATCCTGTTACGAATAAACTAGACAGTGTTCGAATTGTAAACAGGTCTACGTCGCCCATAGCAACTCATACATCTTTTTTCAAGCAATCATGATCAGCATCCCGCCCTCATCTGGCGGCCCGGAGCACGTACGGTGCAACACCGTGCATTCTCCCGCGTCAGCATTTTAGTAATTTGACACTATGCGCGACTGACCTCATTCATTAATATTTTATTTTTTAGTGTGTTTGTGTTTGCCTACCAATACGGTCGCGTGACTCAATCTTATATTTTTACCAAGTTTCGTGTATTGTGAAATCGCAATAAATCATTGTTTCTCTCAAGATCGTGTTGAAATCATTCATCATCAGATCAAGTAAAAGGTGTGTGGTATACCAAGACCATACAGTTTGTATTTGTATTCTGTACTCTGTGCAGTGTGACCATATTTTATTTGACAAATCTACTATACAAAGAAAACAAAAATATACCAATTTCTACTGACTAAAACCATTTTCTAAGAAATATCTACAAAAACATAAGCCGCAGTATAAAATTTGTTTATAATAATGTATATCACTCATCATTATTTCATTATAAATATTATTTGTTTGTTATTTAGTTGACCCGATACATAAGAGCGTAGACGGGCTGCATTTTTTACCATACAAATTTATTCCCCTATTCTCTTCCTGGATAATACCTCTATAGCAATCGTTTTTGTTTATAAATATCTAGGTCTATTGAAGACACGCCTTTCCAAAAACCTAAAAAAATGCCCCGTTTTTTACCCCGTAATGAGAAGACTACCAAAGAAATTTAAAAAGTTTTAAGATAAAAAACAAATGATAGCGTAGATCTATACTTCCTTCAAATTTTAATATCATCATCATCATCATTACAGCCCTTCACAAGTCCACTGCTGAACATAGGCCTCCCCCAAGTAATGCCACAAAGCACGGTCCTGAGCCACTTGCATCCATCGACTTCCTGCATGTCTTACCAGGTCGTCACCCCATCTAGTGGGGGGTCGCCCTACACTACGCCTACCGGTACGAGGCTGCCACTCGAGAACCTTTCTTCCCCATCGGTTATCGGTTCTTCGAGCTATATGGCCGGCCCATTGCCACTTCAGCTTACTAATCCGTTGGGCTATGTCGGTCACTCTAGTTTTACTGCGGATATCCTCATTTCTGAGTCTATCACGCAGAGAAACTCCGAGCATAGCCCTCTCCATAGCTCGCTGAGCGACTTTAAGCGTCCTCATACGGCCAGCAGTGAAGGACCATGTCTCAGATCCGTAAGTCATCACTGGCAACACGCACTGGTTGTACAATCTAGTTTTTAGAGATTGAGGTATACCTGACGAAAAGATATGTCGTTATTTCGCGAACGCTGCCCAGCCGAGTTGAATCCGTCGATTGACCTCTCGGTCGAAGTTGGACTTACCTAGTCGGACTATTTGTCCCAGGTAAACGTACTCGTCAACAACTTCGAGCATAGTGCTCCCAACAACTACCGGCACAGGTGTGACATGGACATTAAACATGATCTTCGTTTTGTCCATGTTCATCTTAAGACCTATTCGTTGAGAGGCACTATTGAGGTCATTGAGCATAATGCTTAAGTCCTCCAGCGATTCTGCCATAAGGACTATATCGTCGGCAAATCGAAGGTGAGTGATGTATTCGCCATTGATGTTAATACCGTATCCTTTCCAGTCCAGTAGCTTGAAAACGTCTTCCAACGCAGCGGTGAAGAGTTTCGGGGATATAACATCACCCTGTCTTACACCTCTCTGCAGTTGGATAGGTTTCGAACTCTGGTTCTGTACTCGGATGGCCATCGTAGCCCTACTGTACAAACACTTCAGCACTTCGATGTACCGACAGTCATCTTGGCACCGCTGAAGGGACTGTAGCACCGCCCAAATTTCGACGAAATCAAAGGCTTTCTCATAGTCCACATATGCCAGGCAAAGTGGCAGATTGTACTCTTCGGTCTTCTGTACAATCTGCCGCAGGGTATGTATGTGGTCTATGGTACTGAAGCCTTTTCGGAAACCGGCTTGTTCGGGAGGCTGGAAGTCGTCGAGTCTGCGTGCGAGACGATTCGTAATGACTCTCGAAAATAGCATGTAGACGCGGCTCAGAAGGGAAATCGGTCTGTAGTTCTTCAAGAGAGCGTTGTCGCCTTTCTTAAAGAACAAAACCACCGCGCTTCTGCTCCACGCCTCCGGAGTAGTGCCACCATGGAGGACAGAATTGAAGAGCTTCTGAAGGACTTCAAGTACCGGTGTTCCACCCGCTTTCAGAAGCTCCGCTGTAATTCCATCCTCGCCCGGGGCCTTGCCGTTTTTAAGGTGGTGGAGAGCCATTCTAATCTCGCTCAGACTGACGTCCGGGATATCATCGGAATAGTGTCGGATAAGACTTGCTCTTGGATCGTTACTCACACTTGCGTGTGGCTCCAACGATGATGAATTTTAATATAAAAATAATTTAATCGGCATAGCTTTCATGGAGAAAATAAGGGAATACGAAACGTCGATCGGTCATGGTTTTTGTAGGTAAAATCGTTCTAAGCTGCAATTGTCCCTATCGCACTCTGCATGGGGAAACCAGAAGTGAGGGAGGGTTAGAGTTATACTACGTAGTACTACTATTTATTCTGTGCTAATAAGTACATAATTAGGGAAGTGATAACTTTCGAAGTTTTTATCGATATCATAGTGATGTCAGTCAATATCGATGCTTATCCTATACTGATTTACAGGCAGCACAGAACAGTGAAATTAGACGCTCGATTTGTATTTTTTAAAGAGACTAGGAAGTAACAATTCAATGATATTTTAAGAGTTTATAATTAACGTTTAGTACTATTTGAAATGAACTTTAGCGAAGTGTTTCATGAAAAAATACAAACCGTAACCAAATAATACGTAACTAACGTTCGCATTCTACTACTTAGTGTGATAATTCTGCTTACTTGATTTGTCAACTTTACTTTGGGCTTTATAAAATAATGACTGCTGTTACCAAGTAAATTCTTAATATTTATGTGGCAGAAGAGGTGCTTATGGTGCTTATTTTAAATAATACAAAAGTTATATAATAATTAATATGTACATTTATTCTGTATGTGTTGCGTGTGTAGAACAAAATTCTAAGAAAGACATTTGAGCTCTCAAACCTTTGTTAACAAGTAACTTTGATTGCGTTTCATGTGCCTGTCAAAAATTTCTTTCCAAATCTTAGATAGACTACTTATGAACCATCAGTCGAAAACCAACTTCAGAACTAATTCAACTGCAGTTACTTTTCCTTGTAAGCTCCATAACCCAAAAAATACTCTGTTTTTTGAATATAGTTTACACTGTATTTCCCATCAAAAAAAAATGAAACCACACTTGGGGCTCGCACAAGCAAAAATTTATAAAACTAGTAAAAACTAATAAAATTTCAATTAAATAGTATCACAATATTTCATTGCAATAGAGACTGGCATTATATAAATGCATATTGTAATTTGACATAAATGCATATTATGAGCGTCCACAATAGGTGGTATTTGATCCGCTGAGATGGGAAAAACATGGGATAAACCACATGCGAAACAGCACGATCACACGAAACACTGCGAACGCAAATATCTTCAATACAACTGAGAGCATAGATAAATAAATATGTAGCAAGCTACTGACTGATATACTAACGTAGCTTGGATGGTGCGAGACGGGCGCGCGCAAGAGGCGTGATGGGATATGTGTGGTACTGAGCTACGCACACCAATAGAGACTATTCACTCACATGTTAATGCCTGGGTTGCTCGGACGCAGCGTGACGGCAATAGTTTCTTCACATACCTATTTTTCAATTCCCAAGCAGCCCGATTAGGCTCATAATAGGTTACTACTCATAAACCCGAAATAAAATATCAATCCTTCAGACTTCAGAACACAATTTATAGAATTGATTTTAAGATTTCCGTGAACTACACTGCCTTAAATTATAAATGTCAGTTTATTAATTGCGAACTATATTTAAACGCAAGAAACAGTGCACAGTTACAGTTAAACAAACATGAACAAAATCAATTGCGTAAAATTATTTTCAATAATAAGGATTGAAAAAGATTATAATAATTAATTGACAAAATATACATTTTTGTAGGATAAAATATACATTTGTTTTTTACCACCAACATTATTTCTATGGTCAAGTAAAGACATAAAGACAGTCTTACACTCTTCGTCGTCCTTACACTCATATTTAATTTAATTGTAGATAGAAAATGTTAATTTTGCTACGAAGCAAACTGCACTTTAGTGTTGCAGCAGTATTTGCCGTTCAATAAATAAAAAGTTCGTAAAAGTCCGTGAAAGCATAGAGTATAATAACAAACGTACGTGAGAGGAAATACCTTAAACCTCTGTCTAAGGTGAAACTATTAGATTAAACAGAGGGACCAATAATAAACAAATATTTCTACCAAAAATTATAAAATCTACCAAAACCTACCAATTATCACACATTTTTTTAGAAAAAATGAAAATAAATTTACATTCACAATAAAAATTTAACTATTGTTCTGTGAAGTGTTCTAGTTACATGTGATATATCATTAGAATAAAAGTATACTATAATCATACACCAGAATATATAAAATTATTACGTGGATTATTTAAAATAAAAATGTTTTTATTGGTTAAAATAACAACATGGTGAGATTAATTGCGTGTACTTAACGTAAATTTATTACCTTACTATTACATATAATATAAAATGTATGTGTATTGACTACAGTAAGAAATTTTTGTAGTTAGACATGTGTAATACTATTATAAAATCTGTAATGTTTTATGTCAATTTTATAAGTATTGTAGGTCCGAAATGGGCACAATGTAGAACCTTCATTTTATGTTTCAACTTCTTTGTACCCAGTTAAATAATAAATGCCTATCTAATCTTATCTACCACGGTGTGTTACTGAAGAGCACAAATCTACTAAAAACTGCTCACGCTACAAAAAGTACATAAAGGTAGAGGTACGTTAGTACTTTATTAGTTTGTGGGTAGAGGTCACAAAGAAGAGTTAATGGAATTAATTTGAGTTATTTGTATTATGTGAGAGTAGGTGCTTTTTTAGTTAAGTTTTTTGGTTTGGATGCCTGTCCTTTAAGCCATGTCTTCATTTCATTCGGTTCGTTTTTATAGATATTTTCTTCACATTATGCTTATATGTCACATTGCTAAGTTTTGGACGATTTTTACAAAAGCTTAACCCTGCCTCGATTATCAGTGTCTCAATGTTTTTAAAGTGCCAGCGAACAATAGAACTTGAGGTTAATACACTGACCTCTTTATATACACGTACTTGTATATATAGAGGTCTGTGGATTAATATCAACATCGGAGCCATGGAGTAGAGGTGCCTCTACATCCCATAATCGGAGCACTTGTTTTGTCGTTTTACGTATGGAATATGTAGTGTAAAAGTAAGGAGTACCAATTCCCATAGTAGAATAGTTGAAAAAGTGGTCATCTGTAAGCAGTAAATAACAGTTCAAAAACTCTCCACAACAGCGCTGGAGTAGCTACTGGGATGAAATGAACTTAGCAGTTTCGACGGTTTGAAGTGTGCTGCTAAACTGTAGCTCTAAAATCAGTAGCTCTAAAATCTAAAATAATTTTATTTAGTAAATATAACCTCGAAAAAGTCGTCTATCCCACCAATATTTTTCGGTGTGTTCTTTAAAATTTACCCTGTAGCTATATAGTGGCGGCACCATATTTTAAAGGTTTTTATGGACACTTTTTAATACACGGTCTGTACTCCTTACACACTCCATAGTATGGAGTGTAGTCACAGGGTCATAGAGTAGAATAATATTACAGAGAGTTCTCTAACCTTCATGGTCACAGAGTATCTTTTTATAAACTGAGTGTAGGTGTAGTTACGTATAGTTCACTAGAGCAGATACTTATTACACAAAATCGCATCACTTTTACATATAAAAATACACTTCAAGCTAATATTTAAACGATAAAACAGGGGCAACAATCCGTCGACGGTCAAGTTCCTTTTGCTTTAGCTACATTATAATAGTTGACTACAGTCACATCACGCCATCTATTAAGCAATCTTGAAAGTCTGCAAAGTGTCATGGATTTATTTTGTTCATTCATTTATTAAGAGATGTCACTGTTACACAATAACACTTAAAACTTTTAATTTAATAACTAAAGACTGAATTACATGCATCATAAAAAGCTCAAAATATGCATGCAAATATGCAAGAAAAATAGCTAAATTATGCACGAAAATCCATAAATAGACCAAAAAATGCAATGTGAAAGAATAAAAAATCTGTATTTTGAAATGATTTTTAATTTAAAACGCTATTATCTCTCAAGATAACAATCATATTTGCGAAAATATCATGTAAAAATATACTTAACGAGGAAATTTCTTGGGGCACGGCAGTGCCCCCACCAAGTCGAGCTAAAAAGCGGCACGGCCGGCCGTACCATACTTTTCTCGAAGCAATTCAGGCCATTTTCGATCCCCTATAACTTCGTAGTGGATAAAACTAGAAGCCTGATTTTCAGTAACCAAGTAGGCATTATATAAACATGGTATATTTCAAATTTCATTTAATTTGAACCAGTAGTTTAAGATTATAAATAAATAATATAAGATTATAACTAGTCAGTTTCTTAATTTTGTCACTCACTGACTGACCGATCATCATAACTCTAAGACACTTCTAGCAGACATATTTAGAATACAATTAGTGTTTAGTGTATAAATCAAGGAAAAACTAATGTGCCGGACGGGCGAAACTCTTCGGAGTAAATGTTGTCGAAGATACTTCGCGAGTCGCTCACGTCCTGCACCTATAGGTCCCGGAGGGTACTTTCACTGCCGTCTTTGTGGGTGCCGCTGAGATATTGTGGACTGAGGTTCAAATCAAAATGCACGATTTATAAATACAAATAGCAAGGTAGTGGCCAGCGGTTCGACTGATTGATTAGTCGCGAAATTTTATAACTATTGTTTATTGACCACGGTTGTTCACTATTGTGTTGGTGACTGTATATTTCAAAAGATTTCTTTAAATTGTACGGTAGTATCAAATATCTATTGGTAGTAGCTGGTTTTCTAACACTACTGACTAGCAGCTATTATCAACTAAACTAGCTGATTTTATCACTTGTCACACAACTGCGGATATCAGTTACCACTTTCTCTATATGTAACTGCGAATATCAGTTACGACCTTTTCCGGCTAGCTAACACTTTCACTATTCACTATATACTGCTACTAATCATTTCAGCTACTACCGGATACTACTGCTTGTCACTGGTAGTTCTTCACACTACTACACTACTATTCTCGTATTGTCATCTAATATGGGACTACTATTCTTTATCCCATGCAGGTTTCGGGCCTCGGGGAATTCCCCATTACCCGGGTAATCCTCACAACCTGTACGACATTGTAGGTAATCTTCATTGGCGTATTATGCGCCACCAGGTGGGTGTTATCGGAGGGTCGGCCGTCTCAAAGCCCCGCGGAGTCCCGAGGTAAGGAGTCGACGCAGGGCCAATCTTGCCGACAGGAGTGCGCTCCGGACAGCAGCTGCTCCGGGCCTCCAGTGGTCCTTCCTGGCTCTAGATGATGGCCTGGTATCGCTAGGCAGAAGTTGGCGTATCTCGCGCCTTCGGGAAGGGATCTGCCGAAGGGTCAGCAACGTCCAGGTCCCGCGGAGACGCATCTCGACGCGGAGCCGAAGTCACCAACAGGCGCGCGTTCCCAGCAGCACGCCGGGCCTTCGGAGTTTGCTTCCCAGCGTGTAGGTGAAACGCAGCGTTAGGTACTCAACATCCCGGGTGGGGTCAGGGGCGTCCTTAAGGCTCCACGCAAGCCGAGTTGGCCCCACAGCACGTGCACCCACTGCGAAGCGACGCGCTGTACTTCACCCACCCGGGCGGGAGTCGACGACCGGCGGACGAGACCGCTTACTAGCGCGGTCCGTACGAGACTCTTATATATGGATGCACTAGTCATTTCAGCTACTAGCGGATACTACTGCTTGTCACTGATAGTTCTTCACACTACTACACTACTACTGGGTCCTGAGCTCCTAAGGTAGACTTTGGATATACCTTACAGTGAGCCGCTTGCCATTTTCCGTTTTGCCTCTTTATTGCATAAACTTTTCACTATGCAAATGGCATAAATTACGATATTTTCTATACAAAACTAATTGCTACACTAACATGCTATACATCATCAAATCGGTAGTCTGGTACTTTATTAGTATATCATAAAGGCTACTCATAACATTAACATTGTAAAAAGATATTAAACGAAATGTCCCAAATTTTCATAATATTTGGGTACATTAATTCTTTGATTTTTATATAACTACCAAATTCGTTTAATTATACAAAATTTTCCTACACTTTCTTAATTTATAAGCCATATGCTAATTCAATGTACTATTTACAACTCTTTTAGAACATAAAATTATTTTCATTATTTTTAGTATGAACTATTAGGCAGTTAATTAAAAACTTCTAGAGAGTTCTACGATAAGACGCGCTGCGATTGGTCGATTTTTCTTAATACAGTAAAAGTTGTTTACATCATTTGTTATCAAAACGACATTTTATACAAATATACTAAGGGTTATAAACATGCTACACAACTATATCAATACACGTTTTCATCCAGTTTTGTCGGTAATTTCACTATTAATACAAAAAAACAATATTCTTTATCACTTTGTTTCTTAGCGTGGTTATTCCGTCGCGAACAACTAAAATATTTTTTAATTTCGGTCCAGTTTTCTAGATACAGCAACTGCACAAATAACCTTGTAATCTCATATTATATAAATAATGTGTTGGGAGATAGGTCTTAAGATGAACATGGACAAAACGAAGATCATGTGTAACGTCCATGTCACACTTACGCCGGTAGTTGTTGAGAGCACTAAGCTCGAAGTTGTTGACGAGTACGTTTACCTGGGACCGACTAGGAAAGTCCAACTTTGACCGAGAGGTCAATCGACGGATTCAACTCGATTGTAAAACCAGTGCGTGTTGCCAGCGGTGACTTATGGATCTGAGACGTGGTCCTTCACTGCTGGCCGTACGAGGACGCCCAAGGTCGCTCAGCTAAAATACTATATATATATATATATATATATATATATATATATAGTATTTTTTATAATAATAATTTCTTTATTTGCTTAAAACATGGTGTTTGTAGGTGGTACAGTAAAATAAGTTCACATGTTATGCTTATAATTAGCATGCAAATTTAAGATTATATTCAGGTAAAATTTATTTCAAAGGGGTCAAATATATTCATTAAAAACAATGTCAACAAATCAATAATTATTAAAGCTTAATGTCAATAAATTCTTCAATGTCATACACTTTAAGTTCAATAAGCCACTTATAGAGTCTCGATTTGAATAAATTCATTTTGAGGTTTTTGATGTCATTGGGGATTGTGCCGGACGGGCGAAACTATCCGGAGTAAATGTTGTCGAAGATACTTCGCGAGTCGCTCACGTCCTACACCTATAGGTTCCGGTGGGTACTTTCACCGCCGTCTTTGTGGGTGCCGCTGAGGTATTGTGGACTGTGGTTCAAATCAAAATGCACGATTAACAAATACAAATAGCAAGGTAGTGGCCAGCGGTTCGACTGATTGATTAGTCGCGAAATTTTATAACTATAACTATCGATCACGGTTGTTAAACTACGGTTGTTCACTATTGGTTGGTCACTGTATATTTCGAAAGATTTCTTTAAATTGTACGGTGGTATCAAAGATCTATTGGTAGTAGCTGGTTTTCTAACACTACTGACTAGCAGCTATTATCAACTAAACTAGTTGATTTTATCACTTGTGTAACTGCGGATATCAGTTACCACTTTCACTATAATATGTAACTGCGAATATCAGTTACGACCTTTTTCGGCTAGCTAACACTTTCACGATATGTAACTGCGAATGTCAGTTACGACCTTTTTCGGCTAGCTAACACTTTCACTATTCACTATATACTGCTACTAGTCACTTCAGCTACCACCGGATACCACTCACTTCACTTCACTGTCACTGGTAGTTCTTCACACTACTACAGGTACTGGGTCCCGAGCCCCTAAGGTAGACTTGGGCAAAACTTTGCAGTGAGCCGCTTGCCATTTTCCGTTTGCCTCTTTATTGCATAAACTTTTCACTATACAAATGGCATAAATTGCAATATTTTCTATACAAAACTAATTGCTACACTAACATGTTATACATCATTAAATCGGTAGTCTGGTACTTTATTAGTATATCATAAATGTTACTCAAAATATTAACATTGTAAAAAGTTATTAAACGAAATGTCCAAAATTTTCATAATATTTGGGTACATTAATTCTTTAATTTTTCTATAACTACGAAATGCGTTTAATTATACAAAAATATCCCTATACTTCTTTAATCTATAAGCCATATGCTAATTGAATGTCATATTTATAACTCTTTTAGAACATAAAATTATTTTCCTTATTTTAGTATGAACTATTACGCAGTTAATTAAAAACTTTTCCACGATAAGACGCGCTGTGATTGGTCGATTTTTTGGTATATAATAAAAGTTGTTTATATCACTTGTTATCAAAACGACATTCTATACAAATATACTAAGAGTTATAAATATGCTACACAACTATATTAATACATGTTTTCATCCAGTTTTGTTGGTAATTTCATTATTAATACAAAAAACAATATTCTTTATAACTTCGTTTCTTAGCGTTGTTAGGCCGTCGCGAACATCTCTCCCGCCGTGCAGCGTCGCGACGATTTTCTCACAGCGGCGCTGCATTCGTTTCGGTGAGCGACGTTGCTTCTACTTCGGCAGCGGCACGAGTTTCCTTGTTGGCCTCTTGATTAGGCCGTTTGCTGTGCGTACCTCCACAGTGCGAATCTGTCCGTCCGCACCGGGGTAAACAGCTTCCACCCTCCCTCGTGGCCAGGTGTTACGAGGTAACTGGCCGTCAGCTATGAGGACTGGATCGCCCACCTGGAGATTGGGACCTCGCCCATGGGCCTCCCGCCGGTTTTGAAGTTCCGGTAAATACTCTCGGACCCAACGCTGCCAGAACATGTCAGCGAGTATTTGGGAGCGTCGCCAGTGTCTTTTGCTATTCATATCCTTTTCATCAAATACTCCAGGTGTCGGCAGTCTCGCAGATCCTCCTAAAAGGAAGTGATTTGGAGTGATGGATTCGTCGTCGTCGCTGTCTACAGAGATGTGAGTCAATGGTCTGCTATTTACTGTGTATTCGACCTCGCAGAGCAGCGTGGCTAATACTTCCTCATGCGGATGTCTCTCATGAAGGACGGTGTATAGTGCCGTCTTCACGCACCGTATGAGACGTTCCCACACTCCTCCCATGAAAGGCGCGGAGGGGGTTATAAAACGCCACACTATGCCTCGTCGACTGGCTTCTTCTCGAAAAGCCTCCCGAAGTTCCTTGTCTGCGCCGTGCATGTTGGTGCCATTGTCGGAGTAAATCTCGGTGGGGCACCCTCGGCGAGCTGCGAATCTTCTTAATGCCAGTATTGCAGAGTCAGCGCTAAGATTTGCGACAACTTCTAAGTGGACAGCTCTGGATGTGAGGCAGGTGAAGAGAGCTACGTATCTCTTCTGATGTTGACGTCCCACAGTGACTGAAAGTGGCCCAAAATAGTCCAGACCGGTGAAGGTGAACGGTCTCTGATGATGAGCGAGACGTGTACTGGGATGGTCACCGGTCGCTGGCACTGATGGTTGCGCTTTTCTGATGCGACACTGTATGCATTGGCTCACTATCTTTTTCGTGGTGGGTCGAAGTCGGATCACCCAGTAGTGCTGTCGAACCTCGTTGATGGTAGGTTCGGTTCCGCAATGATGCAGGCTACGATGCGTCCAGTCAATGTATAATTGCGTGATGTAATGATCACCATCCAATATAGCTGGCCCCTTCATGTCTTCTGTGACTCCCTTCACGGCGGCTATGCGACTTCGTAGCGCGATGATCCCGTCTTTCAATTCTATTTGGAGCGGTCGTAGGCGGCTATCATGAGCGACCTTTTTATTATTACGGAGATCGGTTATCTCTTGTGAGAAGGAGCCCTCTTGTATAACACGTATCAGGAGCTTTTCGGCCTTTCTGATGAATTCGGCCTCTAGTGTGATGTACCTTTTGACATCTCTATTTTTCACTTGACTGGGAGGCTGCGCGATTTGTCGCGGATTATTTTTCGATTTCCTCCAGTCGGGGTCTTCCTCTTTGTCCCTTTTGGTTCTTTTATAGAAGGTCCTGTCTGTGGTTTTGCGGCAGAGTGTTATAAATTGAAGCACTCTAGCCGTAGCTCGCAATAAGCGTTCCCATCTCGAAAACCTTGCTGGATCGGGAACAGCTTCTCGGAGTATCGGAGATTGATACGATTCCTTAATGGTGAGGGATCTTTCCTCACCTGTAGGTTCGGATGACGTGGGTCTTTCGGTGGGCCATGCTGAGGGTTCTTTATACAAAAACGATGGGCCGTTGTACCACTCGTGATTGGAGTCGAAGTTCGGTGGTACGTCCCTCGTGGCAATGTCAGCTATATTCAATTTGGTAGGTACCCAGCGCCAGTCCTCTACTTTACTATGTTCCTCGATTGCTGCTATTCGGTGGGCAACGAAAGGTTTGTAACTCCTGGAGCCCTTTTTTATCCACGTGAGGACAGTTTTGCTGTCAGTCCAATATGTTACGGCTTCGGGCGTCACGCAATGTGCCTGGATGACGGCGGCAGCTACGCGGCTTCCCATCACGGCGGCTTGTAACTCGAGGCGAGGTATGGACGTTACTTTCAGCGGAGCTACCTTCGCCTTAGCCATGATGAGGCTCACATGTACTGTCCCATCGGGTGTGGTTGATCTCCAGTCGACTGCCGTTGCGTAGGTGCTCTCACTGGCATCGGTGAACACGTGGACTTGGAGTGAACGTGCGTCGCTGAATCCCGGGTAGCATCTTGGGATGCTTACTGATTTGAGCTGTTCCAGATGTTGGATCCATGTGAACCATTGTTTAGTCAGGTCTTCTGTCTCCTCCTGGTCCCAGTCTGTTCCTCGTCTCCATGCTTCCTGCAGTATTTGTTTTGCTCGAATTGTAACTGGGGAGGCGAGGCCGAGCGGGTCATACAGCGACATTACTATTTTAAGTGCTTCCCTCTTGGTTGGTGTTTTATGCAGCAAATTGATTGGAAGTCGAGCGAGCTTTAGGTTGAAGCTCAGCTGATCGGTACCCGGTTTCCAGATTAATCCGAGTATCTTTTCCTCGGTTCCTTTGTTTCCCAGATCGACTGACTCAGATGCTTCATGGTCAGGTTCTAATTCATGAAAATTCATGAATGAAGTGCGCGTTTTTGTGTATGTCGCGTACTTCCTTCGATATTCGCTTTGCCTCTTCCAGAGACTGGAAACTATCGAGATAGTCATCCATATAGTGGTTTTGGATGATAGCTTCTACGGCTTCTGGATACTTGTCTATGTGTTTTTTAGCGTTCCAGTTTTTCGCGAATATGGCTGTGCAGGGTGAACTGGCTGCACCGAAAATGATCGACGTCATTCTATATTCTTGTGGAGCTTCATTACGTCGATCCCCTCTCCAGAGATATCTTAAGGCATCTCTGTCTTCGGGTCTAACTTTAACCTGCATGAAAATTTCGGCTATGTCCGCGGAGACAGCGATTTTATGGCGGCGAAAACGCATCATGACCCCTGGTAGTGATTGCAGTAGGTCTGGACCCGTGAGCAGGAAGTCGTTCAACGACACCCCCTTTGTTTTGGCTGCGGCATCGTGTACTATTCGAAACTTCTCTGGCTTCATTGGGTTATGGACGTCGAAATGGGGTAGGTACCATGTTCTTCCCGGTGTGCTAGTTTTCGGTGCTATCTCGGCGTATCCTTTTTGTACAAGGGAATTCATTTGTTCATCATACTTCCTTTTTAGATCTTCGTCTCGATCTAATTTTCTTTCAATGGAAACGAGCCGTTTTATTGCTGTTTCATAATTACCAGGCATCTCGATATCCTTTTCCTTCCAGAGAAGCGCTGTTTCTATGTACCCGTCTTGTAACTGACGGGTGCTGCTATTTAGTATATCTTCAGCTTTCTTCTCTGGGTCGGAGTCTGGTCTTCTCGGATTGATAATGAGAGATTCCTTTTTCCTTTAGGTCTTTCAAGTGTTTGCACTTGGCTATGTCTACTGCACGCACAGTCTGTGGCCCCAAGTTTAGGCTTGCGACCGTGCGTGCTCTGAATGGCACCCTTTTGCTGTGGAGACTCTTCAGCGATACTTTAATTCTTCGGGATTCCGGTGAATCGAGGGTAGTGTTCCCGATAGCGGTGATCTTAAACGGGTCGAATCGCCCTTTAGCTCCAATTTGTTTGGCGATCTCTTCATCCATTAGTGAAACTGTTGACCCATCATCCAGCAGGGCGTGTGTGTTTACAGCTCCCGCCGGTCCAATTACTCGCACTGGAATTATTTTTAAATAGGCTTGATGCTTTGACACACCGAATGAGTTAGCAACAGTTTCTTGAGGTTCTTTTTGTTTGACCTCAGTCTTCTCCTTTGTATTACTATGGAGAAGTCGATTGTGTGTCGCGGTGCATCCTTCTATTCCACACTTATTTGTTTTGCATTTGTGCGTCTGATTTCTATAGCGTAAACAGCGGAAACATAAATTATTTTGCTTTGCGAGTTCCCATCTTTTGTTGATATCTGCTTCCTTAAAGTTTTTACATTCGGATCCGTAGTGACCCTCCTTTCCGCACACTCTGCATTTCGGAGATGGCTTAGTAGTAGCCGCGTGTGCTCTATGTACTGAACGATTGCTTTGTGCTTCGTTTATAATATAATTTCTGGAGGCGCAAATGCACTGCAGAAGCGAGTTTGCTCGGTAATAAAATCGCTGAAGCAGCCGAGGTCTGGTCTAGAGTCATATTTTTCGGTGTAGATTCTATACCACTGGGCACGTATAGAGTTTGGCAGTTTGTCGGTGAGGTGTCGTAGCAGCTCTGCGTTGACGAGGTAATGATCTCGCTTTAGGGCTCGAAGAGTGACGACGCTTCCCCTCACTTTACTCGCGAATGTGCAGATGTCTCTGGGCGCTTCTGTACAGCGTGCTAATCCTCGAAACTTCTCGATTTCTGCTTGCGCAATTGAATCTGGACGCCCAAATTGTAGCTCCAGTTCTCGCATAATCTCATCTGGCTTAGCATGCCCAATAAGTTCTGAACTGACTGTTTCCAAGGCTCTTCCCTGTAGACTTCGTCTTAGTCTAGCAGTGTTTTCAATGTCATTGAAGTAGCCTCGGGTTGTTTCGTAAATGGCACGGAATGAAAGCCACTCGGTATGTGCTCCGCTAAAGCTTGGCAGTGTCATTATAGCTTTCGACGCTGCGAAAGTATGCGACGATAGTGGCGCACTCTTTAACTTTGATTTGTCAGCGACCGCGGCTATAGCGGACGTGAGCTCCGATATAAATGGACGGAGCCCCCTGTCTTCACTTATGACAGGTTCCTGGCTAGCTTTATTTGGCTTGGGATCCTTTTGTACATCTTCCGGATAGGAATCCTGGTATGTGAGCTCTGATACAATCGGTAGGAGCCCCCTGTCTTCATTAACGATGGGTTCCTGGCTGAGCTTCTGTGGCATGGGATCCCTTTGTACGTCTTCTGGATAGGAATCCTGGTTCGTGAGCTCCTTTTGGGGCTCACTGAGGTCGACAACGTCCGGGGTTGGCTTTGTGACGGTTTTATTAAATGGGGCCTTACCTCCGGTGGTTGCGCCTTGATTTGACTTTTGTTTGGCTACAGAGTTTTCGAGCCAAGATCGAACGTACTCACTTTTGGAGTGACCATCTTCATCATAGTCGTCTGATTCGTCTTCTTCTTCAGCCATCTGTAAAGAGATCTGCGCAAGTTCTAGTTTGATCTTCAATACTTCTTCACGAGCCTTCAAAATTCTTCTATTGGGCCGAACAGTCTTCTTTGACTTCGTACTGCAATCGGTGTGGCCCCTCGGTGGCTCTTCGGTGTGGGTGTCTTCCCGGGATGTTGGCGATGATGCACGGCTAAAGTCATCGTTGCCTTCTATATGTTCCCTCTGCTTCCTAGTGCGGGCCGTAGTGGCCGGTGCGGGCAGGGGTATCCCCTCCTCGGGGGGGGGGGGGGCAGCATGGCGCCTCAGCGCCCTCCACCTTTGACGGTGAGCGTGGTGGCATCTGGTGGTGGACGGCGGCGTTACTGGCCGACGAACCTCCTTCCAGACCGACGGTCCACGCCTTGGCTTCCCTTCCTTGCGAACGGGTGATCGGCATCTTGAATCTGAAAAATTCTGCGGTTTTAATACGGTGGTGACTATTTACCCGGTTCCGAAATACAAACGGATATATCCGGCTCGAAGGACCAACGAATGTGCCGGACGGGCGAAACTCTCCGGAGTAAATGTTGTCGAAGATACTTCGCGAGTCGCTCACGTCCTACACCTATAGGTTCCAGTGGGTACTTTCACCGCCGTCTTTGTGGGTGCCGCTGAGGTATTGTGGACTGTGGTTCAAATCAAAATGCACGATTAACAAATACAAATAGCAAGGTAGTGGCCAGCGGTTCGACTGATTGATTAGTCGCGAAATTTTATAACTATAACTATCGATCACGGTTGTTAAACTACGGTTGTTCACTATTGGTTGGTCACTGTATATTTCGAAAGATTTCTTTAAATTGTACGGTGGTATCAAAGATCTATTGGTAGTAGCTGGTTTTCTAACACTACTGACTAGCAGCTATTATCAACTAAACTAGTTGATTTTATCACTTGTGTAACTGCGGATATCAGTTACCACTTTCACTATAATATGTAACTGCGAATATCAGTTACGACCTTTTTCGGCTAGCTAACACTTTCACGATATGTAACTGCGAATGTCAGTTACGACCTTTTTCGGCTAGCTAACACTTTCACTATTCACTATATACTGCTACTAGTCACTTCAGCTACCACCGGATACCACTCACTTCACTTCACTGTCACTGGTAGTTCTTCACACTACTACAGGTACTGGGTCCCGAGCCCCTAAGGTAGACTTGGGCAATACTTTGCAGTGAGCCGCTTGCCATTTTCCGTTTGCCTCTTTATTGCATAAACTTTTCACTATACAAATGGCATAAATTGCAATATTTTCTATACAAAACTAATTGCTACACTAACATGTTATACATCATTAAATCGGTAGTCTGGTACTTTATTAGTATATCATAAATGTTACTCAAAATATTAACATTGTAAAAAGTTATTAAACGAAATGTCCAAAATTTTCATAATATTTGGGTACATTAATTCTTTAATTTTTCTATAACTACGAAATGCGTTTAATTATACAAAAATATCCCTATACTTCTTTAATCTATAAGCCATATGCTAATTGAATGTCATATTTATAACTCTTTTAGAACATAAAATTATTTTCCTTATTTTAGTATGAACTATTACGCAGTTAATTAAAAACTTTTCCACGATAAGACGCGCTGTGATTGGTCGATTTTTTGGTATATAATAAAAGTTGTTTATATCACTTGTTATCAAAACGACATTCTATACAAATATACTAAGAGTTATAAATATGCTACACAACTATATTAATACATGTTTTAATCCAGTTTTGTTGGTAATTTCATTATTAATACAAAAAACAATATTCTTTATAACTTCGTTTCTTAGCGTTGTTAGGCCGTCGCGAACAGGGATCTTATTATACACCTTAACACACATTGCTAAACAACTTTTTCTGAATTTAGCAGGTCTCGGTCTGACGCTTAATACTAGTCGCTCCGGATTTCTTTTCCATCGAGAGTTTATATCTCTGGCTTTCTGAAAGAGCTCAGTATGGCGTTTTACAAAACAACTCATTTCAAACATGTACAGTGCTGGCAAAGGAAGTAAGCCCAGGCTCCAAAACGCTGCTCTACAGGAATCGCCCGGTGGAATCCCACATATGGCTCTGATGCATTTTTTTTGCGCTATAAATACCCTTTGTCTCTCAGTACTATTGCCCCATATCATCACACCATAACGTAGAATGGAGGCTACATACGCGTGGCAAGTTAATTACGCTCCTTGTTTTATAAAGAGCATAAACAAAGCTGTTAATACGCTTGCATAAGGCCTCAATGTGTAATTTCCAGTTAAGATCTTGGTCTATCGTTATACCTAAGAACTTAGTATGTGTAATTTCTTTAATCTTTTCAATATCAATGTTAAAATTGTATTTATCATATTTGGATTTATTAAATTGAATGAAATTTGATTTACCTAAATTTAATTTTAGATTATTTTCCTCTAGCCATTTAATAATGTTGTCAATAGTATTATTAATCTGAATTTCGTGGTCATGTATTGAATTGTATTTATTTTTTTCTGATGTCACAATTATTGATATGTCATCGGCAAACAAGATACATTTATGACCAGTAACTTTGGTTATGTCATTTATGTACAATATAAACATAAGTGGAACTAGGACACTTCCCTGAGGGATACCACACGAGTTATTTGTTTAGGGTAGAAGAACATGTCACCAGTTCGCTATTTATGATTTTGTTAACAGTAACGCGCTGACACCGATTCTTCAAGTAGGATGATAGCCACTGTAGTGTAGGTCCTCTTATACCAATCGTTTCAAGTTTATTTAATAAGAGGTCGTGGTCTACAAAATCAAACGCCTTGGACAAGTCAAAAAATAGACCTGTCGTTAGATAACCTTCATTCAATTTTGTGAGTATTGTTTGTACAAGAGTAACTGTTGCTAAAGTTGTCGACTTTTCCCTTTGGAAACCGAATTGATCCTTACTAATGATATGTGTGTGTTGCAATAATTGAGTATTCTCAGGTGCATACATTTCTCAAACACCTTCGATAGAATAGGTATAAGAGTAATTGGGCGACAATTGTTGACTTTTTTTACCCTTTTTGTACAGTGGTTTGACGACTGATTGTTTTAATGCTTCCGGAAACGTTCCAGATGAAAATGATAGATTAATTAAATACTGATTTCTTAAATTTACGCGAACACTACACATTGAATAAAACTATTATTTACGGATTTTATCGCGTTTAATTACATTAATTTATTGTTATTATTATCCCGACGTTTCGGGTGCTTTACAGCGCCCATGGTCACGGGGGGGACTGAGATGTTTGACGTCCCCATGTCATAGTTAGTCCGGCTACCTTGAGTTTTTTAATATTAATTTTTGGTCCGATTTACGCAAAACGAGCTTATAGTGTCATGAAGTCTTGCAGTGGTATGCTTGGGTTTGGGTTTAATTTTGTTAATTATAGGATCCCAAGCAGATGGTAGCACCCAACCATCTTCTCTATTGAAATTTGGATGTTTTTTTTTTTTTTTTAATTTATTTTGGCAACAAACAGTCGTATACTAAAGAAATAAAATACTAAAACTTATCTATTATAAATTGACCTACAGTGCCGAAAACTTAAACAAAATTTAAAATAAAGTTACATGGTAACACTACATAGTGACTATTAACATAACAAAAAAAAAACTAAGTACATAAACTTAATTAAAATTAGAATATCAATTCAAAAAAAAAATGCAACTCACTAGCAAACCTTACTTAAATTATTTTTTAATGTCTGTTTTAAGGAATTGAGAGATGAATTAAAAAGGTCGATATTAGTAAATTGCTTATTATATATGTCAGTGGAACGGTATAAGAATGAATTACGAGTATATCTTTTACGTAACTGCGGAGGAACAAAAAGTGGTGTTTTACGTGAGGATCGCACCGGAAGACGAACACGAGCAATAAGTGACACCTTTGAGAGAAGTTGAGAAGAGTCAATTAAATTATTCAATATTTTATATAAAAAGATTATATCAAACAATTTGCGTCTATCGCAAAGGGATAATAATTTATACCTACGCAAAGATTCATCATATGATTCGTTAGTAATATTATTACGATATTTAAGTGACCTAAGGAATGTCTTTTGTACTCTTTCAATTCTATTCCTATGTATATGATAACAGGGACTCCATACAGTACTACAAAAATCTAAGATTGACCGAATAAAAGAAAAGTATAGAGTTTTTAGCGTTATGGTTTTGTTAAAGGGTTTGCTAATCCTGAGAATAAATCCCAAGCTACGAAATGCATTGCTTAATATATAATCAATATGTAGATTGAATGACAATTTTGAATCCATTATTATACCCAGATCTCTAATACTATCTACTCTTTTAATGGTAATATCATTCAAGCTGTAATCAAATATTATACTGTTGACTTTACGTGTGTAAGATATGATATGGCATTTATCAATATTGAGATATAGTTGGTTATTTGAACAGTAATCAAATAGAGAAGTTACGTCTTTTTGCAGCTTTACACAGTCATCAACTGTTTCGATAACTCGAAATAACTTTGTATCGTCGGCATAAAGTAAGTCCTATATCATTAATATATAACAAAAACAGCAAAGGGCCTAAGTGTGATCCTTGAGGCACGCCTGAAGTTACGGGTAGAAATAGTGAAGAGTATCCCTTTACACAAACTGCTTGACATCTATTTTCAATATAGGATCGAATCCACCTGAGAAGGCTGCCGTGAATGCCAGCCCTTGTAAGCTTCTCAATAAGAAGATCGTGATTTAGCTTATCAAACGCCTTGGAAAAATCTGTGTATACAACATCCACTTGTAAGTTATTATCCATGGCCTTCGACAAATAATCAGTAAAAGTTACCATATTGGTATCAACACTACGGTGTTTAAAGAAACCATGTTGTTGTTGACATATGTAATTACGAACTGAAAACGAAATATAGGATGTGACAATTTTTTCAAGAACCTTTCCCAAAACACATAATTTGGAAATCGGTCTATACTCAGTAATTATATCTTTTCTGTTATTTTTTGGAATAGGAGTTATTAAAGATTTTTTCCACTTACTAGGATAAACACCGGTTTCAATAGAAGTTCGAAAAATTATGGTTATAGGTTTTGCGAGTTCTTTGGCACATTTGGAGATTAAAATGGGATGAATGTTATCAGAACCTGCGCCCTTACGAACGTTGATATTTTTTAATTCTTTAAGAACAATATCATAGTCAATATTAACAGAGTTTATATCTAACGTTGAGAGGGGATAAGAGCTAATAGAATGATTTTTAATAAGAGAATCATTTCTGGATAAAAAAACGGAATGAAAATATTGATTGAACGCATCGCAAATCTCACTGCCACTAGATAAAAGTTTACCTTTGTATAACATTCTATCTGGAATGTCGTTTGTAGAATTTTTAGATTTTACAAAAGACCAAAAATATTTTGGATTCTCTTTAATTTTCTCTTCAGCAATTTCAATAAACCTTTTGTAACAATTTTTCTCCATTTTCTTAAAACGATGTCTCAGAATAGAGAAAGTTTGATAATCGCACAAGTTACCATATCGTTTCCATTTCTTATGAAATTTATATTTTTCTTTTGATAATTTAATTAGAGGTTTATTAAACCACGGAGGAAATTTATTTTTGGTAGTAAGACAATGCGTCGGTACGTGTTTGTCCACAAGCCCATCAAGCACATCATAAAAGTACGAAGTCATTGATTCTACGTCGGACTTCATAGTGCTAAAAGTTGCCTCCCAGTCAATCGAATTTAAGGAAGTATTAATTGAGTCAAAGTCGGCTTTGTAGAAAAGTTTTTTCTTAATATTAGCAACGTTAAGCATAGCAGAAGAAAATAATTTTAAATCTATTTCTAAAGCTTTATGATGATTATCTTGCGGCACTAATGGGTATACGCTAGAAGCCACTGAACAGTTTTTATTACAAAAAACTAAGTCTAGAAGTCTATTATTTACATTAAATTGAGAGTTGAATTGTGATAGTAACGATAAATGCATAAAGTCGGCAGTGAGACAAGCTAATCTGTCATTGTTTGTTTGAACATCCATGGTATTAGTGGTTATATTATAATGCCAACAAGCATTAGTCACATTAAAGTCACCGAGAATAAGAAAAATATCATTAGAATTACAGTTCATAAATTCGTTTACCCTATCATAGAAAGAAGTCAATAATAGCTCATGATTATTGCCGTGTGCTATATATGTGGATATTAAATGCAGATAGCGAGGTGTGTTCCTAAACTGAACGGACGAAGTAGGAACGGTAATCGCGTTCAGCGGCACCGACACCCATACCTCCTCCGACGGTGGCGCAGCGCGCATGTCTACACGGTGTTGAGGACACAACTCACGGCGAACCGCAATTAACACACCACCACCACGCTCGTGCCCACTTAATGCAACACTACGATCACAACGGTATACCAGATAACGGTTGTCAAAGTATTCTGAGTTGTAAAAGTTATCGTTAAGCCAAGTTTCGGTTAAACAAATCGCATCGTAATTGTTGCACAATATTGCATTAAGAAAGTTATGTGATTTAGTGCGTAAACCCCTCACATTTTGATAATAAATAGCAAAGTTTGTGTTATCGTATTTTAAAAATTGTAATTAACACCGTTCCACCAACATGTAAGAATATAAATACGTAATATAAACTTCTTATCTTAGACCAAATTAACAAAGACATTATTTTAGTGAGATTAAAATTAAAACTTGATATATATGAATAGTTACATAGAATATTTGAATGGTTTAAATTAAATATACAAAGTAAGCATAGTCACTTAATTCTAATAAGGTCGACTTCACTAGTTACCAGTAATGCTTTGGACTCGTCATTTTTACGTACAAATATCTTACAATCTGACAACCAAACATATTTGTAGCTTTTTTCTTTAGCAATTAGACGCACTTGCTTATATAATAATTTATTACGTGGCGATAAATGATCACTAATAAAAATAGGCTTAGACGGGCCGTCCACACCAGCGTCCACTGTTGTCAACCCTCGTCGGGCACGCACAGCCGCAAGCATATCAGATTTCCGCTTTCTTTGTGTAAACCTAACGATTATATTAGGAGTCAGGGAGAAGTTTCGCGATCTGCCATCAGCAATGTTTGTATTATCGCTACTTTTGGAGTTAAAACGTCGAACACGGTGGATGTAATCGATATCCGATGACTCCAAAGGGAAACCAATCTTTGTTGCGATGTTGTGAACAATAGTTAGTAAATTTTCACTCTTAGTAAAAGGTACTCCTGATATTTCTAAATTATTGATCCTTCCTTGTTGTTCCCTCGCTTGTTGCTGTTCTGATAAGTTATTGACGGTAGATTGTAAGGCATATATATCCTTTGAGATTGATTCAAATTTAAGGTTATTTTGGTCAGTAGAAGATTTCAATAAGGAAATATCATTTTTGAGGACAGTTTGTTCATTTGATAATTTCTCGGTGGTGAACTTCATATCATGCAATTGCTGTTTAAACTCACTTAAATCGTCACGGAGAGCATTCAAAGAAGACTTTATGTTGTTATTATGGCTCTCAAGCACATTATTTATTGAGGCAGTAATTTTATTTTGAAAATCTATCATCATCTCTTGAAAGTCACATTGGCAATCCGGTAATTTTCTCTTCCTTTGTACGAAATGAGCATCTTCGCTGAGCTTTGATACATCAGGATATGATCCCGATCCTTTTGGCGGGCTTCTATGAACACTCATTTTTAGCTGAAATTATTTTATAAACAGATGTAATCGAAGGTAGCAGTGTTATCACGATAGCTATTGCAATTTGCGTGAGATATAAGCGATTAACACGGCGGCGGTATAAGCAGGGCGCAGCAAAGAACACGTTGGCTATCCTTTACTCGCAAACTAGTGATTAATGAGTCTTAGCACTACCGAATCTCTAACTTTCCCGTACGCGCTCGATCGTTGTCGCTGACAAAATTTAAAGCAAACACACCCGAAATGCACTGTTGATTAAAAACAAAATGCTATGAGTTAACTGAACACAACAGAGGAATAATTTTGTACACGTGCAACCATGTAGAAATACGGAACAAGACTGAGATGTTTTTTAATTTCAATAGCCTCGCGTATCATCCTTGGTAGGAATCGGTGTTCTTTTGCGAGAATTTGTGGTTTATCAAATCTAATGTAATGGTGGGGACGATCTTGAACATGATGTTACCATTACATTAGATTTGAGAAACCACAAATTTACAGAATATTATATAGAAACAAATAAAATTAAATATATATATATATATATATATATATATATATATATATATATATATATATATATATATATATATATATATATATATTTAATTTTATTTGTTTCTAATTTACTTGAAAATAGTTCTATTTTATGTGGTTTTAAATACGACTTTGCTACATTTATACTTCTAATAGAAAAAAAATAGATGTTTGCTCTAGAAAAAATCATGAAATTACAACTTTTTAAGCCCTCCAAATAAGAAAACCAAAGCATTTATAAAAAAGTGACCAGATTAGATTATTGTAGATAATATGTAAATAAATGTAATCTGAATACTTTTCCTGATATTGTTATAGTTATATATATCCTATACTATTAAACGAGCAATTCTTGTATATATGTATATATATATATATAATCGGGATCTCGGAAACGGCTCCAACGATTTTCATAAAATTTAGTGTCCAGGGAGTTTCGGGGATAATAAATCGATCTAGCTAAGATTTATTTTTAGAAAATGTCTTTTTGTCCGTGTTTTTAGGCAATTAAAAACTGCTACAATATAGTTAGAATAAGAAGGTAAATTTTGACAGTTTGGTAATGATTATAAATAGCTTATTGGTATAATGGGCGGTCACAAAATCGTAAAACCCCGGTTCGAGCCCAGACCGACCGACCGACTTTTTTATTTTTTTTTTCAAGTTTCTTTCTTTTTTGAGAAAATATATTTTTTTCGAGCCCTTTTTTTAGTATTTTTTAAAAACACGAAAATTTAAATAAAAATAATTGCACTCATGATTTTTTATTCAAATAACCAGTTCAGTTTTTTCTGTTATGTCGCTAAGATCAAAAAATATTATTTATAATTCATCAGTATGTAATTTGTATCTAAATATAATTTCCAAAACACACGAATTAAAAAAATCGAGCGAAAAATACCGAGCAAAGCTCGGTCAACCGGGTACTATATATATATATATATATATATATATATATATATATATATTTAATTTTATTTGTTTCTAATTTACTTGAAAATAGTTCTATTTTATGTGGTTTTAAATACGACTTTGCTACATTTATACTTCTAATAGAAAAAAATAGATGTTTGCTCTAGAAAAAATCATGAAATTACAACTTTTTAAGCCCTCCAAATAAGAAAACCAAAGCATTTATAAAAAAGTGACCAGATTAGATTATTGTAGATAATATGTAAATAAATGTAATCTGAATACTTTTCCTGATATTGTTATAGTTTGTACATAGCTGTTGGCGACGCGCCTATAAGAATGTTTCAATTTATTAGTTAACCGATTACGAATAGCTTCTAAAAAGCAAATTATCGAGCAACAATATTCTAATAAGAAAATGCTTAGTTGAATCTTAAAGAAATATCGAATTAATGATATGAAGGTCTTGGGTTCGACTCCCAGGCCGGAATAGTTTATCGTTTTCTTAGTAATATTTTCTTAATAAATTCATATAGGGAATTTTTAAGATATAAATTATGTTACCGGATTTGTTCCCCGGTTGAAATGATGTTAATTTAAAGAAATATTAAAATAAAGTTAGAGACCGGATTTGTTCCCCGGTCGAGATGATCGCTGTGCATAAGTAAAATTAATGGAAATTGATTGCATAAGTATTGTCTTATGTAAGTTTAATATGTTTTGTATGAAAACAAATGCCTATTTTCAATGCATTGATTCATGAAATATTTTGTCTATGTTATCTGATAAGAGACATGATAACTGATAAGAATCTGATTAGAAATAGTTTCCTACAGTTTGAAAATTATGTAGAAGCAGTTATTCACCTAGTATTGTTGATATTAGCGTATACTAAACTTTCCCTTTTTACTGATAGTCGATAGCCGTGCAAAAGTTAGTTGTTCAATTAGTGTGAGATCATAGACGCACGCTAGCCACGTACTTAGGAGGCCAAATATGTAAAATTTAAATATTTGTAATTTCAGCAATTTATGTATGTAATGACTTGTAAAACATTTCAGGTTGATCGTACGTGCAAAAAAGGTGAATTCTGTGTTATTTTTATGTGAAAATTCCAGTGAATAAGTGAAATAATGATAGTTTTGTATAAGAAATTTAAAAGTGTTTTAATAGTGAAATGTATAGAGAAAATGTAAATTAAACTGTTGTATTGATTAAGATATGTATAATTTCAAGTGGAAAACATTGTTTTAACTTTCTATGTTAAATATTTAAGAAATTTCAACTTGTTCAATGTGAGTAAAATAGGCACATTTTGTTTAATAAATAAAAGGTTTTTTGTGATATAAGAATGTAACGTATATCGTTGTAAAGATATTTTTTTGTGCTATCTTTATAAGTAAATTGTGTGGTGTTTTAAAAATTTTATGTGTGGTGTGACAAGGATGGATAAGATAAGGAATGAGTATATAAGAGGAAGCCTGAAAGTAGCGCCAGTGGTAGAAAAGGTGAGAGGAAGCAGATTGGCATGGTTTGGGCATGTGATGCGGAGGAATGAAAGTCATGTCACAATACGAGTGTTGAATATGAATGTGGAGGGACACACGGGCAGAGGAAGGCCGAATAAAAGATGGATCGATTGTGTGAAGAGTGATATGAGAATGAAAGGAGTAAGTATGGAAATGACGGCTGATAGAGAGGAATGGAACAAGAAGGTTTACTGCGCCGACCCCAGATAATGGGAAATGGTTTAGAGAATGATGATGATGATCTTTATAAGTAAATTGTATAAATGTATGTCTTATACAAAATAAATGATTGAGAAAACCGTGAGAGAGTGATAGTACAAATTGATGTAATTAAGTTGCGCGAGCGCGCAAATGGCGCGGCTCACTTTCGCGTATTGCTCAGGGGTAGCTCAGTAAACGAGTTTTTTTGCAATTCGTAAGGATCTCCTAGGTGTGTGTTACTTGCAGTATTACAGTGGCTGCAAATAACCGCCGGTACGACAAACTCCGCCCACGTTGAGTCCCGCGATTCCGTGAGGCGTTGAGGTCACCGGCCCCTAGTTGATTCTTGGCACTTTATGCGTTTCGTGCATCCTGTGCCTAGTCGCGTATAAAGTGTCACCGTTGCACTTCCCCCAACCCTTTTGGTGTACAAAAGGGGTAGGCAGTGCCCCATGTGTAGAAAGCTATAAACTTTTTATTACCATATCTTAGACAGGGCCTATTAGAGTACGACTGACGTGTTAAAGTAGCAATATGTCAGGTAGGGACAAGGGGGAACCACCCCCCAAGTACAAAATACCGCCGGATAAGAAAGGGGTGTTAGAGAGACCACTTGCTATAAGGGATATGATGAACCCGGAGCGCACCAGAACGGTGCCAGCGTTCTCCCATATTCCTATGCGGAAACCCGTCTCGCCGCGGAAGGAGCCCGCAACGGGTGTCGCGCTCACGCCAGCCGTGTCTGAGCACACGGTTAGGCAGGAACCGTCGCCCCAGCAGCAGCGGGCCAAGAAAACGGCCAGACGTCACACGCCTCCTGAGACCGAAGCCTCTCTATTTGAGAAGAGGCAACGGATAGGCTCCCAGCTGTCGTCCGACGAAGCACCATCCTCATCCGAAGATGAACATTACCACCAGATGATGACAACGAAGAAGGTGCTTAGATCACCGCCGAAGTCGCCTTCTCCACCACAACCCCCCCCCCCCCGCTCCATATCATCAGACCGTCGTAGCCGAGATTCGGCTCAGTATGAGCAGGGGGGCGAGGAGTCTTACAGCTGGGGGTCTACCACCTATGCAACCCTGGCAGCATCCGCCGGCCGATCATCGCCGGTGACAACTTCAAACCCGTCCGGGCTCCCGCAGGACGATGGTCAACGACCATCCACCAGCTATGCCCATATGGTAGCTGCACCAGCAGTGCCACGCCCACAACCGGCGGCAGCGCCTACCGATAAGCCTGCCGACCAGGAGAAAACTAGATATCCACCAATAGTAGCTGAATGCCTACCGGATTGGACGAGGCATTTCAAGGAGCTCAACAGAATGTTGGGCCACCCTTTGAATGCCCGTCCGTTCGGGAAAGGCGTACGGTTCACGCCACAGAGTGCTAATGAGTTCCGTACTGTTCAGCGCTATATGGTGGAGCTGAGCAAAGAAACACCAACGCTGTCCTGGTACTGCTATACCCCGGAGGAGGATAAGCCCACGAAGGTGGGCATCCGGGGTCTACCTATGGGCACGGACACCAAAGCTATAGAGGAGGCCATAAGGGCAAAAGGCTTCCCAATCAAATACGTCAAGGCAATTCCACCACGTAGAGGCAGACCTGGCTGCATCTACTTTGCCCAATTGGACCACCTGAGCCTGGAGCAGCTCCAGAACTTATATAACACCGATGAACTCCTCTTTATGAGAGGGGTCGTCATCGAGGCCTGGCAAAGAAAAGCAGGACCGGCTCAATGCCACAGATGCCAGGCCTTCGGGCATGCCTCTGCCAACTGCTTCAGGCCAGTGAGGTGTGTGCGCTGTGCCGGAGAGCACATAGCAAGCCAATGCCCCAGGGGTAGGGAGGAGGAACCCAAATGTGCCAATTGTGGCAAGAACCACACGGCAAACGACCGCCGCTGCCCAGTCCTGAGGAGGACTGCCAGGAGGCAGGGGATAACCTTACCGGGGCTACTCCCGGTGGACCCCAAAAGGATCCCTCAGAGTCGCCCGAAAGCTGTGACCATCCAGCAAGACGGGTGGGCAACCATTACAGGGAAGGGCAGGCAACCAGCCCCCCCCCACCCGTAACACCAAAGGAAACGGTGGAACCCATCGAGCCAAGGGCAACCACCGGGGCGACTCTACAGCCTCCCGCCAACCCTGCCACAGAACGGCAGCCCTCTAAGAAGAGGAGGCGGGAGAGGAGCAGGAAAAAGTCGCAGCCTCCTCAGGCTGTTACCTCTACCCCGACACCATCAGCACCAGTGGCCTCACAGGCGCAGATTACTCGGGAGTCGACCAAAGGAGTGGGTGGAGTGCCAGAAAGGGCCCTACCAGAACGTAGAGCCCGCTCTACAGCTAGAGCGCGTTCCACCCACATGCCAAGAGGGCAGGACCAGGAACCACACCCGAGACAATTGCCAACGCCTTCATACAGGAGAGCACCCGCCACCGGCCTCGAGACAGCAGATGCCATACAACGTCTAGTTGGTATAGCTATCGAGGTCGGCACGCAAGTCCTGGCTGATATCAGAGCCGGGACTGACCCAATATCAGCGATCATGAAGGCGCTGGCAAATCTACTTGCAAGGCATTACGGAGGAGAGTAATCTGCGCCTCCTCTATTGGAACCCGGGCGGTATTCAGCAGAAGCTCCATGAACTCCGCACTGTCGCCCAGCAACAGGACTTGCACATCATACTGCTGGGCGAGACAAAACTAAACCCAAAAACGCATATCAAGCTGCCAAATTACCACCTATACAGAAGGGACGAGGTCACCCCCCAAGGGGCCGCCTACAGAGGGACGGCGGTTCTTGTGAGGAGGGACATCGTCCACCAAGAACTGGAATTACCACCGTACCAGAGTATGCGTTCAATCGGCATAAGAATGGAGGCGGCGGGCGAGGAACTAAGGATCTACGCAGCATACCGCCCGCCAGGGACTCCATTCTGCTCCTCAGACATCCGGACAGTAATGGAAGGCGATACACCCACCATAATCGCCGGGGACCTAAACGCCAAACACCCGGCGTGGGGGTCCAGAGTGATCACCCCGCCGGGTCATACACTATATGAAGACGCTGAGAATAACAACTACGACGTTTTGGGTCCCGAAGAACCAACTAACGTTCCGACAGATCCGAGACAACATCCGGATGTATTAGACATCGTGCTCTCCAGGAACGTCAACTACCCGGTAGTGGTAGAGGTGCTATACGACCTGAGTTCACAGCACCTCCCGATTCTGATAACCCTTGGCACTAAGGCGGTGACTACGCCGCCCAGAGCATTTAAGACACGCATTGACTGGAGGCGCTATGCACAACACCTGCAAGCGAGACCTCCAGCTCATCAATTAATTAATACAGCGGACGACGTAGAGGCCGCTGCAACCAGAATCACCAAAAACATCCAGGAGGCCCTCCACGCGGCCTCTACGATCGTCCCGATCACAGAAAAGCGTGACGATCTTCCGCGGGAAATTAATATCAAAATAAAGCGCAAAAGAGCACTTAGGAGGCTCTGGGCGCGTACTCGCTGCCCAAGAATAAAAGCACAATTTAACACCTTATCGGAGGAGCTGTCGATTGCAGTCCGGGCCTACAGAGGAGAGGCCTGGGAGCGGCGCATATGGAAGGCGGAAGAACAAAATGCGTCGCTTTATAAACTGAATCGACAGCTAACCAAAACCAGACCTCCCGTTTGCCCGCTTACCAACATCGCGGGCGAACGATGCTATGATGCCAAGGGCAGAGCGGATATCCTAGGAGAGCACTTCGAGGAGCAATTTATGCCGAATCCTGCAAGTGCGGAGTATATGGAGCTTCATACATTAAAGGAGAGTCGCGTACAGGAGTTCCTGTCGTCACCTGCGCCGCCTCTTGCAGGAGAGTGGTTCATTTCCCCCGCCGAATTGCGGAGGACAGTAACCTGCCTGCAACCGAGGAAGGCGCCCGGACACGACGGGATTACCAACGCTGCACTCCGACAACTGCCCTATAAAGTCCTAGTAGAGATTGGTCGACTCTACAATGGGATACTGCGGACATCCCACTTCCCGGAGGAATGGAAAAAAGGTAAAATTATCGTCTTGCCGAAACCCGGGAAGGACAGGCGTAAAGCTTCCAGTTACAGGCCGATTACGCTATTACCACACATAGCTAAACTGTTTGAAAGATTGCTGCTAAGACGTCTCCGTCCGTGCATCCAACTTCGGGCGGAGCAGCACGGATTCAGGAGGGGTCACTCTACAGTCACACAGCTGACTAGAGTGCTGCACCTGCTTGCGGCAGAGTACAATCGTGGCCGCATATCGTTGGGCGTCTTTCTCGATATCGAGAAAGCGTTCGACCGGGTGTGGCACTCAGGATTACTATATAAGTTACATGAACAGACCAGTGTCCCTCCTGCTATGTTGCGGTTAATGGCGTCTTTCCTGGAAGACAGGAAGTTCTACGTCTGCGTAGAGGACGCTGAGTCCGCAACAAGAACCATCAGTGCCGGCGTCCCACAGGGCAGTTGTCTGTCTCCAGTCCTGTACGCGGCATACACGAACGACATCCCAACATTGGCAGGCAGGCTGCAAGAATGGGAGGACGATGTTGAGCTGGCGCTATATGCGGACGATAGCGCCTATTTCACCTCGTCCCGAAGAGCCCATATAGCCACTGCCAAAATGCAGCGTCTGCTGGACCTGTTGCCACCTTGGCTGAATGAGTGGAGGATGGTCGTCAACGTTGGTAAGACGACCGCTCTGCTCACCCGTCGCCTCAGAAATTTACCACCACCACTAACTCTCGACGGCCAGAAGATCGCGTACGAGAAGGCCGTGACATACCTAGGGTGCCGGATCGACCGGGCGCTGCGCATGACTGCGCACGTCGACTTCGTCGTCCGCAAAGCCAGATGTGCGCGGGCGATGCTTCGTCCGGTACTGGCATCTAAGCTGCCAATCAAAACCAAGCTCCGGATATACAAGATGTATATCCGGACCATCACCACCTACGCTGCTCCGGCCTGGTACGCGCTTCTGAGTGACCCTCTGAGGCGGCGATTACAGGCTCAGCAGAACCTGTCACTAAGGACGATTGTCGGAGCAGGTCGTTACGTCCGGAATGACGTCATAGCGGCCGATCTGAAAGTCGAGACTATCACCGACTTCGTGGCCCGGTTAGCGCGCGGCATGTTTGACCGTGCCGATAACGGGCCACATGAACACCTGAACGGCTTTGCGCCGTTACATACCCGTCCACCGGACGGGCGACCTCTTCCAAGAGAACTCCTCTCTATATGTGATTAGAGAGTTGAGTAACAACCCACAATGCCGCAGAAAGGCCAACTTTGACTATAGATAACCTCTACTGATTACCTCCCTTTCCGTAGTCGGTAAACTACGGAAAGTAAAATTCTTATCCGGCTGCATTATTTAATGCAGTATAACCACGCCAAGATAGGCAATAAGTGACTGCCCCATAGTTATGGGGTATGAGGATACCCGGGTAGTGGGGTATAACCCCGGGGCCCGATACCTGCACGTACCTCGGTACGTGAAGACGACATCGTATGGTTGCAATTCGTTCGGGAAGTTCGGGAATCCTACTAGCAGTCAATAAGAAGAAGAAAGAAAAAGGGTAGAGAAGTGATAGGGAAAAGTGATTACTCTCTCACGGAACGGTTTGAAGATAATTGCTGTTTTATTCCCAAAAAATTCGTCCCTCAAAATTATACAGTCCACATCGAAGAATTAAGGCGTTAGGACCGGGACGACTTCGGAAGACTCATAATCCCCGCCTGAACCTATTTTCTGAAAAGGAAGAGGTTATCGCCCTTGTGTGTTACTCCGTTTGCGGAGATCACATACGTTGTTCCCGAACCCAACGTAGGCGTGATAGGAGGTCGGATCGAGAGAAGCCTCGATTCCTCCCTTCTGTTTCTTAGTTGAACGTTTACAAAGCTGACTGTTCCTTTTCAATTGGTCCTTCGCAGCCGGATCAGGAGGACCCCCCGAACCTGTTCCTTTTCAATTGGTCCTTCGCAGCCAGGATCAAGGAACCAGCTGTGGACTGCTGGTTGTGGAAAAAGAAGACCTTCGGAGCCGAGTGAAGATCAGCAACCGAAGGAAGCCGGAGGTTTGAGCTGAAGCAACAGGACCAAAGGCCAGAAGACCAGGACAGCGCAGTAGGACTGGACCTGGAACTACCGGAAGAAAGAAAACCGGGATTGCGGCTTGGGGCGTGTGCTCGCATGGGGCACGTATCGCAGCCAGGCGCAGGTGTCTTGTGAAGGCACTCATCGTGGCCAAGCAGGGCTTGGCATTTTTCCTGTCGGGCAAGCGTGCTCGGCATTTCCTGTCGGACGACCGTGTCTGGCATTTCCTGTCGGACGACCGTGTCTGGCATTCCCTGTCGGACGACCGTGTCCGGCATTTCCTGTCGGGTCAAGAGGAGGGTGCAAGAGGAAGCATCCACCGCTGCTGCTGCCAGGCGAGGGTGCTCGTGGGCACCTGACTGCATCGCGGCCGGGGGAGGGCGCTTGACGAGGCGTCACCGGCTACTGGGCGACGAAGCGCAGCATACATCCCGACCACCTAACGGTGCCAAACGGTTGGGCTCTGGCACAACACCTTCGGGTGGAGCAGTTCTCTCGAGCGAGACGGCGCTTGCACCACCGCTCGACTGTTTCGTCATATTCCTTGGCGGGACAGTTCCTAAACCTTTCCTCCATTCCATTCCTGCACAACTCCATCCCTGGACGGCTCACCTCGGTAGGCACCGTTCAGGATTGATAGGGTTGATAGGGCTGTTAGGGTGGTAGTAAGGTTGTAGGGTTGGGAGATAAAGGGGGGGGGAGGGGTAGTGGGGTTAGGTTGGGGTGTAGAAGGGTTGTAGGTAAGGGGTTGTAGGGACCGTAGGGACAGTTAGGGACTGTAGGCCAACAATCACCTTCCTGCAAGATGAAGAAGGCACAAGACCAGACAGGGAGAAGCGAAGGGAGCAGGACAAGAACAGGGCTCTCAAGAAAAGCTAAAGAGGTGGAATCATCTGGAGCGACCACAGCTACTGCTTCGAATGGGGCAACTCCTTCAAGTGGAGCCACCACCAATACGTCCACATGCACGTGGGACTCAGGGACGTCCATGGCAACGACAAGCAACAGACCGGACACCAGTGGTACGCAGGCCAGCACCGCACAACTATCCGTTATATCCAGGAGTGAAACGGTAGTCGAAAAAGTAAGTCAAAGGACCGAAGAAGCGGCATCGTCAAGGACAGTAATCGGGCACATTAGTGACAAAGGGTCACAGAGAGGTAGTAGGTCATCGCGATCGGCGAGGCTGAAAGCCGAATTAGAGGCGCGGATTAAATTCGAACGCTTAGAGCTCGAACGAACGCAGGCAGCTGCTGCCTTAGCCAAGTCTCAATTGGAGTTGGCACGACTCAACCGAGAAGAGGAGATCGACTCGAGTGAGGATGATGAAGAGCGGAATACTCAGGTGGAACCTTTCGTAAGGAGTTGGGTTCAGCAGACCATAATGAGCGCGCCGGTTAGTGTAACACAACCCGATATTACTGATAAGGAAGCGTGTAAAGGATCACGCCGCAAAGGGGCGGAGATCGAGCGCAACCAAGGAAATGCACAGAAAACACACGCGAGTGAGGTGTCAGAATTGACCGAAGCGATTGTGAGTGCAATAAAGATAGCGGGAAAAGATAAGTCTTCCCAGCTTCATTTCCTCCAGGAATTACCGGTGTTCGATGTAAACCCGGGTGAATGGATAGTTTTCAAAACGGTGTTTGAAGACACGAGAAGCCAATTTTCAGGGGTGCAGAATGTCGCACGCCTTAGGAGGGCATTAAAGGGCACCGCTAAGGAAGCGGTTAAGTCGTTGTTGTTTACTTTGTGTGAACCTGAAGAAATAATGAACGCTCTTGAAAGAAGATTCGGTAGGGTTGAAATGCTCATTCTAGCCGAAATCGAGAATGTAAAACGTATGCCAAGATTGGCAGAAGATTGCCGAAATATAGGATCTTTTGCAAGTCGTATTACGAACGTGGTTGCCACAATACAAGCGTTGAATCAACCACAGTATTTATACTCACCGGAGTTAGTGAGCCGTATAGTGGAGAAACTCGGTACTATGATTAAATTTAAATGGTTTGAATATCGAGCTCAGCATCCTTTGGAGCCAGAGTTACAGAAGATGGCCAAGTTCTTGAATTCATTGAGTGAACAATTTGGAACGTCCTTAAGCAATGAAAATGTGCCTGAAAAACGGAAGCGTCCTGAATTCAGGAAGCAAACCGTACACACTGCAAAGGGGAGTGTACGAGACCGTGTTAAGAGCGAGCGCTATGAGTGCCGAAGTAATTCGAGCGAGCGTCTAGAACGCCGAAATAATAAAGGGCACAACCGACAAGTGGTTATGATAACCCAGGACAAGCCTGTAAGTCGGGTAACACATAAGTGTGTTATATGCAACAAGGAGCACTCTATAGTGAGTTGTTACAAGTTTAAGGACACGAATATTCACGAGAAATGGGATGCAGTTAAAAAAGCGAAAGTATGTTTCCAATGTTTGTCACCTAACCATAGGAGGTTAGAGTGCAGAGCGAAAAAATGTGGTGTAGAGGGATGTAGAATGTCACATCATCGAATGCTACACCGATACCCCAATTTTGAGAGAGCGTGGTCCTTCCCCGGTCGAGCCGACTTATTCGTGCTACAACCATAATATAGCTGCAGCGTGGGTCTACCTCCTTCCACTTGTCCTTTCACTGGAAACGAGGCATTCCATCTTAGTCCTCAATGGTGACAACGCGCTCTGCATTTTGATTCTTAATCGGGGATATATGTAGATGTTTATAGGCCACAGCACCCACCTGTCATCAGGTGTACAGTGTGCTTGTTCGTTACTCTTGTGATGTGAAAACAAATATAACATCCGTTGCAACCAACAAAATGGTCTTTGGTCCATATGTGTTCGTCCAGTAGTTGACATTTACGAACTGTCAAGGAATGAAAAAAGGAATTTTGGCGGGAACACAGATGTGTTGTCACCTCTAAGGACTATAATGATATGCATAAAGCCGGTGATTATTCGCACTACAAACAACTTTATCAATTAAGTCAGAGGCGAGAGGGAGATTATATACGCATTTTTAAGGATAACTCAAAAGTTTCTGGTCATATCTTGATCAAATTTATATGAGACTACATGAAAAGCACCAGCTTTCAAATAAAAAAAGAATCATCAAAATAGGTTTACCTAGCAAAAAGTTCTGACGTAACACACAAAAAAATACAAATACAGTCAAACTGCGAACCTCCACATTTTTTCAAGTCGGTTTAAGAGGCATAAGCTCGTTTTTTGAAGGTGTTTAAGTCAAAATCTAGCCAATTCGACATTGAAGACGTGTGAGGAAAAAATCTTAGTAAAGAATGCTGGTGGTGTGGTTGATATCGTGAGTTTGTTGGGTTGTGCGATGGCGGAGTTTGGCGCCCAGTATTAATCTGAACAGTTCTACGGTGAACTCCCCTTTTTATTTAGTAATTTAGCACTTGCCTAGTGTAATATAAAACCATCAAGAAATCTATATCTGCTTGAATGAAGATATTTGGAAATCCTGAAGTGAAGGCAGCATCTTAATAATGCCGTGCGGCAGCGGTAGAGACTCCACTACCACATAGACTCAATACCCTCTCGTAACTATCGCAAAGCATAATACTGTAATACCGTGCACTCCCCGTAGTAAATAGAACATGCAAAAGGATACAACATCCATTTGCAGTGCCGGTTAATCAAGCCAATCAAAAAGAACCGTCTAGGTCATCGGCGATTCAGGCCACTTTTCAGGCTATTCTGCGGAGGAGCTGGAGCTGGGATGCCCCGGCTCATAGATGAGAACATTAATCCACGTGATGCCGAACTGGCACCTTGTAAAGTTGAAAGCGGTGTGCCGGCATGAAATACTGTCTCGCTTTACTGAGCAGGCCCATCTTTTAAGAGGCCAATTTAGCCTAAACTTCTTAAATTTTACTAAAAAAAAATTGCTGCGAACCAGCAAAAGCTTTAAACCAAAGAGTATGTTTGCTTATCTAAACTCTTAGCCTTTTAACCTTTTCGACCCCAATGTTTTTTTGCATCCGTCATTAAAATAAAAACATGATAAGACATCAGTTATATATAGTAGTGTATAGTGTTATACTTAATCATAAAATATTAAGTGCTGTGTTTGTTGCAAGTCGTCGTATTTAGCAGCCGTGTGATAAAACAATTGCAAATCAAAGTAAATAAAAATTGGCCGATAAAATAAAATACATATTAAAAAACATCTATTTTATTTTTTAATATGTTAAAAGTTGCGCATGTGTTTTTCTGCTTCATTTTAAGTGGAACCTTAATTTCAGGACAAGAAAACATAGGTAATTGTCTTTGTTTATATATTTATAGTTAAGGATTAAAAATAAAACAATAATGTGTTTTTTTTTTAAATTTCTCATGCGAAGTGCGTAAGATAAGTTTACTGAAAATAGTACCAATACTAAACAAAATAATTTAATGATATTACCTACACCGATACTAAAAATTTGATGATAGCTTTGTAAAAAGATTTTTCCTTTTGCATTTATCAAGGTGAGCGAGTTTTGAATAGGTAACTCTGGAACACATCATCTTCAAACGAGTAATTTTTTGCACGCCTCATAAGCGAAGCGTTGAGGTTGTATGTAAATGTTTTCATGTTTTTATTATTTTTAAAAATATTTTTTTTTACTCAGTGGAAAAACAAACTGATTGAAAAAAAAATTCGAGGGTGTCCGGATGTCTGTATGTGTAGATTGCGCACGATTACGGTCGCTAGAATTATGGTGGCCACACACGGTCAGTTCAACAGATCAGTTCAATGTAGTAATATGTGAAGAATCGACGCTCCGGGAAGTCTGCAGTCTGGGAACACGTACAGGATCTCCCCCGTCACTACATCCGATTTGATAGACCACAAATCCTCGCTAAAGAACACCTATTCCTTCCAAGGATGATTCGCGAGGCTATTGAAATCAAAAAGCATCCTAATTTCAATAGAGAAGATGGCTGGGTGCTACCATCTGCTTGGGATCCTATAATAAATAAAATTAAATCCCGACCCAAGCATACAACTGCAAGACTTCATGATACCACAAGTTCATACTGTGTAGATCGGAACAAAAGTTAAATTTTAATCTATGGTAACCGCGGTTAACTATGACATCTGGACGTTGAACATCTCAGTCCTTCTCGTGACCATGGGTGCTGTAAAGCTCTGAATTAATTTGAACTGATCTTGAACTGATTTCAAGATCTATATCTATAAGTTTATAATCTCAACGCACAGGTTCCTTTTAAAAAACACAGTAATTTGGTCTCGTTTAATTTTAATTAACGTAAATGTAAAAACAACTGGTACTTTTCTACAAAAAGTATTTCCATAGATCTCTTCTTTCGTCTCAAATATGGAAAAAGAAATATTTTTCTTTTCATATTGTAACGATTTCCCCCCTCTACTGTATAATAAAATAAAAATTTTATAATATTAAAAATATCCCCTTTTAAATAACATTATATATGAGACCAGGATTAATAAAATATGTTTTGATCTTCCTAAACTTTCAAAAGGTTTATTAATAGGCCGTTTTTAATATTTTGGCGTGATCGACTTAGTTAGGACCCTTATTTACGTTGTGTTTGTTTAGTAACTTAGTTCTTTTAGGTGTCGTTTGGAAGAATGAATATTCACTAGAGCAATTGAAAGCTGTTGGTAGTGCCTTATAAGCTAAGTGAACCCCGTGCGCGAAGACAGGGCTCGAGAAAGGTTAAGAACATAAAACGTCCCTATTCCACTTGCATCAGGTTTACATTATTAATTTATTATTATTTATCCCTTCCCGCTTGGAAAAGGCTCACAATATATTTATACAAAAATACCCGATACAAGGGCTTCGCTCTCCTACATTTATTTAAAAAAATGTAGGGGAGGTACACGGCCCCACACACGCCGTGCACGGTGAGCGCCAACCATTTTGATGCACTCCCCCCGTAGGGAACGCTAATTCGGGAACTGGACCGTAGTCCACAGCAAAATAACTGGTGAACCAGTAAAAGAGGCTTGGCCCCTTGTTAGTGCGTAAGCACAAACATCGACCGAAGTCGCGCATGTCAATGCGTGTAAACGCCATACAGAATACGAACGAATCCAGCCACAGTGAATGTACGTCACACGGTTTAGGCAAATAGGCACACTGGCCGTAAACCCTCCGTGAGCGCCACCACCTGCCAGACCGCCTCTCCTGCAGACGTGATGTAAGTGTATGGCATCACCACCAATTGCATGATCAGCACGGCTACTAGCCGCAGAGCGTGTCATGAGACTACTGCTCACCTCAAGGAAATGGGGTCCCACGTTGTGCGGCTTTCGGCCGCAGCCTTGAGAGTCTCCTCAGATCCTCCCGCCAGCTACCACCCGCATGAGGTCGACACATATGCTCCACCAACCAATACAACGGCAGATATAGCCAAAAGGCAGTTATAAGATAAGAGTAATAATTCGCCATCAGAAAGGGTTTGTGTCACTGACGTTGAGTAAATGCATTTTCGATCATGTTTGTCTCACCCACCAACAAGTTGCCTTCAATCATTCAAAGGTGGGAAAGTTACAGAGAGATAATGTAATATGATAATTATGTTGTTATATAAAACATCGTGGAGGGCAGACAGTCTGCAGCCCCGCAATGAAGGGACCCGACTTGGGCAAAGCTACTTAGGTGTGATTCAAACCAAGACGCAGAGAGCGCTATTGAGAATAGCGTCCCACCAAACAACCATCGCAGAGACGTAATGCTGCAGAACGCAACAAGCATCAATACGACTATCGTCGGGCTTACACCATTCCAAGGTCCCCCATACATCCCAGCAGACATCACCACCCGTATACCTCCATCGAATCAGGCGCAGCACACCCGTAGATCCATCACAAGACGCAATACCGCCAGTAGCAGTAAGCATCAATGCAACTATCATACGGATGGCGCCCCCTCACAACACACCCACATGACTCCTATCGACTTTGGCAACAAAGTTAGTATTGTTGTTATATAAAAAATATCACTAACGTATCATAGTAGCACGCTACTAAGACGTCGATGAACAAAACTCCACGTATCATAGCGCTAATGCACTAAGACATGAAGTTGAGTATGCCTGTTACACTTAAAAGTGCTACCAAACACACTCATCATCCCAATCCGAAATATAGACGACGCATCGCTATGCGCTACTACGCCGCCCACAAACGGTATGGGTGTGCGATGTCCACGGGGAAGCCGTATTGCTACAACAAACCCGCTTACCACCGACACTAAGATGTTAATTGTATACCTCCATCGACCAGAACCACAAGAGAGCGTCGAATCAGGCGCAGCACACCCGCAGATCCATCACAAGACGCAATACCGCAAGTAGCAGTAAGCATCAATGCAACTATCATACGGGCGGCGCACCCTCACAACACACCCACATGACTCCTATCGACTTTGGCAACAAAGTTAGTATTGTTGTTATATAAAAAATGTCACCAACGTATCATAGTAGCACGCTACTAAGACGCCAATGAACAAAACTCCACGTATCATAGCGCTAATGCACTAAGACATGAAGCTGAGTATGCCTGTTACACTTAAAAGTGCTACCAAACACACTCATCATCCCCATCCGAAATATAGACGACGCATCGCTATGCGCTACTACGCCGCCCACAAACGGTATGGGTGTGCGATGTCCACGGGAAAGCCGTATTGCTACAAAAAACCCGCTTACCACCGGCACTAAGATGATATGTCTAGGACACATCGGTTAGCGAGTCCAAGTTTACCTCGGACCAATTGCTCGTGAAGCAGCACACACGCCACCATAATATTCCTTTTCAAGTCCCTAATAAGGACTAGTCATTTTGCTACAGTACTAGGAGCAGTCAGTCACCCGACCACCCCATACAATGCTTATGCATCAAGGAGACCTCCTATAATATTGCTTTTGTATCATAGACCTTACTTTCATAAGCCATGTATATATAGGATTCGAACCCATGGCCCTACTATTGTAATGCATATTAATCATAGAGACCTTCCATAGTATTGCTTTTGAATCATAGACCTTACTTTCATAAGTCATTCATATATAGGATTCGAACCCACGACCCTACTATTGTAATGCATATTAATCACAGAGACCTTCTATAGTATTGCTTTTGAATCATAGACCTTACTTTCATAAGTCATTCATATATAGGGTTCGAACCCACGACCCTACTATTGTAATGCATATTAATCATAGAGACCTTCTATAGTATTGCTTTTGAATCATAGACCTTACTTTCATAAGTCATTCATATATAGGGTTCGAACCCACGACCCTACTATTGTATTGCAAATTCATCATGGAGACCTTCTATAGTATTGCTTTTGTATCATTGAGTTTAATATCATAAGTCCCTAATATAGGACTAGTCATTGTGCTACAGTACTTCAGCCAGTCAGGCTCCCGACCACCCCATATATATGTACAACTGCAGGTATGTATCTCCGGCACCTCATCCATACAAGACGTCTATACGTGAACACCTTCCATAACTTAGGAAAATTTTCTTTAATACATGAACTCCTTCAACAACTTAGAAAATTTCATCTATACGTGAACTCCTTCCACAACTTAGAAAAATTTTCTTTTATACACGAACACCTCCCATGACTTAAACAATTTTTAACAAATTTTCTAATTATCTTATAAACGTTATTTAACTTAATTTTATAATAGTACCCGGTTGACCGAGCTTTGCTCGGTATTTTTCGCTCGATTTTTTTAATTCGTGTGTTTTGGAAATTATATTTAGATACAAATTACATACTGATGAATTATAAATAATATTTTTTGATCTTAGCGACATAACAGAAAAAACTGAACTGGTTATTTGAATAAAAAATCATGAGTGCAATTATTTTTATTTAAATTTTCGTGTTTTTAAAAAATACTAAAAAAAGGGCTCGAAAAAAATATATTTTCTCAAAAAAGAAAGAAACTTGAAAAAAAAAAATAAAAAAGTCGGTCGGTCGGTCTGGGCTCGAACCGGGGTTTTACGATTTTGTGACCGCCCATTATACCAATAAGCTATTTATAATCATTACCAAACTGTCAAAATTTACCTTCGTATTCTAACTATATTGTAGCAGTTTTTAATTGCCTAAAAACACGGACAAAAAGACATTTTCTAAAAATAAATCTTAGCTAGATCGATTTATTATCCCCGAAACTCCCTGGACACTAAATTTTATGAAAATCGTTGGAGCCGTTTCCGAGATCCCGATTATATATATATATACATATATACAAGAATTGCTCGTTTAATAGTATAGGATTTTTTGACTTGTATTTCTATTATTTATCTTATTTTAAATATTTTTACAAGTTTTTATAATAAATTTACTTATTACGAGAAACAATAATTTTGCCTTTAATTTGCTATGTTATTGGGATAATGTCTGAAATATATTAACTTTATGTTTATTAATTTAACTTTATTGCTTAATATATATCTTTTAAAACTATTTTTGACGCCCCTTTATATTGAATTTAATTATTAATATTAATATTGAGCCGTCACAATATGAATAAAATGAGATTATCAGGTGTGAACTTTTGGATTTTCCAAACATTTTTGTTTTTAATCCCCCGACGAAAACAGCGGGGTGTTAAAGTTTGTAGTGTGAGTGTGTCTGTCTGTGGCATCATAGCTCCTGAACGGATAAACTTGTGTTTTTTCGTATGAAAGGTGTCTGAATCGAAAATGTTCTTAGCTATGTTAAAAAAAACTATTCAGCCGTTTGGACACGATCAGTTCTTTTTGTTTCGCGGGTTTTTTAAATTTTTAATTTAAATTACGTGTTGCTTAAAAATATTTCTTTATAAATAGTGGGTTTTGGCGAGAACTTGACTGGTGGCGGGATGTTTTATTGTATAAATAATGGTTTGAAGAGGACTTTGATATTTAAAAGTGGTACGACTTTGTGTATTCAATGTCTACGAATGTAAACTATTTGTAGTAGAAATGATGAAACAAATGTAGTCATCGATTGTGTGTCTACCGACTCAAGTTGCCGTCAAATTCTTCCAAAAATTTCGCAATGTAACGCATTAACATATTATAGTGAAGTTTTTAAATAAATTATTTAAAAAAGATGATTTCATTATACTTGACACTTGACTGTGTGTGTGTGTGTGTGTGTGTGTGTGTATGTGTGTGTGTGTGTGTGTGTGTGTGTGTGTGTGTGTGTGTGTGTGTGTGTGTGTGTGTGTGCGTTTATGTGCTACGTTATAATATTAACTCCAGTAGAGCCACGCTGCACCTATATTATCGCTCTAGCACGAATGGGGCGGGTCAACAGGGGAAGGACGACGCTCTCACTGAATACCAGCTTGAAATAATAGTATAATTAGGGTTGCCACCCGTAATATAATATATAGTATTGTACTGTATTTAAGTCACTTGTACTATATATTATAGAATAATAATAATATATTTTTATCCCTAATTCAACTGTCGCTTTTTTATATTAACTATGACTGGAAGTCTGGAAAAATTATGTTTTACGGAAAGAATTTTTTCCGTCAAGAATGTAAAATTGAAAAAAGAAAGAAAAAAAGCATGTATGTATTAATATAATTTTTAATTTATTTTAATATGGTTCTAGTTCTATTGCTCAGACTCCTTTAATTATATTAAAAGTAAGGTATTGGTGTATAAGGTCATTGATGGTCTAAGCAAAGAGTATATTTAAGAGTATATTTTTGTATTGAGTACATACAGACATAAAGATTAAAAATTTACTTAAAAATGTACTTTTTTCTTCGGAATTTCTCAAAAGTATTATAATCTTGCATACTGTTTGGAAAATATACTATATTTGTTTAAAAAAAGGTGGCAAACATAAGCATAATGCTGTTGTGTTTCGTATGGTAAGTGCGACTAGTAACGAGTACTGGTAACGAGGTATTCCATCTTCTCAGGGTCCGACATTTGCATTTTGATTCTAAGGTGATGAAAAATGTAGGTGCGTAAGTGAGGCCCGCTGAGGACTAAGATGGAATGCCTCTTTGGCAGTAAAAAGGGTCTCCGACTCTCTACACTTACCATCCGAAACACAGGAGCATTAAGCTGCTATTTCATCTTGGTACTCTGTGAGAGCGTGTACCACGTATTATTATCAAGTCTATTGATTCATTAAGCATCAGGTGGACTGTGTGCTCACTCCGACTTCTATATAAAAAAAACTCTTCTGTCTGTTGTTTTCTTTGATTTTTTATAAAGCCGCCTATACATGTTGGCCATAGCTCACCGAGCGAAGGCGAGAACTAATATATGGATGGAGATGAAGTATCACCATTGCTTGTGCACGGATAGTTTGGCGTGCCTTGTCATCACTCGAGATCACTCGCCACGACTCTTTTCACTTCGAAATATTGTCGGTTTCGCACAACTTCTGCACAAGTCCAAGGCGCTCGCCTGCATTTGGCAATTCATGTCCACATGTTAGTTGGCCAAGTCAGTATGTTCACTCATACAAACTTTGCCAACATGTAGCAGTCGTCTTATATCAACGAGGTCTAATAATTTTCCGATCACTAGATGTCGATAATTGACACTAAGGCGAATGTTTTGTTACACAATGTCATTTAATTGATAAGTTAGTTTTAAATAAAAGTTTATCAGTTTCTAGAGTATTACATTAAAACACAAAGCAATGGGTGCGTTCGGCAGAAAAAAGCGCTAGCAAGCGCTTGTAAGCAAAATGGCGATCGTAAGCGGTAAGCGCTATCAAATCGTAAGTAGCTATTTTCCTCCAGGACACGATGTTAGTTTTAACCGGGGAACCTAACCTAATTTAAATATATGTTTGTAAAGTATTAATATTAAAAACTTACTAATCATGAATTTTTAATAACGTATATGTCTATTCATATAATTATATTACTTAAAACTAACATTGCACAAAACAACTTATAATTTCTACTTCAAAACAAACAAATTAAATAAGCAAAATGGCGGATTGTGTCTGTCTATATATATATTGTCTATACAAGAAAATGGGTGCGTTTGGCAGAAAAAAGCGCTAGCAAGCACTTACAAGCGCTAAAATAGTTTTCGGCCAGGACACGATTGCTACTTCAGTAGCGCAGACACAATCCGCCATTTTGCTTATTTAATTTGTTTGTTTTGAAGCAGAGTTTATAAGTTCTTTTGTTCAATATTAGTTTTAAATAATACAATGACATGAATAAACATATACATGTTATTAAGAATTCATGATTAGTTATTTTTAATATGAATACTTTACAAACATATATTTAAATTAGGTTAGGTTCACCGGTTAAAACTAACATCGTGTCCTAGAGGAAAACAGCTACTTACGATTTGACAGCGCTTACCGCTTACGATCGCCATTTTGCTTACAAGCGCTTGCTAGCGCTTTTTTCTGCCAAACGTTTTCCTCTAGGACACGATGTTAGTTTTAACCGGGGAACCTAACCTAATTTAAATATATGTTTGTGAAGTATTCATATTAAAAACTTACCAATCATGAATTTTTAATAATATGTATATGTCTATTCATGTCATTATATTACTTAAAACTAATATTGCAAAAAAAACAACTTATAAACTCTACTTCAAAACAAACAAATTAAATAAGCAAAATGGCGGATTGTGTCAGCGCTACTGAAGTAGCAATCGTGTCCTGGCCGAAAACTATTTTAGCGCTAGTAAGCGCTTGCTAGCGCTTTTTTCTGCTAAACGCACCCAATGTCTCAGTGCTTTGCTTTTTAATTTTTTGCACATTTCTAACTTTTTTTTGAATTTGACGTAACAATGTCTAATAAATCGATGAACGCCGGCTGCACGCACAGAAAAGGATGAATTATTGTAACGTTACGATCGGAGCGAGAGCGCCGCACGAGGAAGCGAAAGGCACGATCGGCTTGAGCATAAAAGTAAATTTATTAATTAAATTGTAGATTTAATTTCACTCCTTCTTTGTATCCATACAAAATAGTTATAATTATTAAAAAAAATATGATTCAATTTTATTCATAAAAGTAAGAAATCTTTTCATCAATGTTTTGTTATGACATTCTCACGTTAAACTATCGTCCGTAAACCGGCTTTACAGACAACCAATTTTTTTAAACTTTTATGAATATCTCTGATTTGGTTTATTTATTTTTTATTTTGTTAATATAGAATATAACTAATAGTACAGAAAGAAACAATCATCTTTCTTTCGCTATGAAATCTGTTAAATATGACACCTCATCGAATGGCGCCGCCCTGGTGACAGAAAAAGTCGTGGATGCCCCCATTTGCCTACGCTTGCATTGTTTGAGGCTTGGCCAATATGTACTGCCGACTTAAAACTTTACAATCAATTTTAAAGCCAATGATCTAGATGAGACTTGAATCTTTAACAGAGTATAGCGGGGTCAGCTAAGATGACTTACTACGATCGATAAGGAGTAGATAACTATAAAAATTAATGGGAATAACATATCTGAACGTTACTTGTTTGCATTATTTTTAAACGATTTCAAAAGGAGAAGGCACTCAATTGGACCGTATTTTTTTAATGTGTGCTACCTCAGAACTTTTTTCATGGTGAATCGATTTTGATGATTTTTTTATTCGAAAGCTTGTGCAAGTCATCATTATCGTCATCATTACAGCCCTTTACATGTCACCGCTGAACATAGGCCTCCCCCAAGGTATGCCACAGAGCACGGTTCTGAGCCACCTGCATCCATCGACTTCCTGCATGTCTTACCAGGTCGTCACTCCATCTAGCGGGAGGTCGTCCTATACTTCGCCTACCGGTTCGAGGCTGTCACACGAGAAACTTTTTTCCCCAACAGATGTCGGTTCTTCGAGCTATATGTCCCATTGCCATTTCATCTTACTAATACGTTGAGCTATGTTGGTCAATCTGGTTCTACTGCGGATATCCTCATTTCTAAGTTTATCACGCAGAGAAACCCTGAGCATAGCTCTCTCTATAGCTCGCTAAGCGACTTTGAGCGTTCTCATACGGCCAGCAGTGAAAGACCACGTCTCAGTTCCATATGTCATCACTGGCAACACGCCCTGGTTGTACAATTTCGTTTTCAGGTTTTGTGGTATACCTGAGGACAAGATGTAACGTAATTTCCCGAACGCTGCCCAGCCGAGTTGAATGCGCCGATTGAACTCTCGGTCGAAGTTGGACTTACCTAGTCGGACTATTTGTCCCTGGTAAACGTACTCGTCAAAAACTTCGAGCTTAGTGCTCCCAACAACAACTGGCATAGGTGTGACATGGACATTAAACATGATCTTTGTTTTGTCCATGTTCATCTTAAGCCTATACGTTGGGAGGCACTTCTGAGGTCATTGAGCATAGCGCTTAGGTCCTCCAGCGATTCTGACATGAGGACTATATCGTCGGCAAATTGAAGGTGAGTAATGTACTCGCCATTGATGTTTAAACCGTATACTTTTTAGTCAAGAAGAAACTTGACGTCCGGGATGTCATCGGAATAGTGTCGGATAAGACTTGCTCTTGGATCGTTAATCACACTTGCATGTAGCTCCAACGATGATGTGTACAGCTGCCCATAGAACCTTTGAATCTCACGCAAATCCTTCCACACTCAGCCTTCAGCTTTGACAGTTGGCTCTTTCTGGCAGACAGATCTCTGGCAAAGACTTTGGAGCCCTAGTTTAGCTCCATCGCTTCTTCAATACGAGCTGTATTGAAGTTGCCTAAGTCCTGCCGCATGCATTTGGAGATCTGTCTGTTCGGTTGCCTGTATGCTGTCAAATCTGCTGACGATTGCAGTTTCATCTCCCGTCTAACATCCATGAGATTAAGAGTGTGATCGGAGAGTTTTTGTGTTCATCTGCGGCGGGTCTTGTAGAACTTAGCTCCGACCGCATGGACAGTTTCCACGAGCTTGTCATTCATATTGTCCACTGTATTGCAGTCATCTAGGCACTGAAAGCGGTTTTGAAACTCAAGCTGAAAGGTTTCAGGATTCTGGATTGGAGCACAAGGGGGACGGAGCATTGACTTCTTTAGACAAGACCTTTCCAACTTAACGTTTAAGTTCAATGTGCCTCTAACCATTCGGTGATCACTGCCAGTTTTCACCCTCGCAATCACTGAGAAATCACTAAACAGTTGGAGTCTGGTCGTCATAATGAAGTCAATCTCATTTTTTATTTAATCGTCGGGGCTCGACCAGGTCCACTTCCTGTGGGGCCGCTTCTGGAAGAAAGAGTTTATCATAAAGAGTTTTTCTTTCTCCATGAAGTCGGCCAGCTACTGGCTCCTTGGGTTCCGTTGCCCTATTGCAAATTTCCCTAACTTCAGCTCACCGCTTTCTCTTGTGCCTAGTTTTGCGTTAAAGTCTCCAATCAACACCGTATGGGTTTTGAAGGAATACATGGCTCTAGAGATATCCTCATACATTTCCTCCACCTACTCAAAGGGATGTGCTGGGGTTGGTGCGTAAACCTTTATGACCTTCAGCGAATAGAACAAGCTGCCGGACTTGGGGGTTACCGTGTCCTCCCCCTCTCTTCGGACCTCGGATAATCCTATGATATGCCTGCGCAACTTGTCTCCCTCTCCTTCCAGCTCCAGTATCTTCTCGTCAGTCCTCAGGGTGCGTGCGTTATATGTTGCCGGGTCGAGTCGTCGTAGGTGGCAACCGAACCTCCACCGGACATTCTTATCACCCCCTGCCCCACCGTTACCATGTTTGCCGCCGTAGCCAGGAATAGCGGGGTCGCCGGCTTCCCATGTGGTCCCAAATAAATTTAATCAAATTCTGACCTGTAGTTTTTGAGTTATCCTTAATAATGCGTATTTAATTGACTTCGACTAAATTGATGATGTTCTCATTTTATTTATATCGATGAAGTCGGTTGTACAAAGTTTTTAATTTTACCACTTGTTATTGATCAACTTTCAAACAGGAGGAGGTTTAAAACATCAAGATAAGAAATCATATTTACGTGATCACTACGCATTGAATAAAACTATTTTTGTGCGAGTTCCATCGCGTTTAATTTACTTATTTTTAACCCCTGATGAAAGAGGTATTATTTATTTATTTATTTATTTATTTATTTATTTATTTTACCACTTACAACTATCATCACAGGTGTATTACCTAATACAATAGTGCAGTTACAAACTAATAAACTAGAACAAACATACTATACCTAGGTATATTATGCACAACTTAAAGATATTTTACAATAAGCGGTCTTTGTGAATTCGTTCAGAGTACAGCTGAACAAATCAGTCTGTTGTGAGAGCACGTTAAGTGCACGCAGCGCGCGCGTCAAAGGCGCGTGCTGTAACAAGTTGGTGCGCGCTTGCGGCACCGACAAGAGCGGCGGCCGCCGCCGTCTTCCTACGTACTCATTAGGGACACACAGCTCAGTTATCTGTAAAATACCGGGGTTTTGTATTTTACCACGGATCACTTTTAGTAAGTAAGTGGCGAGAGCAACTTCCCTTCTTATTTCTAGTTTATAATAACCTATCATGCCTAGTATAAATAAAGTAGGGTACAAAAGTGGATAACCCGGGTACACACCATACTGTTTTAAATACATAAATCTCACAAATTTGTTCTGAATACGTTCTAGCATTAATTTATATTTGACTTCATGTGGTGACCAAACAACAGCATTGCATTCTAAATGACTTTTTACGAGTGCCTCGTATAATGCTCTCAGAGCACAGATGTTTGTGAATCTGTTGGCTAGCCGTAAGACCATCCCTAGGTTGCGGTATGCTTTTTTACAAACATTAGTAATGTGTTTTCGAAATTGTATGTCGGTAGTGAATCGCACGCCTAAATCATTAACCTCAAAAACTCGTTGCAGAGGGGTTCCATCCATATAGTATTGATGATGACTCGGGTTATGTGCACGGCTGAATGATAGGATAGTACATTTCGCCGCGTTGAAATATAATTTATTTTCCAAACTCCACTCTACGATTTTCGTTATATCATGCTGTAGCATGTCATGATCCGCCCGCTGCTTTATTTTTAAAACTAATTTCAGGTCATCAGCAAATAACAAGGGTGTAGACTTATTGACTACTTCAGGCAAATCGTTGATTGTCAGAATAAAGAGAAAAGGCCCTAAATTACTGCCCTGAGTGACACCTGATCTTGTAAAGTAGGGTTCGGAAAGCCGTCCGCTGCAGTCAACATACTGACATCGGTCTCGTAAATAACAGGCGAAAAATGATAGCGTGTGCGGTGTGCACCCGACGCTAGCCAACTTCGCTAGTAGGACGTCATTGTCTACTGTGTCAAATGCCTTTTTAAAATCAAAATAGGCAACATCCACTTGTTGGCCAGCATCCACCGTTGGTACTATGTGTGTCATTAGCTCGAGCAAGTTCCCCGTTGTCCCTCGCCCGGGACGGAGGCCGTGCTGTGCGTCGGACAACAGAGCACTTATTTGTGGGTACAAACTACTGTGAATGGTCGACTCAAAAAATTTAGCTGGAGTGCATAATACCGCCATGGGTCTATAATCACTGGGGGCTGAACCTCTGCTACCTTTCGGCACGGGTACTACCCGAGTAAGTTTCCAACGATCAGAAAACTTTGCAGCCTTAATACAAACATTGAATATGTGTTGCAACGGCTTTACTAATACTGCACGACAGTCCCTAAAAATAAACGCCGGAATACCATCGGGCCCCGCCGAAGACTACGGCGGTAAACGCGCAAGTGCGCGCCGTACGTCAGCGGGACGTAAGCACGCGAGATGCGCCCACGCACCCGGCGCCGCACCCGTCGCCGCGCTTATGCTTGCCGCCGCCACGCTCAGCTTAGGGGGCGTCGGATTGTAAACCGACTGGAAGAACCGAGCGAACTCATTCGCACATTCTTGTTCTGATAGTACCTGTCCGTCATTGATTAACCTTCGATGATTCGAATCGCCTGTCCTAGATCTTATGTACCCCCAAAACGCTCGCGGATCCTTTGCCAAATGTCCCTGCACGCGGTCGCGGTACTGGTCATGTGCTCGTGCGGTCTCGGCTTTAACTCTTGCCCTACATCGAGAGAACTCCTCGTAATCATTGCGCGCTTTGCTAGATTTATATTTTTTATGTAATTTATATTTCAGCTTTATATCCTTAATTATTTCAGGCGTGTACCAAACTGGATAAGTATATCTCCTATTGACTGAATTTATATATTTTTTGGGGGAACACACTTGTCAAAAATATCATATATATTATCATAAAATAAATTTAGAACGTCGTCCGGGTCTTGTATATAGTATATCTCATTCCAGTCTATTTTTGTAAATAAATTGTATAACTGAATAAAGTCGGCTTTATTAAAATTCCATAATTTCCGAGTTATCGGGGATCGTGAGCACGAGTATCGTATACACGGCGATTTCGAAGGTATAGTGGTTGCGGGGGGAAGCTGCGGCGCACGTGCGCCGAGCTCGATGCGCACGGCACGCGGTGGATGGTACGCGTCCACGGGCTGCAGGCCCTCGTCCGCCGCACTTACCGAGACGCCGCCGCTACTGCACAGCACGAGGTCCAACTGCCTATTGGTACAATTAGGTACATTACACTGAGTGAATTCACAGAAGGCCATGAAATATTCGTAATGATTAGATATATTATTATTACAAGAGTATATATTGAAGTCCCCTAATATAACTAAATTAGTTTTATATTTTACACATAGTTTTTCTAATATGCTAAACATTAACATATATTCGTTCTCGTCAGCCTGCGGCGGTATATACACGGCACAACAAGTAAATAAAAAATGGTTCTGAATATAAACAGCAGCACAAATTAGTTCAAACTTTTGACATAGGCATGGGCGTTTTTGGATTTGAACGCAAACCGATATTTATCCGATTTCAGATTTCAAAATCGATTTCAAAATCCGTTTTTAAAAATCCGATTTCAATATCACTTTCACGCCAATTCGTTTGCGTACTTAGATTTCGTTTTATAAGTTAACAAAACGACAAACGCAAATCTAACTACGCTAAATAAATTGAAGCGTGAGATCGTTTTAAATGAGCTCCTAATTTACCCGTTGTTGATATATACGATATATTTTGACTGCAATATTTACACACTGCAACTCCAAGAGCGTTTTCTTTTTTGTCAAAATGAGTCCATACCTCACTGGGTTTACGCGAAATCTTGAAAATCAATACAGTTCTTGTCTAATCAATTAATAAGTCTAAAAAAAAACTTAATAGTCAAAACTAAAAATATTTAAATGTTATATAACTTACTCACTTAAAACATACACTCACACACAATTCGCCCCTAATTTTAAAATATTTTTATAAACTTTTTTCATATATTTACTAAACAAAAAGGTATTAAGGCAATAAATACACTGTTACGACTGACTGGCATGGGAGCAGTTGTCAGTTGTCACCAGGATTAAATTTACATCTAAACTCTAAAACATAAGAACATGAAAACAAAAAGTTATTTTAAGTAAGCAAACACTTAAATAAAAAAAAATATATCATCACACAATCTCGCAAATATAGCCTTAAACGATTTGACAATAAGACAGATATTGATCACACACTGAACCAAAAATTCATCAACGCATAATCTCGCAAAGCCAATATAGACTTTACGTACTAAGCAGTAAGGATAAATATTGATCCCATATCTCAATGTGTAATAGATTTCGATATTCCAAAGCCGACAAACCGAAATCTGAATCGCAAACTTCACGTCATCGAGAGAGCCACTGAAAAAACGGATTTGGATTTCTACGCAACAGTTCGCGTTTAGATTTGGATATTGTCGATTTTGTTTTCGATTTGGATTGGTTTGGTTGTAAAGATCGTAAGAGTTTAGCTAGTTAGGTCGATTTTTGAAATCGGATTTTCTAGTTTGAGCAATCTATACGAATCGATTTATGTTTGAAATCGGATTTTAGATTCGTTTTGATATATCCGACTCATGCCTAACTGTCAATATTAAAATCACCTGGCACAGTCACTCGTCGCAACTCGAACCGCTGTGTGGCCACTAAAAGTGCGCCTCCCTGTATGCGCCCATCTGCCCGGTCACATCGTAATATTTGGTATCCGGGGAGCACGAATTCTGAGTTTTGAATCGCTTCATTTAAGTCAGTTTCAGTAATAGCGAATATATCAGATCCTGATGATTCTAATAATGATAAAAATTGTGTGGTCTTTGTCCGCAGTCCTCTGACATTTTGGTAAAAAACGTTAAAATGTCTACTCGGTTTCCGATTTGTTTGTTTTGGTTGAGCGGCGAAACCAAATCCATTCACTGAATTCTACAATTACTGGCCATACTTCTGGGTCACAAAGCTTGTCATAATCGCTTAACGTAACACCAATCTTGAACGACGCGTATTCTCGCTCAGTTTTAGGTTTTAATTTTTCAATAACGATTTCTGACTCGTTTCCCAGTATTTTTTTTAATAAGCTCTTGTAGATTTTCTTCTGTAGTGCATTTTTCCAGTCTCCAAACATGTAAAAATTTTCTACGTTCAACTGCTTTTATAAAAATAACAGATTTGTTACCTCCTCTTTGTATAAGGTTACTCCTCCTTTTATTTTTATTTTTGACTTCTATCGAATCATTACCATCGTTATCGCCGACTTTCGTATCCACTGCTTTCCTGGCCGCCACCGCCGCATAATTTGTTCCCGGGGGCTTCGACAGCGCGGTCGCCCGCGCGTGATAGCCCTTATTGTTGATGTTGGACGAAATAGCTGGTTCAGTATACTCTGGTATTGTAGATATTAATCGTCGATTTTGGCATTCGGTACTGATATCATAACTTTCATTTTCCTCGCTTATCTCTAACACTTGCCTCTTAGCTTTTAAACATTTAATTTGTTGTTCATAAGAACTACATTTCATATTAGCATCCTTCAATTCCTGCCTTAATTTACTATTTTCTAGCGCAAGTACTGCCACAGAGTTTTTAATTTCTTGTATAATGTTGGTTTCAAAAGCACAAATTTTTGCCATGATTACTCTCTCAACTTTATCGATTATCTCGTCCGATGTTAACGACTCTGCTATCGCCTGAGAAACATTTCCCTCGAAAGATTGGTTATGTTCAACGAGGAAGGCGGTGCGAACACCACGTACTGGTGTGTCGTCGGTTACCCGTATACGCTGGGTTATGTTTAAGCAAAAATCACACTTGAAAGTACGTTTCAAATGTTCTCGTTCTTCCCTTAACGCAGCCGCCCAACCCTGTATATATATATATATATATATATATATATATATATATATATATATATATATATATATATATTTGTTATAAACCAGTGGTTTGGTTTCACTTATAGAACGTAAATTCAATGAATTTAAAAAAAATAAACGCTATTTTCTTTCACAAAATTTAAATTCATGGATACCCTATTCGCCCGAGTTACGTAATCACTGTAAAGATCACCGCCCGCGCTAGCTGCCTACGTAACATTCAACATAAAAACACAATAGGTACACATAACCTGTGATATAACTTTTTCTTCAAACTTTCATCCTGGCTTAGGATAGGCAAAAATTGAGGAATTAAGGAAAAATTTAGATTTTATAAAAAAAAAGTTGTTATTTTTCATTGAATTTACGTTCTATAAGTGAAACCAAACCACTGGTTTCAAGGACAACGGTGTTTACACTTACACCCTGTATAACGTGTTTATCAGTTTTTCTGTGTGTTCGTATGGATGTGTATCTGTGTGTATGTTTATGGCATCATAGCTCCCAAACGTATTAACCGATCTCGATTCAATTTTTTTGTTTGAAAGGTTACTTGAGCAAGAGTGTTATGAATTATGATTCAAGGAAATATTTTCAGCCGTTTGAAGATCATTAGGACTTTTTGTTTCGAGGGTTTTTAAAGTTTTCAATTTAAAACATAGACTTATTATACTATAGTTCGTGCTAAATCGATTGAGAAATGATGACCTCAGATACCAGCCGAGTGTCAAAAGGCGTAACTTACAAAATCTCAATTTGGATGTGATAACAATTTTTAAATATTGATATTATTCACACTTTTGGGTGAGCAAATATGTTTTGTTTTTTGTTTCATAAATAATATTATCTGTGGTTCCTATAACCATCGTAAAATCTTACGGTTCATCGCTAAAAATGTGTTATATTTTATATTTCAATTTATGGTAAGTAACGCAGCAATTCATTTAATAACAGTTTCATATTAAAAAAAATATTTGAAGCAATATAATCACCATATTGAGCTTATTCGGTGTCGTTATCACTCGAATTTTTATATTTGTGTTATAAATTAATGCTTCTTTTCTTGTTAAATTAATAAAGTACTGTATAACAATAGATGATTTTTCTTCTACAGCGATCTTTTACATAGCTTTTTAATAATAGTTAATAAATATATATTATATCAATCATTATTAAAAAAATAATAAAAAATCATTATAAATAAAGAAAGTGCTACATATAAAAAGTGCCTATATTGAAGGGTTGTAGCCCCGGTTAAACGACCGAAAGGTCAATGTCCGTTTTTCTCAATCGATTTGGCACGAACTATACTCATTTATGTCAATTATTTAATATCATTACTTTTGAGGTTTCGGAGTTTTGACATTCTCAATTCGGTAGTATTTTTTCTAAAATGTTTGTTACCATAGAACTCATTTGTAAGGATATATTTTTATGCTTCGGTTGCATCTGCATCTATCGCCACAAAATGACACGATACACGCAGATGTGACCGGCTATTTTCTGCTATTGTCGCTAACATTGGGGCTGCGTGTGCGTGTGCTGGTGTTATTGCATGGGTGGTGGTACATCAAAGGGTTTTAGCGCGCCAACATTACCTCGTCAGAGTCACACTAGCGTTGTTCATTCCGGCCATAGAGTCAGTAAGACTATATACTAGATTTCGGCCATTGTTTTCGATAAGTTCAGACGCATGCAGGTGGCTGTGTAAAAATGGTGTGGAGTGGTAATAGTACCGAAATTCCTCTTTTTAGATTTTAGGTGTCAACTTTTTAGAATTTAATAAATGCATTATGTAATTGTTAGCACACATGTAGAAGTAAAGAAATTCGTCGTCCATAGTTAAACGTTTGAAAATGATTTCGGCCATCTTGGATTATTGCACGATATTACATACAAAGTATCAAAGCCGATAATATGACCACATCTTTTATCGCGATAATTTTTTAGTTATAAAACGTACGAAGCTTCGGCACGCATTACTTCGGGACGATACACGCAGGTGCGACCGAAGCATTATAATGATCCTATAGAAATTTCATGAACGTGGGTTCGGTAGTTAAATGACTGAAAATAATATTGTTACGAGCTTCAGGTTCGTGACAATAAAAATTGCCGATAGAATTACCTAAATTAACATTTTAATTTTCTTTACAAAAATTAAAACTTAAAACACTAATAATGTAGCACACTAATTCACTTTATTCCGCTCCGAAGTCGCTTGTCTCGCCAAATTCAATACTTCCCCGATCGCGTATCGCAGCGCCTTTATATAGGGCTCTTCCACGAAAACATCCAGAATATTCAAGTAAATACGCGCGCCAACCGACCAAGCGCAGAAAATTCGAGTCTCAGCTTCTAGAAGCTTAGTTCTTCGTTTCTACATCAGATGGCGCTGTCGCTTGAAAGATTAGTGATGTCATTTTCTAGAAAGCTCTCTCCTCGCTCTGTTACCCGACACTAGATGGCGCTAGTGTCAAATGTCAACTTAGCCGCGCAACAATATGTCATTCAAATTAACGACTGTTTACGGTGACTAGAATAGTCCCAATGAACTGCCTATCTTCCAGTTTCATCGTCATATTTTTTTTGAGTCGATTTTATTGTAATTTTTTTTAGATCCACCTGGTGGTAAATGAATTCTGTGGCCCACAAACATCTACATTTATAACTAATCTCGTACGCCAAGCCATGCTCACTTTCGATCGCGCAATACCAACCTTACGCCCGCCAAGTAGTGATCGAATTAGATCAGAATTATGTAAACATGTCTACCTATGAAAAAACTATTTTTTCGTTTTAAACAAAACCAAAGACACTATGCAATAGATATTAGTATCAAAGACAAAGATATGCTCTTTTATTTTAAACCATAACCTGGCAATGTTTTTTAGAAAAAAAAAAAAAGAAATCACTCTGAACTTCCGGCGTTCCACGTGTCACTTTGATGAAGTTGCTCTGTCTTTTTTATAGAATTTTATATTTGTGTCTGGACTAAAAACGAAAGTATTATACTTTTTACATTTCTTGTAATATAGTCAACACGTAGATATATAATTTGTGGTATAAAAAGTGAAAAGTAAATTGCCAAAAGTACTTCAAATTCCGAAAGGCCTGTTTTGGCGGGCGGGTTATAAATGTGTTATTTTTCAAATTCTCATTTATTTTTAGTGTAAAATGTAAGTAAAAATAGTTTTCCTACATATTTTGAAATAACATGACGTTGTATTTATTTCAAATTCACACGAACATATTTTAGAAATATTGTTCGAAATGTCACAGATAAAATATTATTTTATTTTTTTTTTTAATTTTTTAATATTTTAATATTTTGGTATGAGTAACGAATGGAAACACATAAAACATAAAATATACATATTTCCAAACAATTTCATATAAATTTCTCCAAAAACAAAGGTGTAGAATTCAAATTAGTAGTAATTTTGTCACTAAAATTGAAGTTTATACTACTATTATGCTATACAGTGTAATTTATATACTTTATTACAATTTCTAGCAACCAAAAATAATTTTATTCGATAGTTTATACATTCAACAAGACTTCCTGTAAGTTTTATCCATAAATATTGTCTCAAAGTGAAAATATAGCAAAATTTGCAATATTGCAAAAAATTTCCTAACCTAGAAATTTTCCCGCCAAAAAGGTCCCGAGTGAACGGGAGTGTAACATGTCGCGCGCTGTCAGAGCGTAGAAGTTAAGAATCAAAATGCAGATGCCTTGTCACCCCTGAGAACTAAGATGGAATGCCACGTTTCCAGTAAAAAGGGTCTCCGGTTCTCTACACTCACCATACGAAACACACCAGCATTAAGCTGCTATTTCACGCTGGTGTTCTGTGAGAGCGTGGTTCTACCCCGGTCGAGTCGAACCTTTTATGCTACAATCATAATATTATAGCTGGAGCGGGTCTCTACCACGAAAAATTATTATAGTTTTCTCTTAGAGTAATTGCATGAATTTTATATGAATTTTCAATAACACGACTGCATTGACTATGAAAAAAGGCTCTTGATGTACGTGAAATATAAAAGTTGATAGGACGCGACAATATTACAACGACACAAAAAAGTGGCGCAAACATATATCCTAAAGGGACAATTCCTTATTATTTTAAACGTCAATCCACATTTGGCACTACTGCTAAAACCGAGGAAAAAACCCAAAGCCAAACATCTTATTACTGACTTATTTCCTATAGCCAATAAGAAAAGTTTTTTTCGAGTCACAAACAAATAAATCATTTACAATCATGCATCAAAATATAGCTAGCATACTTGCAAAAAAAGACTTACTAGAACTCACGCTGGAGGAATCGCGAGGTTCAAATACAAATCCAGACGTATTGTGTTTGAAACATTCCTGACGTCCAAGCACAATAAATATGTAAATGTTGCCCAATATATATTAGCATCAACTTGTTGTAGAGATCAACAAAGAGGCGGAACTTGTATTTTAATCAAACAAGGATTAATTTACGAAGAATAAAAAATTTCTTACATAATCATACAATGCAAAGGACATTTGAAGCTTGTGGTATTAACATCCTGTCACTTAAGTTACAGAATCCCCAACTCTGAGCCGAATTTGTTTTAAAAAAATTGGACATGGTTTTATATGAAGCTAATAGGCGGTATAGAAAAGACATAAATATTGTAATTGCAGGTGACTTTAATATCGATACGTTAAGACTAGGGAAAATTAGCAGTAATTTATCAAATGTATGCAAGAACTACAATTTAAAAATACACATCAATAGTCCAACTGGTAAAGGATCTTGCATTGATCATATAGTAGTTAGTTAGTACCAGTTCTGGCTCACTGAGTCAGAAGTAGTGCAACGTTCATCGACTCACGATCCTAAAAAAAAGGTTTTGGCATGCTCTGATCACGAATCTGCGGTCCGGTTATGCGTACGATGCACGGTTCCGGAGATGTGCAGATCAATTAATTCTTATCTAATTGATATCCGGTGAGGGCCTCCACCGTCATTAGCGTCCCATTGTTCTTAACTATTGTTGATTGAACACCGTCATTGTCTATTCGTGCGTCGTATTATCAGTGCTATTGTATTATACTCCTTTGTTCCTAACTACAACGCTAATCTGAATCATCAATAAAATATCTTACCTAATTTTGTTACAATTTTTATTTACGAAATACAAAATCTTATTACTTATTATCTATAAAATAGGAGCGAAACATCTCATCCACTAAAATATCGTTGTACAATGTGTTCCCTGTAAATATACTCGTAAAACTATGCATTGAACATCCCTGAAACTTATGTAGCAAATACATTAAGCAATATTCGCCACAAACTGAAGTCCACTCATTCTGAATCCTATCAACATTCCAGTTCTATCTTTTACAATTCCTTTTTAAAAACTCTAGATGATATCGTACAGGTGCTCGTCAATATGAATCAAAATATTGACCGACGTCATTCGTATCGATATATAAAGCTACCCAATGTGACCCTGGTTTATCATCTGTACCCAAATTGCATATTATATACGTTGGTACGTGGGTGTACATGGGCAGTCTATTAGCAGCATAAACATTATTTTATAGACTGGGGTAAATATTTTTCAGATGTTGTTGTACATCTAGTGTATCCATGATATTACTGCTATTGGTAGATTATTACAGTACAAATCTACTCAATGACTAACATAGGGATGATCAATTATAGTGATTTCTAAATATTAAATTGCATTATTTTGTGTTATACAAAACGTATTTGAGGTCATCAATACACTGAACAAGACACAACACGAAGTAATGGTGAGATATACAACAGAATGTGAAATAAGCTTGTTGACGCATAAAGTTACTATCAATTCCACTGCAGGAATTATTTAGATTAGAATTATTACTTATTGGTACTATATAAGACCAAGCAACTGCAGTCATGGAGTTAGTGTATGGCCGTTTGACCGCAGTGGATCTATCAATACTACATTTGTGTTACTTCAACGCATCAAAGGCCATGGATGTAAGTGTTAATTCTATTGACAAACTTACTTTTGTTTCTGTTATTTTCTTACATGTGCATGATTAAGTGTTAACAAATTATATTTAAATATTGTGTGTGTATATGATTAAGTCGTGGTAGCTCCGATGATTAGCGCAATCTGTAAATTTCACGGTACGCGACCCGGGTTCGATCCCCGCCGGCACCAATTAAATTGTTAATTGCAATTTTAAGTGTTTATTCTATTGACAAACTTACTTTTCTTTCTGTTATTTTTTTACGTGTGTATGATTTAGTGTTAACAAATTATATTTAAATATTGTGTGTGTGTATATGATTAAGCCGTGGTAGCTCAGATGGTTAGCGCAAGCTGTAAATTTCACAGTACGCGTCCCGGGTTCGATCCCCGCCGGCACCAATTAAATTGTTAATTGCAATTTTAAGTGCTGATTTACCACGTGCTCAGCGATGAAGGAAATTATCCTGAGGAAACCTGCATGTCTGAGACAATTTCGAAGACGTGTGAAGTTCGCCAACACTCATTGAGGCAGCGCCGCGGATATTTCCTAGCCATAAATACAAAGACAATAGCAGAAAGTGAAAAAGTTAAAAAATACTTTTTTAACAATGACAGTCATTAGTTGATCATTAGTGAATGTGATTCTGTTTACTTAAATTACAGGAAGACAAGAGCAGAAGGAAGAGATGGGATGATGGGAAGTAATGAAGCATTGTTATGTGAAGTTTGTTGGAACAAAAATATTTTTAGTCACGTGTAAATACTTTCAACTTTTTGGTTCAAAATGACACAAAATCTAAAAGATATTAGATACATCATCGACATGGACGGATTTTACATTACATATCCTCATAAACATTTTCAATGTAGAGAAATGGCTATTCTAGACGTAAAATTATCTAGTAAAAATTATGCGTTTATCGATCATTATTTGTTTCGGCCAAGTTATCCTTTCAATTATTTGTTGCCAAAAGACAAAAGAATTGTTCGTTATTGCGAAACACACGCGCATGGCATTCCGACCGAAGAATTAAAATGTGCCTACAAACAAGAGAACATCATTCCCATATTACATTGGTACATTAGAAATTTGTGCAAAGACGAAGTGATCGCATACAAAGGTGGTTCAGCAGAAAAACAATTTTTAAAAATGTTGACGACGAATGATAGAGTTTTTAATATTGAAGAATACAAATGTCCAAAATACAATGATTTGGTAAATGTCATAAATTTAAACAAGCGTTATGTGTGTAATAATCATATATTTGAAAAAAATAATCACAAAATTTTACATTGTTCTTGTAACGAAGTGTGGGTTTTTTACAAGTGCTTGCTTGAAAATAAAATTTTGAATTAATTATTAGAGAAAAAGAAAAAAAATATATATTTAACAAAAAAAATATTAAAAACGAAGATAAATTATTGTAGTTGAGATAATTCCTGGATGCTCTTAATTAATTTATAATCGGATGTTTCAGTCTTACGCATAAAAATTCTTCCTCCCTTAACCCAGACGAATTTGAATCCTAATTCCTTACCCTTGAGACGTGCAGCTGCGTGTATTGCTTTTTGCGTAGGTGAGAGATGTTCAAGAATGTATACTGGTTTTCTTTCTCCACTAAGTCCAAGATGAGATGAGTTTAACTTTTAAGAAACACTATTAGCTCTTTTATTGAATCTTAACGAAGCTGCTAGAAATTCATCCCTGATTCTGGGCGAGCTAAATTTCACAATAACTGATCGCGGGCGTGGACTATCTCTATTTACTTTGGTGACTTTTGTGCATACGTGAATGTCAGACTCATTTAATTTGTAGTTCACGGTGGCAGCAATTTGTTTAGCAATCGTTATTAAATTCTCAGATTTATGCTCTGGAACGTTTTGTATTTCTAAATTAGTAGCTCGAGAATGCTGTTCTGTTAGCGTGAGTCTGGAATTGAGTTCTGCAATCGAAGATCGTAAGGATGCGTTCTCAGACTCTAAGAGTTTTATTTGTGAGGTGTTAGATTGCACTTCTTGTTTAGTAATTTCTTGCTGTTTCTCAATTGCAGACAAGGAATCAGACACTCGTTTAAACTATCTACTAACTCCTTTAACTTGAGATCAAACTGATTTAAAATATTAATTTTAAAATTATCTAGTATATTTTCTAACTCTTCCCTCACTATGCTACGTATAGATATTGTCGATTCTGATTCCAACGAAGATATTTTTTCTATTCGCCCTCCTCTCCTAGTGTTTACGTTTTGCGATAATTTTTCATGTTCACTAACTGTCGTTTGCTGGTCAACCGCTCTAATTGGGGTGTTAGTATTATCAGTTTTGGGGATCTTACTATGACAGCATGGACACAACCAATTTGACTTATATTCTTCCGTTAACTCCTTGAATGATTTTTGTATACTTACGCAGCTCAAGTGATATTTGTACTTGCATAATTTACATACTAAGCTGTGCGGTGCAGGTCCCAGTCGGTCACAACACCCAAACTTAGATTTAGTTTGCGACATAATATTTTTATTTGGTATAAGTTGTACTATACTTGTTATTAAACGTAGCACGAAGCAAGTTTACTTGCACGTTTGAATGCGGCACTGCAGAGCAACGATGATCGATGACTCATGTACGTTGGCGAGCTCGCTTCACTCAACTATACGTTAATGAATTATTTTAAATTATAAACACTGATATCTCTTTATTCCACTCGAGTTTTTGAAAACAAATTTGGTCAAAATGTAGATTTTCTTCTAAACTTATTAAGAATGTTTTTTATATCACTGAACGATCACTTTTTACCACTGTTTTAAGATTAAGTTTACAGAGCAACGAGCAACAAGTATGTATAGACGCGCACGTCGATCCTCTTTCAATTCCTCCTCCTCCTCTTTCGATTCCTCTTTCTTTAATTCAATTTTTATTTCGTTGACATATTTAGTAATAATTATTGTATTAATAGTATGTTTTGACATGTAATTTCATTGTAACATTCTTAAATTCAATGTATTATTATTTGCATGCTATTTTCATTATGGCGAAACATAGGCGCTCTATCAAACTTGTACCAACTTATAATGCTGTGTTTCTAAGCAAATAAAGAAATTATTATTAATATTATTATTATTATTAAAGGATATCTTAAAATCATAAAGGAAATTACGATCGTAGAATGTGATTTAGATTGAACCCGTTGATTTTAAACGGGGGTCTTAAGTGTCAGCCATTTTGAATAATGAATGTAATTATTTCAATTGTAGGTGATCCATGCGAAGTCGATGGCATTCATGGCACCTGGAAGCTTGATTATTTATGCGATTACGCAGACAAATTGATTAACGAGGAGAAGAAGAGACCGACTGTAAGTAAATTTACCAGTAACGAGGCTTTTTGACGGATTCTATTCTGCTGGGCAGCCTTCGGGAAATTATGACACAATTTTTGTCAAAGTTTTTCTAAATTAATCAAACGTTGTTTTTGGCAAACTGTAAGCAGTGTTGGCGAGCACCCAAAAAGTAATACTTAAACTTAAAGTAAAAAAGTAAAGAAATATTTATTTTTATAAAAGACGAGTCAAGTCTAACTAGGTAGGAACATTGAAAAAAATTAAAAGGAAATAACTTATTTTATATTCCCGACGTTTCGAGCACTTAACAGCGCGATGGTCACGGGGGGAGACTCACTCATTCCTCCCCTGACCATGGGTACTGGTTGCGCGGAAAAGAATGGGGTATACTTATAATTTTGTTCGGGGGTATAGCTCGTCAGTGTCCGTCCTTCCTGTATCCATTCTTTTCACACAATATCCCGTATCCATTCAATCCACATACACTGAAGGGGGTGGGGGATCTAAAATGTGGAAAACGCGCGCCCCACCGAGATGAAGTGGTAAAATGGCTGACCCAATAAAGAGGCACCGCAGCCTTCGAGCGCTCTCTGTCAACCCACCGCTAGTTTCGATCTTATCTCTGTGACAGTCGCGCCACAGAAGTAACCGCCTCAGGTAGTTTGTGTAATTGTCGCGCACCTCCTCTCTTCCAACTCACCTCCAGAACAGAAGCGTCGTCCGCGGCATCAGGAACTCGACACCGGTAGTGCGTTTTCCCTTTTATTTTCTTTTGCTTACTTGAGCCTTTTTGTTTTGTTTGTTCTCCCGTCACATTTTCTCTCCTACCGGCACAAGTAGACTTTTCTCTCGACGCTGGTGAAGCAATAGATTTGGAAGAGCGAGTGCATTGTCCAAGGCTGTCGCGTGCTACGTCAGCCATCTTGTTTTGGGGTATCAGGAAATCGCACATACAGTCCACCTAGTAACATCTCGCATAAAAGGGTTAAGGCCTGACCTGGGAATCGAACTCAGGAACCCCTAAGCCCGTCGCCTAACCAGGTACTGTAAAGTGCTCGAAACGTGGGGAATATAAAGTAAGGTAATAAACGCGTTAAAATCCGTAAAAACTAGTTTTGTTTAAATGTGCAGTGTTCGAGTAACTATATAAAAAATATCTTCTGGGCACAGGCCTCCTCTCATTTCTGAGAGGGTTAACATAAGAATTATTAAGAAAATAACTCTTATTAAGTAAGTATGTAACTATAATAAATACAATATAAAATCTTTTGTTCAAGAGATCAACTAAACACTTAGCACAAACTTTTCATACTTTCAAAGGTAAATATTTACAAAATCAGACTAGAAACTGGAATGACTATTAATAATAATAAATAATAATGTCCTCCAGACGTAATTTCGATTACGGCGACCAGTCTCAACGGCGACTGGCCATCATCACAGGGCAGAAATATAGTGCCCGAGTGTAATCGCAAGCACATGACCATTCTCTATTCCCTTAATCTCATAGTCTGATGGGACGGTAAACCGACACGAACGGAGAGAGATCAGACGCAGGACCAAGCAGGGCTTTACGTGCTGTAAGAGGCACGGGGGTGAGATATCGCCAACTTCCTGGCTCCGGACAACTACTGAGAATTTCTTGAAGGAAAAACTCAACTTTTTTTTGGCCTGACATGAAATTTGAAGCCGGGACCTCACAATTAGCAGTCGCACTACTACAATCACTAGACCAACGCCGCAGTGTCAGGAATGAAAATTAAAATAATTGTAAAAAAGCGCGTATGATTTTAAAGAAAAATTAAAGAGTAAAACCATACGAAATAATGATACAATTAATTTATTTCAAGAGCCGGGGGACCCGGGATATTGCTATGCACAACCGATTCCGTTTAGACTGAACTTCCCTAGTGCCGGCGGGGTTCGAACCCGGATTCGATAGTCGTATCGTAATTTTCGTTTCGTTTTGAGTTACAACTTACAACGGCTGGTTACTCCACTGCGACTTCTGATTTTGTAATTTTGCATGCCTTAAGCCCAAAGCGCGCAGGTATGTTCTACTAGCGCCTAAAAATTAAGAATCCGGCGTTAGGTTGCAAGAAATCATTTCTAACAAACATATTGAACATATAAAAGATATACAAAGCACATTTTCGGAAACATAAATGGTTGTTGGACTTATTATGTTTTTAATAGATTAATTGCTATTTTACATCAAATATCGGTTTTAGTGGCTTATGGTGTAGATTCATCAAGTCCGCATAGAAGGGGTTAACACGATAGCTTTTGAAAATATCAACCGTTCAACTTTATCTATTTTTTAATCTCTTCATCTATCATGTGGGAAGCCATGGAATGTAAATGGCTGTTTAATTTTGTTTTGTTTAGTTATAATTTATTTTTTTCGGCTGAGAAATTCTGAAATTTTCGGTGCCTTGTTGTTGTAGTAATATATTTTACTAAATACAAGTAAACTTTGATTTTTGCGAGACAATCACTCCGGGCCCGGCCACCATCGTGAGTGGGTTACTGTATGTTTACAAAACTGTTTGTTTACAGCACAGCGGCTCGTGATGAAAAATATCGATCGCTGTAAAAATACAAAATATTTCAAAAACCAAATTTGACACATACTTGACCAGGGTAAGATGTTATTATTATTTATATAATCACAGATTTGCATTACAATATATTATTTCGCTAAAAGTACGTAGGATTTATGCATAAATATACTTATACGTCTTGGATTTTATGGAGTAACCTGAACTTCGGTATCTGTTACTGGAACTCCTCGAAGAGTAAAACTAGGTGTGCCAAGTTTGGCTTTGTATTGTAGTTTTGATGAGATCTTACCTCAGGACTTGATAGAGTGATCTGAAGATATACTGTGAATCCTTAATTAAAATACTGGTTATGTCTAGATGAAAAACTTTTTGAAAACGAAATAAAGTTGATGAGAAAAGATATTAAGTCCGGTAAAATAGACTAGTATTTACGATAATGCCTGAGTACAAATACCTAAAAATTAAAGTAATATTAAAGTTGATTTCTGATCGTTTTAATATAATTCTGTTATAAGTTTTTTCAATTAGCAATAATGAAAAAATTTAATCTTATTAATGATAACAAGGTGAAATAAAAAATATTTATATTGAAATTTTTTTCTACATTTTTTCATGATCATATTGAGCATTATGAGTCGTGAACTTTTGGATTTTCAAAACTGTTTTTTATTGACATTTGACATAAATTTATTGGAAAATAAGAAGTAATAGAAATAAGGTTATTAGTGAAAACTTGTATTTATTTAAAATACTTAAAAAAATTGACGTATAACTTAAGCGCTTTAGGCATGCATTTACTTACACATTTGAATTTACCAAAAGTTTAATTTATTTTTATCTTGCATTTATCTTTACTTATGTTTAAAGAAACGTAATCCACACACCAGAATTTTCTCTTATATAGCAGAGGCAGTTTACACACATAAATTGCACAAGAATCAATATCCAGACCCGGAATAACTATTTGTGGGCCATACAGATATTTGTTCGAGGTAATTTGTGTTGAGGGATTCGAACCCGCGGCCCTCAGTGCCGTAACTTATTGCTGAGCCACTTTATAGCCTGCATATATTTGTCCCGGGTCTGGATCTTTATCCTTGTACCATTTATGTTGTAGACAAGATGTAAGAGAATATCATAGTGTCGGACTATGGCTATTTTTAAAGAAAAATGAGATAAACAAAATATATCGGACGTGTTCCTATATTGAAGATGGGTGAGATTACACATAACCGATGAGCATGTATACGCAGGTATATGGATGTAAAGGAGGTTAGAGAGGTGTGTCGGGATCGTGCCCAATGGAAGTCCGTAGTCTCCGCCTACCCCTCTGGGTGACAGGCATGAGTGTTTATGTTATGTTTATGTATTGTTACTGACCCAATTCTAATTGATTTTTCAGTACCGCCTGGATACTAAAGTGAGCATAGTGTGCTGCCCAAATCATCTCTATGTTACAAGGGTTCTTGGTAGAGCCTACTTAGATTCACAAAATGGCAAAATCACGTCGAATAACATTGTAAGTGAGGCTTTTTGATGTTTTTTTACACGTTTTTATTAGCTTCATGTGTATCTCTATCTATGTAACTAAATAAGAATATTTTATGTAATTTTCACCAAATTGTACACGGCCGATTGGCTTGAAAATTTGCATTCGTGTCAAGGATCGATGACTATACAATAACGTAATACCTTTATTTTAAACTTTTATGGTGGCCACTCATGGTCAGTTAAAGTCATCAGTCGAACTTATATCAGTTCGAACGGATTTAAGCCAAAGAAATTTCCACACACACGGATAGTTCAACTGATCAGTCCAAACTAGGACTGTGATATTTTTTTTAATATATCTATAATTATAAATATATCAATGTTGGAGTTCTATACATCGTAAGTTAATATACAGTAAGTCAATATCGGAGTTTTATTAATGAAAAAAAAATCGGCTTTATTTAAAAAGTTTAGTTCATTTATTATATTTATTAAGCGAATTAAATTATAAATATATGAAAATGTTAGATTATAGTATCTATTAACTATTGTTTATTTAAATAAGACGATTATATGTACCAATATTTTTTCGTAAGAGTTTTCAAAAATACTTGTTGTTTTATATGTTCTGCTGTTAAATATGTTTAGAAGTATAGGTGCTACAGATGTAGCTGAAGAAATTAAACATTAAACAGCTCTTTAGATAGAACGGGAGTAAACTGTCTACCCAGCAGACAGTCGGTGACAACTTAACTCAAGTTCATAAGAAGCCTAACCGATCAAAATAACTTGGGGTTTATATTAACATCGAAGCACTTGTTTCGTCCCTTCCTCTAATAGTTTACACGCGCAGACACTTAAGTCACAAAATCGCATCACTTTTACGAATCAAAATCCATTTCCAATCATTGATTAAGCGATTGAAAAAAGAAGCAAAAATCCGTCGACAGTCAAGTTCCCGTCAAAACACACAGTTAGTAAAGTAGTTATAAGTTTCGTAGGTTATAGTAATTTTAATACCACTGAGATAATTTACACGACATATACACGAAATTACATTTATTATTCAGATAAAGCAAATAAATAAACTGGGGAAAAATTAATAGAATAAAATAAAGTACAGAAGATTGGGTAGTAGTAGATTAAATGATTTACGACACAAAATAAAAAATTAAAACCTTTTTATCGAAAAAAAAAAATATCGACTGTCGATATTCATATTTTAACGCTTAGCCCACCGCGCGACCATGGAATCGCTCCGCCACCTGCGTCGAGCATCGAGCGAACGCGCTAATGCTGGTGCTGCACTAACGGGAAACGTCAATACCTATAAACGAAGTTGGCTACACTTGAACGCTCCAGAATTTTTATATTTGTTAAAAATGGTTCTATTAAAACACATTAGGTTTTCCTTCGCCTTTCTAATTCTTCGTTAGTTGTATTAAAAGATAATAATTGGATAATTCGTCGCAAAGCATCATTTCGCGCTGTACGATTCTTAAAACTTTTGAGTCTCAGATCCCACAAACATGGCTCTGTTTGCAGAATCTTAAGAAACGTTATAACTTTTTTATTATTCCGCTCCATCATAGCTATACGTGCGACCTTGTTGTGCTCATTGTGCACAGTCAGACAAACGTAGTGTAGCCGCTACAACGTGTTATTTCGTGCGTTAATCTCTTTGATGTGCCGCTACTCGAGTTATCACCAAACGGCAAACGGCATTATTAATGTCATTGTCAAATTAACGCGTTAAGTCGTGGCCACACCTATAGTCAACGTCCATCAACGCGATATCCGGGTCTGGATTTATATTCTTATGCAATTTATGGTTTGTAAACTACCGCCACGATACAGGAGAAAATCCTAGTGTGGGAGAGGAGGTAACGTGTTTTTAAAAAAAAAGTCTAGAATTAATAAAATAATTATTCGATTTGTTTGATAATCAAATATGTTGAGTGTTACAAAATAATAAATTTATCGTATTGTTTAAGTTATATAACACATATTGGTACACTATATTTAGTTTAGTTTTTTTTATTTTTCTTGTGTTCTCTCCCTTTGGGGGCATACATTTTTTAGAAGTGTCACTCCCATATATTAATAATAATAAAAATATAAAAAATAGTGCCGTCACTGAGATCTCATACACACCTTTAAATTGCACCATCAGAAAGGTGAGATCATAACAGTCGCCTATGTCCTTATGAGCCCTTTCAAATGAGTTCAAACACGATCATCCTATCTAGTGGCGTTACTGAGATCCTATACCCACATTTGGAGTCCACCATTAGCTAGGTGATATCATCATAGTTACCTAGGTCTTCATGAACCTTTTTGAAAATGAGTTGAAAAAAAAAACACGATGGTTCTACGTAGCATCACTAAGATCCTACACCCATCTTCTGAGTCAATTGGAACCGGGCGGTAGGAAACAAGCTTCAGGACGCCGATAGTTTAGGCAATTTTTTTTACAGAGAAAATATTAAATGGTAATTAAAAAAAAACATAAGACCTGCTTTATAGTTAGTTCTGTTACTATGCAAAGTTTTATGATCTTATTTAATGTATTTTATGAATAACAGCGGTTTATAGGTCAGTTTGGAGGTAACTTTGGATTCTTTTTCTATCGAGAAAATTTAACTGAATCATGTTCTCGTCTAACATAGTACTCAAAATTAATCCTTAACTTTACCATATATTTATTTAAAAATTAATGCTGCAATATTTTCGGTATAACGGAGGATCTTGCTAAGCCATTTGAGGTTATATTTCCCCTTAAAGTGATCATTTTAACTGACCGTGTGTGGCGTCCATTATACTATTTCAGTATAAGGGTGACAATCGAGCACATGGTCCACCTGGAGGTAATTTTTATGCTGCGGCCCATAGACATCTACATCTATCCTCGACAACCAATCAAAATGCAAATGCGTTGTCACCCGTGAGTACTAAGAAGGAATGCCTCGTTTCCAGTAAAAAAGATATCCGGTTCTCTACGATTACCATATTATGAAACACTGCAAAAAATTAAGCTCCTATTTTACGATTTACGACGATTTTTATTTATTTTTAATTTTGTTCTGAACAATACAAATTATGTTGAATAATTAAAAAATACAATTGAAATGCTTGACAAATAAATTTACAACTACATAAAATTACAATAAAAATATAAAATAACAATTAATATAAAATGAAATTATATAGAATGCCAATAAATGTAAAATTACAATTATATAAAAATTAAATTCATTACTATAAATAAAATTTTAAGTATTAAATATCACAAAATAATAATAACTATATTCGTCAAAAAAAAATTACATAAAAATTACATACGTACTAGGCGTATTTATCGTAACAGATTAAAAAACAAATATCTAAAATAGTAGACTGTGAAAAACAAACTGAAAGAACAGCTCCTGATCCACGAGATAACAAATCCACAAAAAAAGACACTAGATTTTCTATATTCATACATATGACAGTTACCTTCGTTAGAATAAACTAAAAAATGTTACTGTGATACCCTGTTACTCGCCACAAGCTCTTTCCTCATCTCGCATAGGTTCAACACACAAAAAACCAAATTATTTAAATTAAAACCTAGCAGCTCAGACGAAATAGAGTTTTTATTTCGTCTGAGCCTAGCAGTACCAGTTACTCGACTCCAGTGAGTCAGTAACTCAGACGAAATAAAAACTCGTCTGAGGTCAGTAATTCATTCTTGGGGCGATATACAGTGTGTCCGGGGAAGTAGTAATCAAACTTTAAGTGCGTGATCTATGGACAATTTTATCGATAAAAATACCTTAAGTTAGGGGTTCGAGCCCACTGTTGCTTAGTTACAAGAATTTTAAAAAAAATTCTCATTTTTAGCTTTACCTACAAAAATAGGCGACAGTGCGGGCATATTGACACTGATGACGAGCAATTTGGTGTCATTCGAAAGCTAAGAAGTTAAACTTTCAGTAAAAATATGAAACACACGTGATTGTCATACATTTTGAGAGAGTTAGGATTGATTAAATTAAAAAGCTTATGATATTATTTAATGTTTTTTTCAGTTATTTTAAAATATCAAAAAAACTAGAACATTACGATATCTATTTTTTGTATTGTATGGCTAGTATTTGAGCTGTTCTAAAAATTGATGTCAAAACTATTACTCTAAGCCATTTATTTCCGAAGTTATTGTTAAACAAATGGGACCCTTCCGCAGCGCGCTCTGTGAGCGCGCTAGCCAGGTAGTCGGATTCGGTTTCGGGTATAGAATTTTTACGTTACAGAGACAAATAATATGCTTTCGTCGTATGAAGGAAAAAACGATGATACATCGTACTGTTCTGGACAGAATCTTGAGTTGTGTTTAGTCTGTTTCACAGTTCACACAGTTACATCGATTTTACGCGTCTCGTTATCTTTTTTCATTGTTCCCTGTTTTGTTTGGTTTTCGCCATGCCGCGAGGAGGATACGAGCGCGCTGCGGAGGGGTCCCATTTCTTTAAAAATAACTTCGGAAATAAATGGCCTAGAGTAATAGTTTTAACATCAATTTTTAGAACAGCTCAAATACTAGCCACACAATACAAAAAAAGATATCTTAATGTTCTAGATTTTTTGATATTTTAAAATAACTGAAAAAAACATTAAAAAATATCATAAGTTTTTTAATTTAATAAATCCTAACTCTCTCAAAATGTATGACAACCTCGTGGTTTCATATTTTTACTAAAAGTTTAACTTCTTAGCTTTCGAATGATACTAAATTGCTCGTCATCAGTGTCAATATGCCCGCACTGTCGCCTATTTTTGAAGGTAAAGCTAAAAATGAGAATTTTTTTAAAATTCTTGTAACTAAGCAACAGTGGGCTCGAACCCCTGACTTTAGGTATTTTTATCGATAAAATTGTCCATAGATCACGCACTTAAAGTTTGATTACTACTTCCCCGGACACACTGTATATACGCTTTTACAACAAAATCCCAGAACACATACAAAATTTGATCTGAACAAAGTTCAAAAACTTTATTAAACTAAGTTTGTATAAAAGGGATTATTATAATATTAGGAATTTATGGACGATAAAAACCCTTGGGAAAGGCGGGACCTTCAAGAAAAGAGCTTACTACTTTCTAAAGGGCCGGCAACGCACCTGCAATTCCCCTGGTGTTGCGGTTGATCATGGGCGGCGGTAGTCACTTAACATCAAGTGAGCCGCATGCTCGTTTGCCCCCTCTTCTATATAAAAAAATATTAGGAATTTATGGACGATAAAAACCCTTGGGAAAGGTGGTCGCTACCAAATTATTTCTAATTTGTTTTGTGTGGTTAACTATAACACCATGATTGTAAGCTGTTATTTAAAAAAAATTGTCTCGCTGGGTTTCTTGCTGATTCTTCCCGGGACGGAGGTTATTTTCGAAACCAACCATTACCACTTTTCATTGGTAAATAAAAAAGCGACTTTCAATAAACATTATTTATAATTTATATTGAGTAAATCAAATCAAATCAAAAACATTTATATCGGATTCTTCATCCATAGCTGTTAGTAAACAATTTTAATTTATCCTAGTACAGTAACATTAACATTAACAATATTATTAATTTAATGTATTTAAAAAAAGTAGAAGAAAATAGTAAAAGTAGAAGATATAAGCGTAAAAGTTTCTGTTTCTATTTCAACACTTAGAAAGAGAAGTACCTATCAAGACTGTAGTAACAGACCGCTATTTTGTAACAGGTTTTTGGAACTGTTATGTATGTAGTTATGTTATGTTATGTGGAACTGGAACAAGCGGGACTGATATGCGGTTTCACCCGTTATAGCCCACTCCTAATTCGTACTACAACAATATGGCTGCAGCATGGCTCTACTACGTAGACAATAGCTTGCAATGTCTTATGTTCCATATAATTAATATAATAAAGCGATATTTTGCGGAAATCCAATATATTCATTACACACATACCTCAGACACCTCCTATATAGACCTCCCTTATAAATTTCCCCATAAGAGTTTAAAAAAAATTCCCCAAGTCTCGCAACCCAGTTTTTCTACCGTAAATAGTTGTGGGTGTGTGTAATACCAAGTCGGTTAATTTATTTAGTTCCTACTTAAGGGTACTTCTGACTTAAATTGTTACGTTATTAGCTAGCCCAACAACATCTTATGGTGCCCATATCAATATTAAAAATCTTTTATGTTTTAAATAAATAGATTGACTTGGCCGTTACATGAAAACACAATGTATTTCGCAAGTAATACATAAACTACTGGTTCAAATTGATTGAAATATACCGTGTTAATACAATGCGTGTTTGGTTACTAAAAATTTGAGCTTCTAGTTTTATCCACAACTAAGTTACAGGGGGGTCGAAAATGGCCTGAAGTACTTCGAGAAAAGTATGGTACCGCCGTGCCGCTTTTTTGCTCGACTTGGCGGGGGCACTGCCATGCTCTGAAAAACAACTTTGCGTGCTTTCCGAGGCACGGGAATGAAACACCGCCCAACTCCCTGACTCCGGGCTGCATTAATAATTTGACTTTGACCCGACCTGGGATTCGAACCCGAGACATTATTATCAGTAATCGCGTTTGCAACCACCAGATCAACGAGGCAGTCAATATTTACTGTAAGAAAGGCAATTTGAATTTATATACGTGGGAGAGCCATGCTGCAGTTATATTAGTAGTATAGTTGTAGCACGAATGGGTCGGCTCGACCGGGGAAGGACCACGCTCTCATAGAATACCAGCGTCAAATAGAAGCTTAATGCTGCTGTGTTTCGTATGGTGAGTGTAGAGAACCTTAAGAGAGAAAATTTAGTGAAGGAACTGACAGTCCACCTGATGGTAAGTGATTACTGCAGCCCATATACGGCTGCAACTACCTTTAAACAAAGATGGTTTTTATTATTATTTAATAGGGTGACAAACGAGCACCCAATCCACCTGATGGTAAGTAGTTGCTGCGGCCCATAGACATCTACATCTATCCTCGATTAAGAAGCAAAACGCATTGTCACCCGTGAGGACTAAGATGGAATGCCTCGTTTCAAGTAAAAAGGGTCTCCGGTCTCTACACTTACCATACGAAATACAGCAGCATTGAGCTACTATTTCACGCTGGTATTCTGTGAGAGCGTGGTCCTTCCCCGGTCGAGCCGACCCATTCGTGCTACAACTATACTACTAATATAATTGCAGCATGGCTCTACCACGTGTACCGATGGTCTAAGACACAGGTACTCAACCTAGTTAAGGCAGATAGCTAATATTATTAACTTGACTTTTCAATTTTTCTTTTGTAGATTCTACATTATTAAGCTAAGCTAACGCATAGCTTAAATTTTTATTATCGCATGCTATTTTTATTAGACTTATTGTTACTTTATTTAAATTTTAATCATATTTGTTCATGTATGTAAACATGTGTAATTGGAAATGAAATAAAAATAGTTTATTGTTTATCATTATTTATTTATTATTTATAAAAATCTATTCGTTCGCAGGAATGCCGTTATAATGGTAACTTGCCATTGATATGCTGCACACGCGAGTCCATAAGTAACCGTAGCCCCAACGGTCGTGGGGCGTTTGTCTGAGACCTGCCGAGATAAGAGCACTCAGGCAGCGTGCATTGGTGAGGAAATATTACTTCTGTGTCATATCTATATGTGGTAGAGCAACGCTGCTTTATTATGGTTGTAGCACGAATGAGTCGGCTCGACCTGGAACGCGCTCTCACAGAACACCAGTGTAAAATGCTGTGTTTCATATGATAACTGTAGAGAACTAGAGACATTTTTTACTGTAGACGAGGCATTCCATCTTAATCTTCAGGGGTGACAATGCATCTTCATTCTGATTTTTAATCGAGGATAGATGTAGGTGTCTATGGGTAACAGTATTCACTTACCATCAGGTGGACTGTGAGGAAAATTTTGAAGTGAACATTTTTTTAGGCACGTTGGGCACTTTTGGGATATGGGAAAAAGCAATGATCTCACGCGACCGTCATGCCCAACTACAATTAATAAAATTTTATAAAATTAACGGGTTGGATTTAGAATCGTTTGGCAGGAATTTGGGGAAATAAGGTGTTTTATCTGGTAGAGGTTTGGTCCCCGATTACAATAATACCACTCACATTAAAAGGTAACGCACCGTTTTCGAAAAAATAAATAAAAACTATTATAATCTAAAATGCGTAAAGTATGGAAAATTATACGTTTTTTATTATTAAACTGACTTTACGGCTTTGGGTTCTAGCCCTTCTGAGAAAAATTATACGATATTACTGTGACATCTGGATGGCACACAGAATTTTGTGTATGTGCGATAAGGACGTAGGACTAGTCACATTATTCTACTCACCCACATTCGCACACAATGAATTGAGTGTCAGTGGCGTATCGTCAAAAGATATTTCCGTAAAGACAACTATAATAATAAAGAAAAATTTACCGATTTAATATATGAATATTTATGTATAGGAATTAATAAAACTAATAAATTATGTTTACAAACAATAAAGAAATGATGAATATACTGTGTATCCTATACTATTAAACGACATATATATATATATATATATATATATATATATATATATATATATATATATATATATATATATATATATATAATCGGGATCTCGGAAACGGCTCCAACGATTTTCATAAAATTTAGTGTCCAGGGAGTTTCGGGGATAATAAATCTATCTAGCTAGGATTTATTTTTAGAAAATGTCTTTTTGTCCGTGTTTTTAGGCAATAAAAAACTGCTACAATATCGTTAGAATAAGAAGGTAAATTTTGACAGATTGTTAATGATTATAAATAGCTTAATTGGTATAATGGGCGGTCACAGAATCGTAAAACCCCGGTTCGAGCCCAGACCGACCGACCAACTTTTTTAATTTTTTTTCAAGTTACTTTCTTTTTTGAGAAAATCTATTTTTTCGAGCCCTTTTTTTAGTATTTTTTTAAAAACACGAAAATTTAAATTAAACTAATTGCACTCATGATTTTTATTCAAATAACTACTTCAGTTTTTTCTATTATGTCGCTAAGATCAAAAAATATTATTCATATTTAATCAGTATGTAATTTGTATATAAATATAATTTCCAAAACACACGAATTAAAAAAAACCGAGCGAAAAATACCGAGCAAAGCTCGGTCAACCGGGTACTTATTTCTGAATTGTTTAAAACTGTCTGGGCTGTTAATTAATTTAATACTTAATGTTCGCGACGGCCTAACAACGTTAAGAAACAAAGTTATAAAGAATATTGTTTTTGTATTAATAATGAAATTACCGACAAAACTGAGTGAAAACGTGTATTAATATAGTTATTTAGCATGTTTATAACTCTTAGTATATTTGTATAGAATGTCGTTTTGATAACAAGTAATATAAACTACTTTTATTATATACCAAAAAATCGACCAATCACAGCGCGTCTTATCGTGGAAAGTTTTTAATTAACTGCGTAATAGTTCATACTAAAATAAGGAAAATAATTTTATGTTCTAAAAGAGTTATAAATATGACATTCAATTAGCATATGGCTTATAGATTAAAGAAGTATAGGGATATTTTTGTATAATTAAACGAATTTCGTAGTTATAGAAAAATCAAAGAATCAATGTACCCAAATATTATGAAAATTTTGGACATTTCGTTTAATAACTTTTTATATTGTTAATATTTTGAGTAACCTTTATGATCTACTAATAAAGTACCAGACTACCGATTTAATGATGTATAGCATGTTAGTGTAGCAATTAGTTTTGTATAGAAAATATTGCAATTTATGCCATTTGTATAGAGAAAAGTTTATGCAATAAAGAGGCAAACGGAAAATGGCAAGCGGCTCACTGCAAAGTATTGCTCAAGTCTACCTTAGGGGCTCGGGACCCAGTACCAGTAGTAGTGTGAAGAACTACCAGTGACAGTGAAGTGAAGTGAGTGGTATCCGGTGGTAGCTGAAGTGACTAGTAGCAGTATATAGTGAATAGTGAAAGTGTTAGCTAGCCGAAAAAGGTCGTAACTGACATTCGCAGTTACATATCGTGAAAGTGTTAGCTAGCCGAAAAAGGTCGTAACTGACATTCGCAGTTACATATTATAGTGAAAGTGGTAACTGATATCCGCAGTTACACAAGTGATAAAATCAACTAGTTTAGTTGATAATAGCTGCTAGTCAGTAGTGTTAGAAAACCAGCTACTACCAATAGATCTTTGATACCACCGTACAATTTAAAGAAATCTTTCGAAATATACAGTGACCAACCAATAGTGAACAACCGTAGTTTAACAACCGTGATCGATAGTTATAGTTATAAAATTTCGCGACTAATCAATCAGTCGAACCGCTGGCCACTACCTTGCTATTTGTATTTGTTAATCGTGCATTTTGATTTGAACCACAGTCCACAATACCTCAGCGGCACCCACAAAGACGGCGGTGAAAGTACCCACCGGAACCTATAGGTGTAGGACGTGAGCGACTCGCGAAGTATTTTCGACAACATTTACTCCGGAGAGTTTCGCCCGTCCGGCACATTCGTTGGTCCTTCGAGCCGGATATATCCGTTTGTATTTCGGAACCGGGTAAATAGTCACCACCGTATTAAAACCGCAGATTTTTCAGATTCGAGATGCCGATCACCCGTTCGCAAGGAAGGGAAGCCAAGGCGTGGACCGTCGGTCTGGAAGGAGGTTCGTCGGCCAGTAACGCCGCCGTCCACCACCAGACGCCACCACGCTCACCGTCAACGGTGGAGGGCGCTGAGGCGCCATGCTGCCCCCCCGAGGGGGGGATACCCCTGCCCGCGCCGACCACTACGGCCCGCACAATGAAGCAGAGGGAACATTTAGAAGGCAACGATGACTTTAGCCGTGCATCATCGCCAACAGCCCGGGAAGACACCCACAACGAAGAGCCACCGAGGGGCCACACCGATTGCAGTACGAAGTCAAAGAAGACTGTTCGGCCCAATAGAAGAATTTTGAAGGCTCGTGAAGAAGTATTGAAGATCAAACTAGAACTTGCGCAGATCTCTTTACAGATGGCTGAAGAAGCAGACGAATCAGACGACTATGATGAAGATGGTCACTCCAAAAGTGAGTACGTTCGATCTTGGCTCGAAAACTCTGTAGCCAAACAAAAGTCAAATCAAGGCGCAACCACCGGAGGGAAGGCCCCATTTAATAAAACTGTCACAAAACCAACCCCGGACGTTGTCGACCTCAGTGAGCCCCAAAAGGAGCTCACGAACCAGGATTCCTATCCAGAAGACGTACAAAGGGATCCCATGCCACAGAAGCTCAGCCAGGAACCCGCCGTTAATGAAGACAGGGGGCTCCTACCGATTGTATCAGAGCTCACCAACCAGGATTCCTATCCAGAAGATGTACAAAAGGATCCCAAGCCAAATAAAGCTAGCCAGGAACCTGTCATAAGTGAAGACAGGGGGCTCCGTCCATTTATATCGGAGCTCACGTCCGCTATAGCCGCGCTCGCTGACAAATCAAAGTTAGAGAGTGCGCCACTATCGTCGCATACTTTCGCAGCGTCGAAAGCTATAATGACACTGCCAAGCTTTAGCGGAGCACATACCGAGTGGCTTTCATTCCGTGCCATTTACGAAACAACCCGAGGCTACTTCAATGACATTGAAAACACAGCTAGACTAAGACGAAGTCTACAAGGAAGAGCCTTGGAAACAGTCAGTTCAGAACTCATCGGGCATGCTAAGCCAGATGAGATTATGCGAGAACTGGAGCTACAATTTGGGCGTCCAGATTCAATTGCGCAAGCAGAAACCGAGAAGTTACGAGGATTAGCACGCTGTACAGAAGCGCCCAGAGACATCTGCACATTCGCGAGCAAAGTGAGGGGAAGCGTCGTCACTCTTAGAGCCCTAAAGCGAGATCATTACCTCGTCAACGCAGAGCTGCTACGACACCTCACCGACAAACTGCCAAACTCTATACGTGCCCAGTGGTATAGAATCTACACTGAAAAATATGACTCTAGACCAGACCTCGGCTGCTTCAGCGATTTTATTACCGAGCAAGCTCGCTTCTGCAGTGCATTTGCTCCTCCAGAAATTATTAACGAAGCACAAAGCAATCGTACAGTACATAGAGCACACGCGGCTACTACTAAGCCGTCTCCGAAATGCAGAGTGTGCGAAAAGGAGGGTCACTACGGATCCGAATGTAAAAAATTTAAAGGAGCTGATATTAACAAAAGATGGGAACTCGCAAAGCAAAATAATTTATGTTTCCGCTGTTTACGCTATAGAAATCAGACACACAAATGCAAAACAAATAAGTGTGGAATAGAAGGATGCACCGCGACACACAATCGACTTCTCCATAACAATACAAAGGAGAAGACCGAGGTCAAACAAAAAGAACCTCAAGAAACTGTTGCTAACTCATTCGGTGTGTCAAAGCATCAAGCCTATTTAAAAATAATTCCAGTGCGAGTAATTGGACCGGCGGGAGCTGTAAACACACACGCCCTGCTGGATGATGGGTCAACAGTTTCACTAATGGATGAAGAGATCGCCAAACAAATTGGAGCTAAAGGGCGGTTCGACCCGTTTAAGATTACCGCTATCGGGAACACTACCCTCGATTCACCGGAATCCCGAAGAATCAAAGTATCGCTGAAGAGTCTCCACAGCAAAAGGGTGCCATTCAGAGCACGCACGGTCGCAAGCCTAAACTTGGGGCCACAGACTGTGCGTGCAGTAGACATAACCAAGTGCAAACACTTGAAAGACCTAAAGGAGCAGCTAATATATGACTCTGGTAACCCAAGGATCCTAATAGGACAGGACAATTGGAGACTTCTGATAGCCACTCAAATCCGAAGAGGTCCGCCGCACCAGCCAATCGCCTCGCTCACAGAATTAGGATGGGTGCTACACGGGGCACACACTAAAGCCCCGTATCAGCGCGTCCACGCGGCCAATGAGCTGCACAAGAGCGAGGAAACTATAGATGACCAACTCCGCGAATATTTCGCGCTGGAATCTCTCATCATCAATCCGAGAAGACCAGACTCCGACCCAGAGAAGAAAGCTGAAGATATACTAAATAGCAGCACCCGTCAGTTACAAGACGGGTACACAGAAAAAGCGCTTCTCTGGAAGGAAAAGGATATCGAGATGCCTGGTAATTATGAAACAGCAATAAAACGGCTCGTTTCCATTGAAAGAAAATTAGATCGAGACGAAGATCTAAAAAGGAAGTATGATGAACAAATGAATTCCCTTTTACAAAAAGGATACGCCGAGATAGCACCGAAAACTAGCACACCGGGAAGAACATGGTACCTACCCCATTTCGACGTCCATAACCCAATGAAGCCGGAGAAGTTTCGAATAGTACACGATGCCGCAGCCAAAATAAAGGGGGTGTCGTTGAACGACTTCCTGCTCACGGGTCCAGACCTACTGCAATCACTACCAGGGGTCATGATGCGTTTTCGCCGCCATAATATCGCTGTCTCCGCGGACATAGCCGAAATGTTCATGCAGGTTAAAGTTAGACCCGAAGACAGAGATGCCTTAAGATATCTCTGGAGAGGGGATCGACGTAATGAAGCTCCACAGGAATATAGAATGACGTCGATCATTTTCGGTGCAGCCAGTTCACCCTGCACAGCCATATTCGCTAAGAACTGGAACGCTAAAAAACACATAGACAAGTATACAAAAGCCGTAGAAGCTATCATTCAAAACCACTATATGAATGACTATCTCGATAGTTTCCAGTCTCTGGAAGAGGCAAAGCGAATATCGAAGGAAGTACGCGACATACACAAAAACGCGCACTTCAAATTAAGAAAATGGGTTTCCAACGCACCAGAAGTTGTAAAAGAATTAGAACCTGCCCATGAAGCATCTGAGTCAGTCGATCTGGGAAACAAAGGAACCGAGGAAAAGATACTCGGATTAATCTGGAAACCGGGTACCGATCAGCTGAGCTTCAACCTAAAGCTCACTCGACTTCCAATCAATTTGCTGCATAAAACACCAACCAAGAGGGAACGTCTCATACGGTGCGTGAAGACGGCACTATACACCGTCCTTCATGAGAGACATCCGCATGAGGAAGTATTAGCCACGCTGCTCTGCGAGGTGGAGTACACAGTAAATAGCAGACCATTGACTCACATCTCTGTAGACAGCGACGATGACGAATCCATCACGCCAAATCACTTCCTTTTAGGAGGATCTGCGAGATTGCCGACACCTGGAGTATTTGATGAAAAGGATATAAATAGCAAAAGACACTGGCGACGCTCCCAGATACTCGCTGACATGTTCTGGCAGCGTTGGGTCCGAGAGTATTTACCGGAACTTCAAAACCGGCGGGAGGCCTATGGGCGAGGTCCCAATCTCCAGGTGGGCGATCCAGTCCTCATAGCTGACGGCCAGTTACCTCGTAACACCTGGCCACGAGGGAGGGTGGAAGCTGTTTACCCCGGTGCGGACGGACAGATCCGCACTGTGGAGGTACGCACAGCAAACGGCCTAATCAAGAGACCAACCAGGAAACTCGTGCCGCTGCCGAAGTAGAAGCAACGTCGCTCACCGAAATGGATGCAGCGCCGCTGTGAGAAAATCGTCGCGACGCTGCACGGCGGGAGAGATGTTCGCGACGGCCTAACAACGTTAAGAAACAAAGTTATAAAGAATATTGTTTTTGTATTAATAATGAAATTACCGACAAAACTGAGTGAAAACGTGTATTAATATAGTTATTTAGCATGTTTATAACTCTTAGTATATTTGTATAGAATGTCGTTTTGATAACAAGTAATATAAACTACTTTTATTATATACCAAAAAATCGACCAATCACAGCGCGTCTTATCGTGGAAAGTTTTTAATTAACTGCGTAATAGTTCATACTAAAATAAGTAAAATAATTTTATGTTCTAAAAGAGTTATAAATATGACATTCAATTAGCATATGGCTTATAGATTAAAGAAGTATAGGGATATTTTTGTATAATTAAACGAATTTCGTAGTTATAGAAAAATCAAAGAATCAATGTACCCAAATATTATGAAAATTTTGGACATTTCGTTTAATAACTTTTTATATTGTTAATATTTTGAGTAACCTTTATGATCTACTAATAAAGTACCAGACTACCGATTTAATGATGTATAGCATGTTAGTGTAGCAATTAGTTTTGTATAGAAAATATTGCAATTTATGCCATTTGTATAGTGAAAAGTTTATGCAATAAAGAGGCAAACGGAAAATGGCAAGCGGCTCACTGCAAAGTATTGCTCAAGTCTACCTTAGGGGCTCGGGACCCAGTACCAGTAGTAGTGTGAAGAACTACCAGTGACAGTGAAGTGAAGTGAGTGGTATCCGGTGGTAGCTGAAGTGACTAGTAGCAGTATATAGTGAATAGTGAAAGTGTTAGCTAGCCGAAAAAGGTCGTAACTGACATTCGCAGTTACATATCGTGAAAGTGTTAGCTAGCCGAAAAAGGTCGTAACTGACATTCGCAGTTACATATCGTGAAAGTGTTAGCTAGCCGAAAAAGGTCGTAACTGATATCCGCAGTTACATATTATAGTGAAAGTGGTAACTGATATCCGCAGTTACACAAGTGATAAAATCAACTAGTTTAGTTGATAATAGCTGCTAGTCAGTAGTGTTAGAAAACCAGCTACTACCAATAGATCTTTGATACCACCGTACAATTTAAAGAAATCTTTCGAAATATACAGTGACCAACCAATAGTGAACAACCGTAGTTTAACAACCGTGATCGATAGTTATAGTTATAAAATTTCGCGACTAATCAATCAGTCGAACCGCTGGCCACTACCTTGCTATTTGTATTTGTTAATCGTGCATTTTGATTTGAACCACAGTCCACAATACCTCAGCGGCACCCACAAAGACGGCGGTGAAAGTACCCACCGGAACCTATAGGTGTAGGACGTGAGCGACTCGCGAAGTATCTTCGACAACATTTACTCCGGAGAGTTTCGCCCGTCCGGCACACTTAAACACCCAGCAATACTTTCAGTTGTAATAGGTTAGATGGTTGTGGCGGGAGCAAAGGCAACCTGACTTTATAGATCTTATCGAATCTGTACTAAAATTAAATCAGCACGCTCCGCATCCACGTAGTCTTGTCTGCCCTATTCGTAGAGTGTTTTTATAAAGCCGTCAGTCCTGCTCGTCATAGCAAATCAAAGGCACCTGTGTGAGTCGTAGTGCGCTTATATATTACATTATATATTATCATATACCTTTAAACGAGCAATTCTTGTATATATATATAATCGAAATCTCGGAAACGGCTCCAACGATTTTCATAAAATTTTGTGACCAGGGAGTTTTGGGGGCAAGAAATCGATCTAGCTAGGATTTATTTTTAGAAAATGTCTTTTTGTTCGTGTTTCCAGGCAATGAAAAACTGTTACAATATAAGAAGGTAAATATTGACACCGTGTTAATGAACGTAATAGCCCAAGTGGATATCGAGCGGTCGCAAAATCGTAATGCCTTGGTTCGCATCCTATCTTCGGTCCGATTATTTCCCTTTTTTTCAAGCCACCTTCTTTTGTGAAAATATCTATTATTTTGAGCCCTTTCTTTTAGTATTTTTTTAAAATACGAAAATTTTAATTAAATATTTTAATTTTAATTTAATTGCATTCATGATTTTTTAATCAAATAACCAGTACAGTTTCAAAAAAAAAAACGAGCAAAGCTCGGTCATCCGGGTACTGTTCATAATTTAAAGTAATTATAAGTGCTAATACTTTGGTGTTTTGTTGAGTACAAGAGTGAGCGAAGCGAGCTCGGGACTTAGGGCACCCCCCACTCGGACAGGTTAGGTTTGAAGGGGATGGCGAGGTCGAGTGAGCGAGCGAAGCGAGCGAATAGACCCCGCCATCCCCTTCGTGGTTATTTTTTTGTAAACCACTTAGAAGTTGGAGCGCCGCGAAACGGGACTCCGTCGACCGGGCTTCCCTCGACTGCGCTACGTGGTGCTTCCCTCCCCCAACTCTCTCCTCCCACAAATCAGATTTATAGTCAAAAACATTACAAAAACATAACCTCAAAATGAGAATTTAGAAATGTGTAAAAAAACTAAGCATGACCGACATGAGGTGGAAGTGGGGGGTGACTCTACAACAACCCCCTTCCCTCTCCCCACCTCCAACCCCTAAATTCATTTTGAGTTCTCATTTTGAGGTTAATTCTATGGGATTTCCTTTTTGATTTTTCTAAATAACGGTGCATTACCTTTTAATGTGAGTGGTATTATTATAATCGGGGACCAAACCTCTACCAAATAAAAAACCTAACTTCTCCAAATTTCTGCCAAACGATTCCAAATTACAACCAAATTAACATTTATTTACCACCATGATAAAAATATTTTCTTAACAAATCAAAAATAATGTTTACAAGTTTGTGAAGTTTAGAGATTTTCACTTCTGACGTGCAGTCCTACGACTGACAGTTTTTTCATTCTTTTATAGCTTTGGGATTACGAAACTCGCTTATTGAACCTAGTGGCTTGTTTTAGGAAACATGTTTTGGTCCAAATTTTATCTCATATGTTTAAAGTAAAAGAGAAGGTTGTGAGAGTATTCTAGGAAAGAGAACGAGTATAGAAATTAAATAATAATAATGTCCTCTAGTGGTCCAGCCGTGGAAGCTCAGATGGTTAGCGCTCGCTGTAAATCATAAAGTACGTGAGCAAACCGGGTTCGATTCCCGCTGGTACCAATGGAGTTGTTGATTGCAATTTAAGAACTTATTTACCTCGAGCTTGACGGTGAAGGAAAACATCGTGAGAAAACCTGCATGTCTGAGAAATAAGACAAAATATATTTCGATGTCATGTGAAGTTCGCAACCACGAATTGGGGCAGCGCGGCGCACACTTCCTTGCCCTAAAACCCTCTCAGAAATGAGGGGAGGCTTGTGCCCAGCAGTGCGACGTATATAGGCTGTAACTTTAACTTTAACGTCCTCCAGATCGAATTTCAGTCACGGCAACCGGTCTTAACTGAGACTAGCCATCGCCACAGGACAGACTTATAGTGTACGAGTGTGCCCAAGCGCAGGTGGCACCGGCAAGGCACAAGGCACAGGCTGAAGCCGTACTCAGGTGCAACATCGTTAAGCTTCCAGACTTCGCACTATCACTGAGAAAATATTACAGAAACAACTAATTGACTGATGATGATTTCTTATATTTATGCGAACAATACACATTGAGTAAAATAGCCTTTGAAGATTTTATCGCGTTTAATTTGCTTAATTTTAATACCCTACGTTTCGGGCGCTTTCCAGTACCCATGGTCACGGGGGACTGAGGTGCTTGACGCCCCGATGTCAGGGGAAACCTGGAGTACCTTCAGCTTTTTAATTATTGCATTTGTACCGATCTACGCAGAACGAACTTACTGTGTCTTGAAGTTCAGCTATTCAGTCTCGCACTGGGGTTGACTAAATCTAGTCCTGTTTAATCCCCAGAAGATACAAGTTTGTGTGTTTACCGCTAAATAAAACCTCTTCGTCGTATCTCCTCAGTTTCAAGGCACTCCTCTTGTTGCCTCAGCCGGTATCGGAATCTTCGGCGTCGACATATCGAGTGACGTACAGTTTCGTGGTTACTTGGAAGAGAAGGCGAAACCGACCTCTAAACAGCTTGGCGTACTAAGCAGAGCGGGACAGTATTTCATGCTGACTCACCGCCTGCAACTTTACAAGGCGCAGGTTCGGCTTCGGCCGCACATGGAATACTGTTCCCATCTCTAGGCCGGGGCTCTCCAGTGCCAGTTCCTTCCATTTGATCGCATCCAGCGCAGAGCTGTTCGAATGTCGGCGACCGAGCTCTTTCCGATCGGCTTGACTTACTGGAACTGCGAAGAGATGTTGCATCTCTTTGCGTATTTTATCGCATCTACCACTGGGAGTGCTCTGAGGAATTGTTCGGACTAATTCCAGCCGCACAATTTCACCATCGCACATCGCGACAAAACTCGCGCTACCATTCATGCCATCTGGATGACTGGCGGTCCACCACGGTGCGATTTAAAGGAAGTTTTATTCCTCGCACAACTTCCTTATGGAATCGACTACCACCAGAGATTTTTTCGGACCGATACGACTTAGAGACCTTCAAGAAAAGAGCCTACTCCTTTTTAAAAGGCCAGGAACGCATCTGCAATTCTGGTGTTGCAGCTGTTCATGGGCGGCGGTAATCACTTACCATCAGGTGAGCCGTATGCTCGTTGCCCACTCTCCTATAAAAAAAATGACATGGGGTTTTAGATATTATTACACCGCCACTACAAGGTATATGTATACACAAGAGATATATTTATCCTGTTATATTTCAGCATGCTACGCAAATGCTCAACCAGTCGAGGATTCAATATTTTGTCCCCAGAACAATGCCCTCGAAATAGCAGAAGTGGAGCCCGCCAAAATCGAAGAATTTACACATATGGTATGTTGTTTATAATATATTTTTTAAATAACTGTGTTCAAAGCTAACAGTCTGATAGTTGAGCACCTGTTGCTATAGGTTAAGGGTGACAACAACTTTACCATTCACCAATCTGCGTTAAGAGGATATAGTAAGTCAGCTCAAATTCTAATTTCGCCCCCACTTCCCCGCGCGTCGTATGCTATGTACCGACATGTTTGTAATCACTAATACTGTAAGTAGATAGGTAGTTAGATACTTATTTCATTAGGTTTTATCATATTTATGCCTTTCTTAACGCCAACCCAGTCGCTTCTTATTTTTATTACGGTTATTTCCCATTTTAATTTTACGTCGTCCTGTGCGTAATGTGTATTCTGATCGTAAGCGACACAACTTCTCCCTTCAAAGGCCGAAGCGAAACTGACGGGGCGGCAGGAATCAAGCTTCAAGATGCCGATAGTTTAGGTAATTTCTTTTTACAGTGAAAATAGTGGTATTTAAAAAAAAAAGTAAATAACATAAGCACTGCTTTATAGTTAGTTCAGTTAGTATGCAAAGTTTCATGATCTTATTTAAAGTATTTTGTGAATAACAGCGGTTTATTGTTTAATTTGGAGGTAACTTTGGAATTTTTTTCTATCGAGAAAATTTTACGGAATCGTGTTTTCGTCTAACATAGTCATTAACATTAATCCTCAACTTTTACCATATATATATATATATATATATATATATATATATATATATTTCAAAATTAATGCTGCAATATTTTCGGCATAACGGAGGTTCTTGCTAAGCCATTTGAGGTTATATTTACCCTTAAGCTGCTATTTTCAACCCCCGCCGCAAAAAGAGGGGTGTAGTAAGTTTGACCGCTATGTGTCTGTCTGTCTGCCTGTTGCAGTTTTTTAATTTAAAAGCAAATTTTTTAGCGGTGGTTCCTCCCATTAATTTTGTAAGGTCTAGCGAACTTTTTCCTGTCCCTTTCTTGGTTCGTTTCCGATTGTGGTTCGCTTACAGACGTGCCCTCTACTTCACGGCTCATCCTAGGTTGGGGCGTTGTGTTGAAGGGTGGAACAAAGGAGAGTTCAGTTTTCCAAAATGTCGATCTCCATCCAATTTGTTCATACTATTAGCCAGAGAAATATTCGGTCACCCCCGGCAGGGCTCCGCATGTCGAGGGATGGGCTAAAATACTACCCAAATCGCCCTGGTCTCGGGTAGGCACCGTTTGAGATTGAACCCCCTCCCCCCCCCCTCGGCAATGCATCAATCGGCACGGTACTCTTGACACCTTGGATTGGGTTAGGATGGAAAAATGGGTGGGATAAAAGGAAAAGAAAAAGAGGATTGTCTGAGTATTTCTGTTTTATCTGTTACCTATTGAACCAGACCAAATAACAGGCGGCAATCACGTGAAGGAAGAACTCCTCGGACTTGCCCTGGGGATCAACATAACCTGAGCTCTCCCCCAGAGTCATTCGCCAAACATTTGATGCCATTGCATTGGTTCCACGGAATATTAAAATGATTAAAAACTATTATTCCGTGATTGGTTCTGATACAAATTATACGTTTTGCCACGTTCTCTTGTATTTTACATTTCGCGGAGGCAGTTATGACAAAGCTAGATAGATATCACGACTTCCGATAGATAGCGGTACATGAAAATACGAGAGGAAGTGAGAATAAAATATAATATTTACCTATACTTGGTAAAGCCATGTTGCAGCTATATTATGGTTGTGGCACGAATAGGCCTGCTCGACTAGGGAAGGACCATGCTCTTACAGAATACCAGCGTGAAATAGCAGCTTAATGTTGGTGTGTTTTGTACGGTGAGTGTAGAGATCCGGAGACCCTTTTAACGGTAACGAGGCATTCCATACTAAAGCATCTATACACCATCAGGTGGACTGTGTGATGGTCACCATTATTCTTTGTAAGAAATTTGCTGAGATGGTTACTTCGACTTGCAGAGAGAAATGAAATAAAATGATGTTTTTATAAAAAGTGACAAACAATCTTGCAGTTATTTCAGTCCATGGGCGTATGCAGCCAAATTCACGACCGAGTCGTCATCGACGACCGAGTTCTTTCTGATCGGCTCGATTCACTGACGCTACGTAGGGATGTTGCATCCCTTTACGTTTTATATCGCATCTACCACGGCGAGTGCTCTGAGGAATTGTTCGGATTAATTCCAGCCGCCATATTTCACGAACGCACATCGCGTGAAAATTCATGATAACATCCTCATCATCTGGATGCTTGGCAGTTCACCACTGTTTGTTTTACTAGGAGTTTTCTTCCTCGTACAACTTCTTTGTGGTATTGTTTACCACCGGCGATTTTTCCGGACCGATACGACTTAAGAAAAGAGCTTACTCCTTTGTAAAAGGCTGGAAACGCTGGAACACTAACGCACCTGCAATACCAGAGGTATTGCAGGTGCGTTAGTGTTCTGAGGACTAAGATGGAATGCCTCACAACGAGTGATAACACTGCCTCTCTACAGCCTCCGGACTTAACAGAAGTGCATGTACCGTTAAATGAGTAGGAGAATGACACTTACCAAGATGGACTCTTTTTTATAGGATAGGGTGACAAACGAGCACACAGTCCACCTGATGGTAAGTGGTTGCTGTGGCCCATAGACATCTACATCTATCCTCGATTACGAATCAAAATGCTGATGCGTTGTCACCCGTAAGGACTAAGATCGAACGCCACGTTTCCAGTAAAAAGGATCTCCGGTTCTCTGCAGTCACCATACGAAACACAGCAGCATTAAGCTACTATTTTACGCTGGTATTCCGTGAGAGCGTGGTCCTTCCCCGTTCGAGCTGACGCATTCATGCTACAACTATACTACTAAAATACATAACTGCAGCATGGCTCTACCACGTAAACCCTAACAGAAAAAGTGTCCAACCATCTAAATAATAGAAATTTCGTTTATCAAACGTCAACAATGTTTTAAAATCCCGTTTCAAAATAAGATTTTTTGCCTGTGGAGAAGATACGTCGCTGGTATCCTTTTTTATTCCCCGTACATCTTCCTTAAATTTTAATGTCCTTGATTTCAGTACTCAATAATAATAATAATAATGTAAAATTTCGGTCACGACGACCTGCCTCAACTAAGACAAGCCATCTGCGCAGGGCAAAATTATAGTACACGAGTGTGTGCACCACCACAATAACTGAATTTGGTCCCTACCCGGAATTCAAACCCGAGACCCCATGATCAGCAGCTGCCTTTTACGACCGTTAGACCATTGAGGTAGTCAGTACCTACTGCAGGATCCTTGTTCCGATGTTCGGCAGTAAAGGTACATCGTGAGAAACTTGCATATATGCGTAATTATATCTATCAATGTGTCCATCTATGGGATAAATACAAAATGTAACAGAAACCCTGTGGTCCTTTAAATGCGTCATAAATCAGAAATAGTATTTAAACGTATAGAAATAACTATACTTAGGAAAAATAAACCATAGAGAGTTGTTACTAAATTAAAGATAAAAAAAAATATTTGCTAATTGTATGTGGTTTTATGTAGAGATGTTCGACATCGATTAGATTAATCGAATGATTGACTAATCGCTTCTTAAATTTTTGCGACTCGATCGATTAATCGTAAATTGAATACACCGATTACTTTATGTCAATTCATCGACTTTCACGATATTAGAAAAAAATTGTTAACATTAGCAGTATGATAACATCTTTGTTATTTGCCAAATTCCTTTCAAGTATAGAAAAAAAGGTGGTCGTTTCATTCGACAATAATAATTTTTGGCTTTGTTTATTTGTGTTGTTGTTTGTGGGTGATTTTAGTTAGGAAATTTCCTTTATTGCCAAGAGAGTGTGACACTTCAATGATTATAAGGTATATAATGCGATTAAAACGATTAAAACCTTGTCCATTATTTCAACATCGGTGCCTTCTGAAAAATTATTTTAAGACGCTGGCCAGATCGCTACTGGTATGAGAAATATACTGACTGGTTCTCATCTTTATACATTAATTTTTTTTGACATAAATATACGAAAGTCAATTTAAATGGTGTTTAAAATTAAATAAATATTTTTCTTTAAGACTAAATTAATATTTTCATTTTATTTGTTGGTTAATTTTATTGTTTAAATTTACCGAGAATACTTTTCTTCAATAAATCGATTGATCGATATTAATATGTTGATTGCCATTGATCGATTAATTGATAACGGCACAATTATTGAATAATCGATTATTTCGCCATCGATTTTCATAAATAGTTTTATTACCTCTAACGGATACGCGCATCGGTTAAGCACGGTGTTTGACAATACTCTTACTACCGGGCCAATGCAGAGGCAATAATACCGCATACATCGTCGACGACCGAGTGCTTTCCGATCGGCTCGATTCACTGGCGTTGCGAAGAGATGTTGCATCTCTTTCCGTATTTTATCGCATCTATCACGGGGAGTGCTCTGAGGAATTGTTCGGATTAATCCCAGCCGCCAAATTTCGTGAACGCACGACACGGCAAACGTCCCGATACCATCCACACCATCTGGATGCTTGGCGGTCCACCACTGTACGTTTCACAAGGAGTTTTCTTCCACGTACAACCTCTCTGTGGAATAGTTTATCATCGGCGATTTTTCCGGACCGATACGACCTGGGGACCTTCAAGAAAAGAGCTTACTCCTTTCTAAAGGGCCGGCAACGCACCCGCAATTCTCCTGGTGTTGCGGTTGATCATGGGCAGCGGTAGTCACTTAACATCAGGTGAGCTGCATGCTCGTTTGCCCCCTCTTCTATAAAAAAAAATACAATTTGCAAATAAAATTTTATTTATCTTTTTTATAATCGAGATTTTTTAGCAGTTATTATTGTATTCAAGATTTTCCGGTTCCGGTGCTTGTAAATGTTAGACGCTTTTGTGCAACGCTCCCGTAATTTACGAAATAACACTGTTAAACATCACTATTCAGGAAACCAGAGTGAACTCAAAGTTATTTTGTGTGTGTGTGTGTGTGTGTGTGTGTGTGTGCTTCAAAATACATTGGAAACACGAAACGAAACGTTGGACAAAGTGCAAAAATACTATAGAAGCAGGAGTGAGGTTAACTGTTATAATAGAAAACGTGTTTATATGGTAAACTGTAATGGAGAAGATAACAAGGTTACAATATTAAACTTTTAAGTACGTAGGTAAAATGTCTAGACCAAACACATAATTCTAGTTTTTATTTCACATCGATCGGTGCACTATTACCGAAGTTATAGGCGTGGAAAGTTTACGTACATTTTTAAAATCTCGCCCGTGCCCGCGAGTAGCGTGTGACGTCATAGATTCCATGCGGCCGCGCCGCCATACCGTTCCAGCGCGCCGATCATACGTTTGTAGTCATTGAGTTTAATATATATCAATGTTTGTAGTAATATTTAGCGGGTGAGTTATTTGCCCTCGTGCGCTCTGGTGTTTTTAAGTATTTAATGATGGAAGAAGGGTTTCAAAAGGTCAATCTGACAATCTTTCAATAGTCCGTGACATGATGGTGGCGGAATATTTTCTAAGAAACAAAGATTTTGTCACGGCTGAAATACGCATAAGAATAAGATAATATTTTATAACCTAGGTATCCATTATTACATTAATACTTCTGGGTTTTATTTGCTAACGATAAGAATAAGTATAACAAAAATACGTAAACATTACTTACCTACCTACTTACTATCTGCCTCTAACTAGTTTTGTTTTCTTATTCTTCATAAGTGTACCCTGACCTCTTTGTGGTTTTAATGGTTTAAAAAATCCCTGTTGTATATAAAGAAATTTACTACAAATATACCTTCGGTGTATAAAAATATGATTTTATCTAAAAATCAGATGTTTTCAATACTAATAGAAAAAGGGTCGCATTATTATTATGATTAAAAGCGTAGTTATAATATTCTTCAGGCAGGGGATCAATGTCAATATTATCATCTAGAGTAGTAACAGGATCGTGAACATATATCTATGCTCAATTTCTTGTGAAGTAGTGGCAATCGCATGTGCAACTGTTTCTGACCTAGATTTGGCATTTAGTTTTGATAGTAAAAATCTTTGGGGTTTTTCTATATACCGATTTTGACAAGCAAACTAGTGAGGCAAAACATCTTTTTTAAGTTTGAGGGGACCACCAACTAGTTTGTACTTCACGTAGTTTTCCATTTCATCGTTTTAGACCTAGAACAAAATACAAACTTATTTAAAGTCTATAAAAAAATAAGGAACCTCGTAATTTGTATTCCATAAATATTTAAAATATGTACTAACTATGTAATACATAAAAATAGGACTACACGAAAAAAATTTTAAGTGCTCCACTTGATAGTCAAACTTCTTTCATTATTTGCGGCCCGCAAAGTAGGTGGATTGAAAAGTACTCGGCCTAACCAAGAAAATAAACACATACTAAATCAGTTATATTTTTATTTTTCTACATAATCACCATCAAGTTCAATACACTTTTGCCACCTCCCCTTCCAAGCATTTAGACCGTTGAAAAAAAATGATTCTTCCTTAGAGTCAAAATATGCGTCTACAGCTGCTCGACCTCGTCGTTTGTCGAAAATCTTTGACCTCCCAAGTGCTTTTTTAGGTTAGGGAACAGAAAGAAGTCTGATGGTGCCAGATCAGGTGAATACGGCGGATGCGGTAACAGTTCAAAGCCACAGTTGTGAATTTCAGCCATTGACTGTACTGACGTGTGAACACGGGCGTTATCTTGATGAAACAGGACTTTTCTTCTGAGCATTCCTCGACGTTTTTCTTTTATTTCCTCTCGTAAACGACGTAGTAAGGTGCAGTAGTAATCAGAGTTTATAGTCTGACCCCTTTCAAGATAATCAATCATAATCACACCTTTCGAGTCCCAGAATACTGAAGCCATCACCTTATTTGCCGACAAAATCGACTTAGCCTTTTTAGGGGGTGGTGAACCAGGTCTTCTCCACTGTTTTGATTGTTGTTTTGTTTCCGGTGTACAGTATTGAACCCATATTTCGTCCATAGTAACAAAACGATTCAAAAAATCATCTGCATTGGCTTAAAATAACTCCAAACAGTCGCGTGAAATAGTCAATCGCGTCCTTTTTTGTTCAACTGAAAGCAGTCGCGGAACCCACCTCGCAGACACCTTGTGGAAACCCAACTCGTTGGCAATGATGTTTTGAGTTCGTTCATAAGAGATGCCTATAATCTCGGCTATCTCTCTAATTTTTAATCTGCGGTCTCCCATTATTAAATCAAGTACTTTTTTAATATTTTCGTCAGTAGTTGACGTCGAAGGCCTTCCAGAGCGGGGTTCATCTTTCACACTCTCTCTACCACGCTTAAATTCTGCTATCTATTTTTTGACGGATGAATATGACAGAGCACAATCGCCTAATATACTGACCATGTCATCATGGATGGCTTTTGATGATAGCCCCTTCTTATGGAGGTACTTATTGACGGCACGCTGCTCGATTTGCTCCATTCGCGGAAATTATGTCCGATTACTTTGTTAATAAATTTATAAAATCACAACTAATTATCGCACACGTTTCGAACTTCACACAATGAACTAGTCTGAACTGAACTAAATAATGTGGGTAGATTTGATTTTTAGAATTGAATGGTATGCAGGTTGAACAGCTTTGCGATGTGTTTAGTTTTTGCTCGAAATATCGTAAAAATATAAAAACGTTTGTTAACATATTCCATATTTTAACCTTTATATGCATTATAAACATTTTAAAATTTGCTGCAAACATAGGTAGGTATCTAAACTTACGAACTCACGACAGGACATTGACTTATCTACATTACATAGGTAAGAACTTTACCCAAGTTCGGATGTTTATTTACACTGAAGTAGTTTTAGTTAAATATGTAGGTATTAGGTATTGTTTCTTCTTGAAATTATAATGATCATTAAGCGTGGAAAGGTTCAATGAATCGTTAGTTACTTAAACACTGCGACTCGAGTAGGTACCAACATGCCTAATAGAAAGCATTTACTACCAATAACCAAGAGCTATCATGTGAAGATTATTATTATTTGAATACTTACATCGAAATGATCCTTACAACAATATGCTACCGTGTTTGGTCCTAAAGGATGTGCTCTTCTCATAGCATATGTCCATTTATTTCTGATGGTAGGGTTTCTAGGCACATTAAAAACAACTTTTCAGGTGTTTTTGTGGCCGTATTTTTACATTGAGACACAGCACAATATTTAATAGATGGTGTCATGTTCTATAATGTTTCTTGTTAAAAATATATAGCAAGTAAATCCGCGCGCGACGGGCACATTCGAGTAAATGTTTTGATTTTCTAAGTGCGCGTCGGGTCTCTCGCACGAAGATGCAAGTCGTGACGTCATCAACGATGTCGCTCTCGGCCCGCGGCTTAGACCGAAAATGTTAACTTTGCGCCTTCATATCTCGGTCAGTTTTGAAGATAGAAAAAAATTAAAAACACGGTTATTCTCGTAATTTTTTGTAGATTTTTTTGGCATATAAAACAAAAAATGGTTATCTTCTCCATTGACAACGAAGTGGTTAGTACCAACATACCAACATACGAGCAATTTTGTTTATTTTTATTTAACTGGCTTCACGGCTCTGGGTTCTAGCCCTTCTGAGTACAACAGCAAAGACAAAGACAAAAGAGTACATTTTCACTAAGCATAAGGTTGCGTTCAAAAACTAGTATACATTCTTTTCTATTTATTGCAAATATTAACGTTCCGTTTCACCACAAGATGTCAACTCAACTATCATCAGAGATGCCACTGTTACTAGAAAAAATGAAAGAACAACTTAATCTACAAACAATTAAGATAACAGAAAACATCACAACAACAGTACTAAAAAAGTTGATGAAAAAATTAAACCGTTCATTGAAGAAAACAAAAAATTGAAAAACTTAATAGGAAAATAGAAAATCTGGAAAAAATGAAAAAAGGAATAATTTATTAATTCACGGGCTCCCAGAACAAAAAAATGAGACGCAAGGAGACTTAAAAACGCTCGTATTTAATACCATGAAGGAAATAGATGTCATACTAAAAGAAGAAGAAATAAATAGAATTCATAGATTGGGAAAACGTGATACAGATGTTGGAAAAATCAGGCCAATACTATTTGCTACAACAACTCTTCAAAAGAAGATTCAAATTCTCAAAAATAAGAAGAAATTGAAATCAGATACCTACATTACACAGGATCTGTCAAAAGCAGCTCTGCTTAAAAAGAAGGAAAAAGGAAATATAGATAGGAAAGAAAATGAAAAAAGAACGAGATCTGAAACCCCTAGCCCAAAATCTAGTGTTGACGAAATAAAAAATAATGATCCCAAAGTTAGGAAACGGGATGCCTTTCAGTACCTACGTGAGAGATCTCACTCACTCTTAGACACACATTTATACACAAATGAGGATACAGACACCACAAGCCGGACAACTACAACACAATAAACAACAACAAGTTAACAGTCTTCCATCACGGTTGGTCCCCGCGGGAGTACTAGACCACTACCCTCCAACTAAAAGATGTGAGGTACTTCATATTGCAACACTAAATACGAGAACCCCTAGAACTCACGAAAGTTTGCTAGAATTGGAAAAATCATTAGAAAATATAAAATACGACATACTAGGTATAAGTGAAATGCGAAGACTGGGTGAAAAAATAGAAGATCACGGCATCTATATACTGTATCACAAAGGAGAAACTGCTGGTTGCAGAGGAGTTGGTTTTTTTAATAAAAAAAGTCAATGAGGGAGTATATACATGAATTGATAGGAATATCTGATAGATTAGCAATTCTTAATGTGAAACTACCAGGATATAAGAAAACTTGGTCTATCATACAGGCATATGCACCAACTGAAAAATCCAAACTATCAGTGCTCGAAGCTTTCTATTATGAGATATCTTTAACTATAAAAAACAACACCGACAAACATATAATCTTAATGGGGGATTTCAATGCACAAATTGGAGCTAGACAAAACAATAACGAGTACGTACTTGGCAAGTTCGGATATGGAAAAAGAAGTCGCAACGGGCAGAAACTAGTTGAATTTCTAATGGAGCATAACCTATCAGCATTAAATACCAACTTTAATAAGAACAAAAATAATAATTGATTATATATTGAGCAACTACCCAAAAGCTTTCACCGACACTACTGTTATAAGCAATTTGAACTTTAATACAAACCATCGTATGGTACGCTGCTCACTTAAAAAATTCCATACAAAAATATCTCGCAATCATATTAAAAACAATGTGATTAAACTGTCAGGTCAACCTTACCTAATATAGTGCAACCTGTTCAAAGAAACAAACAGACATATAACAAGCGATGAAATAGGTACAACACTGATATATGATATACTAGCAAAGGAATTACAAAGCTTGTATATCTCAAGAAATAATGCAGAAAAACCAAATAAGTATCAACTGAGTGAGCATACCTTGCAACTAATCGGGGAAAGAAAGAAGCTTAGAGCTAGGCAAGTAAAAAAAGAAAATATGAAGTTAGTTGCAGATTTAAGCAAAAGAGTAAGAGAAAGTATACGCAAAGATTGCAAGGTCAAGAGATTGAAAACATTCGATCACTACATCCAAAAAAGGGGGGTGTGAAAAAAGCTCTGAAAGAACTGCGAGAAGTAGGCAACGAATGGATACCCAAACTAAAAGACAGCTCGAATACTACCACGACACGACAGAAAATTAAAGATTTAGCCACAAATTTCTACCGCCAACTGTATGCCAGCCAGCACCAAAGAACAACTGGTCACCAAAGCAGAGTGCTCACTCAACAAAATAATGAAGGGAAATCAGAGCCTGTACCGGATATCCTATTATGTGAAGTTGAAAAGGCAATTAAGAGCCAAAAGATGGAGAAGTCCCCGAGACCAGACAAAATTACCAACGAGCTTATGAGGGGAAATATAAAAGAACTGACTCCAATTCTTACAAAGATTTTAACTAAATCTTAACAAGTAGCCAAATTCCAAAACAATGGACTAAATCTCACGTATTACTACTATACAAAAAAGGTGATAAGGAAAACATAGAAAATTATAGACCGATGAGCCTGATGTCAAACGTATACAAAGTTTTTGCAAAACTAATACTAGACAGAATTAGCAAATTGTTAGATGAACAACAGCCCGTTGAACAAGCAGGTTTTAGGAAAGGATTTTCAACAATTGACCATATCCATACGATCAAACAGGTACTAGAAAAATATAACGGATACAATAAAACATCTATGTAGCTTTTATAGATTATACCAAGGCCTTTGATAGCTTAAGCCACGAATACATATGGGAAAGTCTAAATCAACAGGGAATACCAAGCGTGTATACTAAAATCATAAAGAACATCTACACAGACAGTAAGGCCAGAATCCAGTTGGAAACTTTGGGAGATGAATTTAGCATACAAAGAGGTGTGAGGCAGGGAGATCCTTTATCCCCAAAATTGTTCTCTGTTGTGTTACAAAATATCTTCCGCAACCTATACTGGGATAAGTGGCATAAATATAAACGGGTCAAAACTGCACCATTTAAGGTTTGCCGATGACCTGGTATTAATTGAAGAACGCCCCGAAAATCTCGAATATATGATAAATAATCTAAATGAAGAAAGCATAAAAGTTGGACTAAGAATGAACCCCAACAAGACCAAAATAATGACGAACAGCACAAATTTTAACATCACAATAAACGGCGATACTCTAAAATATGTAAAAGACTACATATATCTGGGCCAAGTAATTTCCATAGAAGATCAAATGACGAAAGAAATTAACTTTAGGATCGCAACAGCTTGGAAGAAATACTGGTCATTAAAAGAGATAATGAAGTCCAAAGACTTAAGCGTGTCAATAAAAAGGAAAGCCTTTAATACTTGCATTTTACCTTGTCTAATATACGGATGCGATACCTGGACCCTCACAAAGGTATTGAGAGAAAAACTTGCAGTGGCACAAAGAGCAATGGAGAGGAGTATGACCGGCTATAAAAGACAGGATAAGATCAGAAATATTGACCTTAGGAATTTAACGAAACTTACTGACATACTCAAACGAATCGATCAACAGAAGTGGAGATGGTCAGGACATATGATTCGTGACAAGATGGGAAAGTGGAGCAGGAGAGTAACAGAATGGTATCCAAGGGACAGCAAAAGAAGACGAGGAAGGCAGCATGCAAGGTGGGAAGATGAAATAAAACTTACAGCAGGACCAAACTGGAGAAGGGTTGCTCAAGATAGACAACAATGGAAATCGTTGGAGGAGGCCTTTGCCAATAGGCACACCGAACTAAGAGACATTTTATAGTTAGTAGATTCGTTTATCTTAAGTTTTAATGTTAAATGCTATTAGATCGGAATAAAGGGCTTTATTATTATATTATTATTATATTGTATTCAAACGTTTAGGCACTGATTCCAATAACGCAGTTAAATGGAACCACGGGGTTTCTGTAACACGTTGTATAGACTCTATTTTTTGCCGCAGGTAATCCTGGGGTGCAGGAATAAGAAAAAGATAGATCCAAACGAAAAAGATATTGCTTGGGTGGGCGCCGGTTCGCTGATAAGTTCAACCTTCGTTCTAACAGCAGCCCACGTCCTCCACGAGCCCTCTTAGTGAGTATTTTTTAGAATATTGTGACAAAAGAGCACACGTTCCAACTGATGGTAAATGGATATTGTGACCCACGGTACATCTACATCTATCCTTGATAAAAAAATATTTTATAAAATTTCCCTTTATTATTCTAAAAAAAACCACGAACGAAAGCTCTGTCTCATAAGTTTGGGAGAAAACTCCTTACATCTAACACAGTCTCTGCCTAGTTTAGATGTCAGTAGTTTTATAATGTAGATGTACATATAGTGCCACCAACTTTACTTTTCAGTTGACAGAGTCGCTGATGGAGAGCGTATAGCACCGAGGGAATAGGTGACTACATATTATATATATCATCACCATCATCATTACAGCCCTTCACAAGTCCACTGCTGAACATAGGCTATATATATATATATATATATATATATATATAAATTAAGTGTCACGTTGTTTGTCCGCGATGGACTCCTACACCACTTAACTGATTTTAATCAATTTTGCACACCGTGTGCAGTTTGGTCCAACTTGAGAGATAGGATAGTTTTTTTGCCCATGAGTGACCCACAATTTTTTTTTTGCGAATTTAAGGATTTTTAACAAGACATAATAAATTGTCGTCGAAAAGGGCAGAACAACGTCTGCCTGGTAACCTAATGTATATATATATATATATATATATATATATATATATATATATATATATATATATATATATATATATATATATATATATATATATATATTTGCACTTTTTACAATGAAATAAAACAATACACACTTGTCACATTTTTTTAATTTAACTGGCTTTATGGCTCTGGGTTCTAGCCCTTATGAGCCTATTATTTCTTTCGGAATCTTTGTTTTTTATATATTTTTTCTTCACGATATTATGCTGCTGCGTCACAATGAAGTTTTTGGGAAATTTTGACAACTCAACGACAACTCAACCCAGCGGACAGTCCATGACCACAGCCACTCAAGTTCATAAGGCGCCCAAACGATCAAAATATCTTAAGGTTTACATCAACATCAAAGCACCTGTTTCATCGTTTTCTCTAATAGTTTACACGCGCAGACACTTAATTTACGAAATCGCATCACTTTTACGCATCAAAATCTACTTCAAACCATTATTCAAGCGACAAAACAAGAGCGACAATCCATCGACGGCCAATTTCCCGCCAAAACTCCACACTTGTCGCAATGAAATCAAACACTCGCCACAGAGTACTTTTTATACTACCGCACCCACCTGCGACTGACAGCACAGAATAAATAATAGCTGAAACTGACAGCGAAATGTCATTTATAAAATGGCGGCCTTAGTTCCAATTTTGTCCACCTGAACAAATAAGTTGATGGCACTGTACTTATAATATTGTAATATGGGGCATGATTTTTGCCCTACTCTACTCTGTGCCTACCTCGCACTTTAATTATTGTATAACATTATTTATTTCAATCGGGGAATGAAAAGCGTAATTTTCTAATATTTTTTAATATGTACCTTAATATCTTTATTCATGGATTTTAAAGTTTATTTGTAGTGACTAGTGATCGTGTACAGATGAATAATATATTAAATAATTTACATTACATTAACCTGTACAGCGTACTAAAGTCCACCGCTGAACGATGATCTCCCACACAGCTTGGCTCATGGGGGGGGGGAATATTTGCCATAGTTGCCACGCTTGGCAACCACAGTATTTTTTTTTGTCGTAGTTACAAAGACACTGCTGTCCATCTTCTAATTCGTTCCCCACTGTCGCCTCTTAGGACACCTACGGGTCGATATGATTAACGAAAAGAAAATGAGTGATAAATATAAATAGATACATACACAAACACATATACTGGATGACCTTTTTTACCATCTGAAAAAAAATGGAATGTAACAGGTGAATGGAGTAGAAGCCTATGGCACCTTTATTTTACAAAAAATAAAAACATAAATTTTGAATTAATCAACTAAAATCTAGCGAAATTTAAATCATACCACCCCTTTTTTACGAGCGGGAATAAAAAAATTAATTCTTTGTCAATGTCCTTTCGCAGGGTCACAGGAGCAAGGGCAAAGCCGCCCGAGCCCTCAAATTCTTCAAAATTTTTGTTTTTATTTTTTGTAAAATATCAGTGCCATAGGCTTCTACTCCATCCACCTGCTGCACCCTATTTTTTCCAGACGGTAGAAAAGGTCATACAGTACATTGAATTAATACTATAACAATGTGGATGCCTCGTAATTTTTTTTGTTTCAGTAGTAAAATTGAATTCGCGTTGCTAGGAACCACTAATACGTCTGACATAAGATCGGGAGTTTTCCGTTACGTCGTACAAACGCTACAACACAAGAAGTATGTGACAGATTCGCACTACCATGACATTGCCTTGGTGGAGCTCGATTACGAGTAAGTTCGTTTTAGGCAAGGTTTTTTTGAAGTAAGACTTCTTTACGCACGCTTGACTTGGGGAGTAAGCTGGCGAACACGTGACGAAAGCGTTACGAAAAGTGTGATCAGGCGAGGCGAATGGGAGTTGAGTGGGGGAAATAAGCAAGAGAGAGCAGTACGCATACATTTTCTTTCTCTCTTTCTCCTATAGTCAATTACGTTCCATATTTTATGAATTAATATTGGGTCCTTACATTTGAAATTAGCGTTTTGTCGTACTGACCACTTTGATGTGAAATATCTCCTCTTTGGTTAAGATTTCCAAATTCAAATTTATAAATTCATTCAGCTGTTACATTTGAGTTTTGAAAACAGTAATTCGTATGTTTCTTCCCTCATAATTTCTTTTTTGGCTTCGCTTATTACCACACATTGGAAAACATGAAATATCGGTATATTTACGTGTATGAATTCTACCGTGGCACCAGTACTGTAGAAACATCTCGAAGGATTAATGATGTATACGGCGCTTATTTCGCAAAAGAAAGCACGGAACGGTTTTGGTTGCAACGTTTTCGTTCTGGAAATTTCGACCTTCAGAACTGGAAGCGAATCCATCACAAAGCACTTCAGAGATAGCTGCAGGCTTCGGAGTAAGTGATAAAACTGTATTAATCCACTTGAAGCAAATCAGGAAAGTAAAAAAAACTTGAACGATGGGTACCTCATGGTGAATCGAACTTGCAAACACGTGTCGACCGCTGTGTTACTTTGCTCAACCGACACAAAAATGAAGGGATTTTAAATCGAATCATTCCTTGTGATACAAAGTGGATACTGTACGATAATCGCAAGTGCTCGTCGCAATGGCTGAACCCGGGAGACCCAGCCAAATCCTGCCTTAAACGAAAATTGACTCAGAAAAAGTTACTAGTGAGTGTTTGGTGGACTAGCGCTGGTGTTGTTCACTACAGCTTTCTAAAATCTGGCCAAACGCCTACGGCAGATTCTATTGTCAGCAACTGCAAACCATAAAGGAAGAACTAGCCGCTAAACAACCGAGATCGGTTAATCGCTCTAGGCCACTGCTGCTTCACGACAACGCAAGACACTGCACAACAAACAACCACTAAGTTATATGATCTACAATTGGAATGCCTGCGTCATCCACCGTTCCCCCCGGACCTTGCTCCAACATATTACTATTTTTTCCGAAATTTGGACAACTTCTTACAAGGAAAAAAATTCAACTCCGATGCGGCAGTCCAAACTGTCTTCAAATAGTTTATTGATTCTCGCCCCATCGTTTTTTTTTTAGTAAAGGGATCAATGAACTACCTATGAGATGGCAAAAGTGTATAAATAACAACGGTGCATACTTTGATTAATTAAATATATTTTACAAAAAAAATTGACTCTATATTCCTCCCTTACAAAACGCCAATTTCATATGTAAGGACCTATTATTTTGTTAAATACATTAAATATTCTACGTTTAAAGTGAATAAATTCATTTTAAAGTTCATGTTTTGTTAATTTTCGGGTTAATAATAACAAATTATGGAAGGAAGCCGATAGTAAATTTAAATATTTGTAGAAAATTAATATATGAACAGACATGTGCCAATCGTCCATTTCTTTTACATAGATTCTATTAAATTTCGTCACACGTACTGGAACATTCGGATCGATCATTCAAATGGATCATTTCGGGCTCCAGTACCCTACACTAAAAAACAACGGTCGGTTTTCGACCGTTGTTTTTTAGACCGTAGTTGTTTCACATCTATCACGAGATAAAAAGCTTCCGTTAATTGTTTGTGATTAGTTGTACCGGAACATTCAAAAACAGATGAATGAACCATCAGTACTTTTCAGTGTACCAGCTCAAACGAACGAATCATTCATGATTGACACATGTCTTATAAAGTTATATATATATATATATATATATATATATATATATATATATATATATATATATATATATATATATATATATATATATATATATTATATATATTGTTGTGTGAATAAGTCAACTAGCGCCATCTAGTGTCAGGAACGAGAGCGAGGGGAGCTTTGCAGAGAATGACTCACAGATCTCTCGACCGACAGCGCCAGCCGAAGAACTAAGTTTCTAGAAAATCTATACTCGATTTCTCGGTACCTTGCGCGTGTTTACTTGAACATTCCGGATATTTTGCTAATTTAAATAAATAGGTGGCGCAAGATGCGATCGGGACATAGTTGAACTCAGCGACACAAGCGAAGCTTCGGAGCGGAATTAAGTGAATTAGTGTTTTTAATTATTAGTGTTTTTAACTTTAGTTTGTGTAAAGTAAATTAAAGTGTTAATTTAGGTAATTTTATCGGCAATTTTTATTGTCACGAACCTCAAGCTCGTAACAATTGGTGTCAGCGGTGGGATAAAATAATGCCGATTTTACTCAAGGAGGAAACGGAGGGTGTCCGTACCCGAAGTCAACGCCAGCAGGAGACGGACCAGAGGAGATTTGGTGGTGCAACGCCGCAGATGTCTGAGGGCCAGCCGCCGGCCACGGAAGCCGGTCCGTCAGCAGCTTCTACGTCTGTGGCACCTGACTTAGGTGCTCTGATGGCCATGCTACAGGAGCAGCTGCAGCGCGGACGAGAGGAACAGGCCCGTCTGTTGAAAGAGCAGCAGGAGGAACAGGCCCGTCTGTTGAAAGAGCCGCAGGAGGAACAGGCTCGCCGACAGAAGGAACAAGCTCGCCGACAGGAGGAACAGGCTCGCCGACAGGAGGAACAGGCTCGCCGACAGGAGGAACAGGTCCGTCGGTCGGAAGAGCAGCTGCGGGGTGGACAGGATGAACAGGCCCGCCGACAAGAGGAACAGGCCCGTCGGTTGGAAGAGCAGATGCTTCTCATGAAGGACCTTCACGCTACCTTCGGGAAAGAGATAAGGGAGGTGAAGGATAAGGTTGCTCAACATGATAACCGCCTGTCGGAAGCTGAGACCCAAATCAACCAAGTTAAGAAAACGCTGGATGAACTCAAACTTGGGGATGGAACTACAGCTCCCGTAGTAGCTTCAGCACCTTCGCTACGTGGGTTCAAGGTGCCACCGTTCGACGGGACTTCTTCCTGGTCAGCCTACAAAATCCAGTTTGAGGCTGTTATGAAAGCGAACGGCTGGAATAAAAGTCAGGCCATGACTGCTCTCACACTAGGCCTGCGCGACCAGGCCTTAACAGTTCTGGAAGCTCTCGGGGAGGAAGTGACTTATGAGCAACTCCTTGAGGCAATGGAGGCGAGATATGGCGACGCTCACCTGGAACATGTCTTTCGTGCGCAGCTTAAAGATCGCGTGCAGTGCATCAACGAAAACCTGCAGCAGTGGGCTCTAGAGGTGGAGAAGCTGGTGCGAAAAGCATACCGGTCTGTACCGGCGCTCATTGAAGGGAACCTGGTGCAGACATTCATCGACGGCATCCGCGACCTCGAAGTCAGAGCTGCTGTGAGGCTCGGGCACCACGAGACGCTTAAGGACGCCTAGGCCCATGCACTGGAAGTGGAAGCCGTGCGGCAGGATCATCGTTCCCATCGCGTCAGGGAGGTTGCAGCAGTTACAGTTCGCAACCGCAACAAAGGATTCAGCCCTAGGTGCTATGGTTGTGGGGAAAAGGGCCATCTACGATCCAGCTGCCCTAAGCGAACTGAAGAAAGGGAAGTTGATCGATCTCGAGAGGGTAGTGCAGCTAACGGCACTGCCTGGCGGCGACAGTATCATCGTTCACCTCACGCTAGGGAGGTTACAGCAGTTACGGTTCGCGACCACAATAAAAGATACAGCCCTAGGTGCTATGGCTGTGGGGAAAGGGGCCATCTTCGGTCCAGCTGCCCTAAGCACACCCTAGGAAGGGAAGGTGAACGGTCTCAGAAAGGAAGTGCGGCTAACAGCACCACCCAGCAGCAGCAGGAATACGACTTTGAGATCGAACCTCGCAGCGGAAAATCTCACGGCAACGCAGATGCATTGTCAAGAAGACCTTGTCCTGAAGATTGCAACCATTGTAGTAGGCAAGAGAGTAAGGAAGTGGTATCCGTGAGGATGCTCAGGACAGACCACCTCAGCAACGGGTGGAAGGACAGCCTACGACATGCACAGCAGGAAGATCCGGACATCAAGCCGATTCTTGGATGGATGAAGGCCCGTGCTACCAAGCTTAAGTGGAGGGACGTCTCAGCGATGAGTTCAACCACGAAAAGCTATTGGGCCCAATGGGATAGCTTGCTGCTTCAGGATGGAGTCCTGTGCCGTAAATGGGACAATGGTCGAGGAGACAGCTGTCGTTTGCAAATGGTTGTCCCTAAAGCTAAAGTGCCGAATGTTTTACAGCTGTGCCATAATGGTCGTTCAAGAGTCCATCTGGGAGTTAAACGAACTCTACTGAAGATCCGAGAACGGTTTTACTAGGTCCACTGTCGAAACGATGTCGAGGACTGGTGTCGCAAATGTACAAGTTGTGCGGCTGTAAAGGGACCTCAGACTCGTAGTAGAGGTGCATTGAAGTTGTACAATGTTGGTGCACCATGGGAGAGAATAGCCATTGACGTGGCGGGGCCGTTTCCGGAGAGTGAAAGCGGTAACAAGTATTTCATGGTTGTGATGGATTACTTCACTAAGTGGCCAGAAGTTTTCGCCATTCCAAATCAAGAAGCTTCAACAGTTGCAGATAAACTAGTTCATGAAGTCTTCTGTCGTTTTGGAGTACCTTTAGAGATTCACAGCGATCAAGGAAGGAATTTTGAGTCTCAAATATTCCAGGAAACTTGCCGAGTTATGGGTTATTATAAAACAAGAACGACTTCTTATCACCCGCAATCTGATGGAATGGTAAACGATTTAATCAGACATTGGAGAGGTACCTAGCAGAAGTTGTAGACAATCGGCAACGAGATTGGGACAAGCACATACAACCGTTTTTGTTGTCATATCGAAGTTCTGTTCACGAAAGTACAGCAGTGACACCAGCTTTCGCAAACTTTGGAAGAGAATTACGGCTACCTGCAGACCTGATCACTGGGATACCACCTGATGCCCCACGCAGTATAACCGATTATGCATATGACTTGCGGAACAAAATGAATGACATTTATGAGCACGTCAGACAATCGGGCCAGCAAATGTCTGAGAAAATGAAAACCCGGTATGACCGCAAAATGAACAATAAAGGGTTCAACGAAGGTTCATTAGTGTGGTTGCACAATCCAGTCCGCAGCAAAGGGAAATCTCCTAAGCTTCAAGCTAAATGGGACGGCCCGTACCGGATTGTAACCAGGATCAACGATGTGACCTACCAGATACAGAAAGGCGCAAGAGGGACTCCTAAGATCGTCCATGTGGATCGCTTGGCGCGTTATTATGGGACCGATAATGCTCGGGACGAGCATGTCTTAGGAGGGGGCAGTGTTGTGTGAATAAGTCAACTAGCGCCATCTAGTGTCAGGAACGAGAGTGAGGGGAGCTTTGCAGAGAATGACATGACAGATCTCTCGACCGACAGCGCCACCCGAAGAACTAAGTTTCTAGAAAATCTATACTCGAACTCTCGGTAACTTGCGCGTGTTTATTTGAACATTCCGGATATTTTGCTAATTTAAATAAATAGGTGGCGCAAGATGCGATCGGGACAGAGTTGAACTCAGCGACACAAGCGAAGCTTCGGAGCGGAATTAAGTGAATTAGTGTTTTTAATTATTAGTGTTTTTAACTTTAGTTTGTGTAAAGTAAATTAAAGTGTTAATTTAGGTAATTTTATCGGCAATTTTTATTGTCACGAACCTCAAGCTCGTAACAATAGGTAAAGAAGTTCAGTCGTGTGGTCATAAGCACACTTGTTTTTTTTGAACTGAAAACTTCTTTAGAATCGTTCTGATTTGAAACTATGAAACGAAAAAGCGACAATAAAAAGAGACAAACATATACATCTATAGGATTCAGCCTGCGAGGGAATGAGATGGAATAATGTATACGGTATTTGTTATAAAGTTTATAGGTAAGGTATAGTAAGGTAAGGTATTCTGTGAGGTCGTGGTACCTCCCCGGTTCGAGTCGGCTCATCCCTGCGATACCAAAAGCTGCCGCGTGGCTCTACCATTGTTAGTATTTCTAGAATCAAAACTTTAGCGCACGTTTAGCTTAGATCAAAGAAAAGTGATAAGTTATTTATTACTAAATTACGTATTCACCCTGTTTGTTACTATGTTACGTAAAATGCGACTGTGGGGAATTCCAGAACGCTTACGGCCGATGACCATCTTTTATAGGATAGGATGACAAACGAGCACACAGTCCACCTGACGGTAAGTGGACACTGTAATAAACATATAAATTTATAGTCGATTAAGAATCAAAACGCAGATGCGTTGTCACCCCTAAGTGTTGCAATACTTCGTTTCCAGTAAAAGAGGGTCTCCGGATCTCTACACTCATCATACGTCATACAGCAGTATTAAGCTGCTATTTTACGCTGGTATTGGAGAGCGTGGTCCTTCTCCGGTCGAGGCGACCCAATCGTGCTATAACAATAAAATAGCTGCAGCGTGGTTCTATCTCTAAAAATCATTTTTATCGAGGTCTATCTCTGAAGGTCATTTTGGAGTAGTTCTTTCTGAAAATTTCTGAGTCTGAGTTTGTGTAATTATTTCTCAGAGTCATTTACTCGAAGTTCATCCGGCCTGCTTGCCTTCCGGTACCGGGAGTCGCGCCTGATGATTTACCGAAGTCGATGATTGTAGCCGGGTGGGGAAGAACCGGCCAGAATTTGAACACTTCGATTATACTTAAGAAGGTAGTTTATAGCTATTTTATATAAACCAGCGATCCGCACTGACTTCGCACAGGTGATTTTGTATCCATTTGGCATAATCTTTACAATGCTCTCTCGCCTTAGGATACTCTTAATTAGGTCCATCTTCAATTTATCGTCAATTTGGTCGATATACGTCTGGACCGTCGCTTTGCTACCTCTTCCATTCACTTCTGCTTAAGGGACAATGGCCATTTTAAACTCGAAAAAATCATTAATTGTTACCGACGTGACACTGTTACCAATGTGTACAAAATTGTCAATTTGTTGGGTATCATCAGTTTATTTTTAAAAGCTGAGGAAGTATAAATTGTCGTAATAAACACCCAGTCTTATTATTGAACGCATCTGCAGTTATTCACATTTCTAAACAAAGAGTATATAACTAGTTTTACTAGAGAAGTCCATACGTACCAAAGAGTAAAAAATCATTAATTGTTATCAACGTGAGACTGTTACTGTGTAAACATAAAAACCGGCACGGAGAAAGGGACAAACAATCACACCGCTCTGTCTCATTTCTATGCAAGACGTTTGCATAAATCTATCTTTTTCGTGTGCGAATGCGAAAGAAGGTGTCAATTTGTCTATGGGTTTCTCTGTCTACGGTGTTAACACCTTTTCTAAAATCTAAATAGATTTGGTTTTTGAAACGAAATTAATTTCTAGACAATGGTAACCGTATAAATGTACATTAATTATCTAAGAAAACCCTCCTATTTTAAAATGCTTCAGAATAATTTCATAACTTTGAAAAACATATTCCATATTTGCTAAATTCTGCATATTTTTAACAATTAGTAAAATTAGAAATTTTGTACAGCCAACTTCAATATAAATGAAATGAGAACATCAGCAATGTAGTCAAAGTCAATTAAAGACCCATTATTAAAGACAACTCAAAAACTACTGGTCAGATCTTGATAAACTTTATTGGGACCACATGAGAATCCCCAATTTTCAAATAAAAAGAGAATAATCAAAATCAGTTTACCTAGAAAAAAGTTCTGATGTAACACACATAAAAAATAGTCAAATTGAGTATCTTCTCCTTTTTGAAGTCGGTTAAAAATATACCAAACGCCGTAGTTTGTTATATTTAAATAGACAAACGAAACGACATACGTTTCATCAACTTACGTTATATTAGATTTTACTAATCCAAGCACGTTAAGACAATGGGTTATATTCTTTGTACGAGCGAAGCATTTCTTTCTTAACCCTGGCAACACAATTTTTCATCATCACAAAATTTCTCCCCCCGTCGTGTAGAGTCATTTCAAACATTTCTTAACTACTAATTTTCTACATTGTTAGTTTAATTATTTAAGTATAATTGTGAATAAATACACAGCGTACCTGGTGTTAAGTGGATGACATGGTCCGTAGATACCAATACCTATATGCGTTACCATCCCACAGGCTAAGGACTGCCTTGTTGCCAGTAAAAAGGGCCCCCGGTTCTCTACCTTCGCGATACAAAGCAGCAGCATTAAGCTACTATTTCACACTGGTATGCTGTGACAGCGTGGTCCTTACCTATGTTTGCTAGATCGAAAGTAGAAAGCGACAGTAGCCTAATGGCAGGGCGCGACCGCGAACTCAAAAAGGTTGTGGGTTTGAATCCGCCATTCGACTACTGGCGTGAACCACTCGTAGCACAAGCAATTTAAGCTTACTGCGAGTGGTTAAGGGGAATATTAGTAATGTTTATAGCATTGTAAATATTCTTTATAAAAAAGACGAGATTTTGGGGTTTTTATCGAGAGAAATACGTATTAAAATAAAAAGGTTATTTTTTTGAGTAGAGTTTATAAAATGTACTATTATGAAAACTAATTTAAGTACGCTTTAATTTTTATGTTGCCATATATATTTGGCATTGAACTTTACTAGAGTCCACCAATTTGGATCCTTTAGTTGCAATCATGGAGTTATATGTACTAGAGAAGCTATTCTAAACAAAAAATATGCACTACTCTGTATCCGTGTATGCGTGGGAAACAGTAGAGTCGCGCATGCGCAGTTGATATAAACGCGCGAAAATTGTCATAATAAATAATTGTATTGTATTGTTGTTAATCGAGTAATTTTTTTTTAATTTTCAGTTATTTTGCATATTTTAACCCTTCAGCCCCCAAGCGGTCTCATGAGACCGCGGTCATATTCCGTCAAATCCGCACTCGCACTTTAACACACAGCACTTTAACCCATAAAAACTTATTTATAGAGACTAATTTTCTATGAAGAAGTTTGGCATTATATAATCAATATTATTTATAATTTACATTTATTTCGTACGCCATTTACGCGTGAATGTTATTGTGTTGATTTTTTGATTTTTCTAATGTTGTAGTATAATGTTTTATTATAAAATTTAAGTATAGTTTTTGTGTGAATATAATTTATCTTTTTACGTTAATAATTTCGAGTAATATTTATTGAAATTATTGTGATTTTCACGCTGCCGGCATTCTCTTGGTATGTTTTGTTTTTGTTATCAAAATACAATACTCTTTTCGTAATTAACTAAAACCTGACTTTTATATAGAGAATTTTGTATAAATTTTATAATGCCAAACTTCTTCATAAAAAAGTAGTCTTCAAATACAAGTTTTAATGGTTTTAAGTACTGCGGGTGAGTGCCGTCGCATGCGACCGCTCGGGATTTGCCGCGCGCATGCGACTGCATGAGAATTTTAAGGGGGGTTAATATAAAATTATACCACTCTACACTTAACGGTCCTGAGCCACCTGCATTCATCGACTTCCTGCATGTCTCACCAGGGCCTCACTTCATCTAGTAATGGGGTCGCTCTACACTTCGCCAATCAATACTAGGGTGTCATTCGAGAACGTTTCTTCCCCATCGGTTGTCGGTTCTTCGAGCTATATGGCCGGCCCGTTACTTCTTCAGCTCACTAATTCGTTGGAATAGTCGTACTGCGGATATCCTCATTTTTAGGCAGTCATAATACGTGCAGCAAAATCTTTATGCATACCGTCATTTTCCAGGGTGAAATGAATATTTTAGAAACAAGGGAGTGCAGGAAGAATGTAAAAGCAAGAAACTTCGAATGGGATTCAAACACTACGCTCTGTGCCAGGTCCCTTACAGCTAACGCATGTAGCGTAAGTATCCGCTCCCAAACCGACTCAAATGAAGTAAAATAATAATCATCATCATCGTTACAGTCCTTCACAAGTTCACTGCAGGACATACTTTACTGGAAACGAGGCATTGCATCTCAATCATTAGAGGTCACAACGCATCTGCATTTTGATTCTTTATTGAGAAAAGATTGTAGTTGTATATGGTATATTGTAGATGTATATGGGTCAAGTGGACCCACTACCGCACTATATATAGAACAGCTCCGAGATATCACTGGAGCGTTGGCCGCTCCCCTAGCCGATCACGTTCCCCAGCGGAAGATCCCCCCTTTTCCATTTAACGGCCAAACGCCTGATGTATTGTCTGTTTATGATGTCTCAGGTTCTCTACACACACCATACGAAAGTATTAAGCTGGTATTCTGTGAGAGCGCGGTCCTTCCCCGGTCGAGCCGACCCATTCGCGGTACAACCATAATATAGCTGCACCGTGGCTCTACTACGTACAAAAATAGAAACTAAGTTAAGATAACTTTTCGTCTTCAGAAGCCCCCGTTTCACAGTGCTTCGTAACATCAAAGATAACTTTATTACGTGGTGGAGCCATGCTACCGCTATATTATATATGTAGTTTTAGCACAAATGGATCGACTCGATCGGAGCATGGACCGTGCTCTCACATAATGGAAATTTAATGTTACAGGCTATATACGGACGACTTACTTGCTGGGCATAGGCTTCCCCTAATTTCTGGGAGGGTTTGAGGGCAAGGAAATGTCTGCCGCGCTGCCCCAATGTTGGCGAACTTCACGTGTCTTCGAAATAATTTTTTGTATTATTTGTCAGACATGCCGGTTTCTTCACGATGTTTTCCTTCACCGCCGAGCACGTGGTAAATAAGCACTTAAATTGCAATTAACAATTTCATTGGTGCCGGCGGGGATCGAACCCTGTTTGCTCGCGTACTGTGAAATTTACAGCGAATGCTAACCAACTGAGCTACCACGGCACATAATACCAGCGTGAAATAGCAGCTTAATGCTGCTGTGTTTAGTATGGCGAGTGTAGAGAACTGCAGAAGCTTTTTTACTGATAACGAGGCTTTCTTAGTCCTCAGGGGTGACATCGTATCTTCAGTTTGATTCTTAACCAAGGATAAATGTGGATAATAATATAATTTTTTTAAAGTCCTGCTAGGTTTCTTGGTTCTCCCCTGGACACAATTTGTTGTATTTTCCGAATTCGTAGTAAATTAGACATAAGAGTGTTTCAATAAGTATTATATATAATCTATAGTAAATAAAACAAATTTGTCGCCATAATTCTATAAAAAAAAGCAATTGCGAAACTAAAAATGTGATGTTTTTCCAGGGCGACACTGGGGGTCCGTTAATGGTTTCTTTGAAAATGACGTCTGGAGTTTGTGGACATTTTGTCACTGGTATAGTTTCCTGGGATGCGGTATGCGGGGTAAACAAAGTTGGTAGCTACACGAGAGTCTCGAACCCTGATTATCTCAAGTGGATAATCAGTACAGTGTGGCCTGAACCCAAAAGAGCGCAACCATAATGAAGGCATCCACGACTTTTAAAATTCTCGAATTAAAATTACTTTGTGTAACAAGTAACTTTACCCCACTCCAATCTAGCGACATCTGGTGGGCGTAAATTTATTATCCCTCATTATGTATACGTTATGGGGCAAGTGGTTAATCAGAGCATTGTTTATAATGCCCGGATAAAATGATTAATGACGAGTCATATCGAGTTAAGTAACTATAGTCAACCAAATCTAAAAAATACCTTTTGACGTTCCGCAATAACTGCACAAACATACTCACACGATTTAAATTCACCTTTTACGTAAATTCGAAGAATTATGAAGTTATCTATATTTCACTACAATGTGTATAGTTTCATATCACTAATTTAAATTTGAATCCTTCAAACAAAGCAAAATATTAAAAAAATAACCAGTATCAACTTTTTTCTTGACGTCGTTTCAATGTCATGTCGCTATGTACGTTATCGTAGTGTTTGGATGACTAAAATTCGTTGTTATGCGAATAATCGACAACAATATTCAAATGATCGGTAAAAATATTCAAATAATCGAATCATTAATCTTTTTAATTTATTATTTGTTAAGTTAATCATCAATATCTACATATATATAGAACCATGAATAAAACAAATGTATTTATTTTTTACTTTGTCAACTTAAATTTGTGAAGGCAAAAACTCATATACAAGACCGCGCTGAACAAACCACTACGTAATTTCAATCTCCCGCCATTTCGTGAGCTGACTGTGCGTAATTTTGTATTTGTCTTCTAATTTTGTGACTCGGCTTTAAATTTTTGAAATGTTTTTTTATATTCGTTGAAGCATGTGCCCATGTCACAAAGGATGATTGGGCAAAAGTGGCAGAAAAAACAAAACTATTGATTGATACATAATTGAAATTAAAATAGTAATTAATCTAAACAACGACAGCTTAACTAGTACTGAAAGTGATTGAATAAATTTATTTTTAATCTAGTTTCAATCTAAAATTTTTATAACTGTGCGTCTAGAAATAAGCAATAACAAGTTCGAAGAAATTGCTAAATCTTGTGTTTTAAATTATCCGTTTTAAATTTATTCTGGTATTATTCGAACCAAAATGTAAATCATTATAAACTCTAAATAATCCATTTTCGATTTTTTTAAGAATCGAATATTCCCATTTTTTTGGTTGGCATGCTTGGTGCAATAAGTCTGACAGCTGTCAAAATGTATTTCTTAGATTTGGTTGACTATAATACTGATTTAAACTTCATTTATCACATTATCTGGTTATTATGAATATTGCTACGTAACTGTTAGGCAATTTGATATAACCTTATCTAATCTAATACACACACAGAAACACACACACACACACACATATACAGAGAGACTCATATACACACGCAGACACACACGTAAGGACACACGCTCACACACAATATGTCTTTAAATTAACTAAAAATATTTTTTGGATTAAGTATTGAAGTACCTAGGTAGGTATCATATAAATTTTCATTAAACAATGTTACGGAGAGGGGGAATTTCTAACACAAGTATTTATATACTTAAAAGAAATTCTCAATCATAACACTAAAAACTCTGATACTGAATAAATTATTTTATTTAAAACACTATTAAGACAATAAGTTAATAATGTACCAAATCTGAACTTAACTGGTATAAAAATGTCAAGGAAGGGAAAAACCATTTTGCAGTATCAAATAGCAGCAAAGGGAATTCCTAAAAAAATACCTTTCATTAAAAATTTTATTCTAAACAACAATTTTAACATTTATTAATAAAAAACCTGATCTAACTAATATTTTAATAATTCTGCTAAAAAGTAACGGACTTTATTCATAAAGCCTTAAATTAATTAATTAAATTATTTAATAATTTCAACATTTTATTGCCCGGACATTATGCATAATGCCCTATTAATCACTTGATACATAACATATATAATATATAGCAATAAATAACATAGAAAATATTCAGAATTTGTGGATTTGTTTATGCAATTTTTATCTAGTCTGAAACGTTATTCTGATATTGAACACCGACTGGGTAATGATTACATGTATTAAAAAAGCCTTTCATACTAATGTGTTAGTAGCAAAGTAATATATAAAACAAAATCTTATAGACGTAGCGTATGTGCACATACAAATTATATACGAGATTGTAAAAATAATATGTGTTTTAATTTTTATTGCCCGTGGCTTATAGTAAGTAATAATAAAAAAAGTTAATGTTGGCTATAAGATAATACAGCCAGTAAGTATTTATTAAGGTTATAAGTGTAGGTATGATATTTTTTATTTTATTCTAATGATTATGTACGTCAACGGATTAGTAAGCTGAAGTGGCAATGGGCCGGCCATATAGCTCGAAGAACCGATAACCGATGGGGAAGAAAGGTTCTCGAGTGGCAGCCTCATACCGGTAGGCGTAGTGTAGGGCGACCCCCCACTAGATGGAGTGACGACCTGGTAAGATATGCAGGAAGTCGATGGATGCACGTGGCTCAGGACCGTGATTTGTGGCATTACTTGGCCTATGTTCAGCAGTGGACTTGTGAAGGGCTGTAATGATGATGATGATGATGTACGTCAAACATTTTATACTGTCCACATAATTAAAATAATTATTTTCTTTCATCTTTTTAATAAAAAAATGCGTGCGGTTCACACGCGGTGCAAATGAAACCTTCAGAAAAATAAACTTCAAGAGCATGAGACGAATAATATAGAAAACGCTGAATACCTACTGTATTATATTTTTTTCTCGCACCGATCGATCTGTCTCGATCTATGCAAAATGAACTGACTATACCATAGTCAGTTCATTTTGCATAGATCGGACCGTAAACAATAATTAAAAATGCTGAAGGTACTCCGGGTTTAACAATGACATCGGGACGTCAGTCATCTCAGTCCCCCGTGACCATGGGTGCTGGAAAGCGCCCGAAACGTCGGGAATTAAAAGTAAAAGTAATTAAAAGTAAAAATAAACGCGATAAAATCCGTAAAAGTAGTTTTAATCATGTAAAATGAACGTTTTTTACCTTGTGATTGATACAATTAAAAGTGCATTAGTTACATGACTTAAAGTATAAAGTTCTATATATACGTGTTCATTTTTATACAAAATGAAAATAGTTCCTGAAAGGTCAAAGAACCTGTGTTGATTTGCAAATCAGTTGAACAGATGGCATAATGTGATTTGTCTAGTTGTAAATTGGTTCAGGAACTTATGAGCTTGAACCCATCATTTAAAGATCTTCAATCAGCAGAGCCACATAAAGTTCTCAGAATTAAAAAAAATGATTTGGCAGGATATTTTCTCAAATGTGTCGACAGCAATTCGTATCTTGCTGACCATAATAGTAATGTCCTCCAGACCGAATTTCGGCCATGGCGGCCTGCCTCAACGGAGACTAGCCGTCGGCGCAGGACAGTATTACAGTGCCCAAGTGTATGCGCAAGCACAGGTGCAATCTCTATTCCCTCACTCTCTTAATTCGATGGGACGGTAAACCGACACGACCGGAGAGAGATCAGGTGCAGGACCAACGACTTTAAATGCTTTCTGAGTCACGGGAGTAAGACACCGCCAACTTCCTGACTCCAGGCGATAACTGAGAATTTCTTGAGGGAAAAACGCAATAATGATTTTTTGGAACCGAGGACCTCACGACCAGCAGTCCCACTACTACAACATCGTGAGGAAACCTGCATGTCTGAGGAATAAGGAAAAAAATATTTCGAAGACATGTGAAGTTCGCCAACACGCATTGGGGCAGCGCGGCGGACACTTCCTTGCCCTAAAATCCGCTCAGAAATGAGGGGAGGCCTGTGCCCAGCAGTGGGACGTATATAGGCTGTCACTTTTATTTTCACTTTTATAATATAAGTTTTGGTTTCCATTTGTATTGTGTGGTCTTAAGAACACCAATTTTTTATTTAAGTATATAACATAATGATATATATTTAATAAAAAATCTATCTTATTTAAATGGCAAGTTAACAATTTACTAAAGGAGTAAGCCATTTGCGACTTGCTAAGTTTTCCTCACTGCGCTCTTACTTAGTTTCTGTGCTATGTTCATATGTAGAGCAATGTTCTGAGCAAAGCGCGACATTGAAAAATATTATTGTAAAAGAGTATTATATTTAAATTAAATGTGACCTTAATATGTTATTATACGGTTCATAACATTATAGCAATATTTGCAAGAGATGAAACTTGTTTTTATCAAGTCTAGCGGTTATAGGTAAAGAAAATAAGAGGTGTTCAAAATTTAAAAATATTATCTTTGTACGAACAAATCGGTGTATTTGTTTTCGGCCTGTAGAATATACATAGACATAGAATGTACAATATACACACACATATATATATATATATATATATATATATATATATATATATATATATATATATATATATAATAGTAGAAATACGTAAGATAGTGACACGTTTCCGGGTGAATTCCTAGAAAAAGATTCCCACGAGAGTGTAGTCTTTCTCATTATAGGGAAATTTCCAAAATTAAAACCTTAATTTAAAAATGTAGGTAGAATTTTTACTGTTAACAAGGTATTCTATTGTGGGTGGAAACGCATACGCATTTTGATCTTTGATTGAGGATAGACTCAGGCGTCTATGGGTTTTAGCATGTTGCTCATCTGAGATACTGACATTTATTGTTAAGGATAACTTAACAAGAGATCCTATATATATTTATATATATATATATATATATATATATATATATATATATATATATATAGTATCCTTTCTCATTATTAAGGATAACTCGAAAATTCCTGGTGATATTTTGATCAAATTTATACGAGACTACATGGTAAGCACCAGCTTTTAAATAAAAAAATCATCAAAATTGGTTCACCCAGAAAAAAGTTCTGAAGTACCACACATAAAAATAAGTACAAATACAGTCAAATTGCGAACCACCATATTTTTGAAGTCAGTTGAACAGGAGTAAGCTCGTTTCTTGAAAGTTTTTAAGTCAAAATCTAGCCAATTCGACATTGAAGTCGTGTGAGGAAAAAATCTTAGTAAAGCGTCCTGATGGTGTGTTTAATATCGTGAGCTTTGTCGGGTTGTGCGATGTAATTTGGCGCCTAGTATTAATCTGAACAGTTCTACGGTAAACTCCCCTTTTTATTTAGTGATTTAGCACTTGCCTAGTGGAATATAAAACTATCAAGAAATCTATATCTGCTTGAATGAAAATATTTGGAAATCCTGAAGTGAAGGCAGCATCTTAATAATAATAATGCTAGAGAGACTTCACTACCACATAGACTCAATACCCTCTCGTAACTATTGCAAAGCCATAATACTGTAATACCGTGCACTCCCCGTAGTAAATAGAACATGCAAAAGGATACAACATCCATTTGCAGTGCCGGTTAATCAAGCCAATCAAAAAGAACCGTCCAGGTCATCGGCGATTCAGGCCACTTTTCAGGCGATTCAGCGGAGGAGCTGGCGTTGGGATGCCCCGGCTCAGAGACGAGAACATTAATCCACGTGAGGCTGAACTGGCACCTTATAAAGTTGAAAGCGGTGTGCCGGCATGAAATACTGTCTCGCTTTACTGAGCAGGCCCATCTTTTATGAGGCCAATTTAGCCTTAACTTCTTAAATTTTACTAAAAAAAAATTGCTGCGAACCAGCAAAAGCTTTAAACCAAAGAGTATGTTTGCTTATCTAAACTCTTAGCCTTTTAACCTTTTCAACCCCACTGTTTTTATGCATCCGTCATTAAAATAAAAACATGATAAGGCATCAGCCTGTATATCGGTGTTATTATTAATCATAAAATATTAAGTGCTGTGTTTGTTGCAAGTCGTCGCTTTTAGCAGCCGTGTGATAAAACAATTGCAAATCAAAGTAATTAAAGTAAATAAAAATTGGCCGATAAAATAAAATACAGATTAAAAAACATCTATTTTACTTTTTATTATGTTAAAAGTTGCGCATGTGTTTTTGTGCTTCATTTTAAGTGGAAGCTTAATTTCAGGACAAGAAGACATAGGTAAACGTCTTTGTTTATATATTTTTAGTTAAGGATTAAAAATAAAACAATAATGTGTTTTTTTTTAAATTTCTCATGCGAAGTGCGTAAGATAAGTTTACTGAAAATAGTACCAATACTAAACAAAATAATTTAATGATATTACCTACACCGATACTAAAAATTTGATGATAGCTTTGTAAAAAGATTTTTCCTTTTGCATTTATCAAGGTGAGCGAGTTTTGAATAGGTAACTCTGGAACACATCATCTTCAAACGAGTAATTTTTTGCACACCTCATAAGCGAAGCGTTGAGGTTGTATGTCAATGTAAAAAAAATACGCATAATATATCGAGAAAAATCATTCGTTATAATGTTTTTATTATTTTTAAAAATAATTTTCTGTACTTAGTGTAAAAACAAACTGATTGATAAAAAATTTCGAGGGTGTCCGAATGTCTGTATGTGTGGATGGCGCACGATTGCGGTCGTTAGAATTATGGTGGCCACACACGGTCAGTTCAACTGATCAGTTCAAACTAAAACTGTTGATATTTTTTAAAATATCAGATTTTCGATATATCCATAAATAAACTTATATGTAAATCTCCGATATTAATATATTTATAATGATCGATATATCGAAAATCCACTATTTCAACACTTTTATTTTGAACTGATCAGTTGAACTGACCGTGTGTGGCGTCCATTAATGTATCAATATATTTTGTTTTTTATTAGGTTTATAATCTCAACGCACAGGTTCCTTTTAAAAATCACTAAGTAATTTGGTCTCGTTTAATATTAACTAATGAAAATGTAAAAACAACTGGTACTTTTCTACAAAAAGTATTTCCATGGATGGAAGAAATATTTTTCTTTTCATATGAATCAAATGAGATTATGAGTTGTGAACTTTTGGATTTTCCAAACATTTTTGTTATTAATCCCCCGACGAAAACAGCGGGGTGTTAAAGTTTGTAGTGTGAGTGTGTCTGTCTGTGGCATCATAGCTCCTGAACGGATAAACTTGTGTTTTTTCGTATGAAAGGTGTCTGAATCGAGAATGTTCTTAGCTATGTTAAAAAAAAACTATTCAGCCGTTTGGACACGATCAGTTCTTTTTGTTTCGCGGGTTTTTTAAATTTTTAATTTAAATTACGTGTTACTTAAAAATATTTTTTATAAATAGTAGGTTTAGGCGAGAACTTGACTGGTGCCGGGAGGTTTTATTGTATTAATAATGGTTTGAAGAGGACTTTGATATTTAAAAGTGGTACGACTTTGTGTATTAAATGTCTACCTACGAATGTAAACTATTGGTAGTAGAAATGATGAAACAAATGTAGTCATCGATTGTTTGTCTGCCGGCTCAAGTTGCCGTCAAATTCTTCCAAAAATTTCGCAATGTGACGCATTAACATATTATAGTGAAGGTTTTAAATAAATTATATAAATAAGATTATTTCATAATACTTGCCACTTGCAAAAGTGTAACCGTTGCGAGGCCATTGCCAAAGAAAAAAAAATGCGTGCGTGCGTGAGTGCGTGCGTGCGTGAGAGTGTGTGTGTGTGTGTGTGTGTGTGTGTGTGTGTGTGTTTGCGTGATGTTTGCGTTTATGTGCTACGTTATAATATTAACTCCAGTAGAGCCACGCTGCAGCTATATTAACGCTCTAACAACGCTCTCACTGAATACCAGTTTGAAATAATAGTATAATTAGGGTTGCCACCGGTAATATAATATATAGTATTGTACTATATTTAAACACTTGTACTATATATTATAGAATAATAATATAGTAAAAAATAATATATTTTTATCCCTAATTCAACTGTCGCTTTTTTATATTAACTATGATTGGAAGTCTGGAACAAGTGTGGTTTACGGAAAGAATTTTTTCCGTCATGAATGTAAAATTGAGAAAAGAAAGAAAAAGAGCATGTATTAATTTAATTAAAAATAATTTTTAATTTATTTTAATATGGTTCTAAATTGCTCAGGCTCCTTTAATTATATTAAAAGTAAGGTATTGGTGCATAAGGTCATTGATGGTCTAAGCAAAGAGTAATTACAAATATATGTGGAAAAATACGGTATGGGTATATAAGGTCATTGATGGTCTAAGCAAAGAGTAATTACAAATATATAGGAAAATACATTCATATTTGTATTGAGTACATACAGACATCAGACATAAAGATTAAAAATTTACTTAAAAATGTACTTTTTTTTCTTCGGAATTTCTCGAAAGTATTATAATCTTGCATCCTGTTTGGAAAACACACTATATTTGTTCAAAAAAAGGTGTCAAACATAAGCATTACGCTGTTGTGTTTCGTATGGTAAGTGTTACTAGTAACGAGTACTGGTAACGAGGTATTCCATCTTCTCAGGGTCAGACATTTGAGTTTTTAAGTGATGAAAAATGCAGATGCGTAAGTGAGGCCCACTGAGGACTAAGATGAAATGCCTCTTTGCCAGGAAAAAGGTCTCCGGCTCTCTACACTTACCATCCAAAACACAACAGAATTAAGCTGCTATTACACCTTGGTATTCTATGAGAGCGTGGTCGTTCCCCGGTCGTACCGATCCATTCGTGCTACAACTATAATATAGCTGCACCGTGGTTTTACCACGTATTGTTATCAAATCTATCGATTCATTAACCATCAGGTGGACTGTGCTCACTCCTACTTCTATATAAAAAAACTCTTCTGTCTTTTGTTTTCTTTGATTTTTATAAAGCCGCCTCTATACATGTTGGCCATAGCTCACCGAACGAAGGCGAGAACTAATATATATGGATGGAGATGAAGTATCACCATTGCTCGTGCACGGATCGTTTGGCATGCCTTGTCATCACTCGAGATCACTCGCCACGACTCGTCTCACTTCGAAATATTGTCGGTTTCGCACAACTTCTGCACCAGTCCATGTCGCTAGTTGACACTAAGGCGAATATTTTGTTACACAATGTCATTTAATTGACAAGTTAATTTCAAATAAAAGTTTATCAGTTTCTAGAGTATTACATTAAAACACAAAGTAATGTCTCAGTGGTTTGTTCTTTAATTTTTTGCACATTTTTAACTTTTTTTGATTTTGACGTGACAACGTCTAATAAATCGATGAACGCCGGCTGCACGCACAAAAAAGGATGGCTTATTGTAACGTTACGATCGGAGCGAGAGCGTCGCACGTGGAAGCGAAAGGCACGATCGGCTTAAGCGTAAAAGTAAATTTATTAATTAAATTGTAGATTTAATTTCACTCATTCTTTGTATCCATACAAAATAGTTATAATTAAAAAATATGATTCAATTTTATTCATAAAAGTATGCAATCATTTCAGCAATGTTTTGTTATGACGTTCTCACGTTAAACTATCGTCCATAAATCGACTTTACAGACAACCAATTTTTTTTAACTTTTACGAATATCTCTGATTTGGTTTATTTATTTTTTATTTCATTAATATAGAATATAACTAATAGTATAGAAAGAAACAATAATCTTTACATTTTTCGAACAAATTAACTTCCTCCCTATGAAATCTGTCAAATAATACAACTCTTTAAATGGCGCCGCCCTGATGACAGAAAAAGTCGTGGATGCCCTCATTTGCCTACTCTTGCATTGGTTGAGGCTTGGCCAATATGTATTGCCGGCTTAAAACTTTACAATCGATTTTAAAGCCAATGATCTAGAGACTTAAATCTATAACAGAGTATAGCGGGGTCAGCTAAGATGACTTACTACGATCGATAAGGAGTAGATAACTACAAAAATTAATGGAAATGACATATCTGAACGTTACTGGTTTGCATTATTTTTAAACGATTTCAAAAGGAGAAGACAGTCAATTGGACTGTATTTTTTTAATGTGTTGCTACCTCAGAACTGTTTTCATGGTGAATCGATTTTGATGATTTTTTTATTCGAAAGCTTGTGCATGTCATTATCATCATCATCATTACAGCCCTTTATATGTCACTGCTGAACGTAGGCATCCCCCAAGGTATGCTACAGAGCACAGTTCTGACCACCTGCATCCATCGACTTCCTGCATGTCTTACCAGGTCGTCACTCCATCTAGCGGGAGGTCGCCCTATACTTCGCCTACCGGTACAAGGCTGTTACTCGAGAACCTTTTTTCCCCAACAGATGTCGGTTCTTGCTATATGGCCCATTGCCACTTCAGCTTACTAATCCGTTGAGCTATGTTGGTCACTCTGGTTCTACTGCGGACATCCTCATTTCTAAGTTTATCGCGCAGAGAAACTCTGAGCATGGCTCTCTCTATAGCTCGCTGAGCGACTTTGAGCATTCTCATACGGCCAGCAGTGAAAGACCACGTCTCAGTTCCATATGTCATCACTGGCAACACGCACTGGTTGTACAATTTCGTTTTCAGGTTTTGTGGTATACCTGACGACAAGATGTAACGTAATTTCCCGAACGCTGTCCAGCCGAGTTGAATCCGTCGATTGACCTCTCGGTCGAAGTTGGACTTACCTAGTCGGACTATTTGTCCCTGGTAAACGTAGTCGTCAAAAACTTCGAGCTTAGTGCTTCCAACAACAACTGGCATAGGTGTGACGTGGACATTAAACATGATCTTTGTTTTGTCCATGTTCATCTTAAGCCGATCTGTTGGGAGGCACTATTGAGGTCATTGAGCATGGTGCTTAGGTCCTCCAGCGATTCTGACATGAAGACTATATCGTCGGCAAATTGAAGGTGAGTAATGTACTCGCCATTGATGTTTAAACCGTATACTTTTCAATCCAGTAGCTTGACGTCCGGGATTTCATAGGAATAGTGTCGGATAAGACTTGCTCTTGGATCGTTAATCACACTTGTGTGTGGCTCCAACGATGATGTGTAGAGCTGCACATAGAACCTCTCAATCTCACTCAAATCCCAGAAACGATGCCGCCACACTCTGTCTTCAGCTTTGGTAGTTGGCTCTTTCTGGCAGACAGATCTCTGGCAAAGACTTTGGAGCCCTAGTTTAGCTCCATCGCTTTTTCAATACGAGCTGTATTGAAGTTGCGTAAGTCCTGCCGCATGCAATTGGAGATCTGTCAGTTCAGTTGGCTGTATACTGTCAAATCTGCTGACGACTGCAGTTTCATCTCCCGTCTGACATCCATCAGATTAAGAGTGTGATCGGAGAGTTTTTGTGTTCATCTGCGGCAGGTCTTGTAGAACTTAGCTCCGACCGCATGGACAGTTTCCACGATCTTGTCATTCATATTGTCCACTGTATTGCAGTCATCTAGGCACTGAAAGCGGTTTTGTAACTCGAGTTCAAAGGTTTCAGACTTCATTAGAGGAGACCTTTCCAACTTAACGTTTAAGTTCAATGTGCCTCTAACCATTCGGTGATCACTGCCAGTTTTCACCCTTGCAATCACTGAGACATCACTAAACAGTTGGCTTTTGGTCGTCATAATGAAGTCAATCTCATTTTTTGTTGAACCGTCGGGGCTCGATCAGGTCCACTTCCTGTGGGGCCGCTTCTGGAAGAAAGAGTTTATCATAAAGAGTTTTTCTTTCTCCATGAAGTCGGCCAGCTGCTGGCTCCTTGGGTTCCGTTGCCCTACTTCAAATTTTCCTAACTTCAGCTCACCGCTTTCTCTTGTGCCTAGTTTTGCGTTGAAGTCTCCAATGAACACCGTATAATGGGTTTTGAAGGAATGCATGGCTCTAGAGATATCCTCATACATTTCCTCCACCTACTCAAAGGGATGTGCTGGGGTTGCTGCGTAAACCTTTATGACCTTCAGCGAATAGGACAAGCTGCCGGACTTAGGGGTTACCGTGTCCTCCTCCTCTCTTCGGACCTCGGATAATCCTATGATATGCCTGCACCACTTGTCTACCTCTTTTTCCAGCTCCAGTATCTTCTCGTCAGTCCTCAGGGTGCGTGCGTTATATGTTGCCAGGTCTAGTCATCGTAGGTGGCATCCAAACCTCCACTGGAGGTTCTTATCACCCCCTGCTCCACCGTTACCATTTTTGCCACCGTAGCCAGGAATAGCGGGGTCACCGGCTTCCCATGTGGTCCCAAATAAATTTAATCATAATCTGACCTGTAGTTTTTGAGTTATCCTTAATAATGTGTATTTAATTGACTTCGAATAAATTGATGATGTTCTCATTTTATTTGTATCGGTGAAGTCGGTTGTACAAAATTTTTAATTTTACCACTTGTTTTTGATCGACTTTAAAACAGGAGGATATTTAAAACATCAAGATAAGAAATCATATTTACGTGATCACTACGCATTGAATAAAACTACTTTTGTGCGAGTTCCATAACGTTTAATTTAATTATTTTTAACCCCTGATGAAAGAGGTATTATATATATATATATATATATATATATATATACATACATACATACATACATATATATATATATATATATATATATATATATATATATATATATATAACGTGTTTATCCGTTTTTCTGTGTGTTTGTATGTCTGTGTAAGTATCTGTGTGTATGTTTATGGCATCATAGCTCCCAAACGCATTACCCGATCTCGATTCAATTTTTTTGTTTGAAAGGTTACTTGATCAAGAGTGTTCTTAGTTATGAATTATGATTCAAGGAAATATTTTCAGCCGTTTGAAGATCATAAGACCGTTTTGTTTCGAGGGTTTTTAAAGTTTTCAATTTAATACATAGATTTATTATACTATAGTTCGTGCTAAATCGATTGAGAAATGATGACCTCAGATACGAGCCGAGTGTCAAAAGGCGTAACTTACAAAATATCAATTTAGATGTGATAACAAATTTTAAATATTGATATTATTCACACTTCTAGGTGAGCAAATATTTTTTTTTGTTTCTTAAATAATATTGTCTGTGGTTCCTATAACCATCGTAAAATCTTACGGTACATCACTAAAAATGTGTTATATTTTATACTTCAATTTATGATAAGTAACGCAGCAATTCATTTAATAACAAATTCATATTGAAAAAAAATATTTGAAGCAATATAATCACCATATTGAGCTTTTGCAAATTCATCCCTTTAAAGTAAACAAAGCGCGCGTTACGTCAGTTCGTTCTAAAAGAAACGTGACAATGGCAGCCAGAGAGGCGTCACTTTTTTTGGGCCGGTCCACATGCACCGAATAAAAATAAAGTTCTTATTTAATATTGAAAATAAAGTTTTATCTTTTGAATAAGTACGTACTTATTCGGTGTCGTTATCACTCGAATCTTTATATGTGTGTTATAAATTAATGCTTTTTCTTGTTAAATGAATAAAGTAACTTATAACAATAGATGATTTTTCTTCTACAGCGATCATTTACATAACTTTTTAATAATAGTTAATAAATATATATTATATCAATCATTATTAAAAAAATTATAAAAAAAATCATTATAAATAAAGTGCTACATATAAAAAGTGCATATATATTGAAGGTTTGTAGCCCCGGTTAAACGACCGAAAAGTGAATGTCCGTTTTTCTCAATCGATTTGGCACGAACTATATTCATTTATGTCAATTATTTAATATTATTACTTTTGACGTTTCGGAGTTTTGACATTCTCAATTCGGTGGTATTTTTTCTAAAATGTTTGTTACCACAGAACTCCGTCATTTATCAACAGATTTGAAAATTTAATAAATATACTTATACATTTGTAAGGATATATTTTTATGCTTCGGTCGCATCTGCATCTATCGCCACAAAACGACACGATACACGCAGATGTGACTGGCTATTTTCGGCTATTGTCGCGAACATTGGGGCTGCGTGTGCGTGTGTTATTGCGTGGCGGTATATCAAAGGATTTTAGCGCACCAACATGCCGCGTTGCCTCGTCAGAGTCAGACTAGCGTTGTTCATTCGGCGGTTGTTTTCGATCAGTTCAGACGCATGCAGGTGGCTGTGTAAAAATGGTGTGGAGTGGTAATGGTACCGAAATTCCTCTTTTTAGATTTTAGGTTTCATCTTTTTAGAATTTAATAAATGCATTATGTAATTGTTAGCACACATGTAGAAGTAAAGAAATTCTTCGTTCATAGTTAAACGTTTGAAAATGATTTCGGCAATCTTGCATTATTTTACGATAGTACATACAAAGTATCAAAGCCGCTAATATGACCACAGCTTTTATCGCGATAATTTTCTAGTGTCAAAACGTACGAAGCTTCGGCACGCATTACTTCGGGACGATACACGTAGGTAGGTGCGACCGAAGCATTATAATGAATCCATAGAAATTTCATGAACATAGGTTCGGTAGTTAAATAACTGTAAATATATGTCATTCAAATTAACGACTGTTTACGGTGACTAGAATAGTCCCAATGAACTGCCTATCTTCCAGTTTCATCGTCATATTTTTTTTGAGTCGATTTTATTGTAATTTTTTTAGATCCACCTCAATTAAGTAATTGCATGAATTTTATATGAATTTTCAATAATACGACTGCATTGACTATGAAAAAAAGTATCTTGATGTACGTGAAATAAAAAAGTTGATAGGACGCGACAATAATACAACAACACAGAAAAGTGGCGCAAACATACATCCTAAAGGGACAATTCCTTATTATTTTAAACGTCAATCCACATTTGGCACTACTGCTAAAACCGAGGAAAAAAACCCAAAGCCAAACATCTTATTAATGACTTCTTTCCTGTAGCCAATAAGAAAAGATTTTTTCGAGTCACAGACAAAAAAGTCATTTACAATCATGCATCAAAATATAGCTAGCATACTTGGAAAAAAAATGACTTACTAGAACTCACGCTGGAGGAATTGCGAGGTTAAAATACAAATCCAGACGTATTGTGTTTGTCTGAAACATTCCGAACGTCCAAGCACAATAAATATGTAAATGTTGCCCAATATAAATTAGCATCAACTTTTTGTCAAAGATCAATAAAGAGGCGGAACTTGTATTTTAATCAAACAAGGATTAATTTACGGATTATTAAATTTCTTACATAATCAGACAATGCAAAGGACATTTGAAGCTTGTGGTATTAACATCCTGTCACTTAAGTTACTTATAATTTGTATTTATAGAATCTCCAACTCTGAGCCGATGCAGGAAGAATTGCAGGTGACTTTAATATGTTAATATGCAATACGTTAAGACCAGGGAGAATTAGCAGTAATTTATCAGATGTATGCAAGAACTGCAATTTAAAAATACACATCAATAGTACAACTCGTAAAGGATCTTGCATTGATCATATTTTGAGCAATACAATTACTCTATTACCACTCCATTTATCTGACCATGATACAATTACTATTACTTAATACTTAAATACTATTAATGATACAATTAGATGCTACAATTACTTTATTACCACTCCATTTATCTGACCATGATACAGCTCAGCTCACAACTTTTCCCATAAAGGGATCAAAAATTACATCCAAACCACACTTTGTTTTTAAACGGGACTATTGCCTTGAAAACATAAAAAAGTTCAAAAATTGCATAAACACCTTATCTTGGTCGGAAGTCATAGACTTCCGACCTTATTTCCTTATGAGGAGCTTGACGCGAACATGGCATTTACATATTGCCACGATATGTTGTGTTTATTTTATAATTTATGTTTTCCGATCTTAAAAGTTAAAGTTAACATAACAATATTAATTTTAAAAAACAAAAATGGATAAGCCGTGGTCTAAAAATTGCAAAACAAAAAGATATCTACGCTTTAAATCCTATACTATTAAACGAGCAATTCTTGTATATATGTATATATATATAATCGGGATCTCGGAAACGGCTCCAACGATTTTCATAAAATTTAGTGTCCAGGGAGTTTCGGGGTAATAAATCGATCTAGCTAAGATTTATTTTTAGAAAATGTCTTTTTGTCCGTGTTTTTAGGCAATTAAAAACTGCTACAATATAGTTAGAATAAGAAGGTAAATTTTGACAGTTTGGTAATGATTATAAATAGCTTATTGGTATAATGGGCGGTCACAAAATCGTAAAACCCCGGTTCGAGCCCAGACCGACCGACCGACTTTTTTATTTTTTTTTCAAGTTTCTTTCTTTTTTGAGAAAATATATTTTTTTCGAGCCCTTTTTTTAGTATTTTTTAAAAACACGAAAATTTAAATAAAAATAATTGCACTCATGATTTTTTATTCAAATAACCAGTTCAGTTTTTTCTGTTATGTCGCTAAGATCAAAAAATATTATTTATAATTCATCAGTATGTAATTTGTATCTAAATATAATTTCCAAAACACACGAATTAAAAAAATCGAGCGAAAAATACCGAGCAAAGCTCGGTCAACCAGGTACTATTATAAAAATAAGACATCAGTAAATAAAGAAATGTACATGGCCTACTCTAAATTATTAAAAAGATGCATTAATAACTCACAAAGAACAACAAATATTAAATTAATAAATAGAAGTAAAAACAAATGTAAAGCAATATGGTCAGTGATAAATTTAAAAAATGAAACAGTAACAAATCCTGTCGATATAGCTACTGCCTTTAACGATTACTACATTAACATGACTGACACTATTTCAATTAACACTGTAAAAATTAAGCATAAGTACACAACACTAATTAACTCAATGTACTTACAACCTATGACAGAGAAAGAACTAAAAAAGGAAATAATGAGTCTAAATAACACTAAAGCGGAAGGATACGACGGTATATCCACTAATATATTAAAACGTGTGTTATCAAAGTAGTCGGTATCCTTACCCATCTCATAAACTTGTCCTTTTCTGAAGGTATATTTCCAGATAAGTTAAAGCTATCATTAGTCATACCACTGTACAAAAAGGGGGATAAAAATCCAGCAAACTATCGCCCTATAACATTAATACCAATTCTATCAAAATTATTTGAAAAGTGCACGTTAAAAAGACTTATTAGTTTTTGCTCTAAATATAATATTATAAGTAAGGAACAATTTGGCTTCCAGAGAGGAAAATCTACGACTTTAGCAATCTTTAACTTAAAAAATAAAATATTGTCCAACCTAAATAAAAATAATCTAACTACTGTACTCTTTATTGACTTATCAAAGGCATTCGATTTCGTTGCGCACAGAACTCTCCTGAGCGAACACTGGAATCTCTCGAAATCAGAGGATTACATTGACATTATCATGGATAACGTCTTATCTAAGTGGGCGTCAACAAAAAGTTGTAATCAATAAAATAATTAATAGCGAAATGAGTTCAGTTTCGTCTGAATATAGAAAATGCAGCTCTGGCGTCCCACAAGGAAGTATATTAGGACCAATTCTATTTATACTTTACATTAATGATATACCATAAGTAACAAAATACCAATGTACTTTATATGCTGAAAATATATCCACAATTGTTACATTAATAAATCTTAAAACAATGACTCTTTACAAAATCATGAATGTGAGATTAATAATACTATTGACATAATAATCGAATGGCTTAAAGCAAATAAATTAAATATTAATCTTGACAAATCATATTATATAAAATTCAATAAATCAAAACATAAACAATACAATTTTAATCTAAATATGTCAAAGATAAATAAAGTAAAACAACTGAAATTCTTAGGTATAACCATTGACGAGGACCTGAACTGGAAAACATATATATATATATAGACCATTTGTGTAACAAAATTAACCAGTTCGTATATGCTCTTAAACGTATAAGAAATGTAACCGACAAAAGGCTTCTATTATGTCCTATCGCGCCTACATAGAATCGATATTGCGCTACGAGGTTCTACTATGGGGCAACAGTACAGACAAAAACAGAGCAATTATCGCCTAGTAAAACCAGAGTGACCGACATAGCCCAACAGATTGGTAAGCTGAAGTGGCAATGGGCCGGCCATATAGCTCGAAAAACCGATAACCGATGGGGAAGAAAGGTTCTCGAGCGGCACCCTCGTACCGGTAGGCGTAGTGTAGGGCGACCCCCCACTAGATGGAGTGACGACCTATTAAGATATGCAGGAATTCGATGGATGCAGGTGCCTCAGGACCGTGCTTTAGGGCATTACTTGGTGGAGGCCTATGTTCAGCAGTGGACTTGTGAAGGGCTGTAATGATGATGATGATGATATCGCCAAAAAATGCATCAGGGCCATATGTGGAGTTTTACCCGACGTGTCCTGTGAACCACTGTATAAAAGTATAGGATTATTGCCACTACCTTCACTTTAAATTTATGAAGTTGCGGTCTTTGTACATGAAAATATAGAATTATTTAATAAAGTGAATAATTAAAGGCTGAGAGATCCTAACACAATGATATACAATGACACTCCAAGGTCGGATAAGTATGCAAAAAGTTGCCTCTGTATGTGTGTCAGAATATATAACAAGATTCCTAAAAATATTAAAATGCTCAATATCAATATGTTTAAACACAGGTTGTACAAATGGCTAAGTCAGAATAATTTTTACAGCATAGATTCGTTTCTCTCTACCAAAAACTTTACATAAATTGATATAGTTACAAAATTTTATTTTATAATTTTTTATTTCGTTGACATATTTACTAATAATCATTATATTAATAGTATGGATTGACATATAATTTCATTGTAACATTCTTAAATTCAATGTATTATTATTTAATCTTCTATAATCTAAAATCACGATCGTAGAATGTGATTTAGATTGAACCCGTTGATTTTAAACGGGGGTCTTAAAGTGTTCGCCATTTTGAATTGTAATTATTTCAATTATAGGTGATCCATGCGAAGTCGAAGAGTTATTTGGCAGTCCTGGCACCTGCAAGCTTGATTACTTATGCGATTATGCAGACAAATTAATTAACGAGGAGAAGAAGAGACCGACTGTAAGTAAATTTACCAGTAACGAGGCTTTTTGACGGATTCTACTCTGCTGGGCAGCGTTCGGGAAATTATGACACATCTTCTCGTAAGATAGACCTTAAAACCTGAAAACGAAATTGTACAACCAGTGCGTGTTCCCGGTGATCACTTATGAATCTGAGACGTGGTCCTTCACTGCTGAGGACGCTCAAGGTCACTCAGCGAGCTATGGAGAGAGCTATGCTTGGGGTTTCTCTGCGTGATACTTAGAAATGAGAATATCCGCAGTAGAACCAGAGTGACAGACAAAGCCCAACGGATTAGTATGCTGAAGTGTCAGTGGGCCGGCCATATAGCTCGAAGAACCGACGATCGATGGGGAAAAAAGGTTCTCGGGTGGCAGCCTCGTACCGGTAGGCGTAGTCTAGGGCAACCCCCCACTAGGAGTCACGAACTGGTGAGGTGTTTTAATGGTGCCGGTTTGCAGAACTGCACCCGAGTCCCTATTTCTTACACACGATTTCAAAAGAGGATCGTAAGCGGGATTCCCGGTTCTTTCTGGTTCTTAGTGTATTTTTGTCAAAGTTTTTCTAAATAAATCAAACGTTATTTTTGGCAAACTGTAAGCAGTGTTAGCGAGCACCCAAAACGTAATACTTAAACTTAAAGTAAAAAAAGTAAAGAAATATTTATTTTTATAAAAGACGAGTCCAGTATATCTAGGTAGGAACATTTAAAAAAATTAAAAGGAAATAACTTATTTTATATTCCCGACGTTTCGAGCACTTAACAGCACGATGGTCATGGGTGGAGATTCAATCATTCCCCCCTTGACCATGGGTACTGGTTGCGCGGAAAAGAATCGGGTGTTCTTATAATTTTTTTCGGGCATATAGCTCGTCAGTGTCCGTCTTTCCCGTATCCATTCCTTCCACACAATATCCCGTATCCATTCAATCAACACGCACTGAAGGGGGAGGGGGATCTAAAATGTGGTGCCACCTTTTCGGCCAATGGAAACGCGCGCCCCACCGAGATGAAGTGGTAAGATGGCTGACCCAATAAAGAGGCACCCGCAGCCTTCGAGCGCTCTCTGTCAACCCACCGCTAGTTTCGATCTTATCTCTGTGGCAGTCGCGCCACAGAAGTAACCGCCTCAGGTAGTGTGTGTAATCGTCGTGCACCTCCTCTCTTCCAACGCACCTCCAGAACAGAAGCGTCGTCCGCGGCATCAGGAACTCGACACCGGTAGTGCGTTTTCCCTTTTATTTTCTTTTGCTTACTTGAGCCTTTTTGTTTTGTTTGTTCTCCCGTCACATTTTCTCTCCTACCGGCTCAAGTAGACTTTTTCTCGACACTGGTGAAGCAATAAATTTGGAAAAGCGAGTGCATTGTCCAAGGCTGTCGCGTGCTACGTCAGCCATCTTGTTTTGGGGTATCAGGAAACCGCACATACAGTCCGCCTAGTAACATCTTGCATAAAAGGGTTAAGGCCTGACCTCAGGATCGAACTCAGGAACCCCTAAGCCCGTCGCCTAACCAGGTACTGTAAAGTGCTCGAAACATGTGGAATATAAAGTAAGTTAATAAACGCGATGAAATCCGTAAAAACTAGTTTTGTTTAATTGTGCAGTGTTCGAGTAACTATAGAAAAAAATATCTTCTGGGCACAGGCCTCCTCTCATTTCTGAGAGGGTTAACATAAGAATTATTAAGAAAATAACTCTTATTAAGTAAGTACTACTTACTATAATAAACACAATATAAAATCTTTTGTTCAAGAGATCAACTAAACACTTAGCACAAACTTTTCATACTTTCAAAGGTAAATATTTACAAAATCAGACTAGAAAGGGGGGACCCGGGATGTTGCTATGCACAACCGGTTCTGTTTAGACTGGACTTCCCTAGTGCCGGCGGGGTTCGAATCCGGGTAGTCGTATCGTAATTTTCGTTTCGTTTTGAGTTACAGCGGCTGGTTACCGCACTGCGACTTCTGATTTTGTAATTTTGCATGCCTATGTTCTACTAGCATCTAAAAATTAAGAATCCGACGTTAGGTCGCAAGAAATCGTTTTTAACAAACATACTGAACATATAAAAGATATACAAAGCACATTTTCAGAAATATAAATGATTGTGGGACTTAATTATGTTTTTAAAATAGATTAATTGCTATTTTAAATCAAATATTGGTTTTAGTGGCTTAAGGTGTAGATTTATCAAGTCCGCATAGAGGGAGTTAACACGATAACTTTTGAAAATATCAATCGTTCAACTTTATCTATTTTTTAATCTCTTCATCTATCATGTGGGAAGCCATGGAATGTAAATGGCTGTTTAATTTTGTTTTGTTTAGTTATAATTTATTTTTTCGGCTGAGAAATTCTGAAATTTTCGGTACCTTGTTGTTGTAATAATATATTTCACTAATACAGGTAAACTTTGATTTTTGCGAGACAGTAACTTCGGGCCGGCTTCCGTCGTGAGTGGGTTACTGTATTGTTTGTTTAAAGCACAGCGGCTCGTGATGAAAAATATCGATCGCTGTAAAAATACAAAATATTTCAAAAACCAAATTTGATGCATACTTGACCATGGTAAGATGTTATTATTATTTATATAATCACAGATTTGCATTACAATATATTGTTTCGCTAAAAGTACGTAGGATTTATACGTCTTGGATTTTATGGAGTAACCTGAACTTCGGTATCTGTTACTGGAACTACTCGAAGAGTAGAACTAGGTGTGCCAAGTTTGGCTTCGTATTGTAGTTTTGATGAGATCTTACCTCAGGACTTGATAGAGTGATCTGAAGATGTACTGTGTATCCTAAATTAAAATACTGGTTATGTCTAGATGAAAAACTTTTTGAAAACGAAGTAAAGTTGATGAGAAAAAATATTAAGTCAGGTAAAATAGACTAGTATTTACGATAATGCCTGAGTACAAATACCTAAAAATTAAAGTAATATTAAAGTTGATTTCTGATCGTTTTAAGATATTTCTGTTAAAAGTTTTTTCAATTAGCAATAATGAAAAACTTGAATCTTATTAATGATAACATGGTGAAATAAAAAAAATATTTTCTATTGTTTATTGAAATTTTTTTCTACATTTTTTCGTGATCATATTGAGCATTATGAGTCGTGAACTTTTGGATTTTCAAAACTTTTTTTTATTGACATTTGACATAAATTTATCGGAAAATAAGAAGTAATAGTAATAAGCTAATAAGGTTATTAGGGAAAACTTGTATTTATTTAAAATACTTAAAAAAAATTGACGTGTAACTTAAGCGCTTTAGGCATGAATTTACTTACACATTTGGATTTACCAAAAGTTTAATATTTTTTTATCTTGCATTTATCTTTACTTATGTTTAAAAAACGTAATCCACACACCAGAATTTTCTCTTATATAGCAGAGGCAGTTTACACACATACATTGCACAAGAATCAATATCCAGACCCGGAATAACTGTTTGTGGGCCATACAGATATTTGTTCGAGGTAATTTGTGGTGAGGGATTCGAACCCGCGGCCCTCAGTGCCGTAACTTATTGCTGAGCCACTTTATAGCCTACATATATTTGTCCCGGGTCTGGATCTTTATCTTTGTACAATTTATGTTGTAGACAAGATGTAAGAGAATCTCATAGTGTCGGACTATGGCTATTTTTAAAGAAAAATGAGATAAACAAAATATATCGGATGTGTTCCTATATTGAAGATGGATCAGATTACACTTAACCGATGAGCATGTATACGCAGGTATATAGATGTAAAGGAGGTTAGAGAGGTGTGTCGGGATCGTGCCCAATGAAAGTCCGTAGTCTCCGCCTACCCCTCTAGGTGACAGGCGTGAGTGTTTTTGTTATGTTTATGTATCCTTACTGACCCACTTCTAATTGATTTTCGTTTTCAGTACTGCTACCTGGATACTAAAGTGAGCATAGTGTGCTGCCCAAATCATCTCTTTGTTACGGGGGTTCTTGGTAGAGCCTTCTTAGATTCACAAAATGGCAAAATCACGTCGAATGACATTGTAAGTGAGGCTTTTTGATGTTTTTTTACACGTTTTTATTAGCTTCATTTGTATCTCTATCTATGTAGCTAAATAAGAATATTTTTATGTAATTTTCACCAAATTGTACACGGCCGACTTGAAAATTTGCACTCGTGTCAAGGATCGATGACTATACAATAATGTAATAACTTTATTTTAAACTCTTATGGTGGCCACTCATGGTCAGTTAAAGTCATCAGTCGAACTGATATCAGTTCGAACGGATTTAAGCCAAAGAAATTTCCACACGCACGGTCAGTTCAACTGATCATTCCAACTGATCAGTCCAAACTAGGACTGTGATATTTTTTTAATATATCGATAATTATTCTATATATCGTAAATTAATATACAGTAAGTCAATATCGGAGTTTTATTAATGAAAAAAAAATCGATATATCGGCTTTATTTAAAAAGTTTAGTTCATTTATTATATTTATTAAGTGAATTAAATTATAAATATATAAAAATATTAGATTATAGTTGCTATTAATTATTGTTTATTTAATTATTTTTTATATTTCATTAATTAAATAAGACGATTATATGTACCAATATTTTTTTCGTAAGAGTTTTCAAAAATACTGGTTGTTTTATATGTTCTGCTGTTCAATATGTTTAGAAGTACAGGTGCTACAGATGTTGCTGAAGAAATAGTAAGTAAATATTTATTTAACAGCTATTTAGATATAACGGGAGTAAACTGTCTACCCAGCAGACAGTCGGTGACGACTTAACTCAAGTTCATAAGAAGCCTAACCGATCCAAACAACTTGGGGTTTATATTAACATCGAAGCACTTGTTTCGTCACTTCTTCTAATAGTTTACACGCGCAGACACTTAAGTCACAACATCGCATCACTTTTACGAATCAAAATCCACTTCCAATCATTGATTAATTTCTTAAAATTTATTGTTTACACTTTTGTGTAGACTAGTGTGTATCACAATTTCAATATCCTCTAAACAGTTACTTTAAAAACTTCATCCCCTATTTTGCCACATACTTATGATGGATGGATGGAATTTTTTCTCTAAATGTTTATGGGATTTCCTTATCTCCTTAATAAAACAACAATCATAAAATTGGAATACAATTGCCGAAAATATCGCGTTACATACATATAAAACTAAACATTCATAAATTCGAATTGTAAGACCCTCCTTTTTAAAAGTTGGCTAAAAACAAATAAAAGTTAATACTTTGTTTTAAGTGAACACCCAGTGGGGTTATTAGTTAAAAAAAAAAAAACAGAAAAATAAAGTATAGTACATTTCTTTCCATTTAAATATCCTTTAAAGCTTTATTACTTTCAAAGTGAAGTTACACTACAGCAAGGCTCCCAGGTTCTAGCAAATTAAGTATCTCGTAATCACTAGTGCAGACAAAACGAATCTTGTTCATTCTCAGATTTAAACGAATATCTCCACAATCAAAGAAAGTTTGAGTGCAATAGAGCTTTTACAGACGAGTGGCTCTACTAAGTCGGTAGTAATTGTTGACTTTTAAACGTAGCATGGTCCACGTAAACATCCCGCTCAGGACTTCTATTCGCAATAAGTTTCATTTCGAAGTGTTAAATACAAGGTCGCGATCTTGAGATATTTTCACCTGAGTCACTTTCCTAGACAGTGCCAGAGATCAGGAAAGCCGCTATTCAAGAATGGGACAGTTACCGCAAGAAATGCTAGATAACTTGAGCCTCAGAATGCCCTGAAGAATTTTCCCATGTGTTCGAGCTATACAGGGGAGGAGTTTTATTGTATTAAATAAAAACCTACTCTTAATAAATGTTTGTATAAATTTGGTTAAACAAACTTTAACTTCTCATCAAATTGCTGTTACATTGGGATTGAATTACTCAATTTTTGTTATTAAAAAATAAAACAGACAATAATTTTAAACAGCGTCTTTCTATTTGAAAAAAAAAAACCTAAACACTTTTTCTTGATAAAGTGAAAATTTACAATGTATCAGCTTTTGCTAGTCATCACAAACTTTTTTGTATGTTTATATCTTAGGGTTGCAATGCTGAGTGAGAATGTATACATAGATAGTCAATGACCTTCTTTGTACGGATTTTGCGTGTGAATTATTTGATGCAAATTGTATTATAATATACAAAATGAAAAAGTTTGATTGGAAAATAAGTCATTCAGTTACTATCGTCCTACTTGGGGCCATTTTTATTTGTTACAGCGGTAAAACTTTGAACTCAATTGTACTCATTATCAAGAAATTCTCTTCAAAATTTTCGTATTGTGACGGGCAACCACTTACCTACGACCTATACATTATGTGTGCGCTACCACGCACTTGGCTAGTTTCTTTTATTTTTAAATTTATTTACATTTCTTTTATTATTGTTATATTTCTTCGGTGAAATTCATAAAAAGAGTACATCTACAATATGGTATTTTACACCATGTCAAAAAATCAACAAGTATATTTATGTTAAGTTTTGTAAAAAGTAAACGAGCAATTTTGATTTCTATGAATAAAATGCGTTAAAAATTTTATAATTCAGTTATAAGAATTTTTTTCTGCGCCTCAAATCTCCAAAACGCTGCTCGCTATGTTAGATTCCGTCGTGGTGCAATATTGATTGCGATAAAACAGAAGCAAAAATCCGTCGACGGTCAAGTTCCCGTCAAAACACACAGTTAGTAAAGTAGTTATAAGTTTCGTAGATTATAGTAATTTTTATACCACAGAGATATACTATACGAAATTACATTTATTATTCAGATAATAAGCAAATAAATAAACTGGGGAAAAATTAATAGAATAAAATAAAGTACAGAAGATTGGGTAGTAGTAGATTAAATGATTTACGAGACAAAATAAAAAATTAAGACCTTATTATTGAAAAAAATATCGTCTGTTGATATTTATATTTTAACGCTTAGCCCACCGCGCGACCATGGAATCGCTCCGCCTCCTGCGTCGAGCATCGAGCGAACGCGCTAATGCTGGTGCTGCACTAACGGGAAACGTCAATGCCTATAAACGAAGTTGGCTACACTTGAACGTTCCAGGTCATTAAATTTCAATGCCATTGAACGGCGTTAAAGTTGGCATTAATGTTCCTTGAAGACCTTTTATATTTGTTAAAAATGGTTCTATTAAAACACATTAGGTTTTCTTCGCCTTTCTAATTCTTCGATAGTTGTATTAAAAGATAATAATTGGATAATTCGTCGCAAAGCATCATTTCGCGCTGTACGATTCTTAAAACTTTTGAGTCTCAGATCCCACAAACATGGCTCTGTTTGCAGAATCTTAAGAAACGTAATAACTTCTTTATTATTCCGCTCTTATTCACTCTATTATTCCGTGTTATTTCGTGCTTTAATCTCTTTGATGTACCGCTACTCGAGTTATCGCCAAACGGCAAACGGCATTGTTAATGTCATTGTCAAATTAACGCGTTAAGTCGTGGCCATACCTACACTTAACGTCCATCAACGCGATATCCGGGTCTGGATTTTGTTCTTATGCAATTTGTGGTTTGTAAACTACCTCCACGATACAGGAGAAAATCCTAGTGTGGGAGAGAGAGGGGGTAACGTTTTTTTTAAAAAAGTCTAGAATTAATAAAATAATTATTCGATTTGTTTGATAATCAAATATGTTGAATGTTATAAAATAATAAATTTATCGTATTGTTTAAGTTACATAACACATATAGGTACACTATATTTAGTTTAGTTTTCTTTATTTTTCTTGTGTTTTCTCTCCCTTTGGAGGCATACATTTTTAGAAGTGTCTCCCATAAATTAATAATAATAAAAATATAAAAAATAGTGCCGTCACTGAGATCTCATACACACCTTTAAATTGCACCATCAGAAAGGTGAGATCATAACAGTCACCTATGTCCTTATGAGCCCTTTCAAATGAGTTCAAACACGATCATCCTATCTAGTGGCGTTACTGAGATCCGATACCCACATTTGGAGTCCACCATTAGCTAGGTGATATCATCATAGTTATCTAGGTCTTCATGAACCTTTTTGAAAATGAGTTGAAAAAAACACGATGGTTCTACGTAGCATCACTAAGATCCTTCACCCATCTTCTGAGTCAATTGGAACCGGGCGGTAGGAAACAAGCTTCAGGACGCCGATAGTTTAGGTGATTTCTTTTTACAGAGAAAATAATGGTAATTAGAAAAAACATAAGACCTGCTTTATAGTTAGTTCTGTTAGTATGCAAAGTTTCATGATCTTTTTTAAAGTATTTTATGAATAACAGCAGTTTATTAGTTCAGTTTGGAGTTAACTTTGGATTCTTTTTCTATCGAAAAAATTTAAGGGAATCATGTTTTCGTCTAACATAGTACTCAACATTAATCCTCAACTTTACCATATATTTATTTCAAAATTAATGCTGCAATATTTTCGGTATAACGGAGGATCTTGCTAAGCCATTTGAGGTTATATTTCCCCTTAAAGTGATCATTTTAACTGACCGTGTGTGGCGTCCATTATATTATTTCAGTATAAGGGTGACAATCGAGCACACGGTCCACCTGGAGGTAATTTTTATGCTGCGGCGCAAAGACATCTACATCTATCCTCGACAACCAATCAAAATGCAACTTTACAACTACATAAAATTACAATAAAATATAAAATAACAATTAATATAAAATGAAATTATATAGAATGCCAATAAATATAAAATTACAATTATATAAAAATTAAATTTATTACTATAAATAAAATTTAAAGTATTAAAATTAAATATCACAAAATAATAATAACTATATTCGTCAAAAAAATTACATAAAAATTACATACGTACTAGGCGTATTTATCGTAACAGATTAAAAAACAAATATCTAAAATAGTAGACTGTGACAAACAAACTGAAAGAACAGCTCCTGATCCACGAGATAACAAATCCACAAAAAGTAAAGTGAGTCAGTAATTCATTTTTTTTTTGCGCCCGAAGCAATTATAGGGCTACCCTATACGTAGGGAGGCGGAAAATGCATTACGCATACCACGATAGCCGGTCTATCGTGGTTATGAGGGACTCACTGTCCCACCGGGGAACCTAAGTGATACCTTCTAAAAACCGCCTTTGGGGACAGGCAGCTGGCTGATTAAGCTTTATTGTGCCTTATCGTCAGCGACCCTCTTTTAGGAAAAGAGGGCGCAGGTGGCTACGAGCCGCTGAGGGAGTGCCTACGAAGGCAAATTAATGATGAATAAATAATTTAATTTAATTAGAGTTGGCCTGAGCCGCCAGGAGGCAGTTCAGATCGTTTGATAGTTTATTAGGCGGGTCCGAGAGAGAGTTTCTCGGCCTGCGGACTCGATAGCGAGAGGGGGGTGGGGCTGCATAAGTAGCTGCCTCACGAATTAAATGGTTTGAGTGCGACTCTGAGGCTTTGAAGAAGTTCTCAGAGAGTTTTTTGAAAAATTGTTGAATTGTGTGGAGCTCTAGGTCCCGATGAAGGTCGGCATTACGGATGTACCAAGTTGCGTTCGCAGCTCGACGACAGAAAAGGTTTTGAACTATTTGGAGTTCATTAATAATTTTAGGGTCGGCGTGGGCAAAAAACGGGGCCCGCGTAGGACATGACTGGTCGTATACAGACCTTATAAAGGGTACGCTTGTTTCTAAGGGACATTTTACTGTGTCGGCCCAACATACTGTTGAGCCTACTCAGGTAAAAACGTGCGTGACGGGTCACTCTTTTGACGTGGGGCCTGAAAGTGAACCTTGTGTCTAGAGTGACACGTAAATATTTGGCAGTCGTATGCCAGGGGACGGGGGTCCCTAGCATACGTATTGGTGGAGTGTTTTTGAGACGGCGTCGTTTATAATCGAAGTGAACGGCGGAGCTCTTCTCTAAGTAAGAGCTTTGCTTTAAGTAAGAGGCCACGAGACGTACTAGACGATCGGGGAGACCTATTTTGTACAGCTTGTAGATAAGGCCTGTATGCCAGACTCTATCGAAGGCTTTAGCTATGTCGAAAAAGACCGCGATGGTCTTATGACGACGAGGATAAAAACCGCTGAGGATATATTCCACAATACGGTGAACTTGTTGGGGATATGAGTGTTGCGCTCGGAAACCGAATTGATAAGAGGGTCACCGTCTGTGGGAAACAGATAGCGCCTCATACGAGTTTGAATGACTCTTTCGAAGAGCTTGCCCATTGCCTTGAGGAGGCTAATGGGGCGATGACTGGAGGGGAGATTGAGAGGCTTGCCTGGCTTGGGAATACCAATCACAGTTGCCTCTTTCCACGTAGTGGGAAAGTAACTAAGGTTGAAGCAGGCGTTGAAGATAATAGATAAAAAGGTTAACACCTGCTCAGGAAAGTGTTTTAGGGCTTGGTTGGAGATGCCATCCGCGCCCGGAGCCTTTTTAGGCTTAAGTCCTTTGATGAGGGATGAAATCTCATCATTGGACACAGAGATGGGTTTGGAGGCTGTAGGGGGTGAGTTCCGGCGGCGGACCTCATCCTCCACTGCCTGGACGTGTGAGGGGTCGACGGGTTGAGAGCTAGGAGAGCATTGTGCGGCAATGCTATCTGCAAAGCACTCAGCCTTTTCCTCGTCCTCGAAGGCAACCATACCGTCGGGACGGGAGAGAGGGGGAGTGTGGATGATAGCGTCTATGCGGAGGGCTCTAGCCATCTGATAGTACGCTGTATGAGATGGAGAGATATTCTCCATGAGTTTACTCTTTTCGAGGTCTCGAAATTTAGAGAGGTGGAAACGGAGTTCTCGTTGAAGACGATTGGCCGTGCGCTTATATTCGGGGATGGGGTATTTTACTGCTCTCCGGAAAGCAGCTTTTTTGGCTTTTAATAGGTTGCTAATATGCAGGGGAAGCCCACTATTATTAGCAACCGGGACGACCCTTTCGTTCTCCTTAAGGGAGGATTTAATAAGGGTGGAGAGTGAATCAATCGCGGTGTCGATTTTTTCGGGACTGTCTAATTCCGACGGTAGGAAGATGGTAGAGTCCTGTGAGTCCAGAGCTTTAGCTAGGGACTCCTTGAATCCCTTCCAATTGGTGAAGGTTTTCGTGTGTGTTGGGGGAGGTGGCTGATGGCCAAGAATGAGGGAGACCGGTCGGTGATCGGATCCTAGATCGTCTAGTGTCTCGATTGCTCTGAGGTTGAGAGAAACTCCTTGTAGTAACGCAAAATCTAGTACATCGGGAGCGTGATCGGTGTTATCGGGAAAGTGAGTAACACCGAGGGGACTATGGACGGTAATATCAAGAGACTGCATGATATCGAGCAGTATCTTGCCACTAGGGGACGTAGTACGGCATGTCCATTGAGTATGCTTGGAGTTAAAATCTCCAAACATACTGACTGAATTGCCTAAAGATAAAATAGCCTCAAAATCTTTTTTGAGAGGATGGGTTCCTAAAGGGATGTAACAGGAGGCTATGAGGATGGACTGATGTCCAGTCATAGCTAGCCTGCATACCGTGGCTTCCATGTTGGTAAGCTGCGGAGTAGAAATGGGCGAGCAGTGAAGTGTCTTCTTGTAATAGATGGTAGTTCCGCCACCCAGACCCGACCGCCGCCTCGGCGGTCGGGTCTGTCATTACGAAGAAGAGAGAAGTTTTTAATAGAAAGGCCTTTAGTGTCCTTAGTTTTGAGATTAGTTACCTGTAGGAGGAGGAAATCGGCTTCACGATTCCGAAGAAAGAGCTTAAGCTCTTGGAGGTTATTTCGCAAGCCGCGAATATTAAAGGATACAAGCGATAAACCCTTAGGTTTGATACGCCCGTGAGACTTTGGTAGAGCAATCTGCTCTGTCATTGTGAAGTTAAGTTAATTAAGTTAACTTAACTTACAACGCTAACAGAAGATTATGATGCTCTGTAAGAGCGAGGAGACGTTCCCGAGGGGACTTCGCAGCGCGCAGTTTGCGTGCTACTACAGTGATTTCCCTGACGTCAATGTTCCTAATAGCGGAATACAGTGTTTTATAGTCTTCAGCTGTGGGCTCTGATTCTTGGGGGTAGGAGGTTGTCCGCGGTGGGTCTGCCTTTTTGGGCCCCAGGGAAGGACTGGAGGCTGCATAGGCTTGGAGAAGCCCGGAGGGGGCCGAATTATGCCCTAAGAGGGCCTACGGGGACCCTGTGAGGGCCGAGAGAAGCCCTGTATGGGCTGAGATAGGCCCTGACGGGGCCGTTGGTGGAGAGCCGGGAATGAGCGGTCATTGACCGGCGGTGGAGCTTGCCTACTGGGGCGAGGTTGAGGTGCGCAGGGGCAGCCTCTGTAGTTAGCCGGGTGGCCTGTCTGTTTGCACAGGACACATGCGGGCGGAGATTCGGCGTCTTTGGGCCGGGGGCACTCTTTGGTGTTGGGGGGTTCGAGGCACTTAACGCACCTGGGTGGGGCGGAGCAGTTGACCGCCGCATAACCATATAGTTGGCAGTGGTGGCACTGCGCCGGGAATCCGCGCCTATGTGGGGGCTCAACCTTCACTCTCGACAGGCCACACACTGTGCGTACCTGCCGGAAGATGGCTTTTGCCTCCGGCACGTTTGTCAAAATGACTAGGGCTAGATTGAACCTCTTGCCCGTTCTGCTGTGCATTTCGTGCACGGCTTCTACGGGGAAACCTTGGGACTTAAGGTCCTCAAGGATTTCCTCGTTAGTGAATTCAAAGGGGACGCCCCGGATGACGGCCCTAACTTTACGCTCTTCCGGAAGAGCGTAGGTATGGTATGACTCTCGTTCGGCTGTGAATAGCCTGGTGAGTTGCCGGAAGTCCTCGATTGAGTTAGGGACGATTTTGATAGATTCCCCGAGGTTGATGGCATGGTCATATTTGATTCCTGCTTCGTAGCAGGTTTTCGAGAGTTGGGTAAATTTTGCCTTGTCTCTTAGGAAGACAGGGGGTGGGACTTGCTTCTTGGCAAGGACTGGAGCACAACGAGAGGCTGGTTTGGACGGTGTGGGGATGTCTAGTGACATAAGTGGGACGGCGGCAGCGGCGGGGGCTGCGGGGGCAGAAGTGGCAGCGGGGGCTGCGGAGGGTGTAGGAGCAGCAGGGGCAGATGAGATAGGGGGGGTGCGTTGTAACGCGGCGCGCTTACCGTTGCGCTTGGAATTCACCGTGGTGAATGTAGACTCCCCGGTTCCGTCGGAGTCACAGGACTCCGATGAGCCGGTGCCTGAAGTGGTGGCGGGTCTCTACCGGGAGGCCGGCGCAGAGGACTTGGAGCATGCGTACTCCATCTCTAGGGGGGCAAAAGACTCTAGGGGGGCAAAAGAGTTTCTTGTTTCTAAGTATGTCGCGATAACGGGCGGCGGTTGGAGTGCCTGAGGGGCAGGGGGGAGAGCCTGGGCGGCGATGGTGGTGATGGCGGTGAGGACCGTCTCATTGTTGTTTAAACCATATTGGTTTATGACGGCGGCGAGGGACTCAGTTAGGCTATATGTGGCCATTTTGAGGCAGTAGAGCTAAGATCGGTAACGATTGGGACGGGTCCCTGTTCTCGGTAGAACAGGGACTTGAACTCGAGACGTACTACGAGACAATATACACGTATAATAATAATGCAAGAAACAAAGAATAACAAGAAAATAACAAAAATTAACAATACAGTGTAACAGTAAATAACAGTAACAAGCGGAGGTCAGTCAAACCTCCCCGCCCGAGGACAGGGGGGCAAGAACTGTTAGCGGTGAAAGACTCACCGGTGCGTCAGCGCTGTACAGCGCGAGCAGGACAGCGGAGGCGCGAGAGCGAGAGAGCACTACCGTACAAGGACGAAAGCGCGGACTACCTGGATGCGATCGCTCGAGAGCGATGCCACAGGCGGAATGTTGCAGTAATTCATTCTTGGGGAGATGTATATATACGCTTTTACAACAAAATCCCAGAACACATACACAATTTGATCTGAACAAAGTTCAAAAACTTTATTAAAATAAGTTTGTACAAAAAGGATTATTATAATATTAGGAATTTATGGACGATAAAAACCCTTGGGAAAGGTGGTCGCTACCAAATTATTTCTAATTTGTTTTGTGTGGTTAACTATAACATCATGATTGTAAGCTGTTGTTGATGATTGTAATTGTCTCGCTTGGTTTCTTGCTGATTCTTCCCAGAACGGAGGTTATTTTCTGAACCAGTGGTAAATAAAAAAGCGACTTTCGATAAGTATTATTTATAATTTATATTGAGTAAATCAAATCGAATCAAAAACATTTATATCGGATTCTTCATCCATAGGTGTTAGAAAACAAATAATTTTAATTTATCCTAGTACAGTAACATTAACATTAACAATATTCTTACGAGCTTGAGGTTCGTGACAATAAAAATTGCCGATAGAATTACCAAAATTAACTCTTTAATTCACTTTACACTAATTAAACTTAAACACTAATAATTAATCACACTGATTCACTTTATTCCGCTCCGAAGCTTCGCTTGTCTCGCCAAATTCAATACTTCCCCGATCGCACCTTGCAGCGCCTATAAATACACATTAGTACCGAATCATCGAGAACATTCAAGTAAATACGCGCACCAATCGACAAAGCGCCGAAAGTTCGAGAGTCAGCTTCCAGAAGCTTAGTTCTTCGTTTCGACAACAGATGGCGCTGTCGGTTGAAAATTAGTGATGTCATTTTCTGGAAAGCTCTCCCCTCGCTCTGTTACCCGACACTAGATGGCGCTAGTGCCAGATGTCAACTAGCCGCGCAACAATATTATTAATTTAATTTATTTAAAAAAAAGTGGAAGAAATAGTAAAAGTAGAAGATATAAGCGAAAAAGTTTCTGTTTCTATTTCAACACTTAGAAAGAGAAGTACCTATCAAGACTGTAGTAACAGACCGCTATTTTGTAACAGGTTTTTGGAACTGTTGTGTATGTAGTTATATTATGTTATGTTGAACTGGAACAAGCGGGACTGACATGCGGTTTCACCTGTTATAGCCCATTCCTAATTCGTACTACAACAATATGGCTGCAGCATGGCTCTACTACGTAGACAATAGCTTGCAATGTCTTATGTTCCATATAATTAATATAATAAAGCGATATTTTGCGGAAATCCAATATATACATTACACACATACCTCAGACACCTCCTATACAGACCTCCCTTATAAATTTCCCCATAAGAGTTTAAAAAAAATTCCCCAAGTCTCGCAACCCAGTTTTTCTACCGTAAAAAGTTGTGGGTGTGTGTAATACCAAGTCGGTTAATTTATTTAGTTCCTACTTAAGGGTCCTTCTGACTTATTACGTAATTAGCTAGCCTAACAACATCTTATGGTGCCCATATCAATATTAAAAATCTTTTATGTTTTAAATAAATAGATTGACTTGGCCATTGCATGAAAACACAATGTATTTCGCAAGTAATACATAAACTACTGGTTCAAATTGATTGAAATATACCGTGTTTATACAATGCGTGTTTGGTTACTAAAAATTTGAGCTTCTAGTTTTATCCACAACTAAGTTACAGGGGGGTCGAAAATGGCCTGAAGTGCTTCGAGAAAAGTATGTTACCGCCGTGCCGCTTTTTTGCTCAACTTGGCGGGGGCACTGCCATGCTCCCAGATGATTGATTTTAAGGAACTTGATTCATACTGAACTCCTTATAATATAATTTGGTTTTTATTGTAAAGAATGGAGCATATTTTCTATGGTTTAAGCAATAATAATGTCCTCCAGACCGAATTTCGGTCATGGCGGCCAGTCTCAACGTAGACTAGCCATTAGCGCAGGACAGGATTATAGTGCATGAGTGCACTAAGCACAGATGCACTCTCTATTGTCTCACTCTCATAGCGCGATGGGACGGTAAACCGACACGACCGGAGAGAGATCAGACGAAGGACCAACGACTTTGCGTGCTTTCCGAGGCACGGGAATGAAACACCGCCCAACTCCCTGACTCCGGGCTTCATTAATAATTTGACTTTGACGCGACCTGGGATTCGAAACTGAGACATTATTATCAGTAATCGCGTTTGCAACCACCAGATCAACGAGGCAGTCAATATTTACTGTAAGAAAGGCAATTTGAATTTCTATACGTGGGAGAGCCATGCTGCAGTTATATTAGTAGTATAGTTGTAGCACGAATGGGTCGGCTCGACCGGATATGGACCACGCTATCACAGAATACCAGCGTCAAATAGTAGCTTAATGCTGCTGTGTTTCGTATGGTGAGTGTAAAGAACCTTAAGAGAGAAAATTTAGTGAAGGAACTGACAGTCCACCTGATGGTAAGTGATTACTGCAGCCCATAGACAGCTGCAACTAACTTTAAACAATCATCATCATCATCATTACAGCCCTTAACAAGTCCACTGCTGAACATAGGCCTCCCCCAAGTAATGCCACAAAGCTCGGTCCTGAGCTACCTGCATCCATCGACTTCCTGCATGTCTTACCAGGTCATCACTCCATCTAGTGGGGGGTCACCCTACACTACACCTACCGGTACGAGGCTACACTCGAGAACCTTTCTTCCCCATCGGTTATCGGTTCTTCGAGCTATATGGCCGGCCCATTGCCACTTCAGCTTACTAATCCGTTGATCTATGTCGGTCACTCTGGTTTTGCTGCGGATATCCTCATTTCTAAGTCTATCACGCAGAGAAAATCCGAGCATAGCCCTCTCCATAGCTCAATGAGCGACCTTGAACGTCCTCATACGGCCAGCAGTGAAGGACCACGTCTCAGATCCGTAAGTTATCACTGGCAACACGCACTGGTTATACACTTTAGTTTTCAGAGATTGAGGCATACCTGACGAGAAGATGTGTCGTAATTTCCCGAATGCTGCCCAGCCGAGTTGAATCCGTCGATTGACCTCTCGGTCGAAGTTGGACTTACCTAGTCGGACTATTTGTCCCAGGTAAACATACTCGTCAACAACTTCGAGCTTAGTGCTCCCAACAACAACCGGCATAGGTGTGACATGGACATTAAACATGATCTTTGTTTTGTCCATGTTCATCTTAAGACCTATCCGTTGGGAGACACCATTGAGGTCATTGAGCATAGTGCTAAGGTCCTCCAGCGATTCTGCCATAAGAACTATATCGTCGGCAAATCGAAGGTGAGTGATGTACTCGCCATTGATGTTAATACCGTATCCTTTCCAGTCCAGTAGCTTGAAAACGTCTTCCAACGCAGCGGTGAAGAGTTTCGGGGATATAACATCACCCTGTCTTACACCTCTCTGCAGTTGGACTGCAGGTTTCGAACTCCGGTTCTCTACTCAGATAGCCATCGTAGCCCTACTGTACAAACACTTCAGCACTTGGATTTACCGACAGTCAACTTGGCACCGCTGAAGGGACTATAGCAACGCCCAAATTTCGATGGAATCAAAGGCTATCTCATAGTCCACATATGCCAGGCAAAGTGGCAGATTGTACTCTTCGGTCTTCTGTACAATCTGCCGCATGGTATGTATGTGGTCTATGGCACTGAAGCCTTTTCGGAAACCGGCTTGTTCGGGAGGCTGGAAGTCGTCGAGTCTGCTTGCGAGACGATTCGTAATGACTCTCGAAAACAGCACGTAGACGCGGCTCAGAAGGGAAATCGGTCTGTAGTTTTTCAAGAGAGCGTTGTCGCCTTTCTTAAAGAACAAGACTACCGCGCTTCTGCTCCACGCCTCCGGAGTAGTGCCACCATGGAGGACGGAATTGAAGAGCTTCTGAAGGACTTCAAGTACCGGTGTTCTACCCGCTTTCAGAAGCTCCGCTGTAATTTCATCCTCGCCCGGGGCCTTGCTGTTTTTAAGGTTGTGGAGAGCCATTTTAATCTCGCTCAGACTGACGTCCGGAATATTATCGGAATAGTGTCGGATAAGACTTGCTCTTGGATCGTTACTCGCACTTGCGTGTGGCTCCAACGATGATGTGTACAGCTGCCCATAGAACCTCTCAATCTCATTCAGAATCTCAGGTGTCCCGGAAACGATGTTGCCACACTCAGTCTTCAGCTTTAACAGTTGGCTTTTTCTGGCAGACAGATCTCTGGCAAAGACTTTGGAGCCCTGGTTCCGCTCGATCGCTTCTTTAATACGAGCAGTATTAAAGTTGCTTAAGTCTCGTATGCATTTGGAGATCTGTCTGTTCAGTTGCCTGTATGCTGTCAAATCTGTTGACGATTGCAGCCTCATCTCCCGTCTAACAGCCATGAGATTAAGAGTGTGATCGGAGAGTTTTTGTGTTCTTCTGCGGCGGGTCTTGCAGAACTTAGCTCCGACCGTATGGACAGTTTCCACGAGCTTGTCATTCATATCGTCCACTGCATTGCAATCCTCTAGCCACTGAAAGCGGTTTTGTAACTCGAACTGAAAAGTTTCGGGATTCTGGATTAGAGCACGAGGGGGACGGAGTGTTGACTTCATTAGACGAGACCTCTCCCACTTAACTTTTAGGTTCAGTGTGCCTCTAACCATTCGGTGATCGCTGCCAGTTTTCACCCTTGCGATCACCGAGACATCACTGAACAGTTGGCGTCTGGTCGTCATAATGAAGTCAATCTCTTTTCTTGCCGAACTGTCGGGGCTCGACCAGGTCCACTTCCTGTGGGGCCGCTTCTGGAAGAATGAGTTCATCATAAAGAGTCCCTCTTTCTCCATAAAGTCGGCCAGCTGCTGGCCCCTTCGGTTCCGTTGCCCTACTCCAAATTTCCCTACCTTCAGCTCACCGCTTTCTCTTGTGCCTAGTTTTGCGTTGAAGTCTCCCATCAATACAGTTTAGTGATACATTTCCTCCACCTCCTCACCGGGATGTGCCGAGGTTGGTGCGTAAACCTGTATGACCTTCAGCGAATACCGTTTGGTGATTCTGAGTATCAGGTACGCGACCCTCGTCGGCACACACCCAATCTTTACAAAGTTGTTGACGAGAGACTTGTGGACGATAAATCCGACACCTCCTTGGGACAGATGGTCGCCCTCCCGGTGCTAGAACAAGTTGCAGGACTCGAGGATTGCCGTGTCCTCCCCCTCTCTTCGGACCCCGGATAATCCAATAGTATGCCAGCGCAACTTGTCTACCTCTTCTTCCAGCTCCAGTATCTTCTCGTCAGTCCTCAGGGTGCGTGCGTTATATGTTGCCAGGTCGAGTCGTCGTATGTGGCAACCGAACCTCCACCGGAGATTCTTAGCACCCCCTGCCCCGCCGTTATCATGGTCGCCACCGTAGCCAGGAATAGCGGGACCGCCGGGGACTGGGGGCCGTTTTTTTTTGCGTCGTTATTCATGGGGTGATATTTGCCATAATTGCCACGCTTTGCGAGCGGGTCGGCAACCGCAGTTTTTTATTATATCACGGTTGTTATCAGGAAGATGCTGCTGCCCATCCCTGCCTGTCTCCCTCTGTCGCTACTTACGACACCCACGGGAAGATATGGGGTAGTGGATATTCTCAACCGCCACTACACGGCACACACACTTTTTGACACACTACACTTTAAACAAAGATTATTTTTATTATTATTTAATAGGGTGACAAACGAGCACACAATGCACCTGATGGTAAGTAGTTGTTGCGGCCCAAAGACATCTACATCTATCCTCGATTACGAATCAAAACGCATTGTTACCCGTGAGGATTAAGATGGAATGCCTCGTTTCCAGAAAAAGGGTCTCCGGTCTCTACACTCACCATACGAAACACAGCAGCGTTAAGCTACTATTTCACGCTGGTATTCTCTGAGAGCGTGGTCCTTCCCCGGTCGAGCCGACCCATTTGTGCTACAACTATACTACTAATATAATTTCAGCATGGCTCTACCACGTATACTCATGGTGTAAGACACAGGTACTCAACCTAGTTCAGGCAGATGGCTAATATTATTAACTTGACTTTTCAATTTTTCTTTTGTAAATTCTACATTATTAAGCTAAGCTAATACATAGTTTAAATTTTTACTATTGCATGCTGTTTTTATTAGACTTATTGTTACTTTATTTAATTTTATTCATATTTGTTCATGTATGTAAACATGTGTAATTGGAAATTAAATAAAAATAGTTTATTGTTTATCATTATTTATTTATTATTTATAAAAATCTATTCGTTCGCAGGAATGCCGTTATAATGGTAACTTGCCGTTGATATGCTGCGTACGCGAGCCTAAAAGTAACCGTAGCCCCATAACGGTCGTGGGGCGTTTGTCTGACACCTGCCGAGATAAGAGCACTCAGGCAGCGTGCAATGGTGAGGAAATATTACTTCTGTGCCATATCTATATGTGGTAGAGCAACGCTGCTATATTTAGGTTGTAGCACGAATGAGTCGGCTCGACCTGGAAAGGAACACGCTCTCACAGAACACCCGTGTAAAATGCTGTGTTTCATATGATAACTGTAGAGAACTGGAGACATTTTTTACTGTAGACGAAGAATTCCATCTTAATCTTCAGGGGTGACAATGCATCTTCATTCTGATTTTTAATCGAGGATAGATGTAGGTGTGTATGGGTTACAGTACTCACTTACCATCAGGTGGACTGTGAGAAAAATTTTGAAGTGAACATTTTTTTAGGCACGTTGGGCACTTTTGGGATATGGGAAAAAGCAATGATCTCACGCGACCGTCATGCCCAACTACAATTAATAAAATTTTATAAAATTAACGGGTTGGATTAAGAATCGTTTGGCAGGAATTTGGGGGAATAAGGTGTTTTATCTGGTAGAGGTTTGGTCCCCGATTACAATAATACCACTCACATTAAAAGGTATCGCACCGTTTTCGAAAAAATAAATAAAAACTATTTTAATCTAAAATGCGTAAAGTATGGAAAATTATACGTTTTTTATTATTAAACTGACTTTACGGCTCTGGGTTCTAGCCTTTCTGAGAAAAATTATACGATATTACTGTGACATCTGGATAGCACACAGAATTTTGTGTATGTGCGATAAGGACGTAGGACTAGTCTCACATTATTCTACTCACCCACATTCGCACACAATGGATTGAGTCTCAGTGGCGTATCGTTAAAAGATATTTCCGTAAAGACAACTATAATAATAAAGAAAAATTTACCGATTTAATATATGAATATTTGTATAGAAGAGAAATTGTAAAGAATAAAAGAGATCCTTTTGAGGAATTAATAAAACTAATAAGTTATGTTTACAATGAATAAAGAAATGATTATAATATACTATGTATTATTTCTAAATTGTTTAAAACTGTCTGGGCAGTCAATTAATTTAATACTTAAACACCCAGCAATAATTTCAGTTGTAATAGGTTAGATGGTTGTGGCGGGAGCAAAGGCAACCTGACTTTATAGATCTTATCGAATCTGTACTAAAATAAATCAGCACGCCCCGAATCCACGTAGTCTTGTCTGCCCTATTCGTAGAGTCTTTTTGTAAAGCCGTAGGCGCGGAGGGAGAGCAGCCCCCGCCCGTCATAGCAAATCACGAACACCTATGTGAGTCGTAGTGTGCTTATATATTACATTATATATTATCCCATACCTTTAAACGAGCAATTCTTGTATATATATAATCGGAATCTCGGAAACGGCTCCAACGATTTTCATAAAATTTAGTGTCCAGGGAGTTTTGGGGGCAAGAAATCGATCTAGCTAGGATTTATTTTTAGAAAATGTCTTTTTGTTCGTGTTTTCAGGCAATGAAAAACTGCTACAATATAAGAAGGTAAATTTTGACACCGTGTTAATGAACGTAATAGCTCAAGTGGATATCGAGCGGTCGAAAAATCGTAATGTCTTGGTTCGCGTCCTATCTTCGGTCCGATTTTTTTCCCTTTTGTTTTTCAAGCCCCCTTCTTTTGTGAAAACATCTATTATTTCAACCCCTTTCTTTTAGTATTTTTTTAAAAATACGAAAATTTTAATTAAATTTTTTAATTTTAATGTAATTGCATTCATGATTTTTTATTAAAATAATCATTACAGTACAAAAAAACCAAGCAAAGCTCGGTCATCCGGGTACTGTTCATAATTTAAAGTAATTATAAGAGCGAATACTTTGGTGTTTTGTTGAGTATAAGAGCGAGCGAAGCGAGCTCGGGACTTAGGACACCCCCACTCCGACAGGTTAGGTTAGAAGGGGATGGCGGGGTCGAGTGAGCGAGCGAAGCGATCGAATATACCCGCCATCCCCTTCGTGGTTATTTTTTTTAAACCACTTAGGTGTAGGAGCCCCGCGTAGCGGGGCTCCGTCGACCGGGCTTCCCTTGACTGCGCTACGTGGTGCTTCCCTCCCCCAACTCTTTCCTCAAAAACGTTACAAAAACATAACCTCAAAATGAGATTTTTAAAAATTTATAAAAAAGAACTAAGCATTTCCGGCATGAGGTGGAAGTGCGGGGCGACTCTACAACAACCCCCTCCCTCCTCCCACCTCCAACCCCTAAATTCATTTTGAGTTCTCATTTTGAGGTTAATTCTATGAGATTTTCTTTTTGATTTTTCTCAAGAACGGTGCATTACCTTTTAATGTGAGTGGTATTATTATAATCGGGGACCAAACCTCTAGATACCAAATAAAACACCTTACTCCTCCAAATTCCTGCCAAACGATTCTAAATTTCAACCAAATTAACATTTATTTATCAATTTGTTTGTGTACCATGATAAAAAATAATTTCTTATAAAAATACTTACTAAAATATTTCTTAAAAAAATCAAAAATAATGTTTACAAGTTTGTGAAGTTTAGAGGTTTTCACTTCTGACGTGCAGTCCTACGACTGACAGTTTTTTTTCTTTTACAGCTTTGGGATTTTGAAACTCGCTTATTGAACCTAGTGGCTTGTTTTGGGAAACATGTTTTGGTCCAAATTTTATCTCATATGTTTAAAGTAAACGAGAAGGTTGTGAGAGTATTCTAGGAAAGAAAACGAGTACAGAAATTGAATAATAATAACGTCCTCCTGTGGTCCAGCCGTGGAAGCTCAGATGGTTAGCGCTCGCTGTAAATCATAAAGTACGCGAGCAAACCGGGTTCGATTCCCGCTGGTACCAATGAAATTGTTGATTACAATTTAAGTACTGATTTACCTCGAGCTTGACGGTGAAGGAAAACATCGTGAGAAAACCTGCATGTCTGAGAAATAAGACAAAAAATATTTCGATGTCATGTGAAGTTCGCAACCACGCATTGGGGCAGCGCGGCGCACACTTCCTTGCCCTAAAACCCTCTCAGAAATGAGGGGAGGCCCGTGCCCAGCAGTGGGACGTATATAGGCTGTAACTTTAAGTTTAACGTCCTCCAGATCGAATTTCAGTCACGGCGGCCGGTCTCAACGGAGACTAGCCATCGCCACAGGACAGACTTATAGTGTACGAGTGTGCCCAAGCGCAGGTGGCACCGTCAAGGCACAAGGCACAGGCTTATTCTTATAGTTCATGGAGATGACAATTCGATACGACTGAAGCCGTACCCAGGTGCAACACCCAAGTTTCCAGACTTTGCACTATTACTGAGAAAATATTACAGAAGCAACTCATTGACTGATAATGATTTCTTATATTTACGCGAAGTATTGTTCGCGTTTGCGTCATTCAGTAAAACAACCTTTGAAGATTTTATCGCGTTTAATTTGCTTTATTTTAATACCCTACGTTTCGGGTGCCTTCCAGCACCCACGGTCATGGGGTACTGAGGTGATTGAAGTCCCGATGTCAGGGGAAACCTGGAGTACCTTCAGCTTTTTAATTATTGCATTTGTCCCGATCTACGCAGAATGAACTTACTGTGTCTTGAAGTTCAGTTATTCAGTCTCGCACTGGGGTTGACTAAATCTAGTCCAATTTAATCCCCAGAAGATACAAGTTTGCGTGTTTACCGCTAAATAAAACCCCTTCGTCGTATCTCCTCAGTTTCAAGGCACTCCTCTTGTTGCCTCAGCCGGTATCGGAATCTTCGGCGTCGACATATCGAGTGACGTACAGTTTCGTGGTTACTTGGAAGAGAAGGCGAAATCGACCTCTAAACAGCTTGGCGTACTAAGCAGAGCGGGACAGTATTTCATGCTGACTCACCGCCTGCAACTTTACAAGGCGCAGGTTCGGCTTCGGCCGCACATGGAATACTGTTCCCATCTCTAGGCCGGGGCTCTCCAGTGTCAGTTCCTTCCATTTGATCGCATCCAGCGCAGAGCTGTTGGAATCGTCGGCGACCGAGCTCTTTCCGATCGGCTTGACTTACTGGCACTGCGAAGAGATGTTGCCTCTCTTTGCGTATTTTATCGCATCTACCACGGGGAGTGCTCTGAGGAATTGTTCGGACTGATTCCAGCCGCACAATTTCACCATCGCACATCGCGACAAAATTCGCGATACCATTCATGCCATCTGGATGACTGGCGGTCCACCACCGTGCGATTTAAAGGAAGTTTTCTTCCTCGCACAACCTCCTTATGGAATCGACTACCAGCAGAGATTTTTCCGGACCGATACGACTTAGGGACCTTCAAGAAAAGAGCCTACTCCTTTTTAAAAGGCCGGCAACATTCATGGCAGTATTTATGGGCGGCGGTAATCACTTACCATCAAGTGAGCCGTATGCTCGTTGCCCACTCTCCTATAAAAAAAATGACATGGGGTTTTAGATATTATTACACCGCCACTACACGGTATATGTATACACAAGAGATATATTTATCCTGTTATATTTCAGCATGCTACGCAAATGCTCAACCAGTCGAGGATTCAATATTTTGTCCCCAGAACAATGCCCTCAAGATAGCAGGAGGGGAGCCCGCCGAAATCGAAGAATTTCCACATATGGTAATAATAATAATAATAATAATCTTTATTGATAAACATATTACATGCACCAAATTTACAATGGTCATTAGCCCCTAAACTAGGATATAATACCTGTATTTCAGGGGCTAGTTTCCTTCCCTATTCTTAGTTCTATTTCTATAATTTGTTTATCTATGTATTATATATATAATGTTTAATTATTATATAATATTAACAAGTATTATTTAAAATGTAAAATTTATGACAGTAAAAAGGGGGATAAAAAAAAAAAATTATGTTGGCACTATTGCAAATGTGTGGGTGTGTGTGTGTGTGTGTGTGTGTGTGTGTGTGTGTGTGTGTGTGTGTGTGTGTGTGTGTGTGTATGTGTGTGTGTGTGTGTGTGTGTGTGTGTGTGTGTGTGTGAGTGCGTGCGTGCGTGCGTGCGTGTGTGTATGCGTGCGTGCGTGCGTGTGTGTGTGTGTGTGTGTGTGTGTGTGTGTGTGTGTGTCTGTATTAGCGTGTGTTGTTTACATGTCCAAAGAAAGAAGGCTCTCCGTACCTTCATAATCAAAAAATTTCAGCCAGTCTGTAATTTTGTTTTTCACTTCAAAGTTGTTTAGTGATCTTATGTTATGACATCTGTTAAGTTTATTATATAGCCTAGGGGCTAAAAAGTCAAAATGTCTTCTAAGCACAGCACTTTTGGGTTTTGGAACAGGACATCGTTCTTTTCTCTTGGTGTATTGTTGGTGGTATGTTGGTATGTTGTTTGTTTGGTGGTATGTTTGTATTATGGTATGTTGTTTATAATATTTATTTTAAATAACTGTGTTCAAAGCTAACAGTCTGATAGTTGAGCACCTGCTGCTATAGGATAAGGGTGACAAACAACTCTACCACTCACCAAACAGCGTTAAGCTACTATTTTCAACCCCCGCCCCAAAAAGAGGGGTGTAGTAAGTTTGACCGTATCTCTTAACGGGTGAACCGATTCGGTTGCAGTTTTTTAATTTAGAAGCAAATTTTTTAGCGGTGGTTCCTCCCACTAATTTTGTAAGGTCTAGCGAACTTATTTCTGTCCCTTTCTTGGTTCGTTTCCGATTGTGGTTCGGTTGCAGACGTGCCCTCTACTTCACGACTCATCCTAGGTTGGGGCGTTGCGTTGAAGGGTGGAACAAAGGAGAGTTTAGTTTTCCAAAATATCGATCTCCATCCAATTTGTTCATACTATTAGCCAGAGAAATATTCAGTCACCCCCGGCAGGGCTCCGCATGTCAAGGGAAAGGCTAAAATACTACCCAAATCGCCTTGGTCTCGGGTAGGCATTGTTTGAGATTGGACTCCTCCCGGCAATGCATCCATCGGCACGGTACACTTGACACCTTGGATTGGGTTAGGATAGGAAAAATGGGTGGGATAAAAGGAAAAGAAGAAGAGAATTGTCTGAGTATTTCTGTTTTATCTGTTACCTATTGAACCAGACCAAATAACAGGCGGCAATCACGTGAAGAAAGAACACCTCGGACTTGCCCTGGGGATCATCGCAACCTGCGCTCTCCCCCAGAGCCATTCGCCAAACATTTGATGCACTTGCATTGGTGCCACGGAATTGTAAAATTATTAAAAACCATTATGCCGTGATTGGTTCTGATACAAATTATGCGTTTTGCTACGTTCTAAGCTAGATAGATATCACGACTTCCGATAGATAGCAGTATGTGAAAATACGATAGAAAGTGAGAATAAAATATAATATTTACCTATACTTGGTAAAGCCATGTTGCAGCTATATTGCGGTTGAGGCACGAATAGGCCTGCTCGACTAGGGAAGGACCATGATCTTATAGAATACCAGCGTGAAATAGCAGCTTAATGTTGCTGTGTTTTGTACGGTAAGTGATCCGGACACCCTTATAATGGTAACGAGGCATTCCATACTAAAGCATCTATACACCATCAGGTGGACTGTGTGATGGTCACCATTATTCTTTGTAAGAAATTTGCTGAGATGGTTACTTCGACTTGCAGAGAGAAATGAAATAAAATGATATTTTTTATAAAAAGTGACAAACAATCTTGCAGTTATTTCAGTCCATGGGCATATGCAGCCAACTTCAAACAAGTTCGGCCTCACGTGGAATACTGTTCTTATCTCTGGGCCGGGGCACCCCAGTACAACTTTTTCACTGGGTCGCATCCAGCACGGTGCGATTCGAATCGTCGACGACCGATTTCTTTCTGATTGGCTCGATTCACTGGCGCTGCGTAGGGATATTGCATCCCTTTGCGTTTTATATCGCATCTACCACGAGGAGTGCTCTGAGGAAGGAGAAGGAGCTCCACGGGAGGTACTACAGGGCTCTACATGAGCCCCACCTAGATACAGCCTCCTCCCTCAACTGGCTACGTTTCGGTGACCTCTTCGGGGAAACCGAGGGTTTTGTCTGTGCAATACAGGATCAGGTTATTAAGACCAACAACTATCGGAGATACATCCTAAAGGATGGCACTGTCGACGCCTGTCGAGCTTGTCGCCATCCCGGGGAGTCACTTAGGCATGTCATCTCCGGTTGTTCGGCGCTTTCTAACTCTAAGTACTTGCACAGGCACAACCTAGTAGCCAGAATTCTACACCAGGAGCTCGCTCTTTGCTCGGTCTTGTGGACCGGAAATTGCCGTATTATATGTACTTGCCGGAAGCCGTAATCGAAAATGACCGCGCCAGGCTCTACTGGGACCGGGCCATCATCACAGACAGGACTATTCTTGCAAATAAGCCTGATATTGTGCTGATGGACCGGGCACAGTCAAGGATATTTTTGGTCGACATTACCATTCCGTATGACGAGAACCTCGTGAAAGCTGAAACAGATAAACGAACAAAATATCTGGACCTGTCTCACGAGGTGACCGACATGTGGGGTGGTATGTCGGCCGAAATTATTCCTGTAGTCGTCTCTGCGAATGGGCTAATCTCAGTCAGCCTCTCGGGTCATCTGAGGCGACTGGGACTCCGTGACGGACCGCTCCGGGATCAAATGCAGAAGGCGGTGCTCATCGATACCGCCCGCATCGACCGCCGGTTTCTCTCCCTTTCCTCCTAACCCTCGGCCGTTTGGTCTCCTCTGCCGAGGGCTTCTATCTGGTTGGGCTTTTATTTATTTATGTATTTATTTCATTTTAATTATATTTATGTATATTTATCTTTTCATTTCAATTTATAATTATATATTTATAGAACCCAACCAGATGAGAAAACTATATAGATACCCCACATAATAATAATAATGTAACATTTCGGTCACGGCGATCCGCCTCAACTAAGACAAGCCATCTTAGTTTATAGTAAACGAGTGTGTGCACCACCACAATAACTGAATTTGGTCCCTACCCGGAATTCAAACCCAGGACCTCATGATCAGCAGCTGCCTTTTACGACCGTTAGACCATTCAGGTAGACAGTACCTACTGCAGGATCCTTGTTCCGATGTTCGGCGGTAAAGGTACATCGTGAGAAACTTGCATATATGCGTAATTATATCTATGAATGTGTCCATCTATGGTATAAGAAAAAAATGTAACAAAAACCCTGTGATCCTTTAAATGCGTTATCAGAAATAGTATTTAAACATATAGAAATAACTATACTTCGAAAAAATAAACCATAGAAAGTTGTTATTAAATTAAAAATTAAAAAAATATTTGCCAATTGTATTTGGTTTTATGTTGCGATGTTCGATATCGATTAGATTAATCGAATGATTGACTAATCGCTTCTTAAATTTTTGCGACTCGATCGATTATTCGTAAATTGAATACACCGATTATTTTATGTCAATCAATCGACATTTCACGATATTAGAAAAAAAAATTGATAACATTAGCAGTATGATAACATCTTTGTTATTTGCCAAATTTATTTCAAGTATAGAAAAAAAAAGTTGTCGTTTCATTCGACAATAATAATCTTTGTTTATTTGTGTTATTGTTTGTGGGTGATTTTAGTTAGGAAATTTTCTTTATTGCCAAGGGAGTGTGACATTTCATTGATTATAAGGCTGCGATTATAACGATTAAAACCTTGTCCATTACTTCAACATCGCTGCCTTCTGAAAAATTATTTTGAGACGCTGGCCAGCTACTCATATGAGAAATATACTGACTGGTTCTCATCTTTCTATATTAATTTTTCGACGTAAATAGACGAAAGTCAATTTAAATGGTGTTTAAAATTAAATAAATATTTTTCTTTAAGACTAAATTAATATTTTCATTTTATTTTTTGGTTAATTTTATTGTTTAAATTTACCGAGAATACTTTTCTTCGATAAATCGATTGATCGATATTATGTTGATTGCCATTGATCGTTAAATTGATATCGGCACAATTATTAAATAATCGATTATTTCGCCATCAATTATCATACCTAGTTTTATTACCTCTAACGGACACGCGCATCGGTTAAGCAGGCTGTTTGACAATACTCTTACTACCGGGCCAATGCAGAGGCAATAATACCGCATACAATTTGCAAATAAAATTTTATTTATCTTTTTTATAATCGAGATTTTTTTGGCAGTTATTATTGTATTCAAACGTATAGGTACTGATTCCAATAACGCAGTTAAATGGAACCACGGGGTTTTTGTAACACGTTGTATAGACTCTATTTTTTGCCGCAGGTAATCCTGGGGTGCAGGAATAAGAAAAAGATAGATGCAAACGATAAAGATATTGCTTGGGTGGGCGCCGGTTCGCTGATAAGTTCAACCTTCGTTCTGACAGCAGCCCACGTCCTCCACGAGCCCTCTTAGTGAGTATTTTTTTAGAATATTGTGACAAAAGAGCACACGGTCCAACTGATGGTAAATGGATATTGTGACCCACGGTATATCTACAACTATCCTTGATAAAAAAATTTTTATAAAATTTCGCTTTATTACTCTAAAAAATACCACGAACGAAAGCTCTGTCTCATGAGTTTGGGATAAAACTCCTTACATCTAACACAGGCTCTGCCTAGTTTAGATGTCAGTAGTTTTATAATGTAGATGTACATATTGTTGGCGACGCGCCTATAAGAATGTTTCAGTTTATTAAGTCAACCGATGACGAATAACTTTTCAAAGACTTATTGTCCAGTTAAAATGTTCTGATAAGAAAATGCTTAGTTAAATCTTAAAGAAATGTCGAATTAATGGTATGAAGGTCTTGGGTTCGACTCCCAGGCCGGACTAGTTTACTGTTTTCTAAGTAATATCTTTCAATAAGTTCATATAGGGAATTTTATGTTATAAATTATGTTACCGGATTTGTTCCCCGGTTGAAATCGTCTTTCCAACGATGTAAATTCAAAGGAATATTAAAGTGAAGTTAGAGATCGGATTGGTTCCCCGGTCGAGATGATCACTCTGTGCACAAACAGAATTAACGGAAGTTAATTGCATAAGTATTGTCTTGTATAAGTATGATATGTTTTGTACGAAAACAAATGCCTATTTGTTATGACCGATTAATGAAAACATTCACTTGTATTGTTATCTGATAAGAGACATGATAACTGATAAGAATCTTATCAGAGATAGTTTCCTACAGTTTGAAAATTGTGTAGAAGCACTTACTTATTTAATATTGTTAAAATTAAGTGTATTTCAGACTTTCATTTTTCTGATAGCCGAGAGCCGTGCAAAGTTAGTTGTTCAAATAGTGTGAGTTCACGGAAGCACGCTGACCACGCCCCTAGGAGGCCGAATATGTAAAAATTTAAAATGTTTGTAATTTCAGCAATTTATGTAAAAATGACTTGTAAAACATTTCAGGTTGATTGTACGTGCTAAAAAGGTGAATTCTGTGTTATTTTTATGTGAAAATTCCTGTGTATAAGTGAAATAATGATAGTTTTGTATAAGAAATTTAAAAGTGTTTTAAATAGTGAAATAAATAGAGAAAATGTGAATTAAACTATTGTATTAGTAAACATATGTATAAATTCAAGTGGGAAACATTGTTTTAACTTTCTGTGTTAAATATTTAAGAAGTTCGGATTTTGAATTTGTGATTAAAATAGGCATGTTTTGTTTTATAAATTAAAGGATTTTTGTGATACGAAAAAATAATATATATCATGGTGTAGATATTGTTTTGTGCTATCTAAATAGATAACTTGTATTTATGTATGACTTATGTGAATAAAGAAATTAAGTGAAACGTGAGAGAGTAATAGTACAAATTCATGTAATTAAGTTGCGCAGGCACGCGAATGGCGCGGCTCACTTTCGCGTATAGCTCTGGGGGTAGCTTAGTGAACGGGTTTTATTGCAATTCGTTCGGGAAAATAGTTCGGGGAAATAGTTCGGGAAAATAGTTCGAGAATTAGTTCGGAAAAATAAGAAAATCCTTCGGGAAAAGTGAAAAACCAGCAGTCAAGAAGAAAAAGTGTAGGGAAGTGATAGGGAAAAGTGATTACTCTCTCACGGAATGGTTTGAAGATAATTGCTGTTTTATTCCCAAGTAATTCATCCCTAAAGTTATACAGTCCACATCGAAGAATTAAGGCGTCGGGACCGGGACGACTTCAGAAGACCCGTAATCCCCGTCTGAACCTACTTGCTGAAAAAGAAAGAGGTTATCACCCTAGTGTGTTACTCCGTTGCGGAGATCACATACGTTGTTCCCGAACCCAAGGTAGGCGTTATAGGAGGCCGGATCGAGAGAAGCCTCGATTCCTCCCTTCTGTTTCTTAATCGAAAGTCGAGTTCCGCTTGGTTCTTTTTCAATTGGTCCTTCGCAGCCGGATCAGGAGGACCTTCCGAAGTTGGTTCTTTTTCACATATAGTGCCACCAACTTTACTTTTCAGTTGACAGAGTCGCTGATGGAGAGCGTATAGTACCGAGGGAAGGTGACTACATATTATATATATATATATATATATATATATATATATATATATATATATATATATATAAATTACGTGGCACGTTGTTTGTCCGTGATAGACTCCTAAACCACTTAACCGATTTTAATCAAATTTGCACACCGTGTGCAATTTGGTCCAACTTGAGAGATAGGATAGTTTTTTTTGCCCATGAGTCACCCACAATTTTTTTTTGCGTATTTAAGGATTTTTAACAAGACATGATAAATTGTCGTCGAAAAGGGCAGAACAACGTCTGCCTGGTAAGCTAGTATATATATATATATATATATATATATATATATATATATAATTGCACTTTTTACTATGAAATATAACAAAACACACTTGTCTTATTTTTTTATTTAACTGGCTTTATGGCTCTGGGTTCTAGCCCTCATGAGCCTATTATTTCTTTCGGAATCTTTGTTTTTTATATATTTTTTCTTCACGATATTATGCTGATGCGTCACATTGAAGTTTTTGGGAAATTTTGACAACACAACGACAACTCAACCCAGCGGACAGTCCATGACAACAGCCACTCAAGTTCATAAGGCGCCCAAACGATCAAAATAACTTTAGGTTTACATCAACATCAAAGTAATATAATTTACGAAATCGCATCACTTTTGCGCATCAAAATCTATTTCAAACCATTTTTCAAGCGACAAAACAAGAGCGACAATCAATCGACGGCCAAGTTCCCGCCAAAACTCCACACTTGTCGCAATGAAATCAAACACTCACCACAGAGTACTTTTTATATTACCGCACTCACCTGCGACTGACAGCACAGAATAAATAATAGCTGAAACTGACAGCGAAATGTCATTTATAAAATGGCGGCTTTAGTTCCAATTTTGTCCACCTGAACAAATAAGTTGATGGCACTGTACTTATAATATTGTTATATGGGGCATCATTTTGCCCTACTCTACTCTGTGCCTACCTCGCAACTTAATTATTGTATAACATTATTTATTTCAATCGGGGAATGAAAAGCGTAATTTTCTAATATTTTTAATATGTACCTTAATATCTTTATTTATGGATTTTAAAGTTTATTCGTAGTGACTAGTGATCGTGTACAGGATGAATATTACATTAATTAATTTACATTACATTAACCTTTACAGCGTACTAAAGTACTAAAGTCCACCGCTGAACGATGGTCTCCCACACAGCTTGGCTCATGGGGGGGGGGGATATTTGCCATAGTTGCCACGCTTGGCAACCACAGTATTTTTATTTTTAGTCGTAGTTACAAAGACACTGTTGTCCATCTCCTAATTCGTTTCCCACTGTCGCCTCTTACGACACCTACGGGACGATATGATTAACGAAAACAAAATAAGTGATAAATATAAATAGATACATACACAAACACATATACTGGATGACCTTTTTTACCATCTGAAAAAAAAATGGAATGTAACAGGTAAATGGAGTAGCAGCCTATGGCACCTTTATTTTACAAAAAATAAAAACATAAATTTTGAATTAAATAAATTAATCAACAAAAATCTAGCGAAACTTAAATCATACCACCCCTTTTTTACGAGCGGGAATAAAAAAAAATAATTCTTTGTCAATGTCCTTTCGCAGGGTCACAGGAGCAAGGGCAAAGCCGCCCAAGCCCTCAAATTCTTCAAAATTTTTGTTTTTATTTTTTGTAAAATATCAGTGCCATAGGCTTCTACTCCATCCACCTGTTGCACCCTATTTTTTCCAGATGGTAGAAAAGGTCATACAGTACATTGAATTAATACTATAACAATGTGGATGCCTCCTTAATTTTTTTTGTTTCAGCGGTAAAATTGAATTCGCGTTGCTAGGAACCACTAATAAGTCTGACATAAGATCGGGAGTTTTGCGTTACGTCGTACGAACGCTGCAACACAAGAAGTATGTGACAGATTCGCACTACCATGACATTGCCTTGGTGGAGCTCGATTATGAGTAAGTTCGTTTTAGGCAAGGTTTTTTTGAAGTAAAACTTCTTTAAGCACGCTTGACTTGGGGAGTAAGCTGGCGAACGCGTGACGAAAGTGTTACGAAAAGTGTGATCAGGCGAGGCGAATGGGAGTTGAGTGGGGGATATAAGCAAGAGAGAGCAGTACGCGTACATTTTCTTTCTCTCTTTCTCCTATAGTCAATTACGTTCCATATTTTATGAATTAATATTGGGTCCTTACATATGAAATTAGCGTTTTGTCGTACTTACCACTTTGATCTGAAATATCTCCTCTTTGGTTAAGAATTCCAAATTCAAATTTATAAATTCATTCAGCTGTTACATTTGAGTTTTGAAAACAGTAATTCGTTTGTTTTTTTCCTCACAATTTTTTTCTTTGGCTTCGCTTATTACCACATTGGAAAACATGAAATGTCGGTATATTTACGAGTACGAGTTCTACCGTGGTACCAGTACTGAGGAAACATCTCGAAGGATTAATGATAAATACGGCGCTGGTGTCGCAAAAGAAAGCACGGAACGGTTTTGGTTTCAACGTTTTCGTTCTGGAAATTTCGACCTTCAGAACCAACCCCGTGGACGGGCGGAGACCAAAGTGGAAAATGAAGAATTAAAGGCTATTGTGGAAGCGGATCCATCACAAAGCACTTCAGAGATAGCTGCAGGCTTCGGAGTAAGTGATAAAACTGTATTAATCCACTTGAAGCAAATCTTTTATTGCAATTCATGAATTGAGTGAATCGAACTTGCAAACACGCGTCGACCGCTGTTATACTTTGCTCAACCGACACAAAAATGAAGGGATTTTAAATCGAATCATTACTTGTGATACAAAGTGGATCTGTACGATAATCGCAAGTGCTCGTCGCAATGGCTGAACTCTGGAGACCCAGCCAAATCCTGCCTTAAACGAAAATTGACTCAGAAAAAGTTACTAGTGAGTGTTTGGTGGATCAGCGCCGGTGTTGTTCACTATAGCTTACTAAAATCTGGCCAAACTACTACGGCAGATATTTATTGTCAGCAATTGCAAACCATGAAGGAAGAACTAGCCGCTAAACAACCGAGATCGGTTAATCGCTCTAGGCCACTGCTGCTTCACGACAACGCAAGACCACACACTGCACAACAAACAACCACTAAGTTATATGATCTACAATTGGAATGCCTGCGTCATCCACCGTTCCCCCCGGACCTTGCTCCAACATATTACTATTTTTTCCGAAATTTGGACAACTTCTTACAAGGAAAAAAATTCAACTCCGATGCGGCAGTCCAAACTGTCTTCAAATAGTTTATTGATTCTCGCCCCATCGTTTTTTTTTAGTAAAGGGATCAATGAACTACCTATGAGATGGCAAAAGTGTATAAATAACAACGGTGCATACTTTGATTAATTAAATATATTTTACAAAAAAAATTGACTCTATATTCCTCCCTTACAAAACGCCAATTTCATATGTAAGGACCTATTATTTTGTTAAATACATTAAATATTCTACGTTTAAAGTGAATAAAATTGTAAATTCATTTTAAAGTTCATGTTTTGTTAATTTTCGGGTTAATAATAACAAATTGTGGAAGGAAGCCGATAGTAAAATTAAATATTTGTAGAAAATTAATATATGAACAGACATGTGTCAATCGTCCATTTCTTTTATATACATTCTATTACATTTCGTCACACGTACTGGAACATTCGGATCAATCATTCAAATGGGTCATTTCGGGCTCCAGTACCCTACACAAAAAAAACAACGGTCGGTTTTCGACTCATTCACAATTCACATCAATCACGAGATAAAAAGCTTCCGTTAATTGTTTGTGATTAGTTGTACCGGAACATTCAAAAACAGATGAATGAATCATCAGTACTTTTCAGTGTACCAGCTCAAACGAACGAATCATTCATGATTGACACATGTCTTTTAAACTTAACACACTAGTACCTGGTTGACCGAGCTTTGCTCGGTATTTTTCGCTCGATTTTTTTTAATTCGTGTGTTTTGGAAATTTTATTTGGATACAAATTACATACTGATGAAATATAAATAATATTTTTTGATCTTAGCGACATAACAGAAAAAACGGAACTGGTTATTTGAATAAAAAATCATGAGTGCAATTATTTTAATTTAAATTTTCGTGTTTTTGAAAAATACTAAAAAAAGGGCTCGAAAAAATAGATTTTCTCAAAAAAGAAAGGAACATGAAAAAAAAATTTAAAAAAGTCGGTCGGTCGGTCTGGGCTCGAACCGGGGTTTTAAGATTCTGTGACCGACCATTATACCAATTAAGCTATTTATAATCACTAACAATCCGTCAAAATTTACCTTCTTATTCTAACGATATTGTAGCAGTTTTTCATTGCCTAAAAACACGGACAAAGAGACATTTTCTAAAAATAAATCCTAGCTAGATCGATTTATTATCCCCGAAACTCCCTGGACACTAAATTTTATGAAAATCGTTGGAGCCGTTTCCGAGATCCCGATTATATATATATTTATATACAAGAATTGCTCGTTTAATAGTATAGGTAGGTTTAATAGTATATATATATATATATATATATATATATATATATATATATATATATATATATATATATATATATGTATATATGAGCTAAAGAAGTTCAGTCGTGTGGTCATAAGCACACTCGTTTTTTTTGAACTGAAAACTTCTTTAGAATCGTTCAGATTTCAAACTATGAAACGAAAAAGCGACACTAAAAAGAGAAACATATACAAGTGTTAATTTAGGTGATTCTATCGGCAATTTTTATCGTCACGAACCTTAAGCTCGTAACAATTGGTGTCAGAACTGGGATAAAATCATGCCGATTTTACCTAAGGAGGAAACGGAGGGTGTCCGTACCCGAAATCAACGCCAACAGGAAACGGACCAAAGAAGATTTGGTGGTGCAACGCCGGAGACGTCGGAGGGCCAGCCGTCGGCTGCAGGCCCGTCAGAAGCTCCTACATCTGCAGCACCTGACTTAGGTGCTCTGATGGTGATGCTGCAGGAACAGGCTCGCCGACAGGAGGAACAGGCTCGCCGACAGGAGGAACAGGCTCGCCGACAGGAGGAACAGGCTCGCCGACAGGAGGAACAGGCTCGCCGACAGGAGGAACAGGTCCGTCAGTTGAAAGAGCAGCTGCAGAGCAGACAAGAGGAACAGGCCCGCCGACAGAAGGAACAGGCCCGCCGACAGGAGGAACAGATGCTCCTCATGAAGGACCTTCACGCTACCTTTGGGAAAGAGATAAGGGAGGTGAAGGATAGGGTTGCTCAACATGACAACCGTGTGTCGGAAGCTGAAACCCGAATCGAGGAACATGAAACCCGATTCAACCATGTGAACAATCGGGTTGACAACGTGATGGCTGACGTGAAGAAAACGCTGAACGACCTCGAACTTGGGGATGGAACTACAGCTCCCGTAGTAGCTACAGCACCTTCGCTACGTGGATTCAAAGTGCCGCCGTTCGACGGGACTTCTTCCTGGTCGGCCTACAAAATCCAGTTCGAAGCCGTCATGGAGGCGAATGGCTGGAATAAAAGCCAGGCCATGACTGCACTCACCCTAGGCTTGCGCGACCAAGCCTTAACTGTGTTGGAAGCTCTCGGTAAGAAAGTGACCTACGAGCAGCTCCTTGAGGCATTGGAGGCGAGATATGGCGACGCTCACTTGGAACACGTCTTTCGCGCGCAGCTTAAAGATCGCGTGCAACGCACCAACGAAAACCTTCAGTTGTAGGCTCTTGAGGTGGAGAAGTTGGTTCGAAAAGCATACCAGTCTGTACCTGCGCTCATTGAGAGGAACCTGGTGCAGACATTCATCGACGGCATCCGCGACCTGGAAGTCAGAGCTGCTGTGAGGCTCGGGCACCACGAGACGCTTAAGGACGCCTTGGCCCATCCTCTGGAGGTGGAAGCCGTGCGGCAGGATCTTCGTTCCCATCGCGTCAGGAAGATTGCAGCAGCTACAGTTCGTGTCCGCAATAATGGATACAGCCCTAGGTGCTACGGCTGTGGAGAAAGGGGCCATCTTCGATTCAGCTGCCCTAAGCGAACCGTAGAAAGGAAAGTTGATCGATCTCGAGAGTATAGTGCAGCTAACGGCACCGCCTGGCGGCGTCAGGATCATCGTTCCCCTCACGTTAGGGAGGTTGCAGCAGTTACGGTTCGCGACCACAATAAAGGATACAGCCCTAGGTGCTATGGCTGTGGGGAAAGGGGCCATCTTCGAACCAGCTGCCCTAAGCGAACCCTAGAAAGGGAAGGTGAACGATCTCAGAAGGGAAGTGCGGCTAACATCACCGCCCAGCAGCAGAAGGAATACGACTTTACTATCAGACTTCGCAGCGGGAAATCTCATGGCAACGCAGATGCATTATCAAGAAGACCTTGTCCTGAAGATTGGAAACATTGTACTAAGCAAGAGAGTAAGGAAGTGGTATCCGTGAGGATGCTCAGAACAGACTACCTCAGCAACGAGTGGAAGAACAGCCTACGACATGCACAGCAGGAAGATCCGGACATCAAGTCGATTCTGGAATGGATGAAGGCCCGTGCTACCAAGCCTAAGTGGAGCGACGTCTCAGCGATGAGTCCAATCACGAAAAGCTATTGGGCCCAATGGGACAGCTTGCTGATTCAGGATGGAGTCCTGTGCCGTAAATGGGACAATGGTCGAGAAGACAGCTGTCGTTTGCAAATGGTTGTCCCTAAAGCTAAAGTGCCGAATGTTCTACAGCTGTGCCATAATGGTCGTTCAAGAGTCCATCTGGGAGTTAAACGAACTCTACTGAAGGCCCGAGAACAGTTTTACTGGGTCCATTATCGTGACGATGTCGAGGATTGGTGTCGTACATGTACAAGTTGTGCGGCTGTGAAGGGACCTCAGACACGTAGTAGAGGAGCATCGAAATTGTACAATGTTGGTGCACCATGGGATAGGACAGCCCTTGACATTGCGGAGCCGTTACAGAAAGGTGCAAGAGGGACTCCTAATATCGCCCATGTGGATCGCCTGGCGCGTTATTATGGGGCCGATAATGCTCGGGTCGAGCATGTCTTAGGAGGGGGCAGTGTTACGCGCCTAAGTTGGCGTCATGTACCCGGCACTAGCGCCATCTAGTGTCGGGGACGAGAGCGAGGGAAGCCTTCCAGAAAATGACATCACTAATCTTTCAACCGACAGCGCCATCTAGTCTCGTAACGAAGAACTAAGCTTCTCGAAAATGACACTCGAACTCTCGACGCCTTGCGCGTATTTACTTGAATATTCTGGATGTTTCGGTGCTAATTTGTATTTATAGGCGCTGCAAGATGCGATCGGGGAAGTACTGAACTCGGCGAGACAAGCGAAGCTTCGGAGCGAAATAAAGTGAATCAGTGTGATTAATTATTGGTTCCCTTCAAAAACGTTTAATTAAGTTTTAATTTGTGTAAAGAAAATTAAAGTGTTAATTTAGGTAATTCTATCGGCAATTTTTACCGTCACGAACCTCAAGCTCGTAACACATCTATAGGATTCAGCCTGCGAGAGAATGAGATGGAATAATGTATACGGTATTTGTTATAAAGTTTACAGGTAAGGTATATAGTAAGGTAAGGTATTCTGTGAGGTCGTGGTACCTCCCCGTTTCGAGTCGGCTCATCCGTGCGATACCAAAAGCTGCCGCATGGCTCTACCATTGTTAGTATTTCTAGAATTTGACTCTAGAAATACGTTAGCGCACGTTCGTGATCCTCGGCGACTTTAACGCCCATCACGCCGAATGGCTCGGTTCACGTTTAACCGATTATGCGGGGAGATCTGTTCATGATTTTGCCTTGGCATATGGTCTGACACAACTGGTTACTTCGCCTACGCGGATTCCAGATGTGGAGGATCATGCACCTTCCCTGTTGGACCTTCTGCTGACCTCTCACCCGGACGGATATCAGATTTCCGTCGACGCCCCTTTAGGCTCCTCGGACCATTGTCTTGTCCGGAGTGTGGTGCCACTCACGCTGAAATTGCGGTTGCATTCTGCAGGCTGCCGCCGTGTTTGGCACTATAGGTCAGCCGAATGGGATGGGATGCGGTCTTTCTTTGCATCCTACCCTTGGGGGCAGGTTTGCTTCACGCCGGACGATCCCAACGTTGTTGCGGATTCTGTCGCTGATGTGATACTTCAGGGTATGGAACTTTTTATTCCTTCCTCTGTGGTGCCCATTGGAGGCAAATCTCAGCCATGGTTTGGTCGCTCCTGTAAAATAGCATCATGCTATAAGCAGGAGTGCTACCAAGCCTGGGCTGACGCATCCGCGTCCAGGGACGTAAACACCAGCGCTCTAAAAAAGAAGTATAATTCCGCCTCTAGGTCCTTCAAAAGAGTCATTGCCAAGGCAAATTCAGAGCACATAGGCAGAATTGGCGAGAAACTAGTTCGTCTTCCTTCTGGAACCCGTGCATTCTGGTCTCTCGCCAAGGCTGTCCAGGGGAATTTCTGTCAGCCATCTCTTCCATCTCTGCACAGGGAGGACGACTCACTGGCCCACACCGCAAAGGAGAAAGCCGATCTTCTAGGCCCTTTCTTTGCGTCTAACTCGACTCTCGATGACGGGGGGAGTACGCCGCCGACCATCCCGCGGTGTGAGTGCTCCATGCCGGAAGTGCAGTTCACTCAGCGCTCAGTTCGCAAAGCACTCCTCTCCCTGGACATCCACAAGTCGAGTGAGCCTGACGGAATCCCCCCAATTGTGCTGAGGACGTGTGCTCCAGTGTTGGCACCGGTTTTAACGCGTCTTTTCCGGTACTCCTACTCCCTAGGCGTAGTCCCAAAATCATGGAAGACGGCTTTCGTCCACCCGATCCCTAAAAAAGGCAACCGCTCAGACCCTTCCAACTACCTGCCTATCGCCATCACCTCCTTGTTCTCCAAAACAATGGAGTCCATTGTAAACTGCCAGCTCATGAGGTACCTTGAGGATCACCAGCTGATTAGTGACCGCCAATACGGTTTTCGCCGTGGTAGGTCAGCTGGTGATCTTCTGTTCTACCTAACTCACAGATGGGCGGAGGCAGTAGAGTCCAAGGGGGAGGCATTGGCCGTTATTTTGGACATTTCGAGGGCCTTCGATCGGGTTTGGCACAAAGCGCTTCTTTTGAAGCTCCCTTCCTATGGGCTTCCCGAGAAATTGTGCGATTGGATCACCAGTTTTCTTGCAGATCGGAGCATCAAGTTCGTTGTAGACGGTGCAAGCTCCGATTGCAAGCCTATTAATGCTGGTGTTCCACCGGGCTGCGTGCTATCACCAACGCTGTTTCTTCTGCATATCAATGATATGTTGCAAACCCGTAACATTCATTGCTATGCAGATGACAGCACTGGTGATGCTCTTTACACCGGCCGAGCCAATATTTCTCGGGAAAACGTCTCTGAGTGCCGGGACAAACATTTGTCTGAAGTCGAGTCTCTGCTGGACAGAGTCTCGGATTGAAGGCGAATAAATCTAGTCCAGTTTAACCCCCAGAAGACACAAGTTTGCACGTTAACCGCTAAAAAGAACCCCTTTGTCGTATCCCCTCAGTTTCAAGGCACTCCCCTTGTTGCCTCAGCCAGTATCGGAATCCTCGGCGTCGACATATCGAGTGACATGCAGTTTCGTGGTCACTTGGAAGGGAAGGCCAAATTGGCCTCTAAAAAGCTTGGCGTGCTCAGCAGAGCGGGACAGTATATCATGCCGGCACACCGCCTGCAACTTTACAAGGCGCAGGTTCGGCCGCACATTTATACTGTTCCCATCTCTGGGCTGGGGCTCTCCAGTACCAGCTCCTTCCACTTGAACGCACGTCGTCGACGACCGAGTGCTTTCCGATCGGCTCGATTCACTGGCACTGCGAAGAGATGTTGCATCCCTTTGTATTTTCTTTCGCATATACCATGGAGAGTGCTCTGAGGAATTGTTCGGATTAATCCCAGCCACCAAATTTCGTGAACGCACTACGCGGCAAACGTCCCGATACCATCCACACCATTTGGATGCTTGGCGGTCCACCACTGTACGTTTCAAAAGAAGTTTTCTTCCGCGTACAACTTCTCTGTGGAATAATTTACCACCGGCGATTTTACCGGACCGATACGACCCGAGGACCTTCAAGAAAAGAGCTTACTCCTTTCTAAAGGGCCGGCAACGCACGCTGATCAAACTGATCAAACGCTGGTGTTGCGGTTGATCATGGGCGGCGGTAGTCACTTAACATCAGGTGAGCCACATGCTCGTTTGCCCCCTCTTCTCTAAAAAAAAAACGTTTAGCTTAGACCAAAGAGAAGTGATAAGTTATTTATTACTTAATTACGTATTCACCCTGTTTGTTACTATGTTACGTAAAATGCGACTGTGGGGAATCCCAGAACGCTTACGACCGATGACCATTTTTTATAGGATAGGATGACAAACGAGCACACAGTCCACCTGACGGTAAGTGGACACTGTAGCCTATAAACATCTAAATTTATCCTCGATTAAGAATCAAAACGCAGATGCGTTGTTACCCCTGAGTGTTGCAATGCTTCCTTTCCAGTAAAAAAGGGTCTCCGGATCACTACACTTATCATACGTCATACAGCAGCATTAAGCTGCTATTTTACGCTGGTATTGAAGAGCGTGGTCCTTCTCCGGTCGAGACGACCCAATCGTGCTATAACAATAAAATAGCTGCAGCGTGGTTCTATCTCTAAAAATCATTTTTATCGAGGTCTATCTCTGTAGGTCATTTTGGAGTAGTTCTTTCTGAAAATTTCTGAGTCTGAGTTTGTGCAATTATTTCTCAGAGTCAATTACTCGAAATTCATCCGGCCTGCTTGTCTTCCGGTACCGGGAGTCGCGCCTGATGATTTGCCGAAGTCGATGATTGTAGCCGGGTGGGGAAGAACTGGCCAGAATTTGGACACTTCGATTATACTTAAGAAGGTAGTTTATAGCTATTTTATATAAACCAGCGATCCGCACTGACTTCGCACGGGTGATTTTGTATCCATTTGGCATAATCTTTACAATGCTCTCTCGCCTTAGGGTACTCTTAATTAGGTCCATCTTCAATTTATCGTCAATTTGGTCGATATACGTCTAGACCGTCGCTTTGCTACCTCTTCCATTCACTTCTGCTTAAGGGACAATGGCCATTTTGAACTCGAAAAAATCATTAATTGTTACCGACGTGAGACTGTTACCAATGTGTACAAAATTGTCAATTTATTGGGTATCATCAGTTTATTTTTAAAAGCTGAGAAAGTATAAATTGTCGTAAAAAAACACCCAGTCTTATTATTGAACGCATCTGCAGTTATTCACATTTCTAAACAAAGAGTATATAACTAGTTTTACTAGAGAAGTCCATAGGTACCAAAGAGTATTTAATCTAAAAAAGTACTCAGTGATAACTAGGTTTCTCTGTCTACCGTAGACAGAGAAACCTATAGACTAATGATTAGCGTGGCCTAGAGTGAGAAAGGTCGATAACGTAGTTTTAGGTTATACAATAATCTTTATGAATTTTAAACATATTATCTAGATAAAATTTTCAATTGTTCTAAGAACTGAACTGAACAAGATTCACTAATCTTAAGCTCACAAAACACTTTTTTTTCTCACTTAAACCAACTTGTTAACTCCTTAGATCGCTACGAACTGTCAAAGTTGTTTAGAAAAGTGTAAACATAAAAACCGGCACGGAGAAAGGGACAAACAATCACAGCGCTCTGTCTCATTTCTATGCAAGACGTTTGCATAAATCTATCTTTTTCGTGTGCGAATGCGAAAGAAGGTGTCAATTTGTCTATGGGTTTCTCTGTCTACGGTGTTAACACTTTTTCTAAAATCTAAATAGATTTGGTTTTTGAAACGAAATTAATTTCTAGACTAGAAATGTACATTAATTATCTAAGAAAACCCTCCTATTTTAAAATGCTTCAGAATTCATAGCTTCGAAAAACATATTCCATATTTGCTAAATTCTGCATATTTTTAACAATTGGTAAAATTAGAAATTTTGTAAAGCCAACTTCAATATAAATGAAATGAGAACATCAGCAATGTAGTCAAAGCTTAGAGCATACATTACATGGAGGGAGCACTGTGTGAGCAGAAAGCGTGATCGGCGTAGAGAGAGAGAGACTGAGTTTAGGTAGAGTCTGTCTCTCTCGCACAGTCACTGTCATTGGCTGTTTCATTGGGCATGCGCTAAGCAAGGTGACGAGACGAATCAGAAGCATGTGCGAGAGAGACAGACTCTACCTAAACTCAGTCTCTCTCTCTCTCTCTACGCCGATCACGCTTTCTGCTCACACAGTGCTCCCTCCATGTAATGTATGCTCTAAGAGTCAAAGTCAATTAAAGACCCATTATTAAAGACAACTCAAAAACTACTGGTCAGATCTTGATAAACTTTATTGGGACCACATGAGAATCCCCAATTTTCAAATAAAAAGAGAATAATCAAAATCAGTTTACCTAGAAAAAAGTTCTGATGTAACACACATAAAAAATAGTCAAATTGAGTATCTTCTCCTTTTTGAAGTCGGTTAAAAATATACCAAACGCCGTAGTTTGTTATATTTAAATAGACAAACGAAACGACATACGTTTCATCAAGTTACGTTATATTAGATTTTACTAATCCACGCACGTTAAGACAATGGGCCGTATTCTTTGTACGAGCGAAGCATTTCTTTCTTAACCCTGGCAACACAATTTTCCATCATCACAAAATTTCTCCCCCCGTCGTGTAGAGTCATTTCAAACATTTCTTAACTACAAATTTTCTACATTGTTAGTTTAATTGTTTAAGTATAATTGTGAATAAATACACAGCGTAGCCGGTGTTAAGTGGATGACATGGTCCGTAGATACCAATACCTATATGCGTTACCATCCCACAGGCTAAGGTCCTGCCTTGTGCCTTGTTGCCAGTAAAAAGGGCCCCCGGTTCTCTAACTTCGCGATACGAAGCAGCAGCAATAAGCTGCTATTTCACACTGGTATGCTGTGACAGCGTGGTCCTTACCTAGATCGAAAGAAGAAAGCGACAGTAGCCTAATTTCAGGGCGCGACCGCGAACTCAAAAAGATCGTGGGTTTGAATCCGCCATTCGACTACTGGCGTGAACCACTCGTATCACAAGCAATTTAAGCTTACCGCGAGTGGTTAAGGGGAATATTAGTAATGTTTATAGCATTGTTAATAAAAAGTTTATTTTTTTGAGGAACCTACAAAATGTACTATTATGAAAACTAATTTAAGTACACTTTAATTTTTATGTTGCCATATACATTTGGCATTGAACTTTACTAGACTCCACCAATTTGGATCCTTTAGTTGCAGTCATGGAGTTATATGTACTAGAGAAGCTATTCTAAACAAAAAATATGCACTACTCTGGATCCGTGTATGCGTGGGAAACAGTAGAGTCGCGCATACGCAGTTGATATAAACGCGCGAAAATTGTCATAATAAATAATTGTTTATTTAAATTGTATTGTTTATCGAGTAATTTTTTTAATTTTCGGTTATTTTGCATATTTTAACCCTTCAGCCCCCAAGCGGTCTCATGAGACCGCGGCCATATTCCGTCAAATCCGCACCCGCACTTTAACCCATAAAAACTTATTTATAGAGACTACTTTTCTATGAAGAAGTTTGGAATTATATAATCAATATGAAATACTCTATCCCCTAGTGCAATAAAAAAATGTTATCCTATGAATATTTATTTATAATCTACATTTATTTCGTACGCCATTTTCGCGTGAATGTTATTGTGTTGATTTTTTGATTTTTCTAGTGTTTTAGTATAATGTTTTATTATAAAATTGTAAGGATAGTTTTTGTGTGAATATAATTTATCTTTTTACGTAAATAATTTCGAGTAATATTTATTGAAATAATTGTGATTTTCACGCTGTCGACATTCTCTTGGTATGTTTTGTTTTTGTTATCAAAATACAATACTCTTTTCTTAATGAACTAAAACCTGACTTTTATATAGAGAATTTTGTATACATTTTATAATGCCAAACTTCTTCATAGAAAAGTAGTCTTCAAATGCAAGTTTTAATGGTTTTAAGTACTGCGGGTGAGTGCCGTCGCATGCGATCGCTCGGGATTTGCCGGGCGCATACGACTGCATGAGAATTTTAAGGGGCCTGGGAGGTTAATATAAAATTATACCACTCTACACTTAACGCTCCTTAGCCACCTGCATTCATCGACTTCCTGCATGTCTCACCAGGTCCTCACTACATCTAGTAATGGGGTCGCTCTACACTTCGCCTACCAATACTAGGGTGTCATTCGAGAACGTTTCTTCCCCATCGGTTGTCGGTTCTTCGAGCTATATGGCCGGCCCGTTACTTCTTCAGCTCACTGATCCGTTGGAATATGTGTGTTACCCTGGTCGTACTGCGGATATCCTCATTTTTAGGCAGTCATAATACGTGCAGCAAAATCCTTATGCATACCGTCATTTTCCAGGGTGAAATGAATATTTTAGAAACAAGGGAGTGCAGGAAGAATGTAAGAGCAAAAAACTTCGAATGGGATTCAAACACTATGCTCTGTGCCAGGTCCCCTACAGCTGACGCATGTAGCGTAAGTATCCGCTCCCAAACCGACTCAAATGAAGTAAAATAATCATCATCATCGTTACAGTCCTTCACAAGTTCACTGCAGGACATACTTTACTGGAAACGAGGCATTGCATCTCAATCATTAGGGGTCACAACGCATCTGCATTTTGATTCTTTATTGAGAAAAGATGTATATGGTATATTGTAGATGTATATGGGTCAGGTGGACCCACTACCGCACTATATATAGAATAGCTCCGAGATATCACTGGAGCGTTGGCCGCTCCCCTAGCCGATCACGTTCCCCAGCGGAAGATCCCCCCTTTTCCATTTAACGGCCAAACGCCTGATGTATTGTCTGTTTATGATGTCTCAGGTTCTCTACACACACCATACGAAAGTATTAAGCTGGTATTCTGTGAGAGCGCGGTCCTTCCCCGGTCGAGCCGACCCATTCGCGGTACAACCATAATATAGCTGCAGCGTGGCTCTACTACGTACAAAAATAGAAACTAAGTTAAGATAACTTTTCGTCTTCAGAAGCCCCCATTTCACAGTGCTTCGTAACATCAAAGATAACTTTATTACGTGGTGGAGCCATGCTACCGCTATATTATATATGTAGTTTTAGCACAAATGGATCGACTCGATCGGAGCATGGACCGTGCTCTCACATAATGGAAAATTAATGTTACAGGCTATATACGGACGACTTACTTGCTGGGCATAGGCTTCCCCTTATTTCTGGGAGGGTTTGAGGGCAAGGAAATGTCTGCCACGCTGCCTCAATGTTGGCGAACTTCACATGTCTTCGAAATAATTTTTTGTATTATTTGTCAGACATGCCGGTTTCTTCACGATGTTTTCCTTCACCGCCGAGCACGTGGTAAATAAGCACTTAAATTGCAATTAACAATTTCATTGGTGCCGGCGGGGATCGAACCCTGTTTGCTCGCGTACTGTGAAATTTACAGCGAATGCTAACCAACTGAGCTACCACGGCACATAATACCAGCGTGAAATAGCAGCTTAATGCTGCTGTGTTTCGTATGGCGAGTGTAGAGAACTGCAGAAGCTTTTTTTATCGATAACGAGGCTTTCTTAGTCCTCAGGGGTGACATCGTATCTTCAATTTGATTCTTAACCAAGGATAAATGTGGATAATAATAATAATTTTTTTAAAGTCCCGCTAGGTTTCTTGGTTCTCCCCTGGACAGAATTTGTTGTATTTTCCGAATCAGTAGTAAATTAGACATAAGAGTGTTTCAATAAGTATTATATATAATCTATATTAAATAAAACAAATTTGTCGCCATAATTCTATTAAAAAAAACAATTGCGAGACTAAAAATTTGATGTTTTTCCAGGGCGACAGTGGGGGTCCGTTAATGGTTTCTTTGAACATGACGTCTAGACTTTGTGGACATTATGTCACTGGTATAGTTTCCTGGGGTGCGGTATGCGGGGTAAACAAAGTTGGTAGCTACACGAGAGTCTCGAACCCTGATTATCTCAAGTGGATAATCAGTACAGTGTGGCCTGAACCCAAAAGAGCGCAACCATAATGAAGGCATCCACGACATTTTCTGCCACCAGGGCGGCACAACGAAGTGAAATAAATTGACAGATTTTATTGCGAGGGAAGTTTATTTGTTTCAAATGTAAAGGTTAGGGTGTTATCATACTGGCAATTTGCAAGAGAGTTCAAAGCGAGTTGCAAATAGCCAGTGTGATAAAGTTCTTAATGTTTCTTTTTGAAATATAAGTTAATTTTATGTTAACTAGATTAGAAATTAATAAAACAAACTACAGATATTCTTAAAATTAAGAAAAAAACTAACAAAAACAAATTTAAGATCAAACCTAGCTCCAATCCACTCCAATCTAGCGACATCTGGTGGGCGTAAATTTATTAACCCTCATTATGTATATGTTATGGGCCAAGTGGTTAAACAGAGCATTGTTTATAATGCCCGGATAATATGATTAATGACGAGTCATATCGAGCTAAGTAACTATAGTCAACCAAAACTAAAAAAATACCTTTTGACGTTCCGCAATAACTCTGCACAAACATACTCACACGATTTAAATTCACCTTTTGCGTAAATTCGAAGAATTATGAAGTTATCTATATTTCACTACAATGTGTATAGTTTCATATCACTTATTTAAATTTGAATCCTTCAAACAAAGCAAAATATTAAAAAAATAACCAGTATCAACTTTTTTTTTGACGTCGTTTCAATGTCATGTCGCTATGTACGTTATCGTAACAACGAATTTTAATCATCCAACGATTAAAATTCGTTGTTATGCGAATAATCGACAACAATATTCAAATAATCGGTAAAAATATTCAAATAATCGAATCATTAATCTTTTTAATTTATTATTTGTTAAGTTAATCATCAATATCTACATATATATAGAATCATGAATAAAACAAATGTATTTATTTTTTACTTTGTCAACTTAAATTTGTGTAGGCAAAAACTCATATACAAGACCGCGCTGAAAAAACCACTACATAATTTCAATCTCCCACCATTTCGTGAGCTGACTGTGCGTAATTTTGTATTTGTCTTCTAATTTTGTGACTCGGCTTTAAATTTTTGAAATGGTTTTTTTTATATTCGTTGAAGCATGTGCCCATGTCACAAAGGATGATTGGGCAAAAGTGGCAGAAAAAACAAAAGTATTGATTGATACATTATTGAAATTTAAGTAGTAATTAATCTAAACAACGACAGCTTAACTAGTACTGAAAGTGATTGAATAAATTTATTTTTAGTCTAGTTTCAATCTAAAATTTTTATAACTGTGCGTCTAGAAATAAGCAATAACAACAAGTTCGAAGAAATTGATAAATCTTGTGTTTTAAATTATCCGTTTTTAATTTATTCTGGTATTATTCGAACCAAAATGTGAATCATTATAAACTCTAAATAATCCATTTTCGATTTTTTTAAGAATCGAATATTGTACATTCCCATTTTTTTGGTTGTCATGCTTGGTGCAATAAGTCTGACAGCTGTCAAAATGTATTTCTTTGATTTGGTAGACTATAATACTGATTTTAAACTTCATTTATCACATTATCTGAATATTGCTACGTAACTGTTAGGCAATTTAAATAACCTTATCTAATCTAAGACACACACGGAAACACACACACGCACACGCACACGCACACGCACGCGCACGCGCACGCGCACGCACGCACGCTCGCGCGCGCGCGCCCACACACACACACACACGCACTCACGCACGCACGCACGCACGCACGCACGCACGCACGTACGAACGCACGCACGCACGCACGCACAAACCCGATCTAACCAATATTTTTATAATTCTGCTAAAAAGTAAAGCCTTAAATTAATTAATTAAATTATTTAATAATTTCAACATTTTATTGCCCGGACATTATGCATAATGCCCTATTTATCACTTGATACATAACATATATAATATATAGCAATAAATAACATAGAAGATATTCAGAATTTGTGGATTTGTTTATGCAATTTTTATCTAGTCTGGAAACGTTATTCTGATATTGAACACTGACTGGGTAATGATTACATGTATTAAAAAAGCCTTTCATACTAATGTGTTAGTAGCAAAGTAATATATAAAACAAAATCTTATAGACGCAACGTATGTGCAAATGAAAATTATATATGAGATTGTAAAAATAATACGTGTTTTATTTTTTATTGCCCGAGGCTTATAGTAAGATAGCATTTTTTTTTAATGTTGGCTATAAGATAATACAGCCAGTAAGTATTTATTAAGGTTATAAGTGTAGGTATGCTATTTTTTATTTTATTCTAATGATTATGTACGTCAAAAATTTTATACTGTCCACATAATTAAAATAATTATTTTCTTTCATATTTTTAATAAAAAAAATGCGTGCGGTTCACACGCGGTGCAAATGAAACCTTCAGAAAAATAAACTTCAAGAGCATGAGACGAATAATATACAAAACGCTGAATACCTACTGTATTATATTTTTTTCTCGCACAGGCTAAATCACATTAATTTGAAATTGGAATTGCCACTGGCCAGTAGCACAAATAATAAAAACACATGTGAGCAGTTCACACGCGATAGAAATGAAACCTTCAGCAAAATTGCGGGTAAAATTGAAATGGGTTGGCAACGTTTAGGCCGCGGCCCATGGAGTATAGAGGTAAGGAGGACAATCCTCCCATAAGAGAATAGTTGTAAATGTGTCCATCCGTAAACAGTGAATAACAGTTCAAAAACTCTCCACAACAGCGCTTGAGTAAGCCACAGGGTATGATAAATCGCCGTAAATGTTGAGTGATTTTGAAAATAAAAATTTTGGAAGCAATAAAATAATTATTGTAAAAAGAATTATAGTGAAAGTCTGTAAAATAAAAAAAATATAAAAAGTTCTTTAAAATTTAAGACTGTAGCTACTACAGAGGCGTCACCTATTTAGCGCTTGCCTACGGACACTTTTTTATGCCGAGTCTGTACTCCCTACCTCTACACTACATACCCCCCCGCCAGAGTCGCAGAGGATTCTTCCCCCGCGACTCCGCTTCGGTTGCTGTGGTAGGGGGAGAGAACACCGCACACATATACGAAGTTGGCTCGCCAAGCCCACTCGGAGTGGCCACCTCGAGCTGGCCCACACCATCACAGCTAAATGAGTTCCTCTTTTTTCACCGCTATCTACGGCTATCTAGCTACGGCTACTAAGCCCCCCCCCCACCACCAAAACAGGACCCAGACCCGTTCGGGGGGGGGGGGGGGGGATATCCTAATCTAAGCAAACTGTTTATTACTCTGCCCAATAAGTAACGTACTATACTCTTAAAGCCCAGTCAATTCAACTATTTCAATACCTTTTATCATATTGTCTGCACATATTGGGCATTTTTGAAACTGGACATAATGAATCATTTGGTCCATAACAGATATACGCGCAAATATGCCGTATTAATAACAATGTCCTCCACACCGGATTTCAGTCACGACGACAGGATTATAGTGCACGGGTGTGTGAGCACAGGTGCACTCTCTATTGCCTCACACTCACAGTCCGATGGGACCGTAACCTGGTACGAGCGGAGAGATATCAGGCGCAGGACTAACCTGCACATGATCTCTCATCGCTTCACGTGTTTCCTGAGGCACGGGGTAAGACACCGGACAGCTATTGAGAATTTCTTGATAGAAAAACTCACTTACTGTTTTTTTTGGCCCGACCCGGGTTTCGAATTTGGGACCTCATGATCATTCAGTCGCTCTACTACAAGCAATAAACTAACGAGGCAGTCTTATCATACTATGTAAAATTGAAATGTAAAAATAAACTTATATGTAAACGAGGATGTTCATAGTACATATAATTCATTTTATTCCCATGATTTGTTAAACATTGATAGGTTGTTCTTGTACTGATCTATATAAATAAAAAAAAATTGAAGAGTCCATTTGTAATGTCAAAAAACAATTTTTTCATATATATAACGAAAAAATATTAAAAAAATTATACGGTATTTATAAAAAAAAAAAAAATTTAAAGTTTTTTTATCTGTCTGAAACACATGAAATTCAATCGTCATAAATTCCATGTAGATAAAGTCGAGGGGCACAGCTACCACTTTTATATACCTACAGTTTGTTTGATTGTTGTTAGCGTATTATGCATAAACATTCTTCTTTATATCCCAACTTCGACAAATTATTCAAAAATGACTGTTGCTACTGTACTGGTGAATTCAGTGCTCTGTAAAGGATTATTCGTAAATCTGATTCATTGAGCTGATTTCCGACCGACGGACTCGGCCATCATCAGCAAAGGTTAAAAAATTGATGTTTTTAAACATAAATAAAAAGGATTGGGATATTTTTTTATTTATTCCGACCCCACACCATGACACGAAAAATTTGTATCATTCATTAGTAACGGTATTAACAATTTAAGATCTAATAATCTACTTAGCAGTAATAATTACCGAGATACAGTCTACTGAATACTAATCTAATATGGTAGTTGTGAGTATTATCATCATTCATCATATTCCAAGGTCCACTGGTGAAAATAGGCCTCCCCATTAGATTGTCCCATAGTGGGGTTATAAGCCATAGTTGCCTCGCTTGGCGGGTTGATAACCTCAGTTTTTTTGTGGATTTTGTAATTCGGGAGATGCTGTTCGACGTCTCCCATTTTATTACTCTCTGTCGCCACTTACAACAGGTGCCGGGATGCTTACTTTGAAGTTTTACAGAATGCTAAAGAAAGAAATAAGAAAAATTTGTGCTCGAGTGTGTATCAAGAAGTTGAGTATAGGTTTAATGTAATTTGTATCTAAACTAGTGATAAAATTAAAAATTTTGTACAACCAACTTCAATACAACCAAATTAGTGTACTCGAAGTCAATTAAATATGCATTATTAAAGATAACTCAAAAACTACTGGTCAGATCTTGATTGTATTTATATAATAACACACGAGAAGCACCAGCTTTAAGATAACAAGGAAACATCGAAATCTGTTAACCACAGAAAAATTATATATTAGGTAACACACATAAAAAAACCAGTTGAATTGAATACCTCCTGCTTTTAGAGATCGCAAAAAAATTACACTGTTCTATCTATCTCTGTATGTCAGACTGCATCATCCTCAATTAAATCCCCACAACAATATCGAACACAACCCTGAACATAACTTTTCACTTTTTTCTCTTTATTATGTCTTTTCGAATGCTGCATCAGCTTACTCCTTGTAAGAAACCGTTTGCTGCAGACCGTACACTGATGAGGTTTGTCACCAATATGCATCTTGAAGTGCATAACTAAATTGTTCTTTTGTGTGAAACTCTTCGGGCATATCTCGCACTGGTAGGGCTTGATACCCTTGTGTATCTTTTCGTGACGGTCCAAGTCTGCCTTCCTGTAGAATGCTGCATCGCAATCACCGCAGATGTAGTTCTTGATGCCCTGATGTGATAATACGTGGATACTGAGGTGTCCGAGCTGGGTGTAAGTTTTGCCACATGTAGTGCACATGTAGGGTCTCTCGCCACTGTGGGTGCGCTGGTGCTTTTTAAGCTCATAGCCAGTTTGAAATTTTTTCCCGCATTGGTTGCACGGGATGGGGTCTTTTTGTATTGCAGGCCGTTTTCGTTTCCTCCTAGAAAAATTAATTTTATGTTTTATTATTCCAAGCCAGTGCTTGTCTATTCTACCAGACGGTAAATGGTGATGCAGGCGAAGATGATAAAGCGCAATTACATAACAAAAGCCTATTCAGTCTTGCCTTGAAGATACCTACATTGTAATCGGACGGAAAGACGATCAAGCAAACCGTTTGGTTTGAATGTGTGGTAAGTTGACAACGAAAAGGTGATGGGCAGAGTGTCTAGTGTCGGATGGTGGAAGGGAGAGGTACGTTAAGCAATTCTTGCGCACACTGTTCAAAATTCATCCTGTAGAAAACTTTTTTTATAGGATAGGGTGACAAACGAGCACACAGTCCACCTGATGGTAAGTGGTCGCTGTGACCCATAGACATTTACATCTATCCTTGATTACGTATCAAAATGCAGATGCGTAGTCACCTGTGAGGACTAAAATGGAATGCGTCGTATCCAGTAAAAAGGGTCTCCGGTTCTCGACACTAACCACAGGTAACACATCAGCATTAAGCTACTATTTTACACTGGTATTCTGTGAGGGAGTGGTCCTTCCCCAGTTGAGCTGACCCATTCGTGCTACAACTATACTACTAATATAGCTGTAGTGTAAGTGTAGAGAACCCAAGACCTTTTTCACTGGACATGAGGTATTCCATCTTACCCCTACGGGGGTAAGAATGCATGTGCATTTTGAATTTTAATCAAGGACAGACCATCGACTTACCAACAGGTGGACTGTGTGCTCACTTATCAGCTTATCACCCCATTCTATAAAATAAAATCTCTTATTTTTCTTCCTAGTTTATTGTATGATTTGGTTCATACATAATACTTTTTTCTCAAATTTTTTTTCTCATCACAATTACATTTTATGTAGGTACTTTTTATTGTTACCTACAGTGATAGTAGTATGGTTACAATGTATATGCACTGAACCATCCAGGCCACGCGAGTGATTCTCGCCCCACATGTACGCGCATTAAATGTCACTTTAAGACTGTGAGAGACACTTTCAACAAAAAGAGTTTGTGGGGGCCACAGTCAGCATGGACCCTTCATTCTATATATTTATTGAGTATTTTTGTACTTGTATGCAACTGTAAAATATATATGTATGTTTGACTAATATAGGCTTACTTTTTTGGTTCTGGCTCTTTTTCTTCTTCATCAGATATTTCTATCACTTCACTTTTGATCATCACCTCTTCGATTGCAGTTTCAGCCATTTTGATGCCCTGGAAACTGAAACTTTTATCAAAATTTCACATAGTACATAGCTAGTTTGTAGGGTATTCCAATAATGATGTAAGGTAATAATTTGCTCTCATTGCTATGCTAAGAACTGCCCCTTTGGTTTAGTGGATGTAAACGTGACTGATGATCTTAAGGTCTCACGTTTGAATCCTGGATCAGTTTAGTTATTAGGGTTTTCTGACAATAAATTCAAAGAAAGAAAGAAAGGACTCTCACAGAACACTAGAGTAAAATAGCAGCTTAATGCTGTTGTGTTACTTAAGGTGAGTGCAGAGAACTGGAAACCCTTTTCACTGGAAATGAGGAATTCCATCTTCATCCTCAAGGGTGACGATGTATCTGTATTTTCATTGTAGATATCTATTTGAGATGGATGTAGATGTCTATTGGCCACAGCATCCACTTACCATCAGGTGGGTTGTGTGCTCGCATGTCATCTTTAATCTATAAAAAAGTATCAAATGTCTCATGCTTTTGTGGATTCTTGTCACATCTACACATCTAATATTAATTAATATCTAAACAGTTTTATCCGCATCTGTCGGAGGCTAAAAGATATTAAATTTTTCTCTTTAACCATCATCACAAAGTTATCCAACTTGCTACACTTTTAAGAACTATGGTCATAATTCATTATCATTATCATCAGTATGTAAAGTTTCATGGCTGGACATGGACCTACTGTTTTAGGGACTTTTTTGTTCTTCATCATGTTTTGCAGGCAGATTGATGATATCAGTACTTGACGTCTTGCACCTTTAACACTCTATATTTAACATATGACATCATCAAAAGCAGAAATAATCAGTTTATAATGATGAGGTATTATAGCAGATTTTATCCTACAAAAAGACCCCATCCCATGCAACCAATGTGGGAAAAAATTTCAAACCGGGTCCGAGCTTAAAAAGCAACTTCTTAACATGGTTGAAAGTTATTTAATCATTATGTTCTGATATAACATCCATACTATCTTTTGTATGCATCTGATTGTCTAATTACAAAACTGTAGTCTATCTATATAAAACACAAAAATGTTTCTGTCTATGTCGGTTATAGACTTTAAAACCATCCAACACATTTTGATAAAATTTTTGTGTTTTTAATGGGTCTCTAGATGGTTTATATTCACTTTTTTATAGAATAGGGAGACAAAAAAGCACACAGTCCAATGGTCAGGGGTTGCTTTGGCCCATAGACATCTACATCCAGCCTCAATTAGGAATGAAAATACAGATACATTGTCACCCTTGAAGACTAAGATGAAATGCCTTGTTTCCAGTAAAAAGGGTCTCCGGTTCTCTACACTCAATATACGAAACACATATTTTATGCTGGTATTTTGTGAGAGGTCCTTCCCTGGTCGAGCCAATCTATTCACGTTACAACTATATTACTATTATACCCAGAAATCAACCATGCAAAGCAGCAGCAGATCACTAGTAACAAATAAACTTATTCTGCTTGGTAAGTTATTACTAAAGTACATGTACACCTCCAGTCAATTTTAAACAAAGGCTAAAGACACATTGTCACCTCTGAGGCTTATGAGTGAATGCCTCACAGCCTGTTATTATACTGATTCTCTTTACTCTTTAGATTGAAATACAGCAGTGCAGCACTGCTATTTGGTAGCAGATTTAGTTAAAAAGGGAGGTAACTATCCAGATAGACTCCTACACATAAGAGTCATGGTAGCTCAGGGGCTGTGGTCTTCACAGTATGCATGCAACCCGGGTTCCATCCCAACCATCATGTGTAGGTAATATTATAAGTGGACTATCATTATCATTACAGCCCTAGACAAGTCCACTGCTGAACATAGGTCTCCCCTAAGGAATGTCACAAAGCACAGTCCTGAGCCACCTGTATCCATCAACTTCCTGCATATCTTTCTTACCAGGTTGTTACTCCATCTAGTAGGGGGTCACTCTACACTATGCCTACCAGTATGAGGCTGCCACTCGAGAACCTTTTTCCTCCATCGATTGTCAGTTTTTCGAGCTATATGGTCGGCCCATTGCCACTTCAGCTTACTAATCCGTTAGGTCCTATGTTGGTTGTTCTGGTCCTACTGCGGATATCCTCATTTCTAATTTTATCATGCAGAGAAACCCCGAGCATAGCCCTCTCCAAAGCTCGCTGAGCGACCTTGAGCGACCTCAGGTGGACTATGTAATATAACAATGATATTGGAACAGTTATATGACCTTGAGATAGAAAATAGCCTTACCCAATCATAATATGACCTTGATTGTTTTTTAAACTGCATTAGATGTAATAGATTGGGTCTAGACTTTTACTGAAAATGTACACGGATGAATATAATAAATTATGTTGCTTCGTTAATTTTCTATTAAAATAAATACTGTTTTCAAACAAACATATCCAACAACACTACCTAATTTAAGCACTTTCATATTCTACATTGCTATAGGTGAAATAAAATGATCAAATTTATTTTTCATTATAATTTATAAATAACTTATGACACCTACCGAACAAATTTTGTAGTAAATAATTACGTTTCAGCATCACTTAATTGATGTAAAGTGTTGTGTAAAGCATTTGTAAAATTTAAGTCATAACTTATGTATAGTTATGTAACTACACTGATAATTTTTATTAAAATATTATGTTTGTTTTATGTTTACAACAGCAAGAGCAAGAGCGTCATAATGCGGTATCAACACAAATATTGGCAAGCGGCATTTATGTTTGTAACTGTGACAGGACAGCTGACAGTGACAGTGATATTTTATTTTTATATTTTCTTTTTTTAAAGGCAAAATGTTATTTGCCCCTACAGCCTAGTCTTACATATTGTTGCACGGCTAATAGGTAATATATTTTGTTCACAATATGCTGATAACGATAGCCTAACCTAGCGGACCGTTGAGACGATAATACAAAGTCTTTAGTTAAAAACGCTGTAAAGCACAATATGTTGATGTCACATTGTGAAGTTTTTGGAGATTTTTTTGAAGGCAGTTCGTACCAGCACCAGAGAGTCTATGACGATTGTAGGTACCTCAAGATGTCTAATGGACTAAATAATCTTAAGTAAACCATAAACACTTGAGCGCTTGTTTAATAGTTCTCTTGCGTCTTCTATCTTAAATATAATGCTACTAAATGACGACTAAAGATTGTACTATAGGGTTAAAGGTAATGAAATGAAATTAAATGAATGATTTTATTCAACATAGATTATTATAAAATACCTATTGAAAGTTATGTTTTAATTTACCACTGATTCACAAAAAAACCTCTGTCTAGATAGGGATGCAAATAGAAGTAATTCATATCATATACCCATCATGAAATACTAAACTAAATGATTAAATGACAAATTTCCGCCAATATCAGCGTCACATAAAACCCCATGTGTAAAGATTTTACGAAGTTTAAACGGTGACCATCGCTCTCACTCGACTTTGAAATATGTAATCTGGTTTTTACTCCTTACTCTGTGCTTAAACTGTATCTGCCGTTCAGAGAACGGGAGGACCATGGAGGTTAGAGAATATGAGAACTATCGCCGTAGAGAAAATAGTGTCCCAGAAATATGGACACCATAAGTGAGGCGCTGCGATCGCTAAGTTCGCTCAATAAAAGTCATTGTCAGTCTATTTTTCCGATCAGATGCTAAACCACTTGCGTATCCACGCACAATAAAATATTACTCCATTTTTTAATGTTTCTTTTTGTCAAAAATTAAAAAAATTACGGAGCATGAAAATTTTCTCACCATTGCCGCGAAGAAAATTTGTAATTATTCAACTAACCTTATCTACTTGTACTCATAAACAGCTAACTTCGCAGCGACTACTCACCGACGGCAGCGTCGCTATAAATTCTACGTAGCGATCGTTCTCCTGTTCTCAAACCTCCATGGGGAGGACTGTCAGAGGTTACAAAGCATGAAGATTAGAGAACAGGAGAACGATCACTACATACTAAAGCATAGCCCGTCTGTCCTTGAAAATTGTAGAATACATAGCGGCGCTGACGTCGGTGAGTAGTGACTGCGAAGTTAGCTCTTTATGAGTTCAAGTAGGTGGAGTTAGTTGAATAATGTACAAATTTTCATTTCATTTTTTCGTAGAAAATTTTCATTCTCCGTAATTTAGTAATTTTTGACAAAAAGAAACATTAAAAAATGGAGAAACATTTTATTGTGCGTGGATGTGCAAGTGGTTTAGCATCTGATCGGAAAAATAGACTGAAAATGACTTATATTGACTGCACTTAGTGATCGCAGCGCCTCACTGATGGTGTCCATATTTCTGGGACACTATTTTCTACGGCGATCGTTCTCCTGTTCTCTAACAACACAAACACAAAGCGACATTGACAGGGTGATAGCGTGGCGTGAGGATAATAAGTTGCAGTTTAATACATCCAAACACAAATATTCACAAATATTATATCGTCATCATCATCATCATTACAGCCCTTCATAAGTCCACTGCTGAACATAGGCCTCCCCCAAGGTATGCCACAAAGCACGGTCCTGAGCCACCTGCATCCATCGACTTCCTGCATGTCTTACCAGGTCGTCACTCCATCTAGTGGGGGGTCGTCCTACACTTCGCCTACCGGTGCGAGGCTGCGACTCGAGAACCCTTCTTCCCCAACTGTTGCCGGTTCTTCGAGCTATATGGCCGCACCATTGCCACTTCAGCTTAATAATCCGTTGGGCTATGTTGGTCACTCTAGTTCTACTGCGGATATCCTTATTTCTAAGTTTATCATGCAGAGAAACTCCGAGCATAGCCCTCTCTATAGCTCGCTGAGCGACTTTGAGCGTCGTCATACGGCCAGCAGTGAAGGACCACGTCTCGGTTCCGTAAGTCATCACTGGCAACACGTATTATATGTATAGTATAAAACAATATGTTTAACAAAAAATAACAATGAATACCATTGTAACTTAAAATTGAAACCGCAAATATATTTTGCTTATTTTAATAGTATTATGTCTTTTGGAATCTTGCTGTGGGGTAAAGCAGCGGATATAAAAATTTTGTATGATATAGAAAATGGGAATACGTGTAATTTACAAAACCGCACGAATCCCTTCGAGAAAATTTTAAGGAAATAGATATTCTCACAGAGGCTTCACAACTTTCTATCTATCAATATCATTAACGTAAGACAACGTATTCATGAGTATAAAAAAATCAGCGATCTGCGTGACAGACAAACTAGAAATCGCAATAAGCTCGCGACTCCCTCGCTTCGCCTTAATGAGGTCCGAAGGTCATTCGTGAGTATAGGCGTGTTCTCTTATTATAAAATTCCACAATCCATTTTAGACTTGCCTTTATAGAAGTTTGATAAAAGAGCGTGGATTTGACTCGCTCCAGCTATGTTTGGGACTGCAGTCAATAATGTCAATGACTATAAAAATCGTAATTTTTGATATTTTTAAAAAGATCACCGGCTTATATATTTTGTCTATACAGGGGTTATTATGCAATAACCGGCCAAATATAGGCAAATGGTGAAGAAAATTTAATTAAAAAAAAATCTCAAACATTCTGTACTTTTTATCACTTAAATTTAAAATGCGTGGTGATGCATTATTTTAACTGATTCTACTAATTACACGTATGATTTTACTGCGCACGAACAGATTCGTAAGGGTAGATCAGTAGGCAATAGTATTGATGCCCATAAATCACATTCAGTTAGGGATAATTTCAAATAAAAGTAGAAGCCTTATTTACACGGATTTTCAAAAACTGCAATAACGGTAAATCATTATTTATATATTTGAACTTAAGTTTAAAATTCGAATACTCTTAGAAAAATAACCCTGTGCAAAGGTATGTTCAATATTGCTTCAACATAACACTATTTACCTACATATATAAATCTGTATTATCTTATTTTATAGTAGACAATCTTCAAACTTAACTCTAATTGTAAAAACACTTAATAACTTAATTGATCTATAAAACGACGAAATATTGTTCAGTCTATTTGACTCTGATTCACACCAGATAGAGCGTAATATGGCTTTGATACGAAACTAGCGTATATCACATATTGCTGCCGGTTTCTCACGTAACTAGCAAGCAATTGTAGTAAGTGTGGAGTAAAACCAACACTTGCTAATCTTTTAAGCAGTACGTCTTTATAAAAAAAGTGAAATGATTTTTTGAAATAAAAATACGCGACGCCCATTTGTACTCCAATGACCACTACCGGCATGATATTAGCCTGTAGTTCAGGCGGTTGCTTATAGCAGACCCTAACACCTTCGCCGGTGTTGACAGGATATTTGAACGTCTCTATCCCTCTACTTTATTTAGGTAGTCTATACTATTCCTTGTGAATATGGCTGTCATATGAGTAGTTAGTTAGTTTGTATCACGAATCTGCGGTCCTTTTTTTGTGTAGGATGCGTGGTTCTGGATATGTGCAGATCAAATAACTAGTATCTAATTGATATCCGGTAATCCTGCACCCTCATTAGTATTTCCATTGTGTTCAGCCTTTCTTCTTATATATTGTTCCTTGAACACCGTCATTGCGCTCTTATCTAAAGGGTTTTTCAACAAGAACTTTGTTTTCTAAAACAAAATAAAACAAAGAGTTTAGATGAAGATGATTCAAATTTTTATTGTATTACGAAGAGAAAAGTTTGGCAATTATGAATGAAAAATGATATCTGGCAAATGTCCACCACGACCTCGCTGACAGATGTCGATTCTTTCATCAAAGTTTTTAATCACTTTTTGGCAAAATGGCGGGTCAATTTCGTTAATTACGTCACGGATTTTGAGTTTTAAGGCCGCGATCGATTCGATTGGCTCCATATAGACTCAGTCCTTAACATAGCCCCACAAAAAAAAATCCAGTGGTGTTAAATCACACGATCTGGCTGGCCATTTAACAGCTGAATTTCGTGAAATTATGCGATCGGGAAATTTGGTTTGCAATAAATTGATCGTTTCGTTGGCTGTGTGACATGTGGCACCGTCCTGTTGAAACCACATGTTTGTGATATCGATGTCATCAATAATAGGCCAAAATTGAGACGCCAACATCTCGCGATAGCGTGATCCATTGACCGTTACCGCATTTCCAGCCTCATCTTCGAAAAAAAAAACGGCCCAATCACGCCTTCAGACCACATAGCGCACCATACAGTGACACGTTGAGCATGCAAAGGCTTCTCAATAATCGCTTTAGGATTTTCAAAAGCCCAAATGCGGTATTTTTGCTTGTTGACGTACCATGACAAGTGAAAATGGGCTTCGTCTGAAAAAATGATTTTTTCAGAAAAACCAGCGGGCTGTACCTGAATGAATTGAGCGAATACTACTAACTACGGCGATGTGAATGGTCGGTCAGCTTCAATTCCTGCACGAGTTGAACCTTGTAAGGCTTCAAAGCCAAATCCTTACGCAAAATTCGCCATGTGGTGGTTTTGGATAACCCCAATTGTTGAGAACGTCGAGGAATTGACAAATTTGGATCTTCTTCAACACTGTGGCTCACGGCTGCGATGTTTTCGGTTGAACGACCCGGTCGAACACGCGTTGGTGTTGGCACATTTTGTACTGAGCCTGTCGATTCAAATCCAAATTCTTAATAGCGGTCTCAGAAGGACGATTATGTTGTCCGAAAATATCACGAAATTTACGAAACGTAACTTTAACAGAACCACCATTTTCATAGTGGATTTTAATTATTTTAATGCGATTTTCGAGCGAGATTGAATTCATTGTAGCAATTGCCAAAGCATCTACTACGAATAGGTCAAAAAACTAAATGTCAAAACTGTCATGTTGTTGGTGTTGCCCCAATTGAAAAACAAAGTTCTTGTTGAAAAACCCATTATTATTACTCGTTACCCTGCTTCGTACTATTATATTAAACTTCTTTGTTCGTAACTAACACGATATTCTGAATGAATAATAATATACCATCCTTCATTTTCCAAAATTTTATTACTTATTATCTATAAAATAGTAGCGATACATCTCATCCACCAAAATATCGTTGTACAGTATGTTCCCTGTAAATATGCTCGTAAACTTTATTATATACGTTGGTACGTGGGTATACACGGCTAGTCTATTAGCAGCATAAATATTATTTTCTAGACTGGGGTGAATCTTTTTCAGATGTTGTTGTACATCTAGTGTATCCATGATATTACTGCTATTAGTAGATTATTACAGTACAATCTACTCAACGACTAACATAGGTATGATCAATTATAGTGATATATAGTAAATATTAAATCGCATTCTTTAGTGATGATTTGTAGAAGTCATCGGTGTAGTGTAAGTCGCAACACGAAATAATGCGAGATAAGCTTGTTGATTCATAAAGCTACTATCAGTTTCGCTGCGGAAATACTTTACATTAGATATAACTTACTGGTGCTATATAACACCGAGCATCTGCAGTCATGGAGTGAGTGTATGGTCACTTGGAAGAGAAGACCAAATTGGCCTCTAAAAAGCTTGGCGTGCTCAGCACAGCGGGACAGTATTTCATACCTACCAATGTACCCACCACCTGCAAATTTACAAGGCGCAGGCTCGGCTGCACATGGAATATCGTTTCTATCTCTGGGCGGGGGCTCTCCAGTGCCAGCTTCTTCCACTTGACTGCTTCCAGCGCAGAGCGGCTCGAGTCGTTGAACGAGTGCTTTCCGATTGGCTTGATTCACTGGCGCTGCGAAGAGATGTTGCATTTCTTTGCATTTTCTTTCGCATATACCACAGGGAGTGCTCTGAGGAATTGTTCGAATTAATCCCAGCCGCCAAATTTCGTGAACGCATTACGCGGTATCATCCACACCATCTGGATGCTTGGCGGTCTACCACCGTACCTTTCACTACTACTTTTCTTCCGCGTACGACCACTTTGTAGAATAATTTACCACCGGCGATTTTTCCGGACCGATACGACCTGGGGACCTTCAAGAAAAGAGCTTACTTCTTTCTAAAGGGCCGGCAACGCACCTGCAATTCCCCTGGTGTTGCGGTTGTTTATGGGCGGCGATGGTAGCTTACTATCAGGTTAACCGTATGCTCGTTTGCCCCGTCTTTTATAAAAAAATCAAATTCATTCATAACAATGCACGATTTCAAAACTTACTGATTTATATTAAATTATCCATCCTTCCAATTGGCTATCCAGCATATATTTTATGTCTCACCTTAAAAGGCAATCAATTTTTGTACGATAAAATTACCTTAACTATTGAATGAAGTAGATGGATGAACTAGAATGATGCTATTACAAATCAATTTTGTGGTATGATTAAGGTGACCATTTATTTTTTGACTCAAAACGGGACATTTGTTTTTTTAGGTCAATTAACAGGTAGTCAATGAAAAAAAAAAACTGTTATTTATTCAGAAAAAGTCAGTTAGCTTAAAAGTTACGTATTAAAAACATATATACCAGAAACGTTTAGTTATATTTATATTTATTAAAAGAACAAATTTGCTTTAATATAATAGGTGATGATTTTAAGTAAGAATGAAACTTTTGTCACGTTTTATTTATATTCACCTTAATTATCAACATTGCCTTTATAACTGAAACTTGTAACTGGGTTTTTTCAGATGTCCATAAATTGTTCATCATAGAAAATACTCTTTCTACTGGATCATTTGTAGCAGGCAAACATAAAATATATTCAATTAAAATAGAAAAGTTTTTATGCTGAAGATTGTTGGCTTGAAAGTGTTTGAATACTTCTTCTACCCAACGACTTTCCGTGGAAATATTTTGATTATTCCATTCGGTTACTTTCTGCGATGTAATGTAGTTGCAGATTAATGTGAATTCGTCAAAAACTTCTGCATCTTTATTACAGTCAATATATTCCTTTTCAATGAATACATCCAGAGATTTTTGAACGTCTTCCCATGCGGGGACCTTTTTCAAATCTGCCCAATAAAATATCTCCATTTCTTTGGTAAGGAAGCAAGTCCACTGCTTTTTTACGGCTTCTTTTATAATATTCTGTAGCCACACTTTTCAAAAACTCTTTATCTATGTCAGTAATATTATCTTTAGATTTCACTATTATTTGACGGACGGTAAATGGAAGAAAGTGATTTATATCTGTTTCTGAGTCAAATTGTCTTTTAGTTGATTGATTTCTTTTGCAGCTTTAGTTGCCGATACGGTCTGACCTTCGATTTTCAATACAGCTTGATAAAAATTTGCTGACTGCGCGTGTAAAAAATAAAGGCACAATTCGGATGTAGGATCTTCAAAGAAGTTTTTTAATAACAGGGGACATTTTAAAACCCTTTCCAAGACGGGCATAAGAGTAAGCCATCTGGTTTTGCTATAGCCGAGCATTTGTTGATATTCCGTTTCAGTTTCAGTGCAAAACTCCTTTAGAGCTTTAACTCGAATCGTGTAAATATTAAAAAATAAATATATCATCACAATAATGCTTTCGTAAACTAAGGGTAGCCTGTCTGCAGCAGATTTTATTGCATTATGAATTACATGGGCTCCACATCCAATACCTATTAACGGCTTTTTTAGAGATGATTGTAATTTCGTTAACACATTGTTAGCTCCTTGCCTAGCCGCGCCCCCGAAACTGACGTTGGCATTGTCCCCACAAAATACCACGACTTTTGTGTTGTTTGTAAATTATTATCTGTCAACACCTGGTTAAAGTAATTGACAATGATGCCAGAAGTCTCACCTGGTTGGTCTTGGAGATCTAAAATTTTTACTTTCACGCCTACGTAAGGTTGAAAAAAAGCGCACAAGAATAGGGTATATTTTCTTGTTACCGTGGTTTGAAGCCTCGGTTAGTATTGTAATACAATGGGACTTATCAAAATCATCTTTTTAATTCTTTCATCACTCTAGGTGTCTAATATTTACAAACATGATTGAATTAATTTCGATGCACAATCATTAGAGCGAAAACTGTGGTTTTCTTGTATCGTGTGATAAGCCCAGACGCCTTCTGCCGCGGCGATATCCAAATCTTTTGAAGTTGGTGCGTCCGATTTCTTGAAAAAGATTAATATCGAAGAAATTGAAGCGGCGGCACGGTCAGCATTTTTATGTTTTTTTAGACTTTAAATGCTGTTCAATATCACTGGCACCACTGTAGTAAACGCTAAATTCTGTACGACACTTTTCACATCTGACATCTGAGGGACTATTTATTTACTTGATAAACAGATATTTCGCTTGTAAGCTAACATTGAACGAACACTTGCCTTTCGGCATTTTAACTTATTTAGATTTCAAAATAAAAGAAGTTTAAGATATTTACTAGGTACACAAGCAAAAAACAACAACAACAAAACAAATATCGAGAAGTGGGTGAACGAAAAATCTGTCAAACAATTAGTCAACAAAGCGTGAGCGATGACTTCTTCGCCACTCTCAGCTATCGTCGCGAGTGGCGAAGACGTTATCGCTCCCGCGTCGACCGACGATGGGTGTCGCTCTCGCACACCGCTTGCGTCCGGCCGCGCCGGCACGGCGGCCGTCCGGCTGGCTCGATTCGACTACTCAAATTTTCGCGAGGTTACAGAAAACGGGACAATTTTGCGTCCCAGAGTTCATTCCGGGGACACCGGGACTCGTAACTGTAAAAAGGGACAGTCCCGTTCAAAACGGGACGTCTGGTCACCTTAGGTATGATGTGGATGGTAAGTGGAAGCTATGGCTCATATACATCTATATCTATCCTCGATTTAGAATCAAAATGCAGATGCGTTTTGCAACCCTAATGACTAAAATGAAGTTCATCGTTTCCAGTAAAAGGAGTCTCAGGTTCTCTACATTCACCATGCGAAACACAGCAGCGTTGAGCTGATTTTTTATGCTGGTATTTAGTATGAGCGTGGTCCTACCCCGGTCGAGCCGACCTATTTGTGCTACAACCATAATAAAGCTTCTCCCTCTTAAAGAAAATTTGTCACGTATTGGAGCACCACACCCGACTAATTGCTCCACAATCTTAGCAGAAATCTGCTCCGTGAAAGTAGGAAACGATGTTAGTGCTGACATCGTTTTCATAACGTTATTGAAATTGTTTCGATATACTCACACAACTCTACTGTCTCAAATGGACTCTTGTCAAGTACATTCGTAAAAAAAAGTTGTAATAAAATATTCTTGAAGTTTTAATTAAACTGTACCCGTGTTAAACATATTCAAAGTCCATAAACATTAAAAAAACCAGCGAGCGTTACAGTATTCGCATATGATGTGCAACCATTGATGTTGATAGTAAGCAACATTTACATTATATCCTGCTGAAAAAAGCTTTTTTTTTAATCAAAATTAAAAATATTAATTGGCAGCAACAGAAATCAACCTCAACATTTATACAGGCTAAATACTGAAATATTTATTCGAGTCATTATTCATTATTACTCACTTGTATTTTTTATCAATCATCTACACTTTTTTAAGACCCTTATTATCGACACTAAATACATTTATTAATATGTTTTACACACGAAATTGGTTTATATAACAGTACAATTTAGTATGAGCGCGCGCGCTCATTGGTCAAATCAAATAGCGCTCGCTTCCCCGGCTTCCTGTTACACACTTTCATCCCTTTTCACGAAATCACACCCACAGATTGCGGGAAAGTGAGAAGACAGATGTTACACATCTCTCTCTCTCTCTCTCTCTCTCTCTCTCTCTCTCTTACAATTTTCAAATTTTTGTAGAACATTAAAGCGAAGTAGCAAAAAATCCACTCTTGGAACGGCCCCTTTATGGTTTATGGTATACTCTACTTCACAAATTTTTCACCAATGTAATAATAATAATCATCATCATCACAGTTTTTCACAAGTCCACTGCTAAAAATAGGCCTACCTTAAGGAAAGCCACAAAGCACGCTCCTGAGCCACCCGCATTAATCGACTTCTGTTGTTATTATGTTTACTCTCACTTGTAGTTATTTGTTTATACGCAATGTTCGTTATTGTTTTATATCGGCCCGAAACTTCGTAGTTCGATTTACGCCGTAGCTAAGATTTATCATGCTGTTGTCTATATTTTTAAAAGAAGAGGGGCAAATGAGCATACGGCTTACATGATGGTGTATGACTATCGCCGACCGTGACTGAAACACCGCTAAATTCCTGACTCCAGACTGCTATTGAGAATTTGAGGAAAACCCAGTAAATGATTTTGACTCAATCCGGGATTCGAACCCGGGACCTCATGATCAGCAATCGTGTTTAAGACCACTAAATCAATGAGGCAGTTAGTATTTTATAATAATGTAATTTTCTTCTAATAAATAAAGTCATGGGTGTTGTAATCAGCTTCTGTTTTTATTGAAATTAATGAAACACTATCAAATAAATGTTTTTTATTTTATTTTTTATAGAATAATAAAATAATATAAATATAGAAAAAAACACTTGATTTTTTTATAGAATAAGGGTGACAAACGAGCACACAGTCCACCTGATGGTAAGCGGATGTTGTGGCCCATAGAATAAATAAACATAGATGAAATTTATTCTCAATTAAGAATCAAAACGCAGATGCAGAGACTATAAGACGTACTGCCTCGTTTGCAGTAAAAAAGGGTCTCCGGATCTCTCTACACACACCATACGAAGCACAGCAGTATTATACTGCTATTTTACGCTGATATTCTGTGTCCTGTGGTCCTTCCCGGCCAAGCCGAACTATTCGTGCTACAACCATAAAGGTACAGAAAGATTTTTTTTGCATTATTAGGCTGTAGTTTATTCCTTTTCTCGGACAATCTCAGCTTCAAATAAAAGACGTTATGTAATAACACCGGCCAAATTTTTTTGGCCTAATATTCAGCTATTCAGCCAGGAAGCTCGCAGAATATTTGGTATTCGGCGTGTGGCCGATTATACTACTCGTTGCAAGTCTGAAGAAAACCACTCGATATCCGAAATGGAACTGGATGTCTAACATTAAATTACGATTTACAAAGTATTACGTAAAAATGGGTTTTACCCCCTGTCCCCCAAGACAAGGGCATGTAGAGATTCATTTAAACCCCTCTTCCCGGTACCTATTCGTAATTATTGAATGGCCCCTTACACAGACGGACTCTTACACGTAAAAGAAGCTCCATGATACTATTATAAAACCTAACACAGTGGTACCCGATTCCACAGTTGTGTGAGGTAGTAAAGTTCTGGTAAATCTCACAGTAGTAATGAGTTATATAAATATAATTTTCCAAAAGTAATTATTAATTTGGTCCAAAAAATAATATAAGTACAAAACATTTTGCATTTGACTGTACCCAAGTCACAAGCCCACTTTGCATAGAGTAAGTATTTACAGAGTGAACACATCAAACATAAATTTGCTCTAGTTTTTATAGGCCTTTCTTTCTATTATATCAATTGTCATTGGTAATAATAGAAAGAATGCAAATAGCATAAACACTACAAATGGATTGCGAGACAAGTGCTATTTCCCATTAGAGATATCTATTTTGTTTGGAATTATTTTGGTATCTTTTGCTATATTTTTCGAGAGACCAATATTTATTTATTTAGGACAACAAGAAGGATGTCTAATTTTTTTTTATAGGATAGGGTGACAAACGAGCACACAGTCCACCTGATGGTAAGTGGTTCCTGTGGCCCATAGACATCTACATCTATCCTCGATTACGAATCAAAATGCAGATGCGTTGTCACCCATGAGGACTAAGATGGAATGCCTCGTTTCCAGTAAAAAGGGTCTCCGGTTCTCCACACTCACCATACGAAACACAGCAGCATTAAGCTACTATTTCACGCTGGTATTCTGTGAGAGCATGGTCCTTCCCCGGTCGAGCCGACCCATTCGTGCTACAACTATACTACTAATATAACTGCAGCATGGCTCTACCACGTTCAAAATAATTCGTCTAATCGTATTACATTTAAAAAACACGCTTATTTAACAGTTCTGTACTACATTTATTTCCTAAATATGTTAACTATCTCATTATAGCCTATCGTGACTTAAGTCATCGCCATAGGTGCTTCATTACCACTTACCAAGTGATGGGATTGTAATCAAGCACTGGCATATAATTAATGAAAAAAAGAAGTACCTACCATTTTTTAATTTAAAATCAAATGTGTATCTTTGTGTTTGCATTAATATATTTAGAATAATAATTATTATATTTTTTACGTGGTAGCCAAGCTATTGTAGATAGATAGATAGGAAATTCTTTATTGCACTCAAACAAAACAATTCGGTACAAAGGCGAACCTAATGCCGAAAAGGCATTCTCTGCCAGCTTCTGTTGTAGCTTGAATGGATCGGCTCGACCGGGGCAGGAACACGCTCTCACAGAATACAAGCGTAAAATAGTAGCTTAATGCTGCTGTGGTTCGTATGGTGAGTTTAGAGAACCGGAGATCTTTTTACTGAAAACCAGGCATTCTATCTTAGTCCTAACGGGTGACAGTGCATCTGCGTTTTGATTCCTAATCGAGAATAAATGTCTATGAACCACAGCATCCACTTACTATCAGGTGGACTGTGTGCTTGCCACCCTTATTCAATAAAAAAAATCTGATGGTAAGTGGTTGCTGTGACCCATAGAAATCTACATCTATCCTTGATTACGAATCAAAATGCAGATGCTTTGTCACCCGTGAGGACTAAGATGGAATGCCTCGTTTCCAGTAAAAAGGGTCTCCGGTTCTCACACTCACCATACGAAACACAGCAGCGCTAAGCTTTTTTTAAGCTGGCATTCTGTGAGACGCTGGTACTCTATGTATATTATTAAAAAAAAACACAGACCACTGATGTTAAGTGGATGCTTTGGTTTATAGGAACCTTCACCTGTCCTTGATTAAGAATCAAAAGACAGATACATAATCACCCTTATGGGCCCAGATGCCTTTAAGTAAAATGGGTCTCCATTTCTAGTCTATATCATACTAAATACAGCATCTTACTGATATTTCGTACAAGTATTTTGTATTGTGTTCATGTGGTCTAAAGATCTACTGTGGTCGCTGCTTTGGCTGTCATGTCTACAATGAATAAGAGGAGTTACTTAGCTGTGAGCAATTTCACTTCTTCTGGGCGCAGTACATAGTTTCCCAGATGAGTGTTACGTTTGTGCATTAAGGGTCTACATTCAGTTAGGATGTGCAGAGGCGTGCGAACATTTTTGGCAACGTGGCCGCATATCGTTGGAGTACAATCATCATCACAGTTTTTCACAAGTCCACTGCTAAAAATAGGCCTACCTTAAGGAAAGCCACAAAGCACGCTCCTGAGCCACCCGCATTAATCGACTTCTGTTGTTATTATGTTTACTCTCACTTGTAGTTATTTGTTTATACGCAATGTTCGTTATTGTTTTATATCGGCCCGAAACTTCGTAGTTCGATTTACGCCGTAGCTAAGATTTATTATGCTGTTGTCTATATTTTTAAAAGAAGAGGGGCAAATGAGCATACGGCTTACATGATGGTGTATGACTATCGCCGACCGTGACTGAAACACCGCTAAATTCCTGATTTTGACTCAATCCGGGATTCGAACCCGGGACCTCATGATCAGCAATCGTGTTTAAGACCACTAAATCAATGAGGCAGTTAGTATTTTATAATAATGTAATTTTCTTCTAATAAATAAAGTCATGGGTGTTGTAATCAGCTTCTGTTTTTATTGAAATTAATGAAACACTATCAAATAAATGTTTTTTATTTTATTTTTTATAGAATAATAAAATAATATAAATATAGAAAAAAACACTTGATTTTTTTATAGAATAAGGGTGACAAACGAGCACACAGTCCACCTGATGGTAAGCGGATGTTGTGGCCCATAGAATAAATAAACATAGATGAAATTTATTCTCAATTAAGAATCAAAACGCAGATGCAGAGACTATAAGACGTAATGCCTCGTTTGCAGTAAAAAAGGGTCTCCGGATCTCTCTACACACACCATACGAAGCACAGCAGTATTATACTGCTATTTTACGCTGATATTCTGTGTCCTGTGGTCCTTCCCGGCCAAGCCGAACTATTCGTGCTACAACCATAAAGGTACAGAAAGATTTTTTTTGCATTATTAGGCTGTAGTTTATTCCTTTTCTCGGACAATCTCAGCTTCAAATAAAAGACGTTATGTAATAACACCGGCCAAATTTTTTTGGCCTAATATTCAGCTATTCAGCCAGGAAGCTCGCAGAATATTTGGTATTCGGCGTGTGGCCGATTATACTACTCGTTGCAAGTCTGAAGAAAACCACTCGATATCCGAAATGGAACTGGATGTCTAACATTAAATTACGATTTACAAAGTATTACGTAAAAATGGGTTTTACCCCCTGCCCCCCAAGACAAGGGCATGTAGAGATTCATTTAAACCCCTCTTCCCGGTACCTATTCGTAATTATTGAATGGCCCCTTACACAGACGGACTCTTACACGTAAAAGAAGCTCCATGATACTATTATAAAACCTAACACAGTGGTACCCGATTCCACAGTTGTGTGAGGTAGTAAAGTTCTGGTAAATCTCACAGTAGTAATGAGTTATATAAATATAATTTTCCAAAAGTAATTATTAATTTGGTCCAAAAAATAATATAAGTACAAAACATTTTGCATTTGACTGTACCCAAGTCACAAGCCCACTTTGCATAGAGTAAGTATTTACAGAGTGAACACATCAAACATAAATTTGCTCTAGTTTTTATAGGCCTTTCTTTCTATTATATCAATTGTCATTGGTAATAATAGAAAGAATGCAAATAGCATAAACACTACAAATGGATTGCGAGACAAGTGCTATTTCCCATTAGAGATATCTATTTTGTTTGGAATTATTTTGGTATCTTTTGCTATATTTTTCGAGAGACCAATATTTATTTATTTAGGACAACAAGAAGGATGTCTAATTTTTTTTTATAGGATAGGGTGACAAACGAGCACACAGTCCACCTGATGGTAAGTGGTTCCTGTGGCCCATAGACATCTACATCTATCCTCGATTACGAATCAAAATGCAGATGCGTTGTCACCCATGAGGACTAAGATGGAATGCCTCGTTTCCAGTAAAAAGGGTCTCCGGTTCTCTACACTCACCATACGAAACACAGCAGCATTAAGCTACTATTTCACGCTGGTATTCTGTGAGAGCATGGTCCTTCCCCGGTCGAGCCGACCCATTCGTGCTACAACTATACTACTAATATAACTGCAGCATGGCTCTACCACGTTCAAAATAATTCGTCTAATCGTATTACATTTAAAAAACACGCTTATTTAACAGTTCTGTACTACATTTATTTCCTAAATATGTTAACTATCTCATTATAGCCTATCGTGACTTAAGTCATCGCCATAGGTGCTTCATTACCACTTACCAAGTGATGGGATTGTAATCAAGCACTGGCATATAATTAATGAAAAAAAGAAGTACCTACCATTTTTTAATTTAAAATCAAATGTGTATCTTTGTGTTTGCATTAATATATTTAGAATAATAATTATTATATTTTTTACGTGGTAGCCAAGCTATTGTAGATAGATAGATAGGAAATTCTTTATTGCACTCAAACAAAACAATTCGGTACAAAGGCGAACCTAATGCCGAAAAGGCATTCTCTGCCAGCTTCTGTTGTAGCTTGAATGGATCGGCTCGACCGGGGCAGGAACACGCTCTCACAGAATACAAGCGTAAAATAGTAGCTTAATGCTGCTGTGGTTCGTATGGTGAGTTTAGAGAACCGGAGATCTTTTTACTGAAAACCAGGCATTCTATCTTAGTCCTAACGGGTGACAGTGCATCTGCGTTTTGATTCCTAATCGAGAATAAATGTCTATGAACCACAGCATCCACTTACTATCAGGTGGACTGTGTGCTTGCCACCCTTATTCAATAAAAAAAATCTGATGGTAAGTGGTTGCTGTGACCCATAGAAATCTACATCTATCCTTGATTACGAATCAAAATGCAGATGCTTTGTCACCCGTGAGGACTAAGATGGAATGCCTCGTTTCCAGTAAAAAGGGTCTCCGGTTCTCACACTCACCATACGAAACACAGCAGCGCTAAGCTTTTTTTAAGCTGGCATTCTGTGAGACGCTGGTACTCTATGTATATTATTAAAAAAAAACACAGACCACTGATGTTAAGTGGATGCTTTGGTTTATAGGAACCTTCACCTGTCCTTGATTAAGAATCAAAAGACAGATACATAATCACCCTTATGGGCCCAGATGCCTTTAAGTAAAATGGGTCTCCATTTCTAGTCTATATCATACTAAATACAGCATCTTACTGATATTTCGTACAAGTATTTTGTATTGTGTTCATGTGGTCTAAAGATCTACTGTGGTCGCTGCTTTGGCTGTCATGTCTACAATGAATAAGAGGAGTTACTTAGCTGTGAGCAATTTCACTTCTTCTGGGCGCAGTACATAGTTTCCCAGATGAGTGTTACGTTTGTGCATTAAGGGTCTACATTCAGTTAGGATGTGCAGAGGCGTGCGAACATTTTTGGCAACGTGGCCGCATATCGTTGGAGTACAATCATCATCACAGTTTTTCACAAGTCCACTGCTAAAAATAGGCCTACCTTAAGGAAAGCCACAAAGCACGCTCCTGAGCCACCCGCATTAATCGACTTCTGTTGTTATTATGTTTACTCTCACTTGTAGTTATTTGTTTATACGCAATGTTCGTTATTGTTTTATATCGGCCCGAAACTTCGTAGTTCGATTTACGCCGTAGCTAAGATTTATTATGCTGTTGTCTATATTTTTAAAAGAAGAGGGGCAAATGAGCATACGGCTTACATGATGGTGTATGACTATCGCCGACCGTGACTGAAACACCGCTAAATTCCTGATTTTGACTCAATCCGGGATTCGAACCCGGGACCTCATGATCAGCAATCGTGTTTAAGACCACTAAATCAATGAGGCAGTTAGTATTTTATAATAATGTAATTTTCTTCTAATAAATAAAGTCATGGGTGTTGTAATCAGCTTCTGTTTTTATTGAAATTAATGAAACACTATCAAATAAATGTTTTTTATTTTATTTTTTATAGAATAATAAAATAATATAAATATAGAAAAAAACACTTGATTTTTTTATAGAATAAGGGTGACAAACGAGCACACAGTCCACCTGATGGTAAGCGGATGTTGTGGCCCATAGAATAAATAAACATAGATGAAATTTATTCTCAATTAAGAATCAAAACGCAGATGCAGAGACTATAAGACGTAATGCCTCGTTTGCAGTAAAAAAGGGTCTCCGGATCTCTCTACACACACCATACGAAGCACAGCAGTATTATACTGCTATTTTACGCTGATATTCTGTGTCCTGTGGTCCTTCCCGGCCAAGCCGAACTATTCGTGCTACAACCATAAAGGTACAGAAAGATTTTTTTTGCATTATTAGGCTGTAGTTTATTCCTTTTCTCGGACAATCTCAGCTTCAAATAAAAGACGTTATGTAATAACACCGGCCAAATTTTTTTGGCCTAATATTCAGCTATTCAGCCAGGAAGCTCGCAGAATATTTGGTATTCGGCGTGTGGCCGATTATACTACTCGTTGCAAGTCTGAAGAAAACCACTCGATATCCGAAATGGAACTGGATGTCTAACATTAAATTACGATTTACAAAGTATTACGTAAAAATGGGTTTTACCCCCTGCCCCCCAAGACAAGGGCATGTAGAGATTCATTTAAACCCCTCTTCCCGGTACCTATTCGTAATTATTGAATGGCCCCTTACACAGACGGACTCTTACACGTAAAAGAAGCTCCATGATACTATTATAAAACCTAACACAGTGGTACCCGATTCCACAGTTGTGTGAGGTAGTAAAGTTCTGGTAAATCTCACAGTAGTAATGAGTTATATAAATATAATTTTCCAAAAGTAATTATTAATTTGGTCCAAAAAATAATATAAGTACAAAACATTTTGCATTTGACTGTACCCAAGTCACAAGCCCACTTTGCATAGAGTAAGTATTTACAGAGTGAACACATCAAACATAAATTTGCTCTAGTTTTTATAGGCCTTTCTTTCTATTATATCAATTGTCATTGGTAATAATAGAAAGAATGCAAATAGCATAAACACTACAAATGGATTGCGAGACAAGTGCTATTTCCCATTAGAGATATCTATTTTGTTTGGAATTATTTTGGTATCTTTTGCTATATTTTTCGAGAGACCAATATTTATTTATTTAGGACAACAAGAAGGATGTCTAATTTTTTTTTATAGGATAGGGTGACAAACGAGCACACAGTCCACCTGATGGTAAGTGGTTCCTGTGGCCCATAGACATCTACATCTATCCTCGATTACGAATCAAAATGCAGATGCGTTGTCACCCATGAGGACTAAGATGGAATGCCTCGTTTCCAGTAAAAAGGGTCTCCGGTTCTCTACACTCACCATACGAAACACAGCAGCATTAAGCTACTATTTCACGCTGGTATTCTGTGAGAGCATGGTCCTTCCCCGGTCGAGCCGACCCATTCGTGCTACAACTATACTACTAATATAACTGCAGCATGGCTCTACCACGTTCAAAATAATTCGTCTAATCGTATTACATTTAAAAAACACGCTTATTTAACAGTTCTGTACTACATTTATTTCCTAAATATGTTAACTATCTCATTATAGCCTATCGTGACTTAAGTCATCGCCATAGGTGCTTCATTACCACTTACCAAGTGATGGGATTGTAATCAAGCACTGGCATATAATTAATGAAAAAAAGAAGTACCTACCATTTTTTAATTTAAAATCAAATGTGTATCTTTGTGTTTGCATTAATATATTTAGAATAATAATTATTATATTTTTTACGTGGTAGCCAAGCTATTGTAGATAGATAGATAGGAAATTCTTTATTGCACTCAAACAAAACAATTCGGTACAAAGGCGAACCTAATGCCGAAAAGGCATTCTCTGCCAGCTTCTGTTGTAGCTTGAATGGATCGGCTCGACCGGGGCAGGAACACGCTCTCACAGAATACAAGCGTAAAATAGTAGCTTAATGCTGCTGTGGTTCGTATGGTGAGTTTAGAGAACCGGAGATCTTTTTACTGAAAACCAGGCATTCTATCTTAGTCCTAACGGGTGACAGTGCATCTGCGTTTTGATTCCTAATCGAGAATAAATGTCTATGAACCACAGCATCCACTTACTATCAGGTGGACTGTGTGCTTGCCACCCTTATTCAATAAAAAAAATCTGATGGTAAGTGGTTGCTGTGACCCATAGAAATCTACATCTATCCTTGATTACGAATCAAAATGCAGATGCTTTGTCACCCGTGAGGACTAAGATGGAATGCCTCGTTTCCAGTAAAAAGGGTCTCCGGTTCTCACACTCACCATACGAAACACAGCAGCGCTAAGCTTTTTTTAAGCTGGCATTCTGTGAGACGCTGGTACTCTATGTATATTATTAAAAAAAAACACAGACCACTGATGTTAAGTGGATGCTTTGGTTTATAGGAACCTTCACCTGTCCTTGATTAAGAATCAAAAGACAGATACATAATCACCCTTATGGGCCCAGATGCCTTTAAGTAAAATGGGTCTCCATTTCTAGTCTATATCATACTAAATACAGCATCTTACTGATATTTCGTACAAGTATTTTGTATTGTGTTCATGTGGTCTAAAGATCTACTGTGGTCGCTGCTTTGGCTGTCATGTCTACAATGGTATAAGAGGAGTTACTTAGCTGTGAGCGATTTCACTTCTTCTGGGCGCAGTACATAGTTTCCCAGATGAGTGTTACGTTTGTGCATTAAGGGTCTACATTCAGTTAGGATGTGCAGAGGCGTGCGAACATTTTTACAAAAGTTCAGATTATTGGTTTTCGGGTCTAGTTGTATTGTGTCCGTTTCCATGTCTCTGACACCTAGCTGTAAGCGTTTCATAATATATTTCGTTGGTTACGCTTCCATTTCCTATAAAATTATTTCCATTCCAACCGACCATTTAACAGCAAACAGTCCACCTGATGGTAAGTGGATGCTATGGCTCATAGACATCTGCATTTATCTTCGACTAAGAATCAAAATGCAGATGCGTTGTCATCCCTGAGGACTAAGATGGAATACCTCGTTTCCAGTAAAAAAGGGTCTCCGGATCTCCACTCTCACCATACGAAACACAGCAGCATTAAGCTGCTATTTTGCGCTGGTATTCTGTGAGAGTGTGGTCCTTCCCCGGTCGAGGCGACCCATTCGTGCTACAACCATAATATAGCTGCAGCGTGGCTCCACCATGTATAATTTTCCTTTAACTCTTGCACACACTCTCCAAAATGTATTAACAAACTAGTCCAGTTGTAAATATAAACCCCACCCACTCAATCACATACAAAATTTGTAATTTATGTATGTGATTGAGTGGATCGGAAAATCGGTGTAGCCGATCTCAAGTGATGATTTCATACACAGCCTATATACGTCCTAGATAGATAGATAGATAAAAGCGTTTATTTGTTTCTCCAATCACACACGTAAATTCCGTGATTAAACTAGATACAAAGCAGAGTATTATAAAAAGAATTACATAATCTTAAGAACTAAATCTACATGTGTGCTGCAGTTCAACAAATGGGCTCAACGATTAATATTGCTCAGAGAGCAAACACTGATTTTCAACTATTTGTCCTACCGCTGGGCACAGGCCTCCTCTCATTTCTGAGAGGGTCTGGGAGCCGCCGCGCTGTCCTAATGCGTGTTGGCGAACTTCACATATCACGCGGTAAATCAGCACTTGAAATTGTAACTAACAATTTCTGGTGCCGACGGAGATCTAACCCGGGTTGATCGCGTACTGTGAAATTTACAGCCTCTGAGCTACAACGGATAATACGGATTATTTAAATAGATTCAGACGCATATTTGTGCATCCTTCAAGAGTCTGTTTCGAAATTAACCTGTGCATGTATTATTTTAAAATAATTCCACAGGCGCAACATGACTCCGCTGAAAGTTTTAACATTTTTATTGAAAAACTTTGACGTTGAAGTCGTCGTGGCTTATTTTGATTTGATTAATTTCAACTTTAGTTCATGTCTTGATTATTGATCATATTATTTACGAGCGAAAGGTAGGATTTGTTAATATGACATTTTCGTTTTAATTAAAAAAAAAACTTCAAGTTTTTCGATTCAAATATAACCTAGTGGCATTGCTCTTGATATGTCCATGAAGACAAATAGAATAAAAAAAGGCTGTCTTTTAATAGCTTGCAAATAACACCCTGACTGTAAAGGGAGTTATGTTGTTATATTTATATTTATATTTATATTTATATTTATATTTATATTTATATTTATATTTATATTTATATTTATATTTATATTTATATTTATATTTATATTTATATTTATATTTATATTTATATTTATATTTATATTTATATTTATATTTATATTTATATTTATATTTATATTTATATTTATATTTATATTTATATTGTGATATATCGATGTAACAGATAAACGCTTAAATTTTATTTTTATATTATTTTATTAATATGGCTTACTAACAGTTAACATTACACAATGACAATCTAAAAGTTTCTTATGCCGCGGCCATACATCACGATAACGCAAATATTCGCACTATAACGATAAATCGCATCGCTGTCGGTAAACTCTCGCACTGCCTCGTTGGTCTAGTGGTTGTAGTAGTGCAACTGCTGATCATGAGGTCCTGGGTTCGAATCCCGGGTCGGGCCAAAAATCAATTATGGAGTTTTTCTGTCAAGAAATTCTCAGAAGCTGCCCAGAGTCAGGAAGTTGGCAGTGTCTCACCGCCGTGCCTCGGAAAGCACGTATAGCCGCTGGTCCTGCACCTGATCTCTCTCCGGTCGTGTCGGTTTACCGTCCCATCGGAGTACGAGAGTGAAGGAATAGAGAGTGCACCTGTAATTGCGCATACACTTGGGCACTATAATCCTGTCCTGCGCCGATGGCTAACCTCCGTTGAGGCTGGCCGCCGTGACCGAAATTCGGTCTAGAGAACATTATATTATTATTATTAAACTCTCGCTCATCAAAGCGTTTTATCGCGATGAACTTCGCTTGTGCGGCCACCGGCCGCACTTCAGGTGGCCCATAGACATCGTGCGTAGGGAACGTGCAGAATTGAATTAAAATTTACGACGTATTTACGACGGTGATAATTTTTTGAAGTTATGTGAAGATAAATAAAATGATGAGACATTTTGAATAAATAATGCAAGCGTCTAAAGCTGCCCCCTGTTGTCAAAATCTTAGTAAAAAACAATCATTAGTTTAGCATGTGTTTATCGCGATAAACTATTGATAATCTTTACAACGCGCAGTTTGGCCAGGCACCTTCGCGTAGGCCGAAGGTGAAGTTTTATCGCCGAAATTCTATCCCGATGTGTGTGGCCTAGGCATTAAGCTCAGTATAGTAAACAACTAACTAGTAAACACAGCATCCACTATAACAATAACTCAAGTATGTTATAATTTAGTTAAATAAACTTACTGAACAATTTCGAAAGAAAATGATTGTATGTATTGATTAATTTATTTAATTATTAGTTCCAAATTAGTAAATAGTTTACAATAACAATACTAACAATATACTTAGACCTTTATTTGTTAATATAAGCAGGCACCAAGTGGCCTTGCCTCGCAAAATTGAATCTTCCACTCTTCCATTTCATATCGCAAGACACTGTTTGTTAAGTCGCGAACGAACATTTACTTCTAATCCAAATATTAAGTGGTTATATGATAACATCATCAAAGAGTATCTTGAAAACAATTATATGTCAGTCGGTTACACCGACTCAAATAAATTTCCGTACTATATTCCTCACTATCCTGTTGTACGCGAAGATAATGCGACGACTAAACTACGTGTCGTTCTTAACGCTAGTGCTCTTCTAGCAAAAAATAGACTAAGTTAGCTTTTCGATAATTTAACTGCTGTTTAAAGACTATGATTACTACATAAGATAACATCTATCAATCAATCAATATACTCTTTATTGTGGACTAGCACGAGCCAAAATGAAATATATATATATATATATATATATATATATATATATATATATATATATATATATATATATACGAGTGTATATATATAAAGTACAACAGGCGGCCTTACCGCTCTGGAAGCAATTTCTTCCCCCTTGTTTAAGAAAGAACTGTTGTTTGTTTACAGCGTATTGCAAATAGGGCAGGTGTACATAAATTATTAATGTATTTGAAAATTAAGTAAAAATATTATAAATATATACATACACATAAGTTAAAGATGGTTGAGGATAAGTAGGATAGATACATTTAAGGACGGGAATTATGATGGGAAATATGAGAGCTCCAAATATAAGTTTTGAATAGATTTTTGAAGGAAAAAAAGTACTGGACACGTCGAATATATAAAGGCAAAGAGTTCCACAAGCATACAGCTGTAACGGAGGATATTTTATTGAAGAAGGAGGATGAATGTGCTGAAATACGAAGCGAAAAATTGTTAGCGGAACGAAGGTGACGATCGTGAGAGGAGGAGTTGAAGTCAAAGCGGTCTTTCAGGTAACGAGAAGTGGAGAGATTGAACAGTATACTGTCTAAAGCGAAAAGGATGTGAGTATTCCTGGGAAGGCGAATCGGCAGACACTTCAAACGTATCTATACATAAATATAGCTATCTTTGTTTAAAGAAGTTGCGGGTAAGCTCTAGTTTTAATTTTTTCTAATTCACTAAATAAAAAAAAATAAGCAGCGTCTTCCCGTTTCCTGATTCGTTTTCCTCTATCGTATCTATCTCTCTCTCTCTCTATCTCTATTCCTTCACGGCACCACCACGACAAGGTCCGCAAAATGTAAATAATAATAATAAGATACTCCTGGCCGAGTTTTGGTCTCAACGGAGACTAGCCATCTGCGCTGGACAGGGTTATAGTGCATGAGTGTGTCATATGGGCTGGCTATCAGACACAACCGGATGGAGATCAGGCGCAGGACCAACGGCTTTACGTGCTTTTCACGGGGGTGGAACATCGTAACCTTCTTGTCTCCGGGCTTCCACTGAGAAAAATCTAATAACTGAACTGGGTGCGATCCGAAATTCGAACCCAAGACTTATAAACTCTATGGACCACAGCATTCACTTACCATCAGGTGGGCTGTGTGCTCGCTTGTCCACTCTATGAGTCAATGGCATGCATGACTTTTCTGCCACCAGGGCGACGCTACTTAAAAATGAGTTGTAATATTTGACAAATTTCAAAGCTAGGAAGTTAATTAGTTCCTAAAATGTAAAGCTTAATGTTTCCTTCCGTATTATTAGTTATATTTATATGTACAGTTATACTATTAGTCATATTTTTTTTATAGAAGACGGGGCAAACGAGCATGTGGCTCACCTGATGTTAAGTGACTACCGCCGCCCATGATCAACCGCAACACCAGGGGAATTGCAGGTGCGTTGCCGGCCCTTTAGAAAGGAGTAAGCTCTTTTCTTGAAGGTCCCCAGGTCGTAATCGGTCGGTATATATTAATGAGATTAAAAATAAATAAAAAAAACACAATAAAAAAATAAAGAGTAAACCTCTGAAGTATTGTTTAGTGTAATATAACACTAGAAACTGATACATTTTTATTTAAAACTAACTTCTCAATTGAAATATATTGTGTAACAAAAAACTTCACCTCACAGTCAGCTAGCGACATCTATGTCACAGTCATCTATGTATGCTCACGACATCTATGGTGAGCGAGTGATTCTTTGATACTTTGTATGAAATGAATAATTGAATGAAAGAATGTAAATTATATAGTAAGTGTTAATAAGATTATTACTGAAGAAGTCGCACTGAAATACCGCTGAAATTTGAGTTGCAAACGTATTTGAGATACTTTTTTTATATTTAGGGTGATAAACGAGCAAACAGTCCATCCAACTGACGGTAAGTAGATGCTGTGGTTCTTAGACATCCATCCTGGGTTAAGAATTAAAATGCCAATACGTTGTCACTCCCAAGGACTATGACGGAACAGAGAAATAATGAAAAAAAAACAAGAAAAGATTGATGTTTAAAAATAAACTATAAAAATATAATATACTCATTTGACTTGATTAAAAACTTTGTAGTTAATGAAAAAAGTTTACAAAGCACTTTTCGGTGAAAATGTTCTTGGCAGATTAGGGCGGAATATTGCTAAAAATGCATGAAATAGGAATAAAATATTTACATCACGTCTTTCCTCCTACAACTTAAGTAAACTTTGGCCCATATAAATAAGCCATGATGGCCGATGTCTGTCATTCTAATGTAAACTTCACTTAGTCGACAGCCATCTTGAGAAGGCTGTCAAAATTGGCGCGCAAAACGTTGCTTTACGCGGAATAATGTTTAAGATTACCGCCATTGTTTCTTTAATTCTTATTGGTAAGTATTTTATTGTTAAATAAGACATATATGTTTTGAATTTATTTAAATATAATAAATATGAAAATTTAAAATAATTTCCTTCAAATTTTTATAAATAAACGCTCAGACCAACAAAAAAAAATACAATGCTTAATTTCTTGACGCACTCATACACACATCATTCTACTTTATTTCCTTAAAATAGCACGTAAAACGTCACTTCTGGAGGCACACACGCTTACAGCTCTTCACAAGTCCACTGCTGAACGTAGGTCTTCCCCAAGGAATATCACAAAGCACAGTTCTGAGCCACCTGCATCCATCGATTTCCAGCATGCCTTACAAGGTCGTTGCACCATCTAGTGAGTGAGACTGAATGAAAGAATGAGTTACAGCGCTGAGGGCCGCGGGTTCGAATCCCGCACGGAATAAATATTTGTATGGTCTACAATTATTTGATCCGGGTCTGGATGTGTGTCTTTGTGAAATTTACGTTTGTAAACTGCCCCCACGATACAGGAGAAAATCCTAGTGTGGAGGTAACGTTTTAAAAAAAATAATATTAGTTACATGCTGCAAACACGCTGGGTTTCTTGCTGGTTCTTCCCAGAACAGAGGTTTTTTTGCGAACCAGTGGTAAATGAAAAAAGTGACTTTCAATAAGTATTGTTATAATCTACATTGAATATAAAGTTTCTGTTTCTGTTTCTATTACATTACAAAAAATACTCACGACGAATGAGCTTTAGATCTGTCGGTCTCTTGTGTGTAGACCTCTCAGTCTCTGCGTTTCTGATAAAACTCGTTCATTGTGAGATTTGTGTAATACATTATTTGGCTCGTGATCAGATAAAGCAATACCCTCAAGAGTTTTATTCTACTTAGTGCCACATATGCCTGCCCTTTGGCAAACACTTTCTTTCCGAGGTTGATTACAGCTTTAATTTTTTTACGGCTAAAAATTACTTAGGTATACCCCCATTAGTTTAAGAACTTGGTTATTAAGGTTAATTAAAAACTCAAAATATTTGCAAATATATATATATATATATATATATATATATATATATATATATATATATATATATATATATATATATATATGCAATATATAACGTAATTAACGCACACCCTCAGACACCCCAATTAGTACCTATATAATGTTATAATCATAATACATACACCGAATTTTTAGTTAAACATTTTTATGCACTGATTATTTATCAAATTGTTATACTAATTCCGGAAGAATGTTGTGGTCACAGTACAAATCCAAGAACGCAAAGACTTTAACATGCTTGAGATAAAGTTCGTTTTTCTTTATTTTTATTGAATGACAGAATTAGAAATAGTACAAATAAAACTGCACTCTTAAAAGTCTTATTGCCTTAAGTTACGGTCCATTTCAGTTTGTTTTGACTGTACAGATTTAGTGTGACTGTAATTTACGTAGTTTTAATTATTTTTGGGATAAAAAAATTACCTATATTAAAAATGATGGGAATCGATTCAGTAAACGATTTTGAACAAACTACTTTTTCAAAGTGCGTTAATAATGTTACATGTTGTATATATATATATATATATATATATATATATATATATATATATATATATATATATATATATATATATATATATATATATAGAGGAATATTAACATTAGTTTAAGAACTTAGTTATTAAGGTAAAAGAAAAAGGTTTATTAGTTTTTGCTTTTGTTTTTTTCGGCAGTTTAATATTTTTGTTAAAAAGTCTTTATGCACTATACTTAGCGCCCGACTTGTTCCACTTCTATAGAATGAAAGTGAAAAACGAGTAAACTGCCATTTCACGCTGGTGTCCTTAACGACCTTTAGCGTCGAGCCGACCTTTACTCCGTCGAGCCGACCAATTCGTATTACAATATAGCTGCAGCGTAGCTCTACCACATGTACATGAAATATAAAAAAAAATCTGTTCTGACATTATTAGAAGGTTATACCGCAACCTATCGGTGGTTTTAAGGTTTTTCTGTAGTTTTCCGTAGTCTCCTTTCACGATACCCACGGGAATAAACGGGGTAATGTATTCTATTAAGACCCAACCACACGGTTACATGTAAAGTGGATAATATATTAAAATAATGATAATTTTTTTTATATAGGATAAATATATTTTTATAGCATTGGGTGACAAACGAGCACACAGTCCACTTGATGGTAAGTAATTGCTGTGGCCCATAGACATCTACATTTATCCTCGATTAAGGATCAAAACGCATATGCATTGTCACCCTTGAGGAATAAGATGGAATGCCTCGTTTCCAATAAAAAAGAGTCTTCGGATCTCTACACTCACCACAGAAGACAGCACGAAACATTAAGCTGCAGATTACCAGCGTAAAATTGCATTAAGCTGCAATTTTACGCTGGTAATCTGTGAGAGCGTTGTCCCTCCCCGATCAAGCCCACCTATTCGTGCTACCACCATAATATAGCTGCAGCATGGTTCTACCACGTTAAAAAAGCTACTAATATAACTATAGCATGTCGTCCAGACCGAATTTCGGTCATGGCGGCCAGTCTCAACGTAGACTAGCCATCTGCGTAGAACAGCATTATAGTGCACGAGTGTGTCCGCAAGCACAGGTACACTCTCCATTTAATCACGTCCGGAGAGAGATCAGGTGCAGGACTAACGGCTTTACGTGCTTTCCGAGACACGAGGGTGAGACATCGCCAACTTGCTGACTCCGGGTAGCTCTGAGAATTTCTTGACGGAAAAATTCTCGAACTTTATAGTTCTTGGTTCGAATTTAATATTTAAAATAGTAATTTTGTATTAGCGACATGGTCGCAGGCAGCTTCTAGACGACACAAGAAGGATGGATCGTCTTCCGAGGAGTTTCACACAGGTATTTAGATACGTGAGGGTAATATTGTCACCATAAACGTTTCCGCCCTATTTAATCAAAACTAGGAGGACAGAGACAAAACACAAAGTCTGTTTGTAATGTCAAAATAACATCTTTTCACTAAATGTATGTAAAAGTAAATACGGTACTTATAACAGACTTATCTATACAAATAAATAAAATTAAAGTGTCTGTTTGTAATGTCAAAATAACATCTTTTCACTAAATGTATGTAAAAGTAAATACAGTACTTATAACAGACTTATCTATACAAATAAATAAAATTAAAGTGTCTGTTTGTAATGTCAAAATAACATCTTTTCACTAAATGCATGTAAAAGTAAATACGGTACTTATAACAGACTTATCTATACAAATAAATAAAATTAAAGTGTCTGTTTGTAATGTCAAAATAATATCTTTTCACTAAATGCATGTAAAAGTAAATACGGTACTTATAACAGACTTTTCTATACAAATAAATAAAATTAAAGTGTCTGTTTGTAATGTCAAAATAACATCTTTTTACTAAATGGATGTAAAAATAAATACGGTACTTATAACAGACTTATCTATACAAATAAATACAATTAAAGTGTCTGTTTGTAATGTCAAAATAACATCTTTTCACTAAATGTATGTAAAAGTAAATACGGTACTTATAACAGACTTAAGTATACAAATAAATAAAATTAAAGTGTCTGTTTGTAATGTCAAAATAACATCTTTTCACTAGATGTATGTAAAAGTAAATACGGTACTTATAACAGACTTAACTATACAAATAAATAAAATTAAAGTGTCTGTTTGTAATGTCAAAATAATATCTTTTCACTAAATGCATGTAAAAGTAAATACGGTACTTATAACAGACTTATCTATACAAATAAATAAAATTAAAGTGTCTGTTTGTAATGTCAAAATAACATCTTTTTACTAAATGGGTGTAAAAATAAATACGGTACTTATAACAGACTTATCTATACAAATAAATACAATTAAAGTGTCTGTTTGTAATGTCAAAATAACATCTTTTCACTAAATGTATGTAAAAGTAAATACGGTACTTATAACAGACTTAACTATACAAATAAATAAAATTAAAGTGTCTGTTTGTAATGTCAAAATAACATCTTTTCACTAGATGTATGTAAAAGTAAATACGGTACGTATAACAGACTTAACTATACAAATAAATAAAATTAAAGTGTCTGTTTGTAATGTCAAAATAACATCTTTTCACTAGATGTATGTAAAAGTAAATACGGTACTTATAACAGACTTAACTATACAAATAAATAAAATTAAAGTGTCTGTTTGTAATGTCAAAATAACATCTTTTCACTAAATGGACGTAAAAGTAAATACGGTACTTATAACAGACTTATCTATACAAATAAATAAAATTAAAGTGTCCGTTTGTAATGTCAAAATAAATAATTTTTACTATATTTATGTGAAAGTAAATACGGTATTTATAACAAAAATTTACAATTTTTAAATTTTTTGTCCGTCTGTCTGTCGGTTTGTTCCGGCTAATCTCCGAAACGGCTAGATCGATTTTGACGGGACTTTCACTGGCAGATAGTTAATATCATTGATTTATATGTTACACTAGATAAGTAATTTCCGCGCCAAAGCGTTGTCACTTCACATAAGGCCACAGCCTTATACTCAGCGAACGTCGGTTCAGTGTTCAAGGTGACGCCGTCCGAGTTAAGCCGAACGATTCACAACAAAAAATGGGTAAATGTGTAGTGAAAGAATGCGTTTCAAGGTCACAAAAACATAATAAATCAAGCGGAATCACTTTCCATACGTAAGTTTTAATTTATATATTCATATTAACGTTTAAAACACTAAAAAATTAAATAAAATATCGAGTATTGCCATTTAGGTTCAATGTTGCCACTTTTCCGCATTTGTGATTATCCTACATTAATGGGAGACTATATAATTAATGGAGTAAGTTAATTTGTTACCTCCGATTTTAAATATTTTGGAAATTATAATAAAAACTACGTTTTAACTTTCATACAATATAATTAATTATTCTCATTTTAGTTTATTCTTGAATTATCTTTTAAATATATTTTATTACCTATTTTATATTAATAATTTTATATTATTTATAATTTCGTATACATTTTATATTAATTATATTTTATTAGGTACCTATTTTTATTGTTTGATTTATTAGAACCATAAAAATACGTTTTATTTCATCATTATGTTTACTTCTATTTATCTGATAAGCTTTGTATCCCTTTTTTTCTAAGGGGACGTAATAAAGATTTTAAAATAAAATATACTTTTTTAATATAAAAACAATTAACTGCAGCTTAAAAAAAACTCATTTTTATTGCGTATTTTAGGTAAAATTTCATATAGTAAGCCACACCAACCCGCCATTGCATGTTTGTGTGTCTATCTTTTTCTAATCTTACGACGACGATATTGTTTTCGCAACTTGTGTAAGTGAGATAGATATATGTTTACTTAAAATTGTTATTAGTTTCAAAGCTACGTCGTCGCGTTTGGATAGTGGTTACACTTTTTTCGACGCGCGGTAATGTGGTTTGCTCCTCTAGTCTTGTATAACTCAATGGTTAATATTATAGGGATTACTTAGTATATTTTTATTTTAGAAAAAGAATAAGGGTTCCGCGAAAAACATAAAACCCGTAAATTTGAATCGAATCGACGAAGTGCTGGGAACATCCAGTAACTAATATACTAAGAAAAAAAATTAAACAAGCTAACAACAATTAGGAAACCTTCCAAAAATCAATAAAATAAAACAACGACCATATAATTACTGTACTGTCAACTCAATATGGCGTCGATAAAACCGGCACCGTTTTGAGCTTTTATTGTTTCATTGACTGATGAAGTTTTATAGTTATAAGAAAGGGACCATATTAATCGAATGACTATATTACCCTAACGTACGCTATTTTCCGAAGAATTAGTAGTACTGAATTTAGATCAATTGCATGGAGTGTGCCTTTCATGTAAAAGCATGCGGAACCGTTAAATTGTATTTTTAAACTTATCACTTATCATAAACACTGACGCCTGTCACCCAGAGGGGCAGTTCACAACGTTTTTGCCGATCGAGCGACTCTTACAAATGTGTATGCATGTAGCATGCGTAGTAAAATAGTAGGCGTTAGATATTTATGAATGAAAATCACACACGCATTGTTAATTTAAAGGATAAAAAGCACGGAATGTTTTTTAAATTATTATTTTTTTATGTGCAAGGGGGCATCGAGTCGAGCATGCGGTTCACCTGATGGTGAGTGACTAGCACCGCCCATGAACAACTGCAACACGAGAGGAATTGCAGATGCGTTGACAGCCTTTTAAATAAGCGTAGGCTTTTATCTTGAAGGTCTTTAAATCGTATTGCTCCGAAAATGCATGAAATACTGTCCCGCTCTGCTGAACATGCCAAGTTTTTTAGAGGCCAGTTTGGCCTTCTCTTCCAAGAGACCACAAAACTGTACGTCATTTGATATGTAGACGCCCAGGATTCCGATACCGGTTAAGGCAACGAGGGGGGGGGGTGCCGTGAAATTGAAGAAATACAACGAAGGGATTCTTTTAAGCAGTAAACGCGCAAATTTGTATCTTCTGGGGATTGAACTAGACTAGATTTAGTCGCCCCCAGTCCTTTTGTAGAACAAAGTCTCGAATTCATACAAAAGTTTGTTTCTGTGACGTTTTCCCGAGAAATATTGGCACGGCCGGCGAATAAAGCATCATCAGTGCTGTTGTCTGCATAGCAATGAATGTTACAGGCTTGCAACATATCATTTATATTTTTTTTTATATAGAAGAGGGGACAAACAAGCATATGGTTCACCTGATGTTAAGTGTCTACCGCCGCCTACGAACAACTGCAACACCAGGGGAATTGCAGGTGCGTTGCCGGCCCATTAATTAGAAAGGAGTAAGCTCTTTTCTTTGAGCTACCTAGGTCGTATCGGTCAGAAAAAATCGCCGGTGGTAAATTATTCCACAGAGAGGTCATACGCGGAAGAAAACTCCTAGTAAAATGTACAGTGGTGGACCGCCAAACATCCAGAGGGATTAATCCGAACAATTCCTCAGAGCACTCCCCGTGGTATTTGCGAAAGAAAATGCCAAGAGATGCAACATCTCTTCGCATCAGTCAGTGAACCGAGCCGATCGGAAAGCACTCGGGCGTCGACGATTCGAGCCACTCTGTGCTGGATGCGGTCAAGTGGAAGAAGCTGACACTGGGGAGCCCCAGTCCAGCGATGGGAATAGTATTCCATGTGCTGCCGAATCTGCGCTTTTTAAAATTGCAGGCGGTGTGCCGGCATGAAATACTGTCCCGCTCTGCGGAGCACACCAAGCTTTTTAGAGCCCAATTTGGCCTTCTCTTCCAAGTGACCACGAAACTGCACGTCATTCGATATGTCGATGCCGAGGATTCTGATTCTGACTGAGGCAACAATGGGAGTGCCTTGAAACTGAGGAGATACGACAAAGGGGTTCTTTTTAGAAGTTAAATGTCTTCTGAAATTTAAACTGGACTAGATTTAGTCGCCCCCAATTCGAGACTTTGTTCAGCAAAGACTCAATTTCAGACAAAAGTTTGTCCTGGTACTCGGAGACGTTTTCCCGAGAAATATTGGCAAAGATGGTGTACAGAGCATAACCAGTGCTCTCATAGCAATAATTGTTACGGATTTATAACGTATCATTGATATGCAGAAGAAACAGCGTTGATGATAGCACGCAGCCTTGTGGAACGCCAGCATTAATAGGTTTGTAATCGGAGTTTGCATCATCTACAACGACCTTGATGCTCCGATCTGCAAGAAAGCTGGTGATCAAAGATGCAAGAAAGAGGTGATGGACGCAAAAAGAGAGCCTAAAAGATCGGCTTTCACTTTTGCGGCATGGGCCAGTGTGTCGTCCTCCTTTTGTAGAAATGGTAGTGATGGCTTACAGAAACTCCTTTGGTCAGTCTTGGCGAGACACCAGAATACACGGGTTCCCGAAGGATGGCGAACTAATTTCTCGCCAATTCTGCCAAAGTTCATACTTTTCCTTGGTAGTAACTCTTTTGAAGGACCTGGAGGCGATGTTCTACTTTTTAAGCTTGCTGGTGCTGGAGGCGATGTTATACTACTTTTTAAGCAATCGAAGCTTCAGCTCAGGCCTGATAATTTCTGCTTACTGCGTAATGCAGTCTTACAGGAGCGATCAAACCAAGGTTGAGATCTGCCTCAGACGGGTAACACGGATGATGTATAAAATAATTCCATTCGCTGATGTGATGTTATCAGTGACAAAGTTAGCATCAGTGCTGTGATCATCTGGCGAGAAGCAAACTCACACCCTTGGGTAGGATGCAAAGAAAAACCGTCCGACGCATTGTGTCCGAATCCACTGATCTGTAATGTAAACATGACGGCAACCTGCAGAACGCAACCGCGCAAGGAGCGTAAGTGGCGCCACACTCCGGATAAGGGAATGATCCGAAGAGCTGAGAGGGCCGTCGACAGAAACGTAGGTAATATTCATCCGGATGAGAGATCTGCAGAAAGTCCAATAGGGAAGGTGTATGATCTTCAGCATCTGGAATCCGCATAGGTAAAAAGTAACCAGTTGTGTCAGACCATATACCAAAAACAGATATCCCGGCATGATTGCTTAAACGTTAACCGAGCCTTTCAGCGTGATGGGTGTGGGCGTCACCGTGGTACTTCTCTTTACGAGCCGGCACATCCGTGCAACGGAAAGCTGCCGCGTGGATCTACCACTGTCAAAATTTTACGAGTCGGCACATCCGTGCAACGGAAAGCTGCCGCGTGGATCTACCACTGTCAAAATTTTTTTCATCATTCGCCTTATTACTTATTATAAACATACTCTGTAAATTTAGGGCAAAATAACCCTGGGTAAGCCTATGTTAAACAATAATATATCGGTGTGTAATGAAGTGAGCGTTGATTCGATTCAGTCTATCAATATCATTAATTTTCCGTTGGGTGGCTATATTTTTTAAAGCTATATTAAGGTGGTAATTTTTTTCTGGACAGGTAACATCCTAGCTGCTGGACTTTCCTGCGATTCTTGTGGCAGTGAATGTGCGTCTGCGTGTGGCACGAGGCAATTCAGGTCATGCTGCTTCAACTATCTGAGGAAGAAACGAGGTCCCGACACAACTAGTATTAAGGTATTTTTATTTTTTTTATATAGTTTATTATAGCCATGATCCCTCCTGTCAATGCTCTCAGCTCCGCTCTCGTAAAACTTCAGCACAATCAATTCAGCCATTCTGGAAATTAGGAGACAGACAGATAGACAAACATTTTTAAAATGGTGATTTATGTCTTCAAAGCATTTGGTTGCGACAACGCGCGCCCTTGCATTTCGTATTTGTTGATGTATTTGTTAGTTGGGTTGCTCTCTTCCGTTCCTTCCCCGCACGGGCCTTCCTAGTAAAGGGAAGCTAGATATACCGCCAAGAGAGAGGCCTCACACCGCTTCCCCTAGGTAAGTGCCCATCCTTATTAGGAGCTGTTTTATTTGTTGTTCCTTTATACGCAGCAGCTCATCTCCCGTCGTGCCATTCAACGCATCAAATTAATTTCATAGCAAGTATATTGTCCAAAATCCGCCATGTGCCACGTCTTTCGAACTACGCTAATACAGTCCACTTTATCGTTCGCCCTGAGTTACCTTTACTTTTCCATACCTTTAGTCGTCAGTTTTCGCGCACCCGGTGTTCAAATAACCAACTGTACCATCAAACTAGTTACACCAGTCGATCAAACAGTTTAACAGAAGTCCATTATTTCAGTTTTAGGTACAGACAAATACTTCAATTATATGTATAAATTTAAAATGGTCTACTTAGAATAATAACTGTTACAACTTAACAAGCGTGGCAACATGGCAAAATTCCCCCCTATGAGGTTAATGGGGAGGCCTATGTTCAGCAGTGGACTTTTATAAGCAGCAATGGAAAAACCTGTATTAGATCTACCGCCGTGCAGGGTGTTATGCCCGGGGAGCGGCCAATGCTACGTGTACTTCGAGGCTGTTATATTTATATATAGCGCGCTAGCTTCCAAACTTTGATAGCGCGATTTAGCCTTCGATGCGTTTCACTTTTGGCGCAAACAAATCACTCCCATGCTCAGACCGGAGATCGATGGTGCAGTCCGTTTGCTGGCGCGTCCTTAGTACCGGCGGGGATTGCATATTGTGTGAATGACGTAAAAGTAAGTGACGCCGGTGCGAACGATATGCCTTTGTGTAATGCATACCGTACTACGCACTTGCTAGTTATGCCGGTGAGAACGATGTGACGGAGCCGGTGCCATAAATCTGCCTTATATATCTACAGTGAGTAGAGACAAGTTAGACTGGCTTGCAGGAACTGAAGACTGTATAACACAATTCTCAGGAGTGAAGTTATTGTATCCGAAGGCTGTTGGTTTCTTGTTCAACTCACGACGCGGTCACCAGTGTGTCCGGGGAAGGAAAAGGGGAGATATCCCGCTGAGCATTCTGCCTGGGGATCAGCCAACGCTCCGTGGGTTAATTCGGAGTTGTTCCATATATAGCGCGAAAGCTTCGGAACTTTGATAGCGCGATTTAGGCTTCGGTGCGTTTCGCTTGTGGCGCGACGATAGCGCCACCGCACACCGCTAAACCATAATTAAAAACTATGAGTTTACTATACTATATTACTATACTACTACTATTACACTGATCCGCAGTAGTTTTGAACATTGGTAGCGTGATTTAGGCTTCATTTCCTTTATCTTTATCGGCCTGCTAAGGTCTACAGCAGCACATTAGCATCTCTCGTTGATGAATTTTCCTTGATGGTCTTGCTTAGAAATATCTCGCACCTTTGAGTCTGCTGCCCGTTGTCTTACGTCTGACGTGAGCGATGGCCTCTTTATACTATGATTATAGTGCCCAAGTGTATGCGCAAGCACAGGTGAACTCTCTATTCTCTCACTCTTATATTCCGATGGGACGGTAAACCGACACGACCGGAGAGAGATCAGGCGCAGGACCAATGGTTTTACGTGCTTTCTAAGGCACGGGGGTGAGACACCGCCAACTTCCTAACTCAGGGGCAGCTACTGAGAATGTCTTGAGGGAAAAACTCAGTAATTGATTTTTGGCCCGACCTGGGATTCGTTCCCATAACTTCATGATCAGCAGTTGCACTACTACAGCCACTAGACCAATGAGGCCATAACATTTCTGCGATAATTCCAACAGTCATCTCAGAGTATAGTACCTACAATACTTACGAGATGAAAATGTAATGAATGACTGCCTCTGTTTCAGGTCGTACCGCAATACATTCGTGATTTGAAAGCTGAGAGGATTCAACAACCAACTCTACCGATGATCGTAGTCGAAGAAATACCCAGGCAATGGCTGAGCCACATTATTTCAAGCGACTTTGAACCGTATGGGTTTGATGATACAGTGGATGATAATCGATTGCAGGCGCTATTCGACGTCTAAAGAAATCATGACAGGGCTGCAATAGTGTATAGTCTGTGATGATTGCCTTTAGGGCAAAGGATACGTGCGGTTTTTTTGATTTTTATGTCTGTATGGCTGGATAGACATAAAATTCAAATGTTCATAAATAACAATATCATAAACTAATTATAAGATAAATATAAGTATATTTTTGAAATGGTTAATAAAATATTAACAAGTATTAAAAAAGCCTTTATTACTTATCAATCGTTCTACTTTTTCTATTCTATCTTTTACGGAGAAAAGATGTGATACAAAAGAGGATGCAGTAGGTATTGTCCACTTGCCTTTTGATATATTCGAGCGATTATTACCTAAAATAACGTTCAACATTTAGAGCCTAAATGTTAGCTTTAATTTTTCTTGAATACTTCGTCAATATGACTTCAATATAGTGAAACAGATGCAAATTATTTATCACATATTGACATTATAGCATCGGACCTACAGTAATCCAATTGACAATGTAAACACCTTGATATTTTTCCAATAAGTAACTATACGGTTTTTAAATATCGCCTCGATTTAATTATTTTTCATTTGCATCCCTAGTCTTGTAATTATAATTAATTTTAATTTTTTTAAAAGCGTAACTAGTATTATAAAGATTGTATTTCTTTTCAATTATTCTACTATAGATCTATTATAAGCTGATGGAGATAAAGATTTGGTACGGCAGTGGAACTGTCTAGTTTGCCTTTTGGTGTTTTCGCGCATTTTCACCTAACATAATATCCGCTAACATTTAGTGTCTAATACGTTTGACTGAATACGACTAATAGGACAGTGAATTAGACTCAAATTTATAATCGTACATTGACAATACATCAAACCAAGACGTACACTTGATATTTTTTCTATTTAACCTTGATATTTTTCCAGTTAATAATGATACTGTTTGTAAATAATTTATCGATACATTTTTTCATTTGCTGCTCCCTATTTTGTCAATAAAATTAATTTTCTTCTTTTTAAAGAGTTATTCAAATTTAAAATCACAGATAGTCTGTGTTTAAAATACGTTTTTCAATACGACAGGATATATATTATTATGTGCCAGGAATATTGCCCTACAATTAAATTTTTTTTTATTATTAATATTTTTAAGAAAAATTTCGTTTTAAATTGACAAATTAATGCACATGGAAAGACAGTTAGACCCGGATAATTTTTAGCATTGAGCTATTATGTAAGTACATATTACTTCAATGGTTTTTAGCGATTTTTAGTATCTAAGCCATTACAAATGTATGTTTCGTGCGGGATTGAACCTACAGCTCGCAGCACTGTACTAAACGTTAAAACAGTTTAATCTTATTTATGCGAGCGCTCGAGAGATTTTATATATCGTTGGAGATCTAGATATTGTTTGAAATGGGAGGCGTCCGACCATCTAGAAACGCTGTGTCTACATTTTATCATATACTAGCTTGCCAGGCAGATGTTGTTCTGCCCTTTTCGACGACCCTTGAGTAGTGTAGTAGTTTGTTATGCCCTATTAAAAATCCTTAAATTCCCAAAAAAAAAAAATTGTGGGTCACTCATGGGCAAAAAAAATATCCTATCTCTCAAGTCGGACCAAACTGCACACGGTGTGCAAATTTGATCAAAATCAGTTAAGTAGTTTAGGAGTCCATCGCGGACAAACAACCGTGACACGCAATTTATATATATTAAGGTTTACAAAACATAGGCGGAATTAGTTTAGACTTAAAACACTCGAATCAAAGCGCATCTTTATTTTCATTTCACGTACCTGCATTTTATTTCTTTATATTCAATGTAGATTACAAGTAATTCTTATTGAAAGTCAATTTTATAATTTACCACTGGTTCGAAGAAAACCTCCGTCCTGGGAAGAACCAGCAAGAAACCCAGCGGGACTTTAAAAAAATATTTTACAATGTCAGTGGACACAACATATTTACAAAATTTATTTTAGAAACAGCTTGGAAGCGACCACCTTATTCCCAGGGGTTTTTATCAAGCATGTATTCATTTATATCATAATAACCCCTGTTATACAGTTTTTGTTTAATTAAATATTTAAATATGGTAAGAGAGACTAGACTTTGTTGTATTAGCGTATACATTGCCTCAAGAATGAATTACTGACACTGTGGACTCGAGAAACTGGAAAGCTTGTGTTTGTTCCTAGTGCTTACAGAGTGTATATCACTTTTTTTTACTAAAACTACTTTTGTTTTTGTGAACATACTTCAAATTTTCATAGAATATACTGGGAGACCAAAGTTAATATATTTATTTCTGTAAAGTTTTCTCTTAGAGACTCACTCGGTTTTAGGATGTAAATAGCTCTTATGGCCCTCTTCTGCAAAACAAAAATAGTTTCTAAATCACCCGCATTCCCCCATAGCAAAATGCCACATAACATTATGCTATGGAAATAACTGAAATAAACTAATTTGGCTATCTCGACGCTAGTGAGATCTCTGATTTTTTAAGGCATAAGCTGTAGAGCTCAGTCTGCGTGCTAGTTTAGATATATGGGGGCCCCACTGAAGCTTAGCGTCGAGAGTGATGCCAAGAAAAACATAGGATTAAACAATGTAGATAGACATCCACATTTATCCTAATTTAACCCTTGGCGACATGGCCACAATTTCCACTTAATATCAGGTAGACTATGTGTCGTTTGTTACTCTTATACTATGAAAAACAATTCGGAAGGTGTTAACGAAAATTTATTATCTGTTACAAACCGTTTATATTGAAAAATTATAATAAAATATATTTAACAAAATTTTTTGCGGCAAGAAATTCTTACATTTATTAGTAGATTGATATTATTAATGTAAAAAAAAAACATTTCTATTAAATCATCTAAAAAAATTATCGTTTGATTCTCAAATCACTACTCAAGAAACCAAGGCTAGACTGTAAAAAGAGCCAGTATTAATTTTTTATAATATCTGAAGAACAAAACGTACCGTTTTGAAGCGGCTTGAAATGATTCATCACCAAATGAAGTCCAGTGAGTGTTGTAAGAAGCGGATTTGCGATGACGAAACTCACTCAAACTCATCAACAACTCATTTATAAGGTATGGGTGAAAGATGAGCACACAGTCCACCTGATGGTAAGTGGTTGCTGTGACTCATCGACATCAACATCTATCCTCGATTACGAACTAAAACGCAGATGCGTTGTCACCCGTGAGGACTAAGATAGAATGCCTCGTTTCCAATGAAACGGGTTACTAGTTATCTACACTAACCATACGAAACATAGCGGCAATGAGCCGCTCTTTTACGCTGGTATTTTGCAAGAGCGTGGTCACCACCCATTCTTACAACAACTATACTATTGCTACAACTATACTACTTATGTAGCTGCTGTATGACCACAGTGTGACCTTACCACGTATGAAATTTTAAATGGCTAATAATTTGTACGCTGTCCATAGCTTTTCTTGCTTATTTTTAGTTTAGGATGAGTAAGGATCACTCCCCATATCATTCCGTGGTTTTTCTAAGAGACGACAGAGGAAAAAAAATCAGGAGATAGACAAATATCACTCTTATGAGACTCTATGGAATCGATTACATTATCGGTTCGTTAATTTTCATAGTCCAGTGTATTTTGAATTGAAAGCAAACTGCCAAGGGTTGACGTTACATATTATATGCTACGAGGTTATGCCCTGCGGAGCGCGCAGGAAATTTGAAATAGTTTGAAACAGTTTACGAGTTGAGAGTGAGCATTTTATAGAGCAAGCCCGGCTTCTGTGCTTCTATGGAGGTTTCGCCACTGATGTCTATTGGCCACAGCATTCACTTACTGTCAGGTAAGTGAATGCTGTGGCCAATATGTGTGCTCGTTTGTCAGACTTATTCTATAAAATAAATGTTCGTTCAAATCTTTTAAATCTCAAGCGTATTAGTGCGAGAACAGGTTGCTGGATATGTGTTACTCACGTCGTTTTACTCTCTCTGGAGGACTCTTTCTTAGGTTAAAGTTACAGCCTGTATACGTCTCACAATTGGGCACAGGCCTCCTCTTATATCTTTGAGCGGAGAGAGGGTTTCAGGGCAATGAATTGTCCGGCGCACTGCCCCAATGCGTGTTGGCGAACTTCACATGTTATTCATTTTTATCTCTAAATTAATGATGAGTTATTTTTTTTCTTATTTATTATACATGCAAGTTTCCACACGACGTTTTCCTTCGCCGCCGAGCAGGTGGTAAATCGGCACTTAAAATTGCAATTAACAATTTCGTTGGTGCCGGCGGGGATCGAACTCTGGTTACTTACTCTCTCTCATACTGTGGTTTTACGTTAACCATCTGAGCTACCACGAATCTTTCTAACACGCTTTTATTAGCTTCACGTGAATCTATCTATTTGTGTTGTGACTAAGATGGAATGATAAGTTTCCAATAAAAAGCGTTTCCGGTTCTCTACACTCACCATACGAAGCATTAACCTGCTATTTTACGCTGGTATTCAATTAACTTGTTGTCACAAATAAAATTCCAGGTTAACAGAATTGGGTATTTATTTTCAGATTAAATTTTACTAAATTTTCCTAGTATGAGTTTGTACAATAGGTATAATTTGTATTACTAAATTAATTGCCATAGATTTTCAATCTTCGTAGTTACCGAAATCAGGATTTCCACTAGATAGCGAGTACATCCACCACAGCTTTGGTTCTTCGAATTGAGAAGGTGCATCATGTATCCCGAAGTTCTCTACGACATGATGAGCATCGTTTACTGGCTTGATCTGCAAACCATACGACTGAATGTAATAAAATGATTTTCCAAAGTAAAACAAATCTGAATCTATGCTTAATATTATAAAGAGAAAATGTGTGTTTTGTATGTTTGTATATAATGGACGGTAATCTCCGGAACAACTGTAACTATTTGAAAAATATTAAAGCTTAAAGTTAGACACTTGTCCCACCGCCAATGATGAACGAGTAGCGAGATATAGAGTTATAGATACAGAACTATAAGCTAGAGCAGCGAGAAACGAGTGGGGAGTTTTTTATAGGATAAGGGTGACAAACACACAGTCCACCTGATAGTAAATGGATGCTACGGCTTGTAGACATATACATCTTTTTTAAGATTATTCTTGATTAGAAACCATAATACTGGTAAGATGTCGGAAAAGCTAAAAGAGGCTAGTCAACTAAATAAATCCGCAGGAAAATGTGAAAAATACATCCATCCTCGTTTACAAATCAAAATGCAGATGCGTTATCACCCGTGAGGACTAAGATGGAATGCCTCATTTCCAGTGTAAAGGGTCTCCGGTTCTCTACACTCACCATACGAAATACAGCGTCGTTAAGCTGCTATTTTAAAAGTTTAAAGGTACTTTTAAAGTTGTTAATAATAATTAATTAAGTACCCATTGTTGAAAATGTAGTTTGATTTTTAAGATTCGAGTGAATTTTGCTTTTGATTTATATATAATAAGGGTGACAAACGATCACACAGTCAATCTGATGGTAAGTGGTTGCTGTGGCCCATAGACATCTACATTTATCCTCATTTAAGAATCAATATGCAGATGCGTTACCACCCGTGAGGACTAAGATGGAATGCCTTATTTCCAGTAAAAAGGGTCTCCGGTTCTCTACACTCACCATACGAAACACAGCAGCATTACAACTATTTTACGCGGGTTTTTATGAGAGTGTGGTCCTTCCCCGTTCGAGACCATTCGTGCTACAACTATAATATAACTGCAGCATGGCTCTACCACGTTTATCACCATTATTTGTAGAAAAAAAATCATGTCACCTGCAACAGTTCAGGGCCGCGCTTCCTCCTCAGGTAGTTGAAGCAGCAAGTGCGGAAGCGTCTCGTGCCGCAAGCCGACACGCACTCGCTGCCGCATGAGCTGCATGACGAGCCGACAGCCCAGAGGTGGCCTATGTGCAGCAACATTAGATAATGATTGCATATATATGTGCGAATACTACACATTAAATAAAATTAATTTTATGGATTTTGTCTCGTTTAATTTAAACTTTTTAATTTATCTGCGGGAAGTCCGTAGTATGTGAACATTTTAAAGATCGTCCCCGGTATTATGTAAGATTTGATAGACCGCAACTACTCGCAAAAGAACACCGATTCCTACCAAGGATGATTAGTGAGGCTATTGAAATTTAAAAAAAAAACTACCCGCTACCTACGGTGCTGCCATCTGCTTGGATAATGTAATTAACAACATTAAATCCGAACCCAAGCTTACCACTGCAAGACTTTAAGATGCTGTAAATTCGTTCTGCGCAGATCGGACAAAACAATTATATTCAAAAGCTGAAGGTAGCAGGGCTAACAATGACATTGGAACTTCAAACATCTCAGGTTTTTAAATTCAGCTTTTTAATTATTACTTTTGATTCGATCTACGCAGAATAATGTTATATGTTTTGGTTTTCATTGCCGTGGGTGCACCCGAAACGTTGGGAATTAAAAAGATAAAAATCCATATCATAACTTCATTTAACATTAGATAGTTGTAAGTAGATTATTATTAAATGCGCAGATTACAGAAATCTTACTTATACAGAGATAATTCCTGATTAATTCATTACAAGACCCCAGAGTAGAAAAATCACCCGTTTTCGATTCAGAAATTTCACATAGATGAAGTGAAATTTCCGAATCGAAAACCTTTTTCTGGATTGATACGACTTAGGGACCTTCAAGGAATAAGCTTACTCCTTTTTGAAAGGCCGGCAATGCACCTGCAATTCCCCCGACGATCGTTATCATCTACATGGGCTTTCTGCCTACCAGGTTTCGGGTCTCGGCGCATTCCCCATTACTCGGATAATCCTAATAATTCCCCTGGTGTTACAGTGGTTCATGGCCGGCAGTCAACACTTACCATCGGGAGAGACGCATGCTCGTTTGCCTTCTCTTCTATATATATATAAAAAAAAAAACAATATCAAAATACCACTGTAGAACATAGAACTGCAACCAAAGTTATTTATTATTTTCATTTGATATCAGAAAGAAGTTGAAGTTTACCCACAAAAATTATTATATCTATTTTGAATACAATATTATGTACACGATTAATTTACTTTTTGATTTAATTTTACTTAGATCTAAATTTTTTGACAGTTAACTTCCGCCATATTTGTTTTATGATGACGACATAATACCTATGCTAAAATTGACATGGTGTAACATGTCAATAGTTACCGACACAACTGATATATCGATTGAGTTATGAGAGTGAGGGAATAGAGAGTGCTCCTGTGCTTGCGTATACATTTGGGCACTATAATGATGTCATGCGCTGGCTATCTCTGTTGAGGCTGGCCATCGTGACCGAAATTTGGTCTGTAGGTATTGAAGTTGGGGCAAATTAAGAGTACCCTTAACCGACGTTTACGTATAATAAAGGTGAAAGCAACGAGAGAGTTATATAAGAATTGTGCCAAATGGAAGTCTGTACTCTTCGCCTACCGCTCTGCGTAACAGGCGTGAGAGTTTGTGTTATTTATTGCGATCCGAGCTGAGAGAAATTTGAAGAATAGGTTTTTAACGATATATTGCTGTCGCACTGTGTCCAAACGACCGAGCTAGGCAACAGACAGAGATAACTGTAATTCCGATAATATTAGCAATATTAAACTTATTATACGTAAAAAGAATTGACAAAATCAATATCTCGTATTCCCCTGTTTCCTTCTTAAAACCGGACCGTTTTTTTGCTGGATCTCTGAAAACACCGCGGCCGTATAACTATACACTTGTTGTCATTTTAGAATATTCCTGGACAGTGGAGTGGCGGTATAACAATATCTTCTATCCCATACAGTTCCGTGTATAATAGGCTTCTAACCGTCTTCCTGATGCTAAGTGGTCACTGCGGTCCATGAACTGCAAATGAATTCTGCTCGCCCGTCATCGGTCGGATATTTAACATCTGGCGTAATCGAATTAATAGAATGGCAATTATTCTGGCGTTTCGCTCCCAGTCACCTCTTGCGACGCCCATAGAACGAAATAAGGCGATGGACTCTATATCATCGTTTCATACGTGGTGGAGCCACGCTGCAGCTCTATTACAGTTGTAGCACGAATGGGTCGGCTCAACCGGGGCAGGACCACGCTCTCACAAAGTACCAGCGTAAAATGGCAGCTTATTTAATAATGCTGTGTTTCGTGTGGTGAGTGTAGAGATCCGGAGACCCTTTTTACTGGAAACTCAGGGCTGACGATACACCTGAGTTTTGATTCTTAATCGAAATCTTACCATCAAGAGGACTGCGTGCTCGTTTATTACCTTATTCTATAAAAAAAAGCTTCCGAAAATGTTTTCGCTGTGGTCAAAAATTCTGAGGAGAACTTTAAATATAATATTTAAAACAAACAATATTAATTACCGACCAATAAACATTAAAGTGAAAATGACAAAAACTTTCAACATGTCGATGTTTTTGGCGCCAATTTCCGTTTCCACAAGATGGCCGGCGATCAACTGCAGAATATCAGACGCTCGCTTCTTTTTATATAGAACAATAGTTTACTTTGCATTTTGAGTGACAAACAGACGCTGTATCTATGATGTCACTTCAAACGCCGTTTGTATTATCTCAATGCAAATAATATATTTGCTTTCGGGACTAGAAGTGGGCGTCTCTCGATCATCCGACGTAGGAGACCGATTATAGGCCCAGTGGATAGTTTACCTTAGACCGATCGTCTATTTTTGTATATTCTACAATTAGATAGATAATTTACATAGTTTTCAAATTAGTTTAAAAAATACACAAGTAGACAAGTTACAAAGAGTGCCAAAGCTTTATTTAAAGTAAAGTCGGAAGGGGACGCCTTAGACGAAAGTTTATCGAGCAAGTTGGCGTTATATTGAAGATGGGTCAGAATAAGTGTACCCTTAACCAACGAGCGCGTATACGTAGGTAGTTACAGCCTATATACGTCCCACTGCTGTGCACAGGCCTCCTCTCATTTCTGAGAGGATTTTAGAGCAAGGAATAGTCCGCCGCGCTGCCCCAATGCGTGTTGGCGAACTTCACATGCCTTCGAAATATTTTTTTCTTATTTCTCAGACATGCAGGTTTCCTCACGATGTTTTCCTTTACCGCCGAGCTCGTGGTAAATCAGCACTTAAAATTGCAACTAACAATTTCATTGGTGCCGGCGGGGATCGAACCTGGGTTGCTCGCGTATTGTGAAATTTACAGCGAGCGCTAACCAGCTGAGCTACCACGGCGTATACGTAGGTATAAGGATGTAAATGATGCGAGAGAAGTGTGACAGGATCGTGCCATGGTTAACAATCGTTAGTGTTTATGACATATAGCCAAATTCTAATTAGATCTAGAAAAACCCACAAAGATTTAAATCTAATTAAGTGAACTAACTAAGGTTATGCCATTGAACTATGAGAGTGGCTTAGTCACCTGGTAGAGCCATGATACAGTTTTATCATGGTTGCAGCACGAATAGGTCGGCTCGACAGTGAAAGAACCACATTCTCACAGAAAACCAGCGTAAAATAGCACCTTAATGTCGATGTGTTGGGTGTGGTGAGTGTAGAGACTCTCAAAGTAATGTCACAAATCACGTCATTCAGCCACCTGCATCCATTGACTCCCTGCATAAAGTAAGTGGATGCTGTTGCCAATAGACATCTACATTTATCTCCGATCAAGAATTAAAATGCAGATGCGTTGTCACCCGTGAGGACTAAGATAGAATGCCTCGTTTCCAGTAAAAAGGGTCTCCGGTTCTCTACACTCACCATACGAAATACAGTAGCATTAAGCTACTATTTCACGCTGGTATTCTGTGAGAACGTGGTCCCTTCCCGGTCGAGCCGACCCATTTGAGCTACAACTATACTTCTAATATAACTGCAGCATGGCTACCACGTATAAGACATGTTGTTGCATCATCTAGTACTGAGCAAATTGCCGGCACATGCCTATGTTTTGACTATTTTTATGAAAAAAAAAAGTATTCCTAGCGAAAATTGATAAGTACGTGGTGAAAATGAGTGGCAGGAGATCTTTAATCTTTAAAAAATGATCTTTTAAAAAAAGTTGAACTAATTTTAGAGAAACTGACGACTGTAATGTAATGTTTCTTTGTTTGATTGCAAACAAAATTTTATCAAGCTTTTTACTTGCTATAATAAATAAATCTACAGTGCCTCAAAAATATATGGTTATACAAGTAGATTTAACCCATAAATAAATATACTTTCCACAGTAAATTGATGAAAGACATGGCATTACTTAATTCGTACATTTCCATACAGTGGATAATTTGAGTACCACTTTAACGAATATTCGGTGATTTAGCCGAATATTCGGTAAACCTGCTGAATATGCCGAATACCGAATATAAAACGAATATTCGGCCCATCTCTAATTATTATACACATTTTTTTGTAGAAACATGTAGAAGTTATTATAATTAGGCTAAATTTTTCATGTTTAAATCTGCTTAATATTCTTTTATTTTATTTTTAGGTAAAGTTAAAAATGGACGAATTTATTCCACTTTGACTTTGATGTGGAACATCAAAGTCAAAGTGGAATAAATTCGTCCATTTTTAACTTTCACGTGCCCAGCCGTTATGAACGACTCTTATTCTAATTTAAATAAATATAATTGTAATTTAAATGTTATGTTAATAAGTTTTGTTATCATACATTTAGTACGTTTTTTATATTTGACATAGAGATACCTTTTAAAATATTCAGATCAAATATCACTAAAATGTAAATGTGATATAATATTATGTAATATTATATTAAATGAGCAAATATCATATACAAAATAAATGACAAAATTTAAATATTGTTCTCGATATAATTTACCTATTTAACGATACAATCTACTATTACCTACAGATCATTCTACCTATGTTTATTCTATGATAAAAATAACCAACCACGCGAACACAGAGTAGCGCACATTTTTTGTTTGAGATAGCTGTTCTAGTACGTAAGTACATATTACTTCAATGGTTTATGCTGTGAGCCAATCGCGATCATTATACACTTTTGTATTATCTATATTCGCATTACAATGGCTGTGTTTTAGCAGAAAAAAACGCTAGGAAGCGCTTGTAAGCAAAATGGCGATCGCTAAGCGGCAAGCGCTGTCAAAAGCGCTATTTTCCTCTAGGACGCTTAGTTAGCTTTAACCGGGGAACCTAACCTAATTTAAATATATTATGTTTGTAAAGTATTCATATTAAAAACTTACCAATCGTGAATAATATATTTGGACCGACATTATTATTTATTTTAATATTACTTGAAATGAATTGCACAAAACAACTTATAAACTCTACTTCAAAACAAACAAAATAAATAAGCAAAATAGCGGATTGTGTCAACGCTACTGAAGTTAGCAAACGTGTATATAAAAATAAAACACATGTTTGTTTGAATTTTTTATTGATCAAAAGTGAGAATGAGAACTTAGGATCATATAAAATCTGGCTGCGGGCTTTTAATTTTTTTTGAACAGCAAATAAATACTAATTAGAAATTAATTATGTTATTTGATAATTTATTGTAGCTTAATTAAAAATTGTTACTTTGTAACTTTAAGTTCAAAAGTGTAGTGTGTTTTGTTTTTGTTGTATTGATAATATTAATAGAAAGTGTTATTTTTTTTATAGAAAAAGGGTAATAAACGAGTTCTCAGTCCACTTGATGGTAAGTGGATGCTGTGGCCCATAGACATCTGCATTTATCCTCGATCAAGAATCAAAACGCAGATGCGTTGTCCCCCCTGAGGACTAATATGGAATGCCTCAATTCCAGTAAAAAATGGTCCCGGATCTCTACACTCACCATACGAAACACAGCAGTATTAAGCTGCTATTTTACGCCTGTATTCTGTAAGAAAGTGGTCCTTCCCAGGTTGAGCCGAATCCTTCGTGGTATAACCGTAATATAGCTGCAGCGTGGCTTTACCACGTATAAAAATCATGAATGCGTCATCTTCATTTTGTTTCTTAATTAAGGATAGATGTAGACGTCTACGGCCATAGCATCCACTTATCATCAGGTGACGTGTGCGCTCGTTTGTCAGACTTATTCTATTAAAAAAATGTTCGTTGAAATCTTTTAAATCTCAAGCGTATCAGTGTGTGAGCAGTCTACTGCTGGATGTAGGTCACTCACGTCATAAAGCTTTACTACGTGGAAGGATTCTTTCTAACACACTATTAGTACCTTCACGTGAATCTATCTACCATTGTAACGGAATCTTTTAATGTAATTTACACCAACATATAGACTAGGCTCAATTTACACTGCTGCGAAACGCAATGGAAGCGAATTTTTGTCACGAAATTGTACAAAGTAAAATGAATCTTACGTTAATTGTGTAACGCGCAAACTAGATATGAGCCAAAAGAGATGAGTTGCGCGTCTTCCGGGGAATTCTCAGGGTTTTCTGTGTACTGTCGGTGAAGTCCGTTGAATTCGACGGAAGTGGCGCGAAGGGCGTCAAATCTAGATTAACTTTTCTACAGACCCAATGCGATTGTTAATTGTTATATAGCCCGAAGGCGAAAAGGCCCGTCTTCCCTCGCATCGCAGCTAATTTGACGTCTTCGTTCCATTCCATTCCGCTGCAATGTAAATTGAGCCTAGATGGAATGCCATGTTTCCAATAAAAAGCGTTTCCGGTTTTCTACACTCAACCAGACACAGCAGGATTATCCTGCAATTTATGATGGTATTCAAATAAACAGCCAATTTAATAGAATTAGGTATTTATTTTAAAATCAAATGTTACAAAATTTTCCTTATATGAGTACCTATGTACAATAAAAACGATTTATAATATTAAGTTAATTGTCTTAGGTTTTCAATCATCGTAGGTATCAAAGTCAGGATTTCCACTAGAGAGCACGTTCATCCACCACAGCTTTGCTTCTTCGGATTGAGGAGGTGCCTCATGTATCCCGAAGTTCTCTACGACATGACTAACATCGTTCGCCGGCTTGATCTGCAAACCATACCACTGGATGTAATAATATGATTTTCCAAAGTAAAACAAAGTTGAATCTATACTTAATATTATAAAGAGAAAGTGCTAGTTTTATATGTTTGTATATACATGGACGGTAATATCCGGAACTGTATCTATTTAAACAATATTATAGGTACCTTAAAGTTTAGGCAATCATCGCACCACCAATGACGAACTAGAAGCGACTAGAGCTATAAGCTAGATAAGATTAGCGAGAAAAGAGTGTGTAGCTTTTTTATAAGTTAAGGGTGACAAACGAGCACACAGTCTACCCGATGGTAGATGCTGTGGCCCATAGACATTTACATTCTATCATTTATTAAGAATCAAAATAGTTTTCAGCTTACAATACGAAATACAGCAGCATCTACATCTATCCTCGATTACGAATCAAATTGCAGATGCGTTATCACCCGTGAGGACTAAGATGTAGTGCCTCGTTTAAAGTAAAAAGGGTCTTCTGTTCTCTACAGTCACCATACAAAACACGGCAGCATTACTAAATTTTTACGCTTGTATTCTGTGAGAGCGTGGTCCTTCCCCGTTCGAGATCATTCGGCCTACAACTATAACAACAGAATGGCTCCACCACATCTGTCACCCCTATTTGTAGAAAAAAAATCACGTCACATGCAACAGTTCGGGGCCGCGCTTCCTCCTCAGGTAGTTGAAGCAGCAAGTGCGGAAGCGTCTCGTGCCGCAAGCCGACACGCACTCGCTGCCGCATGAGCTGCATGACGAGCCGACAGCCCAGAGGTGGCCTATGTGCAGCAACATTAGATAATGATTGCATATATATGTGCGAATACTACACATTAAATAAAATTAATTTTACGGATTTCATCGCGTTTAATTTTAATTTTTATAATTGCTCTCCGGGAAGTCTGCAGTCTGTGAACATTTTCAAGATCGTCCCCGGTATTACATAAGATTTTATAGACCACAACTACTCGCAAAAGAACACGTATTCCTGCCAAAGATGATTTGCGAAGCTATTAAAATAAAAACATCCCAATTTCAATAGAGAAGATGAATGAGTGCTACAATCTGCTTGGATAATGTAATTAACAAAATTAAATCCAAACCCAAGCATTACACTGCAAGACTGTAAGATACAGTAAACTCGTTCTGCTTAGATCGGACAAAACATTTATATTTAAAAGCTGTAGCCGGGCTAACAATGACTTGAAATTTTTAACTTCAGCTTTTGAATTATTACTTTTGATCCGATCTACGCAGAATGATATTATGTGTCTTGTTGTTCATTGCCATGGGTGCACCCGAAACGTTGGGAATTAAAAAGATAAAATTAAGCGCGATAAAATCCATATCATAAGTTTTATTTAACAATAGACAGTTGTAAGTAGATTATAATGAAACGCGCAGATTGCAGAATACTAATATAGAAATAATTCTTGATTCATTCATTACACGACTTCTATGTGAAATATTCGAATCGAAAACCGGTGATTTTTCTGGATCGATACGACTTAGGGACCTTGAAGAAATAAGCTTAATACTTTTTGAAAGGCCGGCAATGCACCTGCAATTTTCTGACTATCGTTGTCATCTGCATGAGCTTTCTGCCCAGCTGGTTTCGGGTCTCGGGGCATTCCCCATTACCCGGGTATTCCTAATAATTCCCCTGGTGTGAGTTGTCGTCTATATGACATGCAGGTCCCGGGCCTCGATGTATGCCCCCATTGCCCGGATTTTCCTCATGGCCCACGACTGTGGGCCGGTCCTGGGAGCCTTTTCTAGGCATGGTAAATCATAGCGGGCTAATCCGCAGTCAGAGAAAAAAATTTCCATAGTCGGTTAACTACGGGAAACAAAGGAGGTTGTCCGGTAAAAGTCAGAGTTGGCCTATCAGCGGCATTGTGGGTTGTTACTCGACTCTCTAATCGATATGGAGAGGAGTTCTCTTGGAAGAAGTCGTCCGTCCGGAGGCCGTGTGTGCAACGGCCGTTGAGGTGTTCGTGTGGCCCATTGTAGGTGCGGTCGAACATGCCGCGCGCCAGCCAGGCCACGAGGTCGGTGATGGTCTTGACTTTCAGATCGGCCGCTATGACGTCGTTCCGGACGTAGCGACCTGCTCCGACGATCATCCTTAATCATTAACAGGTTCTGTTGGGCCTGCAGTCGCCGCCTCAGGGGGTCGCTCAGAAGCGCGTACCAGGCCGGAGCAGCGTAGGTGATGATGGTCCGGATATATATCTTGTATATCCGGAGCTTGGTTTTAGTTGGCAGCTTGGATGCCAGGACTGGCAAGAGCGTCGCCCGCGCACATCTGGCTCTACGGACGACGAAGTCGACGTGCGCGGTCATGTGCAGCGTCCTGTCAATCCGGCACCCAAGGTAGGTCACGGCCTTCTCGTACGCGATCTTCTGGCCATTGAGGATCAGCGGAGGTGGTAGGTTTCTCAGACGGCGAGTGAGCAGAGCGGTCGTCTTACCAACGTTGACGACCATCATCCACTCGTCCAGCCATGGTGACAGCAGGTCCAGCAGGCGCTGCATTCAGTAGGCAGTCAGTGGCAGGCAGTGGCTATATGGGCTCTTCTGGAGGAGGTGATATAGGCGCTATCGTCCGCATATAGCGCCAGCTCTACGTCGGCCTCCCATTCTTGCAGCCTACCTGCCAGTGTTGGGATGTCGTTAGTGTAAGCCGCGGACAGGACTGGAGACAAACAGCTGCCCTGTGGAACGCCGGCTCTGATGGCTCTTGTTGCGGACTCGGCGTCCTCTACGCAGACGTAGAACTTCCTATCTTCCAGGAAAGACGCCACTAGCCGCAACATAGCAAGAGGGACACTGGTCTGTTCATGCAGTTTGTATAGCAATCCTGAGTGCCACACCCTGTCCAACTTCTTCTCAATGTCGAGAAAGACGCCCAACGATATGCAGCCACGGTTGTAGTCTGCCGCAAGTAGGTGCAGCACTCTAGTCAACTATGTGACTACAGAGTGACCCTTCCTGAATCCGTTCTGCTCAGCCTGAAGTTGGATGCACGGACGGAGACGTCCTAGCAGCAATCTTTCTAGCAGTTTAGCTATGTGCGGTAATATGATCGGCCTGTAGCTGGCAGCTCTACGCCTGTCCATCCCGAGTTTCGGCAAGAAGATAACTCTGCCTTTCTTCCAGTCCTCCGGGAAGTGGGATGTCCGCAATATCCCATTGTAGAGTCGACCAAGCTCTACCAGGACTCTATTGGGCAGCTGTCGGAGTGCAGCGTTGGTAATCCCATCGTGCCCGGCGCCTTTCTCGGTTGCAGGCGGGTTACTGTCCTCCGCAATTCAACGGAGGAGATGAACCACTCTCCTGCAAGCGGTGGCGCGGGCGACGACAGGAACTCCTGTACGCGACTCTCCTTCCGAGCGTGAAGCTTCATCAAATCCGCACTTGCTGGGTTCGGCATAAATTACTCCTTTCAGCGGAGGAGATGAACCACTCTCCTGCAAGCGGTGGCGCGGGCGACGACAGGAACTCCTGTGCGCGACTCTCCTTCCGGGCGTGAAGTTTCATCAACTCCGCACTTGCTGGGTTCGGCATAAATTACTCCTCGAAGTGCTCTACTAGGATATCCGCTCTGCCCTTGGCATCATAGCATCGTTCACCCGCGCTGTTGGTCAGCGGGCAAACGGGAGGTCTGGCTTTGATCAACTGTCGGTTCAGTTTGTAGAGCGACGCGTCATGCTCTTCAGCTTTCCATATGCGCTACTCCCAGGCCTTTCCTCTGTAGGCCAGGACTGCAACCGACAGTTCCTCCGACAAGGTGTTCAACTGTGTCTTCAATCTAGCAGCGAGTACACGCCCAGAGCTTCCTCAACACTCTCTTGCGCCTGATCTGCACGCATATCTCTCGCGGCAGATCGTCTCGCCTTGCAGTGATCAGGATGATCGTAGAGGCCACGTGGAGGGCCTCCTGGATGTTCTTGGTGATTCTAGTAGCAGCGGTCTCTACGTCATCCGCTGTGCTTATAGGGTGGTGGACTGGAGGTCTCTCCTGTAGATGTTGACAGTAGAGCCTCCAGTCGACACGTGTCTTTAATGCTCTGGGCGGCGTAGTCACCGCCTTGAGGCCAAAGGTGATCAGAATCGGGAGGTGCTGTGAGTTCAGGTCGTACAGCACCTCTACCACTAGCGGGTTGATCACTTTGGATCCCCACGCCGGGTGTTTGGTGTTTAGGTCCCCGGCGATGTTGGTCGGTGTTTCGCCTTCCATTACCGTCCGGACGTCTGAGGAGCAAAATGGAGTCCCTGGTGGGCGGTATGCTGCGTAGATCCTTAGTTCCTCGCCCGCCGCCTTCATTTTTATACCGATAGAGCGCATTGTGTGGTATACAGGTAGATCCAGTTCTTGATGGACGATGTCCCTCCTCACTAGAACCGCCGTCCCTCTATAGGCGACCCCTTGAGAAGTGACCTCGTCCCTTCTGTATACGTGGTAGTTCGGCAGCTTTATATGCGTCTTAGGATTTAGCTTCTCTCTGTCTCTCCCAGCAAGATGACTTGTATGTCCTGTTGTTGGGCGACTGTGCGGAGTTCATGCAGCTTCTGCTTTGTTCCGTCCGGGTTCCAATAGAGTAGGCGCAGATTACTCTCCTCTGTAATTCCGGGCCAGGAGGTTTGCCAGCGCCTTCATGACTGCTGTTATGGGGTCTGTCCCGGCTCTTATATCGGCCAGGACTTGGCTGCCGACCTCGATGGCAATGCCAACCAAACGTTGGATGGCGTCTGCTGTCTCGAAGCCGGCTGTGGGTATTCTCCTTTCTGAAGGCGTTGGCACTGGTCTCGGGCGCTGGTCTTGCACTCTTTGCTTGTGGGTAGAGCGCGCTCTATGTGTAGAGCGGGCTCTATTTTCTGATAGAGCCCTTTATGGCACAGGTGACAGCCTGAGGTGGCTGCGACTTCTTTCTGCTCCTCGTCCGCTTCCTTTTTCTAGAGGTCTGCTGCTCTGTGGCAGCATTAACGGGGGGCTGTGGAGTCGCCCCGGTGGTTGCCCTTACTTCTGCGGGTTCCAACGTTTCCACAGGTAGTACGGGTGAGGGGGGGCTGGTTGCCTTGGCTTTGTAGAGATCCTGGAGCTGCTCCAGGCTCAGGTGGTCAAGTCGGGCAAAGTAGATGCATCCAGGTCTGCCCCTATGCGGTGGTATTGCTTTGACATATTTAATTGGGATGCCTTTTGCCCTTATAGTCTCCTCTATTGCTTCGGCAGACTGGCCTGTTGGTCTAGTGGTTAGTGACCCTGACTGCTATGCCGGAGGTCGTGGGTTCGATTCCCACCCAGGACAAACGTTTGTGTGATGAGCACGATCATTTGTTCTGTGTCTGGGTGTAATTTATCTATAATATTTATATATTTAGAAATATATAAGTATGTTTATCAGTTGTCTAGTACCCATAACACAAGCTCTGCTTAGCTTGGGACTAGATGGCGTTGTGTGATAGTTGTGGAATATTATTATTATTATTCGGTATCTGTGCCCATAGGTAGACCCCGGATTCCCACTTTAGTGGGTTTGTCCTCCTCCGGGGTATAACAGTACCACGACAATGTTGGTATGTCTTTCGAGAGCTTGACCATGTATCTCTGTATGGTGTGAAACTCATCGGCGCTTTGCGAGGTTAATCTGACTCCTCTCCCGAACGGACGGGCATTAGGAGGGTGGCCCAATTTTCTATTGAGCTCCTTAAAATGCCTCGTCAATCTGGGAGGCATTAAGCCACTATGGGCGGGTATCTGGCCTTATCCTAGTCGGCAGGCTTGTCAGCAGGCTCTACCGCCGCTTACGGTCGTGGCACTGCTGGTGCTGCTACCATATGGGCATAACTGGCAGATGGTCGTTGATCATCGTCCTGTGGGTGCCCGGGCGGATTGTTTGTCTGCACTGGCGATGATCGGCCGGCGGATGCTGCGAGGGTCGCATACGTGGTGGACCCCCAGCTGTAAGACTCTTCACCCCCCTGCTCGTACTGGGCCGAGTCATGGCTACGCCGGTCCGGTGACATAGAGCGGGGAGGTTGTGGTGGTGAAGGCGAATTTTACGGTGACTTGTGCACCATATTCATTGCCGCTTGGTGGTGATCTTCATCTTCCGATGAGGATGTTGGAACATCGGAAGATGACAAATTGGAGCCGATTCGTTGCCTCTTTTCATATAAGGAGGCCTCGGTCTCGGGTGGCGTATGACGTCTGGCCGTTTTCTTCACTAGCTGCTGCTGGGGCGACGGTTCCTGCCTGACCGTGTGCTCAGACACGGCCGGCGTGAGCGCGACGCCCGGTGCGGGCTCCTTCCGTGGCGAGACGGGCTTCCTCGTAGGGATCTGCGAGAAGGACGACACTATTCTAGTGCGTTCCGGATTCGCCAGATCCCTAACTACTGGTCAATACTAGCCAATGGTCGATCCAGTACTCTTTACCGGTCAGGTGGTTTTCTAGAAGGCGGAGAGGGTGGTTCCCCCTTGTCCAACATGTCGCTATAACCTACCTACCTAATATGTAGTGTTCTAACGTACTCTTCTGGGCCCTATCTGTGTGTTACCAACGACGACAGGCCGACGCGCGACGCGATGGTAGGGGTGATATATGATGTTGGTATAGGCACATGGGGCACTGCCTACACCTTTCCTAATGAAAGGGTTGGGGGAAGTGCAAATGGTGGCACTCGAAAACGCGACTAGGCACTATTAAAACTCGGAACGTTTTAGAGCGCCTAAGAATCTGCCTAGAGGCCGGTGACCTCGACGCCTCACGGAATCGGCGGACTCGACGATCGGCGGAGTATGTCGTACCGGCGGTTGTATGTGGCCACTGCTAACCACAAACAACGCACACCTAGGAGATCCTTCTCCCCTGGTGTTACAGTGGTTCATGGCCGGCAGTCAACACTTACCGTCGGGAGAGCCGCATGCTCGTTTGAATTCTCTTCTATATAAAAAAAAGCAATATCAAAGACCACTGTAGAACATAGAACTGCAACCAAAGTTATTTATTATTTTCATTTGATATCAGAAAGATGTTGAAGTTTACCAACAAAAATTATTATATCTATTTTAAACACAATTATTTACGATCAATTTTCTTGTTGATTTGCTTTTATTTAGATTTAAATTCTTTGACGGTTAACGCCCGCCATATTTGTTTTATGATGATGACATAATATCGGAATGACGGAACTGATAAATCGATTGAGTTAAATTTGTCAAAATCCAATTAGTTCCGAGGTCACGGACGGATTTAGAAAACGGTATATGAAATTCTCTGTAGCTTCCCGGAGTCAAGAAGTTGGCGGAGTCTCCCCCCGTGCCTCGGAAAGCACGTAAAGCCGTTGGTCCTGCGCCTGATCTCTTTTTGGACGTGTCGGATTATTGTCCCATGGGACTATGAGAGTGAAGCAATAGAGAGTGCACCTGTGTTTGCGCATACACTTGAGCACTATAATCCTGTCCTGCACCGATGGCTAGTCTCCGTTGACAAATTCAGTTTCATATAAATCCAGTCTCAAGGACATTATATATTGATGATGGGGCAAGTTAAGAGTATCCTTAATTGTACGCGTAATGGAGTTGAAAACAACGAGAGAGTTACATCAGGATTGTGCCAAATGGATGTTCTCTGCCTAACACTATGTGTAACAGGCGTGAGAGTTTGTGTTATGTCAATGAGCTGCGAGAAATTTAAGAACATATTTTTATCGATATATTGCTGTCGCGCTGTGTCCGAACAACCGAGCTAGGCAAATGAAAGAGATAACTGCAACTCAGATTGTTAATATTATACTCATTATACTTTTAAGGCGATACCTCTAGCGAACGACCTTGAGCGTTCAGTCAAATCAAATCAAATCTGCAAGACGCCACCTACTGCTACGAACGTAGTATTATTTTTTCACTATTTTATGGAAATAGACACGGTGTACAATGATAAATGTATTTTAATTTTCTTTATTCGGTATATTAGTTGCATTATATTAGAATTATGTATTCTAATATATTATCTAATTAATAAAAATGACTATTTTGATTATTTTCAACTATATACTATACTGCTAATATTGAATTAGCTTTTTATAGTGTAAATTATAATATTTGTCGAAATGTTAATTATGGATTCGAACTTTATATGCTAATGCTGCTTAATTTTTGTTATTTTCATTTACTTAGATATTGAAAATATACTTGAATAGTAGGTATTATTATTTTATTTAGATACAGAATTTTAGGACATGTTTTACCTTTAATTCAAATATAATTTTGAGGAGCAACAGTTATTACTAATCTTTTATCTGCTATTCCTTATTTAGGAACAATATTAGTAAATTGAGTTTGACGGAGATTTACTGTTTATAATGCTACATTTATTATTTACCTACCGGGTAGGTAATTATTAAACTAATAAATATAGCATTAGTAACTACATAGATATTTTTTACCCAATTACAATAACTAATGAGATATTGCGATTATTTGTAATTAGTAATACTGGGTGGGTATTAATAAATAGAACAAAATAAAATATAAAGTCAATTTTATTACCTTGAATGTAAGAAATTAATTACCCATATATATAAGTGGTTATGTATATATATATATATATATATATATATATGTAGTACACGGAGCACCGAGCTTGGCTCGTATTTTTTTTGAAATTACATTTATAAAATACATACCGATGAAACTTAAATAATATTTTTTGATCTTATTGACAGAATAGAAAAAACTGAACTCATTATTTGAATAAAAAATCATCAGTGCAATTAGTTTTATTAAAATTTTCGTATTTTTAAAAATTACTAAAAAAAGGGTTTGAAATAATAGATTTTCTCACAAAAGAAGGGAACTTGAAAAAAAAAAGGAAAATAAGCCGGACTAGAGCCAAGACGCGAACCCCGAAACTTCGATATCACGCCCGACCGACATACCACGTGAGCTATAACGATCGTTAGCGGTTTGTCGAATACTACCTTCTTATATTGTAGCAGTTTTTTTATTGCCTGAAAACACGGACAAAAGGACATTTTCTAAAAATAAATCCAAGCGTTCGTCGCTAAAATCGTTGGAGCCGTTTCCGAGATTCCGATTATATCCCGGGGGGGGATCCATATAATTTTCTCATCTGGTTCGGTTCTATAAATATTTAAATATATAAAAATTATAAATTAAAATGAAAAGATAAATATACATAAATATCAATAAAATAAAATAAATACAATATAATATTATATTGTTATTGGTATTATTATTATTATAAGTTGTGGTTCGGTGAAGCTGCAACCTAATGGACAATGATTTGAAATTTTTATGAAAAGAAGTGGCTGACGTCAATTATTATTCTTCTTATTATTTTTTCATTACTTACTGCCTTTTTTAACCTCACAAGATATTTGTAACTGCAAAAAAGAAAACTACGTATAAGTAAGTTAATCAGTTATATAGTGTTATGTATGATTCAGACTAAATAAAGGTTCCTAAAAGTAGACGTAGATAAAGAAATTGCATAAAAAATTACTCAAATAAAAATGCAATAAACTTGTTAATTTTATAGGTACTTAGTAACATATTAAAATAATAAGTTTTTTTAGGATATTTATGTAAAACATAAAGGTTATATTATGTTCTAACTACGTTCACGCTTGCGCATATAAAACCGCGGAATTTCACTAGTTTTATTACCAAAATAATAATTGAAAACCCTACCCTAAGTTTGCCTTGATTTTACCAACTCAAACTCGTTTTAGGAGATCAAAACATAGAGAGAAAGATAAGAGACTATTTTTTATTTAATATGGTTCACGTTAAAATACTCACAAAATAAAATTTTGAAGTGCAGGTAAAATCTGCGACCAACATTTGCACAATTCTGACGTTCACAGACGTTTCACAACTTTTTGCCAGAACCAAAAGTAAGCGGTGGCATGTGACAAAAATCGTACCATAAATAAAATAAAGTCTCTAGCTCAAGAGGAGAGGAGCCGTGGTAGCTCAGATGGTTAGCGCTTGCTAAAATTTTCACAGTGCGCGAGCAAACCGGGTTCGATCCCCGCCGGCACCAATGAAATTGTAATTGCAATTTTAAGTGTTGATTTACCACGTGCTCAGTGGTGAAGGAAAACATTGTGAGGAAACCTGCATGTCTGAGAAATAAGAAAAAAAATATTTCGAAGACATGCGAAGTTCGCCAAGACGCATTGGGGCAGCGCGGTGGACAATTCCTTTCCTAGGAACCTTTCAGAAAATAGAATAGAAATAAAAAAATAATAAATCCAAACTTCATTTAAAACCAAACATATAAATTGTAAAGTAGCTGCAGGCATCTATAACCAAGTAAAAGATGTTCCTTTACTCCAACTTGTCCATGTTTCCCAAAACAATTTTTAATTAAGCTTTATATAATGCGGATTTTTTATTCTTAAAATTTTAATAATAAAGCATTTCGTACGTCTCAGCCGAGGCACAAATATTTTTCGCCCGCAAATTTACAAGACCGATTTGTTATTCAAACATAAACATGGTTTTTTAATTAAATCTACCAATCAAAAAATGACACGCATTTTTATTAAACACTTCCTATTCAATTCACAAAGTACCTATTATATATTTGTTTATATAAAAAAGTAAATTTAAGTACAATCATAAAACTAAATGAAAACACAAAGTAAGCAAATGCATTGAGTTATACAACATATAAATCAATGGGCAAATGTAAAAATGCTGGAGGCAGGCAGCCCTATCGCATGTTTACGTACCGCACGGCTGTAGGATTTATTTCAGAAACGGCCGAGTTACAATACTGTATAAATAATATTACCGTGACGTAAGCGCATCGGTTGGTAGGTACTCAAATAATATTATGTTTGCGACGAAATACGGAACGTCGACATCAGCGACGAGGGACACGGCCACCTCCTGCGAACGCATACAGCGTAATGCCGCCCGCACTCTGCGCACGCCCCTTTATCATAGAAGTCACACCATTTTCGGAATTATTTCAATTCAAAGAGAAAAACGAACCTAAAAATTTAAATAAAACGTGGTGAATATAGATTTTTTAATTATCTATCCGTTAGTGTTATCCTCAAATGCTTAGAGCGTTGCGTTTAGCAACAGATGCATGTAATCAAGAATTTTAGTCATTTTTTCAAAGTTGATTTTGAATGTATTTACAGCACATAAAAATAAATTAGAAGGTGGAATGTGATGATAAGATATTGAACATTAATAATGTACTTTTAGATGTAGTTTATTTTTCATAACTAATGAGATAATAGAGTCTGAAAAACGCACTTTCGCAACATTTTGGTCAGGGATACACCTTAAGCAAAATTGACGAAAAAAATATCTTGCATTCCCCTGTTCCCTTCTTCAAAACTGGACCGATCTTGTTTGCTGGATCTCTGCAAACACCGCGGCCGTATAACTGTACGCTTGTTTTTATTTTAGAATATTCCTGTACAGTGGAGTGGTGGTATAACAATATCCTCTATCCCATATAGTTCCGTGGATAATAGGCATCTAACAGTCTTCATGATGCTAAGTGGTCGCTGCGGTCTATGAACTATTGGACTCTATTGTCCGTCCCTGGTTTGGATATGTTACTCGTACATCCGGCGTAATCCAGATAGTAGAATGCAGCAGCAATTTTTCTGGCGTTTCGCTCCCAGTCACCTCTTGCGACGCCCATAGAACGAAATAAGGCGATGGACTCCATATCAACTTTTCATATGTGGTAGAGCCACGCTTCTGCTATATTACGGTTATAGCACGAATGGGTCGGCTCGACCGGGGAAAGAACACGCACTCACAGAATACCAGCATAAAATAGCAGCTTAATACTGTTGTGTTTCGTGTGGTGAGTGTAGAGATCCGAAGATCCTTATTAACCAGAAACGAGGTATTCCATCTGAGTCCTCAAGGGTGGCAACGCATCTGCGTTTTGATTCTTAATCGAGATCTTACCATCAAGAGAACTGTATGCTCGTTTATCACCTTTATTCTATTATAAAATCTTCCGAAAATAATGTCGCTGTAGTCAAAATTTCTGAGGAGAACTTTAAATATAATATTTAAAACAAAGAAAATTAATTACCAACCAATAAACATTAAAGCGAAAATGACAAAAACTTGTCGATGAAAACTGGCGCTAGAAACATGTCGATGTTTTTGGCGCCAATTTTCATTTCCACAAGATGGCCGGCGATTAACTGCGGAATATCAGAACACTTGCCTCTTTTTATATAGAACAATAGTTTGCATTTTGAGCGACAAGCAGACGCTGTATCTATGATATCACTTCAAAGGCTTGTTGAATTTTGTCAATGCAAATAATATATTTGCTTTCGGGGCTAGAAGTGGGCGTCTCTTGATCATCCGGCGTAGGAGACCGATTATAGGCGCAGCGGATATTTTAGCTTTATATTGTAGTTGTACCACGAATGGGTCGGCTCAACTTAATGCTGCTGTGTTTCGTATTATTAGCTGGAAACTATTTTGATTCTTAATCAATGATAGAACGTAGATGTATATGGGACACAACATACACTTCCGATGGGAATGAACCTAATGAGGTGGACTGCGTGCTCGTTTGTCACCCTTATTCTATATATAAACAAAGACCATGACAGGAGACCCGACGGGACGAGTTTGGTCCTTTAGTAGAGAGATAAAACCCAAGTGTAAGATGCTACGTACATTCAGTCTGGTGGCCTCTCGTCCTAAAAATACTTCGAATGGGGGCCGGGTGGCGTTAGAAGCGGCTGAATTGAGTAAATGTAAATATGAGTCTAAGACAAATTTTTTAAAATTCTTTATTAGAGCGAGAGGAGGAAATCTTCAAAAAGACACCGGTAAAGTTGTTGTAAGACCGGTATTGCGGGATTTTTACTCACTAAACCTCCTCTCTCTTAAGAAGCCAGCACCACGGGACCGCGTTAGCACTACTTCATATGCTGGTACTCCTTTTTATGGCTTCTTAACGCGACAACTCCTCCATTTCTTCTATCTTTTTCTTCGTTAGCAGGACCTCCCTTTCATAACCCGTCATCGCTGTCCAGTTGTCATTCGTTGTCAACATCGAAGGGACGACCTCTTCCAGCCGCTGAGGCACTCTCTTCTTGCTCTGCCAGAGTAGCCGTGTTTCAGACCAGCGCTGACAGACAAAGAAGAGAGTCTAAGACACATGAATAAATAATCAAATCAAATCAAAGCAAATAATTTATTTGTCAAACATAGGTAAAAAGTTACAAACTTGATGGGAAAGGTATAATACGTAACACTATGTTTCGCCTACAAAGGCATACAAATATTTGTTTATCACCATCACCTTAATTATCAATTACATAAATATTAAAATGTTATAAATAAATCGTCCATTAATTATTGCAGGTACTAATAACCATTCATTTTATCTTCAAAGTATTCGTTGATAGAGTAGTATGCTTTATATAATAAAAAACTCGAAAGCAATTTCTTAAATTTGTCTATATTATCGGTTTCTTTGATGTATCTTGGGAGTTTATTAAAAATTTTAGGAGCCATACCCAGGAAACTTTTTGAATACAGGGCTGTTTTATGAGGTTTTGTGCGTAGTTTGTTCCTATGTCATTTATTATTAGCGTTTTCAAATATGCTAAAATGTTTCCTTACAAACATAGCTACTTCAAATATATATAAAGATGGTAGGGTCAGAATGTTAAGATCAATAAAATGCGGTTTGCAACTATCGGTAACCTGCAACTGACATATTGCTCGTAAACATTTCTTTTGCGCTTTAAATACTAGTTCGCGTTTTGGAGAATTTCCCCAAAATATTATACCATATCTCAATGTTGAAGAGACGTATGCATGGTAGGCGGTTATGACTGTTTCACGATTTGTAATTTTTATAAGGTTATGTAGTGCATAGTGGAATTGATTTATCTTTTTTATTATGTGTTCAATATGTTTACTCCATGTCATTTTTTCGTCCAGCCAAATTCCCAGAAATTTTGTGTGTTCTTTTTCATTTATGATTTTAGTTTTATAGTTAATATTAATTTTTGGTTGGTTTTTTCTTTGTTTGAATGACATAATATGCGTTTTATCCAAATTAATTTTAAGATTATTGTCATTCAGCCACTCTATTATCCTATATAAATTCTGAGTTATGTCCATTTCAATTGAGACCTTGTCTCGTCCCGTGAATAAAACTGTGCTGTCATCAGCAAATAAGGTCATTGGGTGCTGAGTCACCTGGGGCAAATCATTAATATATATTAGGAATAGTAATGGGCCGAGTACGCTTCCTTGCGGCACACCGTAGGTTGTTTGCTTTGGTTGCGAAAGGTATGTTATTTCAATATTAGTACAAGGACAGATCTTTTTTATTTTAGTAATTTGTTTCCTATCATTCAGGTATGAAATAATAAGATTTAACACATTACCTCTGATTCCATATTTTTCCAGTTTAAGCGCTAAGATATTTAAATCAACATAATCAAACGCCTTGGTCATGTCCATGAACAAGGCGGTTGTTGGTGAACGATTATCCATACCGGTGATCACTTTTTCAATAAATCCATACATGGCCATATTTATGTTTTTACATTTTCTAAAACCATATTGTTCGTTTGCTAAGATGTTATTAACTTCCAAATAATAATATAAGTTGTTATATATTACTTTTTCTATTATTTTGGAGAATGTTGGAAGCAAAGCGACAGGCCTGTAGTTTTTAGGGTCATGTCTGTCCTCCTTTTTATATAAAGGATTTATAACGGATATTTTTAAAGCACTAGGAAAAGTACCATTTTCAATACATAAATTCACTACGTAACTTAGAACTGGGGCAATTTCAACGGCCACTAACTTCACTACTTTTGTAATTATATCATCATTACCAGCACTGTTAGTATTTTTTAATTTAATAATTATTTTATATAAATCGTGAGGAATACATGCAGGCATAAACATTGAGTTTAGTCTACTACTTATGGATGTGTTACTTTGGTGACTATTACTAAACTGGTTTATGGGCTGAACTTCATTGATAAAATAATTATTAAATTCCTCAGCAATTTTTTCGGGATCATATATATATTTATTATTAAAATTAATTTTTGTAATATTATCTTTGGGCAAGTTGTATTTATTCTTATTTATCACTTTCCATGTGGCTTTTGTTTTATTCTCCGCATTGTTGATATAATAACTATTGCGCGATTTTTGTGTCAAATTAATGATTTTTCTTAATCGTTTGCTATAAAGTTTAAGCTTTCTCTTATTTTCCTTGGTAGGGTGTAGTCGAGAATGCCATAGCATTTCTCGTTTACGTTTACAACACAATTTAATACCATTAGTAACCCAAGTAAGTTTTCTATTTATAAGAATTTTAATTTTATGTGTCGGAAAGCAGAGATCGTAAAATAGTTTAAATAATGCATTGAATTCATTAAACGCTTCATTAGGATCAAGACATTCATAAACACTATTAAAACTGAGACTTCTGATGGCATTTTTAAATTTATTTAAGTTTTCTATGCTGTAATCCCGTTTGAACATGAACCAATGAGAGATAGTGTATGTTTTGTTAACAGGACATTTTAGGACTTGAGCAGTATGATCTGATATTCCCAGATCTATCACTTCACCTTTACTGCCTCTTATATTATGAATTATATTATCAATACACTTGCCACTTTGTAAACGTGTTGGCTCGCAAATACTCGGTCGTAAGTTAAAATTTAACAATTTATTTTCTAATTCTGTAGAAAGCCGTGAACTTTGTAAGATATCTATGTTAAAATCCCCACATATTATAAGTTTTTTTTTTATTAGTACTACAAAATTTTTGTAACACACCTTCAAAGTTATTGAAAAACGTAGTTACGGCGTCTATGTTTTCTTTCGGAGATCTATATAAACAGACAATAATTATACCGTGTTCTATTAATTCCACAATATTTGTGCTACTTGCTGTAAGGACTATCGGTGCGTGGTGTCTAGGTTAAATCCCTAAAGGAACTGTGTCTGCGAATTGACGTCGCTGCTGATGATAAGAGGGCTGTCTCTTTTCTCTGTCAAAAGCTAAGTACAGCAATTCAACGAAAAACCGCAGCCAGCGTTCTTGGAACTTTATCGCGGGAAAGAAGACTACGATAATTTAAGTTTCAGTTTTTTTTCTTTTTTAAAAATTCCCGTCACGGCGGCCAGTCTCAATGTAGACTAGCCATCTGCGTAGAACAGGATTATAGTGCACGAGTGTGTGCGAGCACAGGTGCACTCTCTATGCCCTCACTCTCATAATCCGATGGGACGGTAAACCAACACGCCCGGAGAGAGATCAGGCGCAGGACCAACGGCTTTACGTGCTTTCCGAGGCACGTGAGATAACACCAACTTCCTGACTCCGGGCAGCTGCTGAGATTTTCTTGACAGAAAACTTAATAATTGATTTTTTCGGCCCAACCTAAGATTCGGTCCCAGGACCTAATGATCAGCAGTCGCACTACTACAACCACTAGAACAACAAGGCAGTCAAACGTCAGAGTCAAAGTCAGTCAAAGCGAGGTCGTTTCATGTACAAAAAACTGGAACAATAAATTGCAAAGCGGCAATAGCCTTATGGTTATAGAAGATACGAATTGTAAATTCCAAAAGGCATGGGTTCGAATCCATGAGAGTACTGTCGTGGACCATTACTAACACACGCGTTTAAACTTCACCGGCAGTGGTTACTGAGAGTGTTGGTAATGTTAATAGTGTTAATTTTTTTTATAGAATAGGGTGATAAACGATCATACAGCCCACCTGTTTGTAAGTGGATGCTGTGGCCCATAGACATCTACATCTATCCTCGATTACGAATCAAAATGCAGTTGCGTTGTCACCCGTGAGGACTAAAATGGAATGCCTCGTTTACAGTAAATAAGGGTCTCCGCATCTCTACACTCATCATACGAAACATATATTTCACGCTGGTATTCTGTGAGAGCGTGGTCCTTCTCCCGGTCGAGCCGACCCATTCGTGCTACAACTATACTACTAATATAACTGCAGCATGGCTCTACCACATATAATATATTTGTATAACAGAATAACTGCTTTTTACCACCTTCAAAAAGGAGGAGGATTTTTTATCTGTGTTACCTCATCACTTTTCTCTGGGTGAACCGATTTTGATGATTCTTTTTTTAAAGCGAGTACTTCTCGTGTGGTCCCATATAAATTTGATCAAGATCTGACTCTGAGTAGTTTTTGAGATATTCTTAAATTAACCATAATACAGCTGCAGAGTGGCTATACCACTTATAAAATATTCTTTCACTAAAATGTAGGCCAAACAAACTCCTGATCCATGCGGAATTTGTCCCACGCCATATTTGCCGTATGTTATAAACTTGCAAAACTCAATAATTGATTTTTTGGCCCGACCCGGGATTCGAACCCAGGACCTCAAGATCAGCAGTCGCACTACTACAACCACTAGACCAACGAGGCAGTCCGCCAATCCGCCATTAGACTACTGTCGTGGACCACTACTAACACAAACATTTAAACTTTACCGGGAGTGGTTACTGAGAGTGTTGGTAATGTTAATAGTGTTAATTTTTTTTATAGAATAAGGGTGATAAACGAGTTTACAGTCCTGATGGTAAGTGGATGCTGTGACCCATAGACATCTGCATTTATCCTTGATTAAGAATAAAAACGCAGATGCGTTGTCACCCGTGAGGACTAAGATGGAATGCCTCGTTTACAGTAAATAAGGGTCTCTGCATCTCTACACTCATCATACGAAACATATATTTTACGCTGGTAATCCGTGGGAGCGTGGTCTTTCACCCGGCGAAGCCGACCCATTCGTGCTACAACCATAATATAGCTGCAGAGTGGCTCTACCACTTATAAAATATTCTTTCAATAAAATGTAGGCCAAACAAACTCGTGATCCATGCGGAATTCGTCCCGCGCCATATTTGCCGTATGTTATAAACTTGCAAAAAACTACTCGCGTTAAACTTCCACTTTCAGTTAAATTCACATTCACATAATCCTTCGTATTCGTATCATATAATGCTTTCGAACTACTGTTCTGAATCGGATGGTCCCTTGTGATGAAGCAGATTCTGTATAAAAATAAAGTTAATCACTACGGATTGACTCGGAGATAATAGTTTAGTGGTGGCCGTACCCCTCCTCCATTTACAAATTTCTAAAACTTTTTTTAAACTTTACCCCTCATACTATGATTTTATCCTGCATCATGCACAGTTTACAAACATTATACGAGTACATGGTAGAGTCACGCTACAGCTATATTATGTCCGTAGCTTTCTTTTTTTAATAGAATAAGGGTGACAAATGAGCACATATTCCACCTGATTGTAAGTGGATGCTGTGGCCCATAGACATCTATATTTATCCTCGATTAGGAATCAAAACGCAGATGCGTTGTCATTCCTAAGGACTAAGATGGAATGCCTATAGGTCACAGCATCCACACCTGTGTGCTCGTTTGTCACACATGTTCTGTAAAAAAATGTTTGTTGAAATCCTTTAAATCTCAAGCGTATCAGTGTATGAGCAGTCTACTGCTGGATGTAGGTCACTCACATAAAGCTTTACTACGTGGAACGATTCTTACTAACACTTTTATTAGCTTCACGGGAATCTATCTATCATTGTAACGGAACCTTTTAAGGTAATTTACACAAACATGTAGACTAGGCTCAATTTACACTGCTGCGAAACGAAATAGAAGCGCGTTTTCGTCACGAAATTGTACATAGTAAAATGATTCTTATGTTAATTGCGTAACGCGCAAACTAGATATGAGCCAAAAAAGAAGTCGCGCGTCTTTCAGGGAATTCTCAAGGTTTCCCGTAGCTACTGTCGGTGAAGTCTGTTGAATTCGATGGAAGTGGCGCGAAGGCCGTTAAATCTAGATTAGCTTTTCTACAGTCCCAAGGCGATTGTTGTGTAGCCCGAAGGCGAAGTGACCCGCCTTGCTGCGCGTCATGGCAAAATTGACGCTTTCGTTCCATTCCATTCCGCCACAATGTAAATTGAGCCTAGATGGAATATGGCATTCCATATTGTTTCCAATAAAAAGCGTTTCCGGTTCTCTACACTCACCATACCAGACTGGGCAGGATTACCTGCTATTTTACGATGGTATTCAAATAAACAGCCTGTTTAATAGAATTAGGTATTTATTTTTAAATCAAATGTTACAAAACTTTCCTTGAATGAATACCTGTGTACAATAAAAACAATTTATAATACTAAGCTAAGTCTTAGGTTTTCAATCTTCGTAGGTATCGAAGTCAGGATTTCCACTAGAGAGCGCGTTCATCCACCACAGCTTCGATTCTTCGAATTGAGGAGGTGCCTCATGTATCCCGAAGTTCTCTACGACATGACTAGCGTCGTTTACCGGCTTAATCTGCAAACCATGACTGAATTTAATAATACGATTTTCCAAAGTAAAAAAAACTTAAAACTATACTTAATATTATAAAGAGAAAGTGCGATATGTATATACAAACATCAAAAAAATATTATAGCTCAAAGTTAGGCAATCGTTGCACCACCAATTATGAACGAGTAGCGACTAGAGCTATAAGCTAGAGCAGCGAGAAACAATTCTGTAGTTTTTTTTATAAATTAAGGGTGACTAATAAGCACACAGTCTACCTGATGGTAATTGGATGCTGTGGCCCATAGACATCTATATTCTATTATTTAATAAGAATCAAAATAGTTTTCAGCTCACAATACGAAACACAGCAGCATCTGCATCTATCCTCGACCCTTCTCCATCGATTACGAATCAAAATGCAGGTGCGTTATCACGTGTAAGGACCAGTAAAAAGGGTCTCCAGTTCTCTACGAGTACACTCACCATACAAAACACGCCAGCATTACTAATATTTTACGCTGGTATTCTGTGAGAGCGTGGTCCTTCCCCGTTCGAGACCATTCGTGCTACAGCTACAATATATCTTCAACGTGGCTATATCACGTTTGTCACTTTTGATTGTCGAAAAAAATCACGTCACCTGCAACAGTTCTGGGCCGCGCTTCCTCCTCAGGTAGTTGAAGCAGCAAGTGCGGAAGCGTCTCGAGCCGCAAGCGGACATGCACTCGCTGCCGCATGAGCTGCATGACGAGCCGGCAGCCCAGAGGTGGCCTGTGTGGAACAACATTAGATAATGATTGCATATATATGTACACTTGTTGTTATTTTAGAATATTCCTGTACATTGGAGTGGCGGTATAACAATATACTCTATCCCATACAATTCCGTGGATAACAGGCTTCTAACATTCTTAATTAACTTCTTCCTGATGTTAAGTGGTAACTGAGGTCCGTAAACTATTGGACGCTGCTGTCCGTCACTGGTCTGGATATGTTACTCGTACATTCGGCGTAATCGAGATAGTAGACTGGCAATTTTTCTGGTGATTTGTTCCCAGTTACCTCTTGCGACGCCCATAGAACGAAATAAGGCGTTAGACTCTATATTAGCTTTTCTTACGTGGTAACGCCACGCTGCAGCTATATTATGGTTGTAGCACGAATGGGTCGGCTCCACCACGTAATGAGCGGACCACGCTCTCACAGAATACCAGCATAAAATAGTCAATACTGCTGCGATTCGTGTGGTGAGTGTAGAGATCCGGTGACCCTTTTTTACTTGAAAAGAGGCACTCCATCTTAGTCCTCAAAGCTGACAATGCATCTGCGTTTTGATTACTAAAAGCGACAGTAGCCTAATGGCAGGGCGCAGACCACGAACTCAAAAAGGTCGTGGGTTCGAATCCGCCATTCGACTAATGGCGTCAACCACTCGTAACACGAGCAATTTAAGCTTACCACGAGTGGTTATGGGGAATATTAGTAATGTTTATAGCATTGTTAATATTATTTTTAAAAAAAAAATAAAAAATCAAAAATTCTGAGGAGAACTTTAAATATAATATTTAAAACAAACAATATTAATTACCGACCAATAAACATTAAAGTGAAAATGACAAAAACTTTCAACATGTCGAAGTTTTTGGCGCCAATTCCCGTTTCCACAAGATGGCCGGCGATTAACTGCGGAATATCGGACACTCGCCTCTTTTTATATAGAACAATAGTTTACTTTGCATTTTGAGCGATAAACATACGCTGTATCTATGATGTCACTTCAAAAGCTGTTTGGATTTTCTCAATTCAAATAATATGTTTGCTTTCGGGACTAGAAGTGGGCGTCTCTCGATCATCCGACGTAGGAGACCGATTATAGGCCCACTGGATTTTCTAGCTTAGACCGATGATCTATTTTTGTATATTCTACAATTAGATAGATAATTTACAAAATTTTCAAATTAGTTTAAAAAAGCTTTATTTAAAGTAAAGTCGGAAGGGAACGCCTTAGACGAAAGTTTATCGAGCAAATTGGATAATATATCGCATATTGAAGATGGGCCAGATTAAGAATACCTTTAACCGACGATGGCGTATGTGTAGGTATATGGATGTAAATGCGAGAGAAGTGTGTGAGGATCGTGCTAAATGGAAGTCCGTAGTCTCTGGCTATCCCTTTGGTTGACAGGCGTTAGTGTTTATGATATATAGCCAAATTATAATTAGATCTAAACAAACCAACAAAGATTTAAATCTTATTGGGAGAACTAACAAAGGTTTTGCCACAGTTTTAACATGGTTGTAGCACGAATAGGTCGGCTCGACAGTGAAAGAACCACACTCTCACAGAATACCAGCGTAAAATAGAAGCTCAATACTGCTGTGTATCATATGGTGAGTGTAGAGAACCAGAGACCCTTTTTAATGGAAACGGTACATTCATCTTCGTCATTAGGGGTGACAACGCATCTGCATTTTGATTCCTAATCGAGAATAAAATAAGAGGTCTATGATAGTGATGCAACGGAAGTGTCATATCGTAAACAGAAAGGGAACAGATGTTAAAAATATATTTTTTTGCAGAAACGGAAACAGAAACGGCTGAAACGGAAATAATACTTATTTAAAAATACAAATAAAACTTTTAATTGACATTCAAAATTAAGTAGCGGTAAGTTATATTTTATGAAAAGTAGTTCGGCCACTTTTACACCTAACAATCTGTTCCAGTGTTCTTCATATATAAGTCCAGCCTCGAAAAATAATAATTATTGCTATAGCAATTATTGCTCACTGGCGATGCTGTGTACCACCTTTACACCAAAGCTAAATTGGCACTGGAATTTGGGCAAACCCTTTAAAGAGCCACATTTAGGTTTAGCGAGTAGGTAATTTAGTAAAGCCCTAGCACGAAAGTACAATGTAAATAAACTATGAATCCGAAATACTCATTAAAGTTTCTTTAAAAATAATTATTTCTTACCGCACTGCCATACCGTGCTTTCCAGTACCCGAAACGTCGGGTATTAAAAATAACATAAATAAACGTGGTAAAATCCCTAAAAATAGTTTTAATCAATAAAAATAAATAATTTATACTTCAAGTAAAAAATAAATAATATAAACTTCACGCAAACATAATTGCTACCCAATTAATTTGCAAATCTAAGTTATAACAAAGGCATATATTAAAAAATAATTTTTAACTAGAGAAAACACGTTTTAACTAAAATCTGGTTTTAACTTTAACACAGGAATACATAATGATTTCCTAAATTTACGCGAACATTACACATTGAATAAAACTAAATTTACGAATTCTATCGCGTTTATTTAACTGATTTTACTTATTTTTAATTCCCGATGTTTCGGGTGCTTTACAGCATCCATGGTCACGGGGGCGACTGAGATGTTTGACGTACCAATGTCATTGTTAGCCCGGCTACCTTCAGTTTTTGAATATTATTTTTTTTAATTAATATTCAAAAACTGAAGGTAGCCGGGAATACATTTTATAAATAAATAGGTATGCGATTTCTCGACTGACCATTTGTTTTTTAGTTTGCGATGAAAGTTTTACAGTTTCAACTAACTTCCCAAACTCAGCAAACTCTTCGGCGTTTAAGATGGCTCTTTAAAGCGGTAGTTGTGCAGCCTTTTTGCGAGTATATTTTGTCACATAATTCACATCTTGCTGTTTAATCATCAATCTCAAAATAATAGTTCCAAACAGGACTTGTTTCTGGCTTCATGATTGCAATTTAATTACACACACGACTTAAATTTTCAATAAACTAAAAATACAATAAATCTATTTATGTGGATGCGTCGCTGTCGCTGAGTCCCGTTCAAAATTCCGTAAAACTTGCTGAAACAGAAGCAGAAACGGATGTCAAAAACCACGCAGAACTTCCGCAGTTGCGGAAACAGAAACAGAGTTCTGTTGCATCACTAGTCTACGAGCCCCAACATCACTTACCATCAGGTGGACTTTATGCTTATTCAATAAAAAAAAACCACGAATAGAATGCGTCATAGAATACGTGCTGATGATATCCACTGTAGAATAAGAGGAACTGACATAACCCAACAGATCAGTTTAATATAGTGGCAACGGGTCAGCCAACGTTGTTGGAAGTTCCGACAACCGATGGGAATAAAAAGTTCTCGAACGACAGGTTTGGTAAGCAGTACTGGTAAGCCAAGTGTAGAGCTATCCCTCAAGAGATGGAGTAATGACCTGGATAAGCAGGGAGTCAATGGATGCAGGTGGCTGAATCGTGATTTGTGATATTATTTTGGGAGTCATTGTTAGTTTGCCGATCGCAGGTACGAATCCCGCACAAAACAAGTATCTGGTATAGTAGTCTACATAATTATGAAAAATGGAAATGTGTGTGGGAAATTGTTTGATTAGGAAAGTGTATTTTTCAAGAACATATTGTGACTGAGATCAAGAAAGGAATGCTTCGATGACTTGGAGACTTAGAAAAAATGAATGAGGAAAGAGTGTCAAAGCATGTTTATATTTTAAGGAAGTAACTATCAGAATCGATAAGGAACGCCCCACACGGAAGGTTTTGACCAAATTCGTAATAATATATTGAAGATGGCCTAATAGAGAAGGTGGATTACATTTTTGCCACAAACTTATATATAAATGAAAGAATAATTCCTTTAAAGTATATGTAAATATTTTTTTATAAGCAATTCAATTTTTTTAGTAATTTTTAATAAAAAATAGTTACATTTTAGAATGAAAAAAACAACCTGTGATTGGTTGTGAAGTCATTATATTCATTGAAGCTGTGAGCCAATCGCGATCATTCTACACTTTTGTTTTATCTATATTCGCACATGGCTGTGTTTAGCAGAAAAAAGCGCTAGCTAGCAAAGGAAGCGCTTGTAACAAGCAAAATGGCGATCGCTAAGCGGCAAGCGCTGTCAATAGCGCCATGTTCCTCTAGGACGCTAAGCTTTAACCGGGGAACCTAACCTAATTTAAATATATTTGTAAATTATTCATATTAAAAACTTACCATTCATGAATAATATATTTGGACTGATATTATTATTTCTTTTAATATTACTTGAAACTAATTGCACAAAACAACTTATACACTCTACTTCAAAACAAACAAAATAAATAACCAAAATGGCGGATTGTGTCAGCGCTACTGCAGTTAGCAAACGTGTCCTATCCGAAAACTGTACAGTTTGTTTTTCAGCGCTAGTAAGCGCTCACAAGCGCTTTTTTCTGCCATACGCACCCAATATGTCATAACATAACATTTATACAACCCTTAGAGTAATTACATATTATATAGTAATTTAGTAATAGAACCTGTATTTTGCATTGACAATTTTTTAACGTTCCGGGAAGTCTGCAGTTTGTGATCATATCCTAGACGACCCACCATTACATAAGATTCGATGGATAACAAATTCTAGCGAAAGATCGTCGATTCCTACCAAAGATGATACGTGATACGGGAGGCTATTGAAATTAAAAAAAATTGGTTGCCTGTAAAGTCGGTATACGGGCGAAAGTTTTACGTGACAACGACTTTGAGTGGTAAAATAATTTTAATGTGAATATTCATTCGTATAGTAGGAAGAAGGATGAAATAACACTTTTTATGTCTGTCTCTCTCGCTCTTAGGCGGGCTAACCATGCCCGAGTGGAAGGGACGCGTGCCTCTCACTCGCTCTCATTGTGAGCGCATAACGTGAGCGGAGCGTAACGCAGTTTCTTGAAGTGTCACCCGGCAAACCAATTTATAAGACGTTATCACGTCAAAATATCCTAATTTCAATAGAGAAGAAGACTGGGTACTACAACCTTCTTGGGACCCTATAATTAATAAAATTAAAACCAAACCCGAGCACAACACTGCAAGACTTCTAGACACAGTAAATTCATTCTGCGAAGGTCGGACAGTAAATAATAATTAAAAAGCTGAAAGTACTTCGGGTTGACACTAACATCGGAACGTCAGTCACCTCAGTTCCCCGTGACCATGGTGTTGGGAAGCATCCGAAACGTCGGTAATTAAAAATCAAATAAATTAAACGCGATAAAATTTGTAAAAGTTGTTTTATTCAAGAACTATCAAAATTATGTTTTATAATTAGACCATGTCGCTTAACATTTATTTTTAGAGTTAAAATATATTTATTATTATTTATTCGTTGAGATTTTGATACACATTTTCTAAATATTTTAGAATATATTAGATAATTTTTCTTGTAAAAGTTTTGCTTATAGCATCATGTTGATATTTATAATATAATATTCTTTTTTAAATTCACGATAATTTTAATCCTTTACTTATCCATTTATTCTTTACAGGTTTATTATGTTTCTTAACCCATATTACGGAAAAACACAATTTAAAAAAAAACTATATAGGTCATGAAAAACGTTAACGACTTGTTGCAGCATGTTTGTATAATTTATTACTATTCTATATATTTTATATTGGACGTCATCGTCCAAGACGCTTGGAATAAAATTTATAAACAATAAGTATTTGTTGGTACTTATTAGTTTACAAGAAGCGCATTGAACGATAGTTTCCAGATCAAATAATGATAAAATACCATAGAGTATTATAATACACAATAGAATGGCTGCCAACTTTATTTTGTACGACGCTTGGCGTCGCCAAACCCGATTCGCTGTGTTGACAGACTGAGTAAATTTACACATTTTGACTTTTGATTGATGTGCAAGATCATCATTAAAAAAATCGTTCAAATTTTAATACATATTTATTTGTTAATAGGGTGCAATTTGGCATTTTTTAAATAATTTGCATGCGAAATTTGGAAACGATTGTAACGACAAAACACATCTCGTGTTGACATATATACGTGTGAATTGACGTGTTAGTGACATTTTAGTGGCTGGCTACGCGGGCTCCGCCCAATCCCCCGTTCTACTATATATGTATTATAGTATTCAATGTGAAATACTTTTAAACGTGAAAAAAACTAGGTATATACCTCGGTAGGTATGTAGTTAATTTTCATGTTGGAAAATAAGTTTACGTCGACTCGTAAGTAAGCATCTATAGGTATAGGTACGAGTCGTATCATGTTGTACCTGTCTATAATATAATATAGGTATCGATCGCCACACTAGAAGGCCCTTTTGGTGCATCCAATTATTATCTGAAATTATTTTACAAATAAACGCTGGTTATATCAATCAATTACAATATATTTGTTTACTACGTAGAGGTATTCAACTATTAGTGGGTTTTGATATAATCCTACACTTATGAAAGTGCGATATATATATCGTTGATATTTATAAATCGCGATATATCGATATTCAATATTTATCGTGGAGTATCGGATCCTTATTAATTTCGATATATTTTAAAATGTTGTATTAATCGACAAAACATTAAGCAACAAAAGAAGCTACAAAAAAATTAATGTGTAGTTGTCGTTTTTTTTCATCATCCAACCTTCCAGTAATACAATTTTGAGCCTTATCATACAACATTATGCAAAACAATTTTCATTGTGGTAGAGCCACACTGCAGCATTATAGTTGTAGAATGAATGGGTCGGCTCGACCGGGGCAGGACCACGCTCTCACAGAATACCAGCGTAAAATAGCAACTTAATGCTGCTGTGTTTCGTATGGTGAGTGTAGAGAACCGGAGAAACATTTTAATGAAATTGAGGCATTCCATCTTAGTCCTCAAGGGTGACAACGCATCTGCATTTTGATTCTTAAGCGAGGTTAAAAATGTAGATATCTATGGGCCACAGCATGCAATTACCATCAGGGCTCGTTTGTCATTCTTATACTATAAAAAATGACGATATATCGATATTCATCACGTGAATATATCGATACTGTTTAAAAATATAAATACGATATATATCGATATAGTTTTTCACTTGCCCATCCCTACTCATCGCTATTGCCACATGCTATAAACGAAATATTGCAAGCAGCTAGCCGGACACGCGAGGGACCCCGTTTGCGCGCCGATCGCCCGCCTGCGTCTGCTTCACCCCCATGAAACCTACGTGAACACGATACCATTTCGTCTTAATGTTATTTTCATTGTCATCTCTCACAGTCTCGTACCATAATTTTATAGGTTTAATGTTATTGTTACTTTTTGGAAGGTATAAAATTAACAATTGACCTGTATCGTGAAAGAAAGATAGCAAGGCTATCAGTGCATTATACTAAAGATATTAAAAGTTATTTTGCAACCATCCGCTCAATAATTATTGATTCAATAAGAGTAATTAACATTATAAGGGACATAAAAACTCTTTTTAAGGATATGAAGTCAGGCGTCACCTTATATATAGAGCACTTGATTACATTTATTTATTCTCATTTAATACCAAGACACCGTTCAGACACAATATAAACATTTCTTCTAACAAGAATAATGTTAAAAAAATGTAGGTGGTAAAGCCATGATGCAGCTATATTATGGTTGTAGCACGAATGGGTCGGCTAGACCGGGGTGGGACCACGGTCTCACAGAATACCAGCGTGAAATAGTAGCTCAATGCTGCTGTGTTTCTTATGGTGAGTGTAGAGAGCCAGAGACCATTTTTACTGGAGACGAGGTATTCCATCTTGGTCCTCAGGAGTGACACCGCATCTGCATTTTGATTCTTAATTGAGGATAACTTTAGATGTCTATGGGCAACTGCATCCATTTAACATCAGGTGGACTATGTGCTCGTTTGTCACCTTACACTAAAGAAAATAAAGCTTTGAGTTTTGCTTTAAATAAATTTGTGTTGTACATTAATTCCTTTAAGTCGCGGTGTAACTTATTAAATAGAGACATTTACTATATTGAATTTTGGAGTAATAATATTTTTTTACTACGTGTACTTTCTACGTGTACTTTCTCCGAGATCCCTTTCCTTTTGAGTTTCGTATTGTCGTATATACTTAGTCAAGTGGCTTAGGACGATTGAAATATATAAACTTGGTACTGTTAATATGCCAAACTTTTTAAAGTGTTCTTTGCATTACTCACGTTGCAAGATCCTAAAAATAGTTCTTATAGTAGGTATATAGCATACGACCGAGTTCTTCCTGATCGGTTCAATTCACTGGCGCTGCGTAGGGATGTTGCATCCCTTTGCTTTTCTATCGCATCTACTACGGGGAGTGCTCTGAGAAATTGTTCGGATTAACTTTAGCCACCAAATTTCACGAACGCACATCGCGTCAAAATTCACGATACGATCCTTACCATCTGGATACTTGGCGGACCACCACTGTGCGTTTCACTAGGAGTTTTCTTCCTCGTACAACTTCTCTGTGGAATTGTTTATCACCAGCGATTTTTCCGAACCGATACGATTTAGGAACCTTCAAGAAAAGAGTTTACTCCTTTCTAAAAAGGTTGGCACACACCTGCGATTCCCCTAGTGGAGCAGTTGGGCACGAGCTTGTTTGCCTCCTCTACTATATAGAAAAAGTACGCTTCTGAAGGATGAATGCTCTCTAGTAATTATAATATGGCTGTTTCCCCAAACCATCGTGCTATATTTCAACCTAGATTCCACCAGTGCGTGATATACTGTTTTGAGTTGGTTTAAATCAATTTCATTCCTTAAAATTCTAATTACATAACAGGCAGAAGTATAGACGCATCAATCGCAGTCAGTTCTTCGTTCCAGTTTAATTGAGAATCTATATTTATTTCTAGGAATTAAAATCAATTTCTAAATCAACAAGAATACGCTTAAAGGTCTTCCAAATACGTATTTTATACCTGATTTCTTAATTTTACCTATTTTATTCGATTACATTTTGTAAGTTAAGTCGTGGTTTTAGTATCGAATAAATACGCATATTTATAATTTTCAATGTTCAATATAAAGTAGCTGCCTCGTTGGTCTAGTGGTTGTAGTAGTGCGACTGCTGATCATGAGGTTCTGGGTTCGAATCTCGGGTCGAGCCAAAAAATCAATTAAGTTTTTCCGTCAAGAAATTCTCAATAGCTGCCCGGAGTTAGGAAGTTGGTGGTGTCTCACCCCCGTGGCTCGGAAAGCACGTAAAGCCGTTGGTCCTGCGCCTGATCTCTCTCCGGTTGTGTCAGTTTACCGTCCCATCGGATTATGACAGTGAGGCAATAAAGAGTGCACCTGTGCTTGCACATACACTTGGGCACTATAATCCTATCCTGCGCCGACAGATAGTCTCCGCGGAGGCCGCCGTGACCGAATTTCGGTCTGAAGAACATTATAAAGTAAATTTTTAAGCATTTCTACTCAGTAATTATATATAGGGGCTCTTAGGACATAAGTGGGGGGTACATAAAATTATATTTGTGTTTATCATTTCAAATAGTTTCTTTTATTAATTGTATGTATGAAATCGTTTAACTTTAAAAATATTTGATCGATCACAATGAAAATTTACCAATTTTCATTGTGATCGATCAAATACTTTTAAAGTATTATAGTATTGTAGTATATATTATGTATATTTCAATGGACATTTTTTTCATAAATAAAAAAATTACCGAAATATATTTTTTAATTTTTAAAAAAAAATTAAAATTGTCGATTTAATTTGATACTTTTTTTCAATCAAGCGCGGTTATTAATAAATTAAATTGCATGCGCTAAAATAAAAAAAAATGTTGCTGAACACAACCTACGATATTAACTCGCAGGACTACTTCTGCGGGATTCAGCTGGTCCAAAACAATATTATCCTGTTAACTTCTTCACAATATGCTGATGCGTCACATTGCGCGGTTTTTAGGGTAATTCGACGACAACTTAACCACGTGGACAGTCGATGACTACAGTATCTCAAGTTCTTAAAGCTTCTAAGCAAACAAAATAACTAGGGGTTTATAAGTACATTTATGTTACTTTTATTGCTTTTATTTAAAAAAAGAGTACAGAGTAGTGCAAAATTCCTTTATTTAAAAAAAGTTGTCGTAATTTTATATTCAGCCAGACTTTAGATACATCAAAAAATAAATAAAAGGATTTTTCAACCTCGTTATTTACTAAATATGCAGATTGAACTAAGTGGCTCTAGTGTAAGGCCTTATAACATAAGGTGTTAAGCTCCGCAGCGAGTCTTCTGCATCCTGGATGATGAAGACAGCCTTGCGTATTTTGTAATCTTCTTGATCATTATCAGGAATATCTCGGATCTGAAAAGTACAGTTTTTATAGTATAGGGTTACAAACGAACATACAATCCACCTGATGGTAAGTGGATGCTGTGGTCCATATACATCTACATTTATCCTCGATTAAGAATCAAAATGCAGATACGTTGTCACCCCTGAGGACTAAGATGAAATGCCACGTTTCCAGTAAATAAGGGTCTCCGATTCTCTACACTCACCATACGAAGCACAGCATCATTAAGCTGCTATTTCACGCTGGTATTCTGTGAGAGCGTGGCCCTGCACCAGTCGAGCCGACCCATTCGTGCTACTACCATAATATAACAGCGGCGTGGCTCTACCACTTAGAACCTAGCCAGACTTTACCACGTTAAATATCACTGATCTTTGTGGCTTTGAAGATAGTTTCAGTTATGTTTTACGATTAGAAAAAATCTTATTACAGTCCTAACGATAGTCTAGAAAAAAACACTGTATTTGATACCTGGACCAGTTCCGGGCCACGTTTCCTCCTCAAGTGGTTGAAGCAGCATAACCTGAAGCGTCTGGTGCCGCAGGCCGAGACGCACTCGCTGCCACACGAGTTGCATGACAACCCGGTGGCCCAGAGGTTAACTGCGAACACGGAAACACGTAATTAATTGACTGTGATCAATTGGTTTTACCATGAGCCCCTGGCGTGGTATTCCTCAGGGGAATTTCGTCTGGTGGGTATCGTAACAGGCGACTGTGAGATATTCCAAAAAGATTTCATGATCATATCATTCTGTAAATACTGTAAATACTAGAAATAAGCACTAGCTAGTCCAAAGAGTCAGTAATTCCTTCAAGAGGCAATGTATACACATTGACGACTCCGTGGCGGGCCGCAGGTTCGAATCCCGCACGGAACAGGTATATGTATGGCCTTCAAATAATTGTTTCGGGTTTGGATGTTTGTTCTTGTGCTATTTATGTATGTAAACTGTCCCCACGATACGGGAGAAAGTCCTAGTGTGTAGGTGACGTTTCCTAAAACAACATAGTCCCAGAAAATATGCAGGATTTATCTATCAAAAAGTTAAAATGTTTATTATGCAAAAATTGCTTAACAAAGATACAAAGGGTTATTATATAAAGAGTTCGGGCTTGAATATAACCCCTGGGGATGAGGTGATCGCTACTATGATGTTACTAAATATTTTCATATTTAATTGTACGACGTATAAAGTAAGTATATTGTAAAGAAATATTAAGTAAGATTATTAGAACACACAATATATACTTTTTGCCATGCAATTTTAATATGCAAATAGTTTAGTAAAAATAACAAACACTGACCAAAAATCATTACTAAAAGAATTCCTAATATCTTCAACATATTTTACGAAACTAAATTACACTTCGCGCCTTTGACATTTATCAAAAGATGGCCGCCACAGAATGAAGAAAAAGGCTTACTTGGGCATTTTTATAGAAAAAGTGAGTTTGTTTTGTATAGTGGAAGGCAAACAAATGTTGAGTGTTTACGTCACGACGCTATTTAATACAGTCATGGTGAATTTACTTATTGAAAGAAATTATATGCACGCAGTGTAAGTTTTTTGTCTTTATAGAATAAGGTGACAAACGCGCACACAGTAAGTGGATATTGTTTCCCATAGATATCTACATCTTTTCCTCGATTAAGAATCAAAATGAATGAAAATCGGATACGTTGTCACACCTGAGGACTAAGATGTAATAGCTCGTTTTCATCATTCATTATCATGATCATTACAGCCCTTCACAAGTCCACTGCTGAACATAGGCCTCCCCCAAGAAATGCCACAAAGCACGGTCCTGAGCCACCTGCATCCATCGACTTCCTGCATATCTTACCAGGTCGTCACTCCATCCAGTGGGGGGTCGCCCTACACTACGCCTACCGGTACGAGGCTGCCACTCAAGAACCTTTCTTCCCCATCGGTTATCGGTTCTTCGAGCTATATGGCCGGCCCATTGCCACTTCAGCTTACTAATCCGTTGGGCTATGTCGGTCACTCTGGTTTTACTGCGGATATCCTCATTTCTGAGTCTATCACGCAGAGAAACTCCGAGCATAGCCCTCTCCATAGCTCACTGAGCGACCTTGAGCGTCCTCATACGGCCAGCAGTGAAGGACCACGTCTCAGATCCGTAAGTCATCACTGGCAACACACAGAGAGGCGACAACGCTCTCTTAAAGAACAAGACCACCGCACTTCTGCTCCACGCCTCTAGAGTAGTGCCGCCATGGAGGATGGAATTGAAAAGCTTCTGAAGGACTTCAAGTACCGGTGTTCCACCCGCTTTCAGAAGCTCCGCTGTAATTCCATCCTCGCCTGAGGCCCTGCCGTTTTTAAGGTGCTGGAGAGCCATTCTAATCTCGCTTAGACTGACGTCCGGGATATCATCGGAATAGTGTCGGATAAGACTTGCTCTTGGATCGTTACTCACACTTGCGTGTGGCTCCAACGATGATGTGTACAGCTGCCCATAGAACCTCTCAATCTCACTCAAAATCTCAGGTGTCCCGGAAACGATGCTGCCACACTCAGTCTTCAGCTTTGACAGTTGGCTCTTACTGGCAGACAGATTTCTGGCAAAGACTTTGGAGCCCTGGTTTCGCTCGATCGCTTCTTTAATACGAGAAGTATTAAAGTTGCGTAAGTCTCGCCGAATGCATTTGGAGATCTGTCTGTTCAGTTGCCTGTATGCTGTCAAATCTGTTGACGATTGTAGCCTCATCTCCCGTCTAAGAGCCATGAGATTAAGAGTGTGATCGGAGAGTTTTTGTGTTCTTCTGCGGCGGGTCTTGCAGAACTTAGCTCCGACCGCATGGATAGTTTCCACGAGCTTGTCATTATATCGTCCACTGAATTGAAATCTTGTAGGCACTGAAAGCGGTAACGTTACCCGAGCTGAAAGTTTTCGGGATTCTGGATCAGAGCACGAGGGGGACGGAGCGTAGACTTCATTAGACGAGACCTCTCCAACTTAACGTTTAGGTTCAGTGTGCCTCTAACCATTCGGTGATCGCTGCCAGTTTTCACCCTTGCGATCACTGAGACATCACTGAACAGTTGGCGTCTGGTCGTCATAATGAAGTCAATCTCATTTTTTTGTCGAACCGTCGGGGCTCGACCAGGTCCACTTCCTGTGGGGCCACTTCTGGAAGAAAGAGTTCATCATAAAGAGTCCCTCTTTCTCCATAAAGTCGGCCAGCTGCTGGCCCCTTCGGTTCCGTTGCCCTGCTCCAAATTTCCCTAACTTAAGCTCACCGTTTTCTCTTGTGCCTAGTTTTGATTTGAAGTCTCCCATCAACACCGTGTAGTGAGTTTTGGAGGAATGCATAGCTTTGGAAATATCCTCATACATTTCCTCCACCTCCTCATCGGGATGTGCCGAGGTTGGTGCGTAAACCTGTATGACCTTCAGCGAATACCGTTTGGTGATTCTGAGTATCAGGTACGCGACCCTCGTCGACACACTCCCAATCTTCACAATGTTGTTGACGAGAGACTTGTGGACGATAAATCCAACACCTCCTTGGGACAGATGGTCGCCCTCTCGGTGATAGAACAAGTTGCCGGATTCGAGAATCACCGTGTCCTCCCCCTCTCTTCGGACCTCGGATAATCCTATAATATTCCAGCGCAACTTGTCTATCTCTTCTTCCAGCTCCAGGATCTTCTCGTCAGTCCTCAGAGTGCGTGCGTTAAATGTTGCCAGGTCGAGTCGTCGTAGGTGGCAACCGAACCTCCACCGGAGATTCTTAGCACCCCCTGCCCCGCCGTTACCATGGTCGCCACCGTAGCCAGGAATAGCGGGGCCGCCGGGGACTGGGGGCCGTCTATTTGTGTAATTATTCATGGGAGGTATATTGCCATAGTTGCCACGCTTGGCAGCGGGTTGGCAACCGCAGTTTTTTTGTCGTACAGTTGCTGTTACCAGGAAGATGCTGCTGCCCATCTCCTGCCTGTGTCCCTCTGTCGCCTTTTACGACACCCACGGGAAGATATGGGGTAGTGGATATTCTTAACCGCCACTACACGGCATCCACTACACGGCATAACTCGTTTTCAGTAAAAAGGAACTCCGGTTCACCACACTCATCGTACGAAACACAGCAACATTAAGCTGCTCTTTCATGTTGGTATTCAGTGAGAGCGTGGTTCTTCCCCGGTCGTTCCGAGCCATTCGTGTTACAACTTTATTACAACTCCTGCATAGCATTACCTTTTAATTTTGTGAATTTCTATTTTCTATTTGTGGAGAACGGATAAGTCCAGATTTTCAGCTCAAATTTTCGGGTTGAAGTACTAAATTTTCGTTAATGCAATTTGTACTGCGTCTGTAAATGGTTTACACAAGAGATGTATTTACGTGGTAGAGCCACGCTACAGCTATATTATAGTTGTAGCATAAATGGGTCGGCTCGACTGGGGCAGGACCACGCTCTCGTAGAATACCAGCGTAAAATAGCAGCGTTATGCTAATGTGTTTCATATGGTGAGTGTAGACAACCGGTGACCCTTTTTACTGGAATCGAGGCATTCCATCTTAGTCCTCAGGGATGACAAAGCATTTGCATTTTGATCCTTAGTTGAAGATAATTGTGGATGTCTATGGGCCACAGCATTCACTTACCATCAGGTGGACTGTGTGCTCGTTTGACACACAATGCTATAAAAAAAAAGATACCGGGACTTCTCGTATACGCTGACGGTGAACACAGCGGAGCGACCGCTTAGTTGCAATGTGAGGTAAATTCTCAGTGCTATGGACAGATTTTGGGAACACTGAAATTAATTTATATGTAAATAAGTCATTTAAAATATCCAACGCCATAGTGGAATCATGAGTAGACATCGGTAATAATTCGATTTCATTAAAGAGCTCGAACTTCTTCACATCTGAATCTGAAGAGCCAGCATGGCACCGTTTATTTTCTAAAAAAGTTGTTGGCGACGCGCCTATAAGAATGTTTCAATTTATTAGTTAACCGATTACGAATAGCTTCTGAAAAGCAAATTATCGAGCAACAGTATTCTAATAAGAAAATGCTTAGTTGAATCTTAAAGAAATATCGAATTAATGATATGAAGGTCTTGGGTTCGACTCCCAGGCCGGACAAGTTTATCGTTTTCTTAGTAATATTTTCTTAATAAATTCATATAGGGAATTTTTAAGATATAAATTATGTTACCGGATTTGTTCCCCGGTTGAAATCATCTTAATTTAAAGGAATATTAAAATAAAGTTAGAGACCGGATTTGTTCCCCGGTCGAGATAATCGCTGTGCATAAGTAGAATCAATGGAAATTAATTGCATAAGTATTGTCTTATGTAAGTTTGATATGTTTTGTATGAAAACAAATGCCTATTTTCAATGCATTGATTCATGAAATATTTTGTATATGTTATCTGATAAGAGACATGATAACTGATAAGAATCTGATTAGAAATAGTTTCCTACAGTTAGAGAATTGTGTAAAAGCAGTCATTCACCTAGTATTGTTGATATAAGTGTATACTAAACTTTCCATTTTTTCTGATAGTCGATAGCCGTGCAAAAGTTAGTTGTTCAATTAGTGTGAGCTCATAGACGCACGCTAGCCACGTACTTAGGAGGCCAAATATGTAAAATTTAAATATTTGTATTTTCAGCAATTTATGTATGTAATGACTTGTGTACGTGCAAAAGAGGTGAATTCTGTGTTATTTTTATGTGAAAATTCCAGTGAATAAGTGAAATAATGATAAGTTTTGTATAAGAAATTTAAAAGTGTTTTAATAGTGAAATGTATAGAGAAAATGTAAATTAAACTGTTGTATTGATTAAGATATGTATAATTTCAAGTGGGAAACATTGTTTTAACTTTCTATGTTTAAATATTTAAGAAATTTCAACTTGTTCAATGTGAGTAAAATAGGCACATTTTGTTTAATAAATAAAAGATTTTTTTTGTGATATAAGAATGTAACGTATATCGTTGTAAAGATATTTTTTGTGCTATCTTTATAAGTAAATTGTATAAATGTATGTCTTATACAAAATAAATGATTTAGAAAACCGTGAGAGAGTGATAGTACAAATTGATGTAATTAAGTTGCGCGAGCGCGCAAATGGCGCGGCTCACTTTCGCGTATAGCTCAGGGGTAGCTCATTAAACGAGATTTTTTTGTAATTCGTTCGGGAAGTTCGGGAATCCTTCGGGATTAGTTCGGGAATCCTTTGGGAAGTTCGGGAATCCTACCAGCAGTCAATAAGAAGAAGAAAGAAAAAGTATAGGGAAGTGATAGGGAAAAGTGATTACTCTTTCACGGAACGGTTTGAAGATAATTGCTGTTTTATTCCCAAGAAATTCATCCCTCAAAATTATACAGTCCACGTCGAAGAATTAAGGCGTTGGGACCGGGACGACTTCGGAAGACCCGTAATCCCCGCCTGAACCTATTTTCTGAAAAGGAAGAGGTTATCGCCCTTGTGTGTTACTCCGTTTGCGGAGATCACATACGTTGTTCCCGAACCCAACGTAGGCGTGATAGGAGGCCGGATCGAGAGAAGCCTCGATTCCTCCCTTCTGTTTCAGAGCCCGAAAGTTTACGTCCTGCTGAGTTTCCTTTTCAATTGGTCCTTCGCAGCCAGGATCAGGGAACCAGCTGTGGACTGCTGGTTGTGGAAAAGAAGACCTTCGGAGCCGAGTGAAGATCAGCAACCGAAGGAAGCCGGAATTTTGAGCAGAAGCAACAGGACCAAAGGCCAGAAGACCAGGACAGCGCAGTAGGACTGGACCTGGAACTACCGGAAGAAAGAAAACCGGGATTGCGGCTTGGGGCGTGTGCTCGCATGGGGCACGTATCGCAGCCAGGCGCAGGTGTCTTGTGAAGGCACTCATCGTGGCCAGCAGGGCTTGGCATTTTTCCTGTCGGACAAGCGTGCTCGGCATTTCCTGTCGGACGACCGTGTCTGGCATTTCCTGTCGGACGACCGTGTCTGGCATTTCCTGTCGGACGACCGTGTCCGGCATTTCCTGTCGGGTCATCAGAGGGTGCAAGAAGAGGAGGCATCCACCGCTGCTGCTGCCAGGCGAGGGTGCTCGTGGGCACCTGACTGCATCGCGGCCGGAGGAGGGCGCTTGACGAGGCGTCACCGGCGACTGGGCGACGAAGCGCAGCATACATCCCGACCACCTAACGGTGCCAAACGGTTGGGCTCTGGCACAACATCTTCGGGTGGAGCAGTTCTCTCCAGCGAGACTGCGCTTGCAGTACCGCTCGACTGTTTCGTCATATTCCTTGGCGAGACAGTTCCTAAACCTTTCCTCCATTCCATTCCTGCATGACTCCATCCCTGGACGGCTCACCTCGGCAGGCCCCATTCAGGATTGATAGGGCTGATAGGGCTGTTAGAGTGGTAGTAAGGTTGTAGGGTTGGGAGATAAAGGGGGGGAGGGGTAGTGGGGTTAGGTTGGGGTGTAGAAGGGTTGTAGGTAAGGGGTCCTAGGGACAGTTAGGGACTGTAGGCCAACAATCACCTTCCTGCAAGATGAAGAAGGCACAAGACCAGACAGAGAGGAGCGAAGGAAGCAGGACAAGAACAGGGCTCTCAAGAAAGGCTAAAGAGGCGGAATCATCTGGAGCGACCACAGCTACTGCTTCGAATGGGGCAACTCCTTCAAGTGGAGCCACCACCGATACGTCCACATGCACGTGGGACTCAGGGACGTCCATGGCAATGACAAGCAACAGAACGGACACCAGTGGTACGCAGACCAGCACCGCACAACAATCCGTTATATCCAGGAGTGAAACGGTAGTCGAAAAAGTAGGTCAAAGGACCGAAGAAGCGGCGTCGTCAAGGACAGTAATCGGGCACACGAGGGTCACAGAGAGGTAGTAGGTAATCGCGATCGGCGAGGCTGAAAGCCGAATTAGAGGCGCGAATTAAATTCGAACGCTCAGAGCTCGAACGAGCACAGGCAGCTGCTGCCTTAGACAAGTCTCAATTGGAGTTGGCACGACTCAACCGAGAAGAGGAGATCGACTCGAGTGAGGATGATGAGGAGCGGAATACTCAGGTGGAACCTTTCGTAAGGAGTTGGGTTCAACAGACCATAATGAGCGCGCCGGTTAGTGTAACACAACCCGATATTACTGATAAGGAAGCGTGCAAAGGATCACGCCGCAAAGGGGCGGAGATCGAGCGCAACCAAGGAAATGCACAGAAAACACACGCGAGTGAGGTGTCAGAATTGACCGAAGCGATTGTGAGTGCAATAAAGATAGCGGGAAAAGATAAGTCTTCCCAGCTTCATTTCCTCCAGGAATTACCGGTGTTCGATGGAAACCCGGGTGAATGGATAGTTTTCAAAACGGTGTTTGAAGACACGAGAAGCCAATTTTCAGGGGTGCAGAATGTCGCACGCCTTAGGAGGGCATTAAAAGGCACCGCTAAGGAAGCGGTTAAGTCGTTGTTGTTTACTTTGTGTGAACATGAAGAAATAATGAACGCTCTCGAAAGAAGATTCGGTAGGGTTGAGATGCTTCTAGCCGAAATCGAGAATGTAAAGCGTATGCCAAGATTGGCAGAAGATTGCCGGAACATAGGATCTTTTGCAAGTCGTATTACGAAAGTGGTTGCCACAATACAAGCGTTGAATCAACCACAGTATTTATACTCACCGGAGTTAGTGAGCCGTATAGTGGAGAAACTCGGCACTATGATTAAATTTAAATGGTTTGAATATCGAGCTCAGCATCCTTTGGAGCCAGAGTTACAGAAGATGGCCAAGTTCTTGAATTTATTGAGTGAACAATTTGGAACGTCCTTAAGCAATGAAAATGTGCCTGAAAAACGGAAGCGTCCTGAATTCAGGAAGCAAACCGTACACACTGCAAAGGGGAGTGTACGTAACCGTGTCAAGAGCGAGCGCTATGAGCGCCGAAGTAATACGAGCGAGCGTCTAGAACGCCGAAATAATAAAGGGCACAACCGACAAGTGGTTATGATAACCCAGGACAAGCCTGTAATTCGGGTAACACATAAGTGTGTTATATGCAACAAGGAGCACTCTATAGTGAGTTGTTATAAGTTTAAGGACATGAATAATCGCGAGAAATGGGACGCGGTTAAAAAAGCGAAAGTATGTTTCCAATGTTTGTCACCTAACCATAGGAGGCTAGAGTGCAGAGCGAAAAAATGTGGTGTAGAGGGATGTAGAATGTCACATCATCGGATGCTACACCGATACCCCAATGAAAATACCTCGCCGCAAGGGGACGAGGGGGGTAAAGAGGCTCAAATTACAACTGTTAGTACAGTAAATGCACTGGCATGTGCATTTACTGTACTAAAGATTATACCGGTCGAGTTGTATGGACCTAAAGGAAAGGTCAAGACAACAGCTCTTCTGGATGAAGGATCAACCATGACACTCATAGAGGAGTGGATGGCTCAGAAGTTAGCGCCTCGCGGACGTAAATAAGAATTACGTATTGAAGCCGTGGGAGGTAAGCGAATTAACGACGACAGTTCGTATCGCTTAAACGTTAAGATAAAAGGCATTTACTCGAACGACTTAGAGGAGATAAGTGTACAAACAATTAAGTCACTTAACCTTTCTCCGCAGTCAGTAAGCCGAGAATTATTGCAACGGTGTTCTCATTTGACACCGATTAAGGACGAGTTGATGTATGAGAGGTCCAGACCTACCATATTAATTGGCCAGGATAATTGGCATCTCATAGTCACTCGTGAATTAATTTCAGGAGGTAAGAACCTACCTGTAACATCGCTAACTAAACTTGGATGGGTTTTACATGGTCACATATCGGGTGGCATTAAACCAATCAAGATTGTTAACCACATTTCCACCAAGAAGGAGGAGGACATGGATAAATTGATCAAAGATTATTTTAGTTTGGAATCTCTGGGAGTGTCTGCGAGAAAGCCGAAGAACGAGCTTTAAATATTTTGAGCAAAACGGTACGTCGTTTACCTAATAATAGGTACGAGACTGCTTTGTTATGGCGCACAGATAATGAGTGCATGCCGTCGAATAGAGCGCAGGTTGAAAGTCGCCTGTTTAATATCGAAAAGAAGCTCGATAAAAATAGCGAGTTGAAAAAGGAATATGAGAAGCAAATTGAAAATCTCATCGTTAACGGTTACGCAGAGAAAGCGAACCATATTTCCATTTCCCCACGCACGTGGTATCTTCCTCACTTCGCAGTGACTCACCCACAGAAAAAGAAAATAAGGATAGTTATCGACGCCGCCGCAAGGACGGGCGGACGTTGTCTCAATGATGCATTGTTAACCGGACCGGACTTATTGAAGTCATTGTTTGGAGTTCTGCTACGATTCAGAGAAGGAAGCGTGGCAGTAATGACAGACATTAAAGAAATGTTCCTGCAAGTGAAAATCCGGGAAGAAGACAGGGATAGCCTTCGATTCTTATGGCGGCACAATCGTGACGTGCCACCGGAAGAGTATAGAATGACTTCACTCATATTTGGAGCGGCATCATCACCATGCATCGCTATATATGTGAAGAATAGGAATGCGCAGGATAACGCACATATCTATCCAGAAGCAGCTTCCGCTACGGAAAGCAATTTTTATATGGATGACTATCTTTTTCCAGGCATTTCCCGACGTGACGACGGCCGAAAGGATAGTAAACGATATGTATGAATTACATACACGTGCTTCTTTCCAACTGAGGGGATGGGCTAGCAACCGACCCGAAGTTTTATGTAAAATGGAAAATAAATATAAGAGCTACAGTGCTTCGCTGGGAGATAAAGAGCACACAGAACGCACTTTAGGTTTGATTTGGAATATCAAACGGGACATAATAAGTTTCTCCATAAGTCTTCGTAACACACCGGAAGAGGTGATGGAAGGTTTACGACCGCCTACGAAGAGGGAGATAACTAGCGCTGTGATGTCAGTCTTCGATCCTTTGGGACTCGCATCACCCATAACGATTCAAGGGAAGTCGCTGATCCAGCAAGTATGGTACAGGCATCTCTTGGGATGAAGAAGTTACACACGAATTACACGTGTTATTTTGTAAATGGATATCGGAAGTGAAGAAATTAGGTAATCTAGAAGTACCTAGACCCGTTGCTGAAGGTGTCGGCAAGGGAGAGTTACACACCTTCACGGATGCTAGTGAAAAAGCATACGCTGCCGCGGTGTATTACGTCACCACGGACGAGCTAGGAGAAAGGCGGATAACGCTGATCGCCGCAAAGGCAAGAGTAGCGCCACTGAAACCAATTTCGATTCCAAGGCTTGAATTGCAAGCAGCTCCTATGGGCAGCAGATTAGCTGCATCAGTTAGTGAAGAGAGCAATTACGAGATATCCGAGAGAGTATTTTGGACGGACTCACGTACAGTGTTAGCGTGGATTAAGTCAGATCCTCGCGCTTTTAAACCATTCGTTGCTCATCGATTGGCTGAGATCGAAGATCACAGTAAGCCATGTGAATGGCGATGGGTTCCAACGTTACAAAACGTGGCAGACGACGCCACTAGAAATTTTCCTTCCACCTTCGATGTAAGTCATCGCTGGTTTCAAGGACCTGAATTCCTCAGGAAAAATCCTGATTTATGGCCCAAGCAAGTAGACACCATAAATAGCTTAGAAACAGGTGAAGAAAAATCGCCAAAGGGCGTAAATGCGCTGAGAAAGCAAGAACCGTTAAGTCTACCCGACTACGGACGATTTAGCAGCCTTAAGAAATTCCTTGGGGCAACTACACGCACCTTACAAGCGGTAGAAAAATTCAAGAGTTTAAGAAAGTCGGTTAAAGGACCCGACAACGCAGCCGAAAAGTCGGTTATGTGTTCCAACGAAATTTTAGCAAAGTCGGTTAAAGGACCCGATGGCGCGTTGGACATAGCGCTCTTGAAAAAAGCTGAATTGTTAATTTGGAAGTTTGTTCAAGGCGAGTGTTTTCATTCGGAAATAAAATGCTTGAAAGCGGGCAAAAGCGTTGAAAGAAGTTCACGCTTAAGTAAATTATCTATGGAAATAGGAGAAGATAATTTACTCCGTTTAAATGGGCGTTTACCTTTTAAGTCTAATTTAACTGAGGAAAGTAGAAAACCTGTGGTATTAGACGGTAAGCATGAAATCGTTAAAATGATGATTAGAGAAGTTCATCAGCATTTTGGACATGCCAATCACCAGACGGTGATGAATGAGGTGAACCAAAAATTTTATGTCTTGAACTTGCGTAATGTAGTACGAAGTGTGTCACATCATTGTCAGTGGTGCAGGACATACAGGTCAAAACCGCAGAACGTGCCACAAGGAAATATTCCTCTGGAGAGAATAGCTCACAATGAACCACCTTTAAAGTTTATGGAACCTAAAGAAGGTGATATTGTCTTGATAATAGATCATTCGTTGCCACGAAATGCGTGGCCGAAAGGCAAGATTAATAGGACGCTACCGGGATCAGACGGTCACACCAGAATGGTTGACGTCATTACTAGCACAGGTATCTTGAGGAGACCTACATCCAGAATAATAGTCCTGGTACCCGCGACGCCTCCCAAATGATGGTGCTGATGCACGGGGGGAGATTGTTGGCGACGCGCCTATAAGAATGTTTCAATTTATTAGTTAACCGATTACGAATAGCTTCTGAAAAGCAAATTATCGAGCAACAGTATTCTAATAAGAAAATGCTTAGTTGAATCTTAAAGAAATATCGAATTAATGATATGAAGGTCTTGGGTTCGACTCCCAGGCCGGACAAGTTTATCGTTTTCTTAGTAATATTTTCTTAATAAATTCATATAGGGAATTTTTAAGATATAAATTATGTTACCGGATTTGTTCCCCGGTTGAAATCATCTTAATTTAAAGGAATATTAAAATAAAGTTAGAGACCGGATTTGTTCCCCGGTCGAGATAATCGCTGTGCATAAGTAGAATCAATGGAAATTAATTGCATAAGTATTGTCTTATGTAAGTTTGATATGTTTTGTATGAAAACAAATGCCTATTTTCAATGCATTGATTCATGAAATATTTTGTCTATGTTATCTGATAAGAGACATGATAACTGATAAGAATCTGATTAGAAATAGTTTCCTAGTTAGAGAATTGTGTAAAAGCGACTTAGGAGGCCAAATATGTAAAATTTAAATATTTGTATTTTCAGCAATTTATGTATGTAATGACTTGTGAAACATTTCAGATTGATTGTACGTGCAAAAGAGGTGAATTCTGTGTTATTTTTATGTGAAAATTCCAGTGAATAAGTGAAATAATGATAAGTTTTGTATAAGAAATTTAAAAGTGTTTTAATAGTGAAATGTATAGAGAAAATGTAAACTGTTGTATTGATTAAGATATGTATAATTTCAAGTGGGAAACATTGTTTTAACTTTCTATGTTTAAATATTTAAGAAATTTCAACTTGTTCAATGTGAGTAAAATAGGCACATTTTGTTTAATAAATAAAAGATTTTTTTTGTGATATAAGAATGTAACGTATATCGTTGTAAATATATTTTTTTGTGCTATCTTTATAAGTAAATTGTATAAATGTATGTCTTATACAAAATAAATGATTGAGAAAACCGTGAGAGAGTGATAGTACAAATCGATGTAATTAAGTTGCGCGAGCGCGCAAATGGTGCGGCTCACTTTCGCGTATAGCTCAGGGGTAGCTCAGTAAAGGAGTTTTTTTGTAATTCGTTCGGGAAGTTCGGGATTAGTTCGGGAATCCTTCGGGATTAGTTCGGGAATCCTTCGGGAAGTTCGGGAATCCTACCAGCAGTCAATAAGAAGAAGAAAGAAAAAGTGTAGGGAAGTGATAGGGAAAAGTGAATTACTCTCTCACGGAACGGTTTGAAGATAATTGCTGTTTTATTCCCAAGAAATTCATCCCTCAAAGTTATACAGTCCACGTCGAAGAATTAAGGCGTTGGGACCGGGACGACTACGGAAGACCCGTAATCCCCGCCTGAACCTATTTTCTGAAAAGGAAGAGGTTATCGCCCTTGTGTGTTACTCCGTTTGCGGAGATCACATACGTTGTTCCCGAACCCAACGTAGGCGTGATAGGAGGCCGGATCGAGAGAAGCCTCGAGTCCTTCCTTCTGTTTCTTAGTTGAACGTTTACAAACGCCTGACTGTTTCCTTTTCAAAAGTACAATGTGCTTTTTTGTTTCTATGTCCAAATCTTTTCAGTGTTTTAATTTTTGAAGGACAATGAAACAATTACATTATTTTGATTCAAAAGTTCGATCATAGAAGTCGTACTTAGTAATTGCGGTGTCTAATAAATAGTAGTAAAAATTTACTTTAAAACTTGTTTTCGCGTCTGTTATCGGTTCGCTCTCCGCCTCATAATTAAAAAATCCTTCTACGATCGCGAGGGCAGGTATAGAAAATTCTGTTGTTGCCTCAAATTCTTCTGCTACAGTTTTCACGCTGTTAAGGAACTCCCCAAAAGCGGAATCATTACGGAATTTAGACAAACTTATTTTTGCATTATCAATCATTTTCACCACTTCTGACAATACGACGTCTGACTTTTGAGGTGCTTTGCTATAAATCTTGCATTTCACTAGTGCGGTCGACCTTTGGATGTGGTTCGACATGTATGTACATACACAGTGGGACTGAGTGCATGCCTGGCGGAGCGGGCGTTCGCTCGCAAATGACCGCTTGTACTTTTATTAGAGACCAGCGGTCTTAGCGGTCAGCCACCGTAGAGTCTATATCACCTAAGGATGTCCTGTAGAGGCGAAACACGTGTCATATTATAGTCGATGGTCTGTCTTTCTTTTGACACGCAATTGAGGGAGGGCGGGAGGTGCTCTTCAAACTAGGTATGACACATCATTTTATTTTATTGAGTGGATGTGGGCGAAGTAATTCTTACCAACCGCATAGCTTTGTCGGTAAAAAAACGTTCTACGTCTTGATAAATCGATTCTCCTTTGGTATCAGTCTTTAAATATGTAGCTAAAAGCAGTTCTTGGTACATGTTTTCATCTTTAATATATCGAACATATCCTAACAACAGAGCTTCATTACTGGGTAATGTAGACTCATCCAACTGGAGAGAAAATCTGTTGGTCTGTATGAAATAGCATAAAATGTTTTTCACGTCGCAACCTATCTCGTCTATTTGTCTGTGAATGGTGTTATTGTTCAAAGAAATGTTCATAATATTGTAGTCATCTTTATAGTAATGTCCTGATGGTAAATGGATAGTGTGGCCCATAGCATTCTACGTTTACCTTCGATAAATAATCGAAATACAGATGCGTTTTCACCCCTGGGGACTAAGATGGAATGTCTCGTTTCCAGTAAAAAAAGGTCTCCGGTTCTCTACACTCACCATACGAAACACAGCAGCATTAAGTTGCTATTTCACGCTGGTCTCCTGTGGGGGCATGGTCCTACCCCGGTCGAGCCGACTCATTCGTGCTACAACCTTAATAACTTCAGCATGGCTCTACCACGTACTGCCAAAACGTTTCTTACATGAGAGTTCGAAGGGCCTAAATTCGTCGACACAGCCTACAAAGACATTGACGAGGTTTACGATCACAGCCCATTTTTAAATAAATAATATGTAATTAAATCACTCATTCAACACTTCTTTACGCGCAGAGGATTGTATTTTAAATGCAGTGCCAAAAACTTACAGTTCACTTGATGGTAATCAGTTACTGTAGTTCATAGATCTACAGTAACTGATTACCATCAAGTGGATGGTAATCAGTTACTGTAGTTCATAGATCTTGTACTCCTGAGGACTAAGATGGAATTCCTCACAAATTGTAATTATACCTAATAATGAAATTTAATTGTATAGCAATTAAATTTCATTATCTATTATTTATAACTTATAACTTATCAATCTTATTAATATTAAAATTAAAGTTGGTAGGTAACTAAGCGAACGAGCTTCGTTCGACATATCTTTTTTATAGAATACGGGTGACTCACTAGCACACAGTCCACCTGCTGGTAAGTGGATGCTGTGATCTGTAGAGTACATTTATCTTCAATTGAGAATAAAAATGCAGATGCGTTGTCACCCCTGAGGACTAAGATCGAATGCCTCGTTTCCAGTAAAAAGGGTCTCCGGTTCTCTATACTCACCATAGGTAAGGCAGCAGCATTGAGCTGCTATTTGACGGTGGTATTCTGTAAGACCATAGTACTACCCCGAGCCCACTCATTCGTGCTACAGCTATAATATAGCTGTACCACGGCTCTACCAAGTAGGTATAATAGTCTTTACCCCTTAATTGTCGACCCACCACGCGTTCAAACCAAACGGTTTGCTTAGTTATTCGTAACACATACTTATAATGGACTATTATCGTAGTGATGATAATTAATGAGGTTTTTGTTGTGGTGATGTAATGATTCCTAAGATCGTGGGTCAATATTTTTTTTTATTAACTGGCTTTACGGCTCGGGGTTCTAACTTCTAACTTCTGAGCCTATCATTTCTTTCGGAAGCTCCATTTTTATATTATTTTTCTTCACAATATGCTGATGCGTCACATTACAAAGCCCTTTGGAGATTTTGACGACAGCTCAACCCAGCGGACAGTTTACGACGACAACCACTCAAGTTCATGAGGCGCCCAAGTGATCAAAATAACTTGAGGTTTTTATCGACATAAAGCACTTGTTTCGTCGTTTTCTCTAATAGTTCACACGTGCGGACACTTAATTCACAAAATCGCATCACTTTTACGAATCAAAATCCACTTCAAACCACTATTTAAGCGACAAAACAGAAGCGACAATCCGTCTACGGTCAAGTTCCCTCCGAAACTCCCGTGGGTCAATATGTAGGGAGACCGAAGGGAAGTAGCCATATATGCAGGCTTTCCCCACTGTCAGCGTCACAAGTCCACGAGGTCTTGTGCGTACCATGAAACTTATTGCAACTACTCACGAGACTAAATCTAATTGCTGGCTGAATCGACGCACTACAAAAATTTCGAATTGTTCAGTTTTTTTGCCATGTAGGCCACGACAAATTTACAAGGAGATAGCGATTAACCCTACATATATAAGTTATTCTTAATCACATTTTTACTTTTTACTTCTTTTTAAACTTAAAAAATACAATAATGACGCTCGTGTAGTTTCGGATTTCTTAACCAACACAGGCAGATCGCACACATACAACATGCGGATTGCTTGAGCAACTGATCCGAGACTGTATCGGAGTTATTACTTTTATAGAATGACGGTGATAAACGAGCACTCAGTCCACCTGATGGTAAGTGGATGCTGTGGCCCATAGATATCATCATTTATTCTCGATTAAGAATCAAAACGCAGATGCGTTGCCACCCCTGAGGACTAAGATGACGAATAGGATAGAATACGAGAGTGGCTACGAGATTTCCCCACAATTTTATCCGCTAGCAACACCACATAATTTGTTAAAAGCTCGAAAAACAAATACAATAATGTGATATAATATTTTATTGAGTCTTTAAAGTCCGAATATATCATACTTGTTTTCTTAAAGCTAATTACCTATGTCACGCACAAATATAGCTTTTACTTTTAAAATAATTTAATAGACAAATCCTAATAATTGCCACAGATCATGTAAAGTATTTTAAAGATTTGCTTAATTATATCTTAGAATTAATTTTATTAAAAATAAATTGACTAGGTATAAAATATGTTTTGTTCAAGTTACTGTAATACTGGTATCCTCTACGTCAATTATTTAGATATTAGAAGAATTATCTGATTTTTAAAATATTTTTGTATGTATTTAAAATTAATTATTTTCGTAAAATACTTACGGCAAATAATTAGTATATACAAATAACAATAAATATGTGTCACCTCCTAGGTTTAACAATAAAACTTATCTTTATTTTTCAGTACGTAATTAGTAACAGAACAATGTAGATATTTATATAAATAGAATGTAAAAAAGCCTTTTGTAAAAATTTCAAGTTCAAAATAAATAGTAACAGTCAATACAAATTCGCGCGAATCGATTGACAATGATGATTGCGTTTGGAAAATGCATTTTCGAAAAAAAATTATTAAACACACATACAACTTGTATTAAATTCATATTTCTACGTATAATGGGAACATTATAAAATTGAAACGCTACGGTACAAAACCTATTCGGGCCAGTCATTAATTCTCTACATATCTTTTTTTTAAATAACAACTTGGAGAAAGATTCTGTTATAGTTAATAAAAACTTTTTCTCTTTTTATTATGAATAATACTTCAAATGTTAGAAAATACATATTATTTTAAAAAAAAATCTCTATAAAATTAAAGATAAAGCACATAGCTAATTACAGAATCTTTCTCTCCGTATTTTTGCGATTATATTGCTTTACTGATTGTAGAATTCCTTCTGCTTCCGTCTTGCTATTTCAGCGCTTGCCTCTTGAATTGCTTCCCAGAGCTTCGCTTCGGAGAGGATCTGACGGGACAGCTCATCTACAGCATTCTCAGAGTCCATGAGGGCACTGACTACGTCGTCGTCAACGTACTGCAATAATATATAAAGTGTTTATGTTTCTTATACTTCTGCAAGCAATATTTTTTTAATATGATTGATAAACGAGCGCAGTCCACTTGATGGTAAGTGGATACCGTGTCCATTTATCCTCGATTAAGTATCAAGATGCAGATGCGTTGTCACCCCCGAGGACTAAGATTAAATGCCTTGTACATAGTAGAAAGGGTCTCCGGTTCCATACGAAACACAAGAGCATGAAGCTCCCATTTCACGCCGGTATTTTAATTTTTATTTATTTATTTATTAGATACATGCTTACAAGCTAACAGATGGTAGCATCCAACACGCTTGTAACATTACATACATTAAGTTCACATTATCTATTTTAAGTCATAATCTTAATTCAATAAAACACATAAAATTAAATTACAAAATGAATTGCAAAAATTAAAATAAAAAATTATAAAATAAAATAAAATAAAATAAAAATAATTGCCTCCAATGAAGCAAATAAAAGTTAAAAAGAAATAAAAAAATATAGTCAATCTGATAGTCGGTATAGCAGCGCATAAAATACGAACAAACAAACATTAATTTTTATATATTAGATACGGGTGACAAAGAAGCACACTCGATTAAGAATCAAATGGCAGATGCGTTGTCACCCCTGAGGACTAAGGTGGAATGCCTTGTTTCTAGTAAAAAGTGTATCCGGTTCTCTACACTCAATATGCAAAAAGAATCATGTGCGTGTTATAATAACGCGTTTATTCTGTGAGTGCGTGGTCCGCCCCCGGTCGAGCAGACCCATTTGTGGTCGACCCACTTTTGAAGTCGACTTTACTTTTATTGAAAGTGTTGGCTCGATCGGGAAAGGATCACGCTCTCACAGAATACCAGCGTAAAATAGCAGTTTAATACTGTTGTGTTTCGTATAGTGAGTGTAGAAATCCGGAGACCTTTGTTTTACTGGAAACGAGGCATTCCATCTTAGTCCTCAGGGGTTGTTTTGATTCTTAATCGAGGTTTATGTCTATGGGTCACAGCATCTACTTACCATAAGGTGGACTGTATGCTTGTTTGTCACCCTTATTCTATATAAAAAAATATAGTAATTTACACATACCTGTCTTTGCCGCATTATTTCTTGAAGAGGCATGCCAGGGGAGTACTGAGAACGTTTACGTCCGCAACCTAGAAACAAAAAGAAAATACTTAAATAACATTACCAACATTACACGTCCACCTCAATATTGAACTTCCCAGTGGGAGGTTATTGTAATTGGTTCGATTTTGTAAATTGGAAATTTTAACGTAAATTTCAAAGTTTCAAGGTCTTTGGAGTCGAATAGTATGGTTTTTAAGAGGATGTCTAAGTGTGCGCATATATGTATGTATTATTATAGAGTATGTTCGGATTCAATTTTCGCCTCGTGTATCTCGAGAACTGTTGGCGACGCGCCTATAAGAATGTTTCAATTTATTAGTTAACCGATTACGAATAGCTTCTAAAGGCAAATTATCGAGCAACAGTATTCTAATAAGAAAATGCTTAGTTGAATCTTAAAGAAATATCGAATTAATGATATGAAGGTCTTGGGTTCGACTCCCAGGTCGGAAAAGTTTATCGTTTTCTTAGTAATATCTCTTAATAAATTCATATAGGGAATTTTTAAGATATAAATTATGTTACCGGATTTGTTCCCCGGTCGAGATGATCGCTGTGCATAAGTGGAATCAATGGAAATTAATTGCATAAGTATTGTCTTATGTAAGTTTAATATGTTTTGTATGAAAACAAATGCCTATTTTCAATGCATTGATTCATGAAATATTTTGTCTATGTTATCTGATAAGAGACATGATAACTGATAAGAAACTGATAGAAATAGTTTCCTACAGTTAGAGAATTGTGTAAAAGCAGTTCACCTAGTATTGTTGATATTAGTGTATACTAAACTTTCCATTTTTTCTGATAGTCGATAGCCGTGCAAAAGTAAGTTGTTCAAATAGTGTGAGCTCATAGACACACGCTAGCCACGTACTTAGGAGGCCAAATATGTAAAAATTTAAATATTTGTAATTTCAGCAATTTATGTATGTAATGACTTGTAAAACATTTCAGATTGATTGTACGTGTAAAAAAGGTGAATTCCGTGTTATTTTTATGTGAAATTTCCAGTGAATAAGTGAAATAATGATAGTTTTTGTATAAGAAATTTGAAAGTGTTTTAATAAGTGAAATGAATAGAGAAAGTGTAGATTGGACTGTTGTGGTAGTTAAGATATGTATAATTTCATGTGGGAAACATTGTTTTAACTTTCTATGTTAAATATTTAAGAAATTTCAACTTGTTCAATGTGAGTAAAATAGGCACATTTTGTTTAATAAATAAAAGGTTTTTTGTGATGTGAAAATGTAACGTATATCGTTGTAAAGACATTTTTTGTGCTATCTTTATAAGTAAATTGTATAAATGTATGTCTTATACAAAATAAATAATTGAGAAAACCGTGAGAGAGTGATAGTACAAATTGATGTAATTAAGATGCGCGAGCGCGCAAATGGCGCGGCTCACTTTCGCGTATAGCTCAGGGGTAGCTCAGTAAACGAGTTTTTTTGCAATTCGTTCGGGAATCCTTCGGGATTAGTTCGGGAAGTTCGGGAAGTTCGAGAATCCTACCAGCAGTCAATAAGAAGAAGAAAGAAAAAGTGTAGGGAAGTGATAGGGAAAAGTGATTACTCTCTCACGGAACGGTTTGAAGATAATTGATGTTTTATTCCCAAGAAATTCATCCCTCAAAATTATACAGTCCACATCGAAGAATTAAGGCGTTGGGACCGGGACGACTTCGGAAGACTCGTAATCCCCGCCTGAACCTATTTTCTGAAAAGAAAGAGGTTATCGCCGTTGTGTGTTACTCCGTTTGCGGAGATCACATACGTTGTTCCCGAACCCAACGTAGGCGTGATAGGAGGCCGGATCGAGAGAAGCCTCGATTCCTCCCTTCTGTTTCTTAGTTGAACGTTTACAAAGCTGAGTGTTCCTTTTCAATTGGTCCTTGCGAGCAGGATTCCTTTTCAATTGGTCCTTGCGAGCAGTATTCCTTTTCAAGAACAAACAGTGATATTGACATGGGACCAGTTTCATTTAACGCATAATTTTGTAACTTAGACCTCATAAAATTTTGAGTAAAATCTGTGAAGTCGTTTTCTGTGCCGAATGAAAATTTTTATAAAATATTGAAACATAGGATATTTTTTTTTCTTTCCATCGGGAAGTTAGTCATGTGGACCTTTCGGGTCGCACCTAGATCGATTTTTTAAGTTATAGGCCACTCATATTGCTCGAATTCACTTCGTAGTGGCGGTATAAGAATATCCACTGCCCCATATCTTCCCGTGGGTGTCGTAAGAGACGACGTCCATATAGATAAATCAACAAACCGTGTAGTGGCGGTGTAAGAATATCCACTACCCCATATCTTCCCGTGGGTGTCGTAAGAGACGACGTCCATATAGATAAATCAACAAACCGTGTAGTGGCGGTGTAAGAATATCCACTGCCCCATATCTTCCCGTGGGTGTCGTAAGAGACGACGTCCATATAGATAAATCAACAAACCGTGTAGTGGCGGTGTAAGAATATCCACTACCCCATATCTTCCCGTGGGTGTCGTAAGAGACGACGTCCATATAGATAAATCAACAAACCGTGTAGTGGCGGTGTAAGAATATCCACTGCCCCATATCTTCCCGTGGGTGTCGTAAGAGACGACGTCCATATAGATAAATCAACAAACCGTGTAGTGGCGGTGTAAGAATATCCACTGCCCCATATCGTCCCGTGGGTGTCGTAAGAGACGACGTCCATATAGATAAATCAACAAACCGTGTAGTGGCGGTGTAACAATATCCACTGCCCCATATCGTCCCGTGGGTGTCGTAAGAGACGACGTCCATATAGATAAATCAATAAACCGTGTAGTGGCGGTGTAAGAATATCCACTGCCCCATATCGTCCCGTGGGTGTCGTAAGAGACGACGTCCATATAGATAAATCAACAAACCGTGTAGTGGCGGTGTAACAATATCCACTGCCCCATATCGTCCCGTGGGTGTCGTAAGAGACGACGTCCATATAGATAAATCAACAAACCGTGTAGTGGCGGTGTAAGAATATCCACTGCCCCATATCTTCCCGTGGGTGTCGTAAGAGACGACGTCCATATAGATAAATCAACAAACCGTGTAGTGGCGGTGTAAGAATATCCACTACCCCATATCTTCCCGTGGGTGTCGTAAGAGACGACGTCCATATAGATAAATCAACAAACCGTGTAGTGGCGGTGTAAGAATATCCACTGCCCCATATCTTCCCGTGGGTGTCGTAAGAGACGACGTCCATATAGATAAATCAACAAACCGTGTAGTGGCGGTGTAAGAATATCCACTGCCCCATATCGTCCCGTGGGTGTCGTAAGAGACGACGTCCATATAGATAAATCAACAAACCGTGTAGTGGCGGTGTAACAATATCCACTGCCCCATATCGTCCCGTGGGTGTCGTAAGAGACGACGTCCATATAGATAAATCAACAAACCGTGTAGTGGCGGTGTAAGAATATCCACTGCCCCATATCTTCCCGTGGGTGTCGTAAGAGACGACGTCCATATAGATAAATCAACAAACCGTGTAGTGGCGGTGTAAGAATATCCACTACCCCATATCTTCCCGTGGGTGTCGTAAGAGACGACGTCCATATAGATAAATCAACAAACCGTGTAGTGGCGGTGTAAGAATATCCACTGCCCCATATCTTCCCGTGGGTGTCGTAAGAGACGACGTCCATATAGATAAATCAACAAACCGTGTAGTGGCGGTGTAAGAATATCCACTACCCCATATCGTCCCGTGGGTGTCGTAAGAGACGACGTCCATATAGATAAATCAACAAACCGTGTAGTGGCGGTGTAAGAATATCCACTGCCCCATATCTTCCCGTGGGTGTCGTAAGAGACGACGTCCATATAGATAAATCAACAAACCGTGTAGTGGCGGTGTAACAATATCCACTGCCCCATATCGTCCCGTGGGTGTCGTAAGAGACGACGTCCATATAGATAAATCAATAAACCGTGTAGTGGCGGTGTAAGAATATCCACTGCCCCATATCGTCCCGTGGGTGTCGTAAGAGACGACGTCCATATAGATAAATCAACAAACCGTGTAGTGGCGGTGTAAGAATATCCACTGCCCCATATCGTCCCGTGGGTGTCGTAAGAGACGACGTCCATATAGATAAATCAACAAACCGTGTAGTGGCGGTGTAACAATATCCACTGCCCCATATCGTCCCGTGGGTGTCGTAAGAGACGACGTCCATATAGATAAATCAATAAACCGTGTAGTGGCGGTGTAAGAATATCCACTGCCCCATATCGTCCCGTGGGTGTCGTAAGAGACGACGTCCATATAGATAAATCAATAAACCGTGTAGTGGCGGTGTAAGAATATCCACTGCCCCATATCGTCCCGTGGGTGTCGTAAGAGACGACGTCCATATAGATAAATCAACAAACCGTGTAGTGGCGGTGTAAGAATATCCACTGCCCCATATCGTCCCGTGGGTGTCGTAAGAGACGACGTCCATATAGATAAATCAATAAACCGTGTAGTGGCGGTGTAACAATATCCACTGCCCCATATCGTCCCGTGGGTGTCGTAAGAGACGACGTCCATATAGATAAATCAATAAACCGTGTAGTGGCGGTGTAAGAATATCCACTGCCCCATATCGTCCCGTGGGTGTCGTAAGAGACGACGTCCATATAGATAAATCAATAAACCGTGTAGTGGCGGTGTAAGAATATCCACTGCCCCATATCGTCCCGTGGGTGTCGTAAGAGACGACGTCCATATAGATAAATCAACAAACCGTGTAGTGGCGGTGTAAGAATATCCACTGCCCCATATCGTCCCGTGGGTGTCGTAAGAGACGACGTCCATATAGATAAATCAACAAACCGTGTAGTGGCGGTGTAAGAATATCCACCACCACATATCATCCCGTGGGTGTCGTAAGAGGCGACAGAGGGAGACAGGCAGGAGATGAGCAGCAGCGTCTTCCTGATAACAGCAATGATACAATAAAAAACTGCGGTTGCCAACCCGCTTGCCAAGCGTGGCAACTGTGGTAAATATCCCCTACGAGACAATCTATGGGAGAGGTATATGTTCTAATGGATTGCTCGAAGAATCACCTACTAACTCGGGAGAAAGGTTCTCAATTGACAGCCTCGTACTTGTGACGACCTGTTAAGATATGCAAGCAGTCGATGGTTGCAGGTGGCTCACGGCCGTGCTTTGTGCATTACTAGGAGGCCTATGTTCAGCAGTGGACTTGTGATGTGCCGTAATGATGATGAGGAACTAGGTACACAAGTGTTATTTTGTCATTTACTACTGACTTCAAAATGGAGCAGATATTCAATTCGACTGTATGTTTCTTTTATGTGTGTTATCTCGGAACTTTTCTCTGGGTGAACCGATTTTGATAATTTGTTTTTATTTTATCTGAAAGCTGGTACTTCTTGTGCGGTCCCATATAAGTTTAATCGAGATCTGATCAGTCGTTTTTGAGTTATCCTTAATAATGCGTATTTAATAGACTGTTGTACTCATTTTAACTGTATTGAAGTCGGTTGCACAAAATTTTTAATCTTACCACTTGTATTTATTATCCGTTCCCATAAAACTCTACTGTTTCGTACAATTATTTTATTAATAACTCTACTGCCTCCTTAACATGAGTTTTCTATCCAATCGTCATCGAGTGATTTCGCTTAACAAAACATAGTTCCATTTACATTTTCCAGACGAGTCGTTCAGATTTCTATGTAGTTTTTTTTAATGTGAAGCATGTATTGGCCAGCCTTGGTATTAAGGTCCGATTTACATTTTCGAAGTGACAAGTGCGAGTGGCAAGTGCAACTGACAAATGACAAGTGTCTAGTGCGTGTGAACAGGCAGTGAAGAGAGTGGTAATGAAATACGCACTAAGCACTTGGCGTTTGTCAGTTGCACTTGCCACATCTCAAAATGTAAACCAGGCCCTAAACCGACTCGTATGCCGTGACGCAAACGGCATGTCGCTCTCTTAGCCGTTTACGCTACCACTCTCGATTTATAATAAATTTAATTAATATTATATTTATACCTACATACTACTAATAATTTTAGTAACGATAAAAAAGGTAGTTTGGTTTATTAATTTTTAATCTTATGAAATAACATAATAGTAACATTACAGAAAAAAACATAAACTCTACACTTTTCTAACAAATTACTTCCCCCGTTATGAAATTAGTCAAATATTTTACTCTACACTCTACTGTTGAAAGTCAGAATGTGTCAAAAAATGTGTTAGTCCCTAATTTAACGTATGGTAGTGAAAGTTGAATGTGGTAGAAGAAGCACGAAAGTAGAATAAACGCAGTAGAAATGCGGTCGTTAAGGGGTATGTCAGGGTTGAATCTGAGTGACAGGGTAAGAAATTGTGTGATAAGTGAAGTGAGGTTTGCAAGACGATATTGTGACTAGGATTAAGATAAAAGAACGTTTTGGTCATGTAGAAACAATTAATGAGGAAAGAATGACAAAGCAAATTTATGTTGCAGAAGTGAACGGAAAAGTCGGAAAGGGACGTCCTAGGCGAAAGTTTATCAACCAAATTGGCGATTTATTGAAAATGGGTCAAATTAAGAGTATCCTTAACCGACGAGAATGTATGCGTAGGTATATGGATGTAGAGGAGGGGAGAGAGGTGTGTTAGGATCGTGTCAAAAAAAAAAAGAAGTCTGTGGGCTCTGCCTACCCCTCTGGGTGACAGGCGTGAGTGTGTATATTTTATGTTTTTATTTATTTTATTTTTTGTATGTTGTGTTTGTAGTATGTATATTATAAATATAAATATGTTTGTTCTTTTTTATCACCCCAGTTTGCCCTACTCCTGTCATCTCCGTCCAATCCTGTCCATTCATTGGTTGTCTGGAAGATATTGCTGACAGCAATAAGACCGCCCATTGCATACTTCTATTCTCTGTGTATATCATCTCTGTAATTTTTGTATGGTGTGCAATAAAGAATATTGATTATAATAAAAATAAGCTAATCAATAAAAAGCGTTTTCTCGCTTACGATTACGGGCGCCATCTAGCAGCAGATAGCTGAAGACTTTCGTTCCGATAATTCCAATTTGAACCACCATTCGATTTAGCGCTAGCTACAGTTTCGAGAGTACGAAATTTTTTTGAAATTTTAAATTGAAATTTTAAATGAGTTCAAATAATATTCAATTGACACAGAACTCGATTCGTTCGGGAGTAGGCTGGTGGTTTACAAATTAAGAAAGAAAGAAAGAAACGTTTAGAGCAACACGCCGCAAACATTATTAGGCACTAAATTTTGACATCAATTAAAAATAATGAAACGAAATTAAAAAAAAAAAACAATTTGACGGATATAACATAAAAGTATGTATACTTATAAATTAAATTAAAAGAAGTTCCTCATGTTGTGTTGTGGCGCGTTAAACAAAGGGCGTATGCTGTCGTCGAAACAACAGCGCTGGTTTTCTTTTCAGTAGGCCAGGACGGTATAAAATAATAAGCGCGAACGGAATAAAAATAAAAACATCGTGAAGAAACCTGCATGTCATCTGAGAAATGAGATTTAAAAATATTTCATCAGATATGTGTAGTCCATTAACTCGCATTGGGGTCCCTTTTTGTAGCTCACGGCTTAAAAAAGCGAACTACGAGGCTAATAATTTTACGCTCGCTAGATGTCGCTAGTCGAAATTGAGTATAATTTTGCGCTCAATGGATGTCGCTAGTTGACACTGAAATGAATTTTTTGCTACACAGTGTAATCTAATTGAGAAGTTAGATTTAAATAAAAGTTTATCGCTTTCTCGAGCACCTGTAATAGTTTTACAAAAAACAATGCCTAGGTTTGCTCGTTATTTTCTTGCATATTTTTAATTATTTTTTTAAATTTTTCTACTTTTATGAATACCGGTATTTCGGTTTATTTATTTTTAATGTAGTTAATATAATATATAACTAATAGTACAGGTAGAAACATAAATTTTTATTTTTTACAAATTAACTTCCTCGATATGAAATCTGACAGATATTACATCTCTTTTTAAGTGGCGTCACCCTGAAAAAGTAGTAAATGTCCTCATTGTTATAACTCTATGTTGTTACATGGTTACACAGTATGTCTATAAAGACATCGTTGAAAAGCCGGGTTTTTAAATTTAAAAAAAATTTAAAAAATATTTTTAGTGGCCACACAAAACAATGGTTCAGTGCTGTATTTGTTATTTTTTAAACACTTTTAAGATTCTTTTAATTCTGCTTCTTTTAGGAATGTCCCTAGTTTGGTTTATCCATTTCTAATCCAATTCATACAAAATATAATTAATATTTAAGAAATAAATATAATCTTTTATGAATATATGTGTTTTTTACTTACTTTTAATCTAATTAATATAAAATATTACTAATAGAACAGAAATAAACATTAACCTTTACATTTTTCTAAACTTCCTTCAATGGAGTGCAGAAATGAGGAGTACAGACTGTGTATTAAAAAGTGTCCATAAAAACCTTTAAATAAGGGTGGCGCCAATATAGCTACGGGGTGAATTTAAAGAACGCACCGGAAAATATTAGTGGGATAAACGACGTTTTCGAGGTTATATTTACTAAATAAAATTATTTTAGATTTTAGAGCTACTGAACAGTTTAGCAGCACACTTAAACCGTCGACAACGGCTAAGTTCATTTCATCCCAGTAGCTACTCCAGCGCTGTTGTGAAGAGTATTTGAACTGTTATTTACTGCTTACAGATGACCACTTTTTCAACTATTCTAGTTTGGGAGTTGGTACTCCTTACTTCCACACTCCATACTTTCTTCGCTATGAAATTTGTCAAATATTTAATTATTTCTCAGTGGCGCCGCCCTGGGGGCATAAAAGTCTAGAATGCGAGGATTGGATGAATGAACATCACAGAAAAAAATCCTGCCATGCGTGTTTAAAGGGTACCGACTGGAAATTCCAGAACTATATTATATTTAATTTAAAATTCATACCAGTAAAAGCGTTACAGAAAGGTCTTTTCTTGGGCGTCGTGATCACCTCATCACTCATTCTCGAATCGAAGTTCCTTGGTACCTGCAATGATTTTTTTATAAAATAGAAGTGAAAAAGTTTACATTTTGTTTTAATGTATTCTTACAGTCTCATCCTGTGGGTGTCGTATGCTTGTAAGAGACGACAGAGGGAAACATAGACTGGAGATGGGCAGTAGCACGTCCTGATAAAAACACAAAATTGAAAAAAACTGATAAGCGTGGCAACTATGGTCAAATCTGCACCAAAATTATGGGCCTTTACATGGGGGAGTTTTATGGACTGTAATAGGTGGATAGAATAATATTGTAAAATAAAAAAAATACAAACAAAAAAGTTTTAATACTGAAATTATAACAGTGTTATAAAAAAAATGAGAGAAACTATGTGGTGCGTGAGGGTAATATGGTGCTTAAGCTTTGCTGCTCTATAAAACCAAAACTAGGAGAAGGACAGACACAAAAATCTTCGCTTCTAGAACGGGCTACCTCGCTTCCAGCCTCAGATGTCATTCCCAAAAAAGAAGGATCTAAATCCAGGTCAACAACTACTTCGAAGCGTGCAATCAGTAAGAAGTTGTGATTTATCGTAATTGTTTCCAAGTCTGTACATAATGGCATTGCACTTTACGATCAGCATCATTCTTGCTGTATTTATAACTTTTCCGATTTCATTTTTTGATTTCGGTGCTGACAGTAAGCTTTAATTTTACGTTCACCGTACGAAATATTATTGTAGTACATATTTGGTACGAAATACACCAGGTAGGTAAACAATTTATCATAGCAATTTATGTTCACAGACTACTAAGAGGATACTATTTACTCGTATGTTATAGTCAAACGTCAATATCATACAATTATTTTTATTAAGACAGTGGCCTGGATTCTTGGTTTTTAAGCCATGTCTTCATTTCATTTGTCATATAATTTCCGTATTTTAACCATTAGATTGTATTATATTGTAGCGTTTTATTCTCAGTTTAATCTTTTCATAATTATTAATATATTTTAAATTAAATGTACAATATACACTTGTGTCTTGTATAAATGTAAAATAGTAAACGATCACGACCTTACTTATAATTGTTGTTTATCGCTCACTTAAGTTAGTCATTAACATTATAATATATGTCTTTCTATTGTCCTTTGTTGTATAGAAGATGAGCACAACATTAATTATCTTTTAATTTGACCAAGTGAAATATGAGTAAGACATCATTGCTGTTTCATTGGACTGTTTAAAATATTTGTGCTAATCTTCTTTTTATATGTAAACTTGATTAATAATTTTTAAGGCTGACCGGCAGGTAAAACAAATAGTGATTAATTAACTTTTTATATTTCATAATAGTTTCATTATTTTAATATTTATATTCATAAATATAGTATTTAGTATATATAAAGTTATTACATATATAGGTATACATATATATATTATACAACATTATTTATTAATACATATACCCTATATATTTATTTTTTACTTATATTAATAATAATAGATTAAATGTCATCGGATGAAGACTCATTTTATTCTGCATGTTCTTCTTTTAACATTACCTCACCCGCAGACGATTCTTTTATTGATAACGTGGGTAATTATTTGCACACGAAATTTGCCTCTACAAATTGTTTAAATGTATGCCATATAAATGCGCAAAGCATCCCTGCCCATTACTCAGATCTACTTGACACATTTTCCTCACCATACATCCATGCTCTACTTATCTCAGAGTCCTGGCTAAAACCCTCCCTATCCTCCACGTTGTACAGTCTTCCTGGATTTGTACTTATACGTTCTGATCGCACTGGCAAAGGTGGAGGTGGCGTAGCCATTTACTTGCGATCGGAATATGCATATGATGTCATTGCAATATCACCATCAGAATATAGAGGATCTGCTGAGTACCTATTTCTAGAAGTAAAAATTAAGGGTTTGAGGGTCGTTCTCGGAGTTGTTTACTGCCCTCCTTCAACTGATTATTTTTCCCATATTGAATCGGTAATCGACTCCATCAGCACTGATAACAAACATATTATAATAATGGGTGATTTCAATACCAACTTGCTAAAGGATTCTCCTCAGAGTCGCAAACTTAAAGCCATCATGGACTCGGCAGATCTCTATATTCTACCATCTGGTCCAACTCACCACAACATGGACACCGAAGATTCATGGTTAGACATCATTTGCACTAGTTCAGCGGATCATGTTTTATATCATGATCAACTGACTGTTCCCGCGTTTTCTCGACATGATCTTTTGGTCATGTCGTATAAATTAAAGCCTCCCAAGCCAAAGCCAGTGATTGTGTATTTACGCAACTTCAATAAAATTGACACCATTCGACTACACCGCGATGCTAAGAATATAGAATGGGGCCCATTGCTGGATGCAAATAATATGGAAGACAAAATTGCTCATTTGAACACCCAAATTCTCAACCTGTTCGATAAGCACGCACCAGTTCGAGCAGTCAGGTTACGCTGACCTCCTGCACCGTGGATAACTGACGAAGTGCGTAGAGCAATGAGAAGAAGAGATCGAGCTTTTCACATTTTTAAAAAGAATCGGAACAGTACCACCTTTCAACAATATAAGCGAGCACGAAACCGCTGTAATCAGGTGGTAAGAACAGCCAAACGCCGCTACTTCCACAATAGTATTTCAAACTCCTCTTCTGCAGATATATGGAAGTTCCTTAAATCCCTAGGATTTGGAAAATCACATTCCAATTCTTTAATCCCAAATATTTCACTCAATGACTTGAATATACACTTCTCTTCTGCATCACGTCTGCATTTGACCACCAAAGCTACGACTCTCCAGGAACTTAATTCCATGCCTTTGTTATCATGTAATTCTTTCGACTTCAGTTCAGTGACTGACGATGATACTAGAAAAGCCATACTTTCAATAAAATCTTCCGCAACCGGATATGATGAGGTTAGTAGACCTATGATACTTCTCATACTAGATATTATTACTCCAGTTCTCACTCACATCATCAATTTCTCCCTCTCTACTGGTATTTTCCCTAAGTTATGGCTAAAAGCTTTTATCTTGCCTCTTGCGAAGGTACCCAATCCATCCCTACCCTCCCATTTTAGACCTATTTCTATACTGCCATTTCTTTCCAAAGCCCTTGAAACATTGGTACACAAACAAGTCACCTCTTTCATTTCGAAATGCAACTACCTTAGTACATATCAATCTGGCTTCCGCCCGGGACATAGTACCACCACAGCGTTACTTCAAGTTACAGAAGATTTTAGAGAGGGCATGGAGAGGTCATGTTTGACTGTACTGGTCCTTATTGACTTTTCAAACGCATTTAATTGTGTCGATCACGACTTACTCCTTGGGTTACTTTCACGCCTAAACTTCTCTCCGTCAGTACTGAACTGGTTTTCCTCTTATCTTCGCGGTCGCCAGCAGGTTGTTCGGGCTGGTCAGGATTTTTCCGACTGGTGCGATCTATATCTAGGTGTACCGCAAGGCGGCATTCTCTCTCCTCTCTTGTTTTCGTTGTTTATCAATCTTCTAACTACCCACCTTCAATGTTCTTACCACCTCTATGCTGACGATCTTCAGTTGTACTCACAAGCGTCCTCGGTTGAAATTGCTACCGCTATTGCAGCTATTAATCAGGACTTACAACGCATTTCAGACTGGTCACAGCGATTTGGTATAACGGTAAATCCCAGTAAATGCCAGGCTATTATCATTGGTAGTCGTCGATTGGTGTCACAACTTAACATACCTGATCTACCATCCATTTGCTACGAAAACTGTTTAATTCCTTTCCGCACTAGTGTCAAGGATCTGGGTTTAATTATTGACCCGACCCTTAGTTGGAGGTTACAGGTGTCCGAGATTTGTCGTAAAGTCACAGGCATACTTCGTTCCATCTATCGTCTTAAATTCTTTCTGCCTCCTTCAACTAAGCTTCTACTCATCCAATCTCTAATTCTTCCATTATTTGACTATGCCGATGTTTGTCTTTCTAATATCTCTCAGGAGCTGCTAAGCAAGTTGGACAGGTTACTTAACAACTGCATACGATTCATCTTTGGTCTGCGCAAATACGATCACGTATCAGAATTTCGCTCCCAATTAAAGTGGTTGACTATACGCCAGCGCAGAGATTTTCGAATGCTGTCCTCTCTGTTTTCAGTTCTTAATGATTCTTCCTCACCCCTTTACCTAAAAGAAAGATTCCAATTCCGTAGTGACACTCATTCTCTCAATCTCCGGTCTTCACACAATTTATTACTGTCTACTCCTCTCCACCATTCTGGGTTTATGTCAAATTCTTTCACATTAACTTCCATCTCCCTCTGGAACAAATTGCCTGCTGACCTGCGCATAATACCTGCTAAAAACGTGTTTAAAAGAAAACTATACGATTATATACGTAACCAACAAATTTGAGTCCACTTTATATGTTTATAGTTATTTGTATATAAATTTATGGAGATATATATTTATATATATGTATATATGTATATATATATATATATATATATGTGTGTGTAAGTGTATATAATACATATGTGTATATATATATTTTATGTATGTGTAGCATGTACATTTTGAATTGTATGTTTTATTATTGAATTTACTGCCCATAACTCACTCTCTGTTCTACCCAAGGTTAGCTGGTAGAGAATGCCATATAGCATTAAGCTCGCCTTTTGTACAAAATCTTTGGTGCAATAAAGAATAAATAAATAAATAAATAAAAATGCAAAGTCGAATACTATAAAGAAAAAAATAGCAAATAATAAGCTTTGACAATTATTAGGAAAACTTCGAAATATTAACTTAAAAAAAATAAGTACACTACACAATAATGATTTCCTATATTTACGCGAACACTATACATTTAAATAATACTAGTTTTTACGGTTTTTATCTCGTATATTAACTAAATTAACTGGACGTTGAACATCTCAGTCCCCCCTGTGACCATGGGTGTAAAGTGTTCGGAAACAAAGGGAATATAAAAAAGTTAATGTAAGCGATAAAATCCGAGTATATTAACAAAATAACGAGTATATTCAATGAAATATTCAATGAAACAGCCTCTCCTTTCCACCATCGGCAGTCGATGGGTCTTCACGCTTTTGTTGTCGATATTGCACGCATTAGAACTAAACGGTTTGCTTCCTCTTTTGTAACGCGTACAGCAAAGGAGTGGATTAATTTGCCGGCGTCTATCTTTCCATCCGATCACAATCTGGGCGTCTTCAAGGCAAGAGTCAATAGGCTTTTGTTATGCTAACACAGTGCGATTTACCATCTACGGCTGCATCACCACTTACCACCAGGATTGTGGTCAAGCACTGGCTTATATTAAATTAAAAAAAATCTATACTCTATTCTTTTCTAATAAAATTCATTCAGTTACGTTTTGTTATTTAGATAATACCTATATGGGTGGATATTTTATATTATGACGGGATAAATGAATTTACAGTCCACTTGATGGTAAGTGGCTACGTGCATCCTATAGTACGTGAGGGTAATATGATCATCCAGTTAATATGGTCACTTTTTTATAACTCAAACACTACACCCTTTTTCGCATTGATGACTCTGTGATACGAGTTCTTCATCAATAGCATGGAGTATATAGGTAAGGAGGACAATCTCCCATAGAAGAATAGTTGAAAATGTGTACTTCTGTAAGCAGTCAATAGCAGTTCAGAAGCTCTCCACAACAGAGTAGCTAGCTACAAGGTATGATAAATCGCCGTAAAATATGTTGAGTGATTTTGAAAAAAAAATTGGAAGCAATAAAATAATTATTGTAAAAAGAATTATGGTGAAAGTCTATTATGCAATAAAAAAATTATAAAAAGTACTTTAAAACACTACTTAAGTACTTTAAAATTATTATTAGACTGTAGCTACAGTGGCGCCACCTATTTAGCGCTTTCCTACGGACACTTTTTATACAGAGTCTGTACTCAATCATAATCAATAGATCTATAGTTCATAAAGGATAGCTTGATTTCTGCGACAGCTGTCAGTAAAAATCAAGCCTATGAAGTCCTGAATTTCTTAGTAGTACGGACAGTACCTGTCAATGTCACACTCTATGGGCATGCACTAATTAGGTCGGCATGCCTATAAAGTATGACATTGATAGGTACTGTCTGTACTACTAAGAAATTCAGGACTTCATAGGCGTGATTTTTACTGACAGCTGTCGCAGAGATCAATCTATCTTTTATGAACTATAAATTAAATATTAAAGGTTAAAAGGGCGCTGCTTTATCGACGCCATTTTGACAGTTCGACATTATATTAAATATTTTAGACGATTTTAGTATTGTGTAGTATCGTTAGTTTTTTTAAGTTAACTTTTTGAAGTGTTCTAAATTATTGCCAGAGCTTGTTTGCTATGTTTGTGTTTTGTCTCTGTCCTCCTCCTAGTTTTGGTTTTATAGGGTAGCAAAACTTGGGGTGACCATTCCGTGTTCTGTGATATTACCCTCACGTACGTTACAAACAAAGAAAGTTATAGATGCGTTGTCACCTCTGAGGACTAAGACGGAATGCCTCACAGCCTATACTTGTACGGGCTCTCTTTAATATTCACCGCTATTCCGGCTTAAATACAATATGGTGACAGAAATGAGTAGGTGATACCCATCCAAACCTACTGGCGTTTTAAAGCCACGCTGCAGCTATATTATAGTTGTAGCACGAATGGGTCGTCTTGACCTGGGTAGGATCACGCTGTCACAGAATACCATCGTAAAATAGCAGCTCTATGCTGCTTTGTTTCGTATGGTGAGTGAAGAGAACCGGCAACCCTTTTTACTGGAAGCGAGGCATTCCATCTTAGTTCTCAAAGTTGTAAACGCATGCATTTTGATCCTTAATTGAGGATAAATGTAGATGTATATGGGCTGTAGTATCCACTTACCATCAAGTAGATTGTGTGCTCGTTTGTTACAAAAAACCTAATCGCTAGTAGAAAGGAGTTCATCACGTAGACGTAGTAGATAAATAGTTATCATATTCTCTTACATTCCCATCTTTTAAATTACACTTAAGTTATTAATCCATTTTCTTTTCTTATTAAATACTTACGGTGGCTGAATGGCTGGAGTCCATCTGCATGTATAGAATAGCGATAATGAGTAGTAAAAAAACGCGCGAAAAAGACAACATGGCGGATGACATTTTGTATCGTGCTTAAGATGCCGACCTGCGAACAAAAACAAAAATAATTTTGTAAGTAATTAGATAGAATTAGTAATAGTAATAAAATTGGTGACTGAGTGACTTAGATGTCAGAGTACCAAATTAACCTACATCGCGGAACTAAGGTATGATTCCTTAAATTTTGTTTTGGTTTTCAATCCTAATTTTCTAAAATAGAAAAAACAATAAGTTCCATAAATGTTTAAAATATAGGTCTACGACAAAATCTTGAAACCAGATATGAAAACCACGATTTCTCTTTGTACAGAATACTTAGTAATTATATTATTGAGTAAAAGCACATTCAAGTGTCCTCACATCAATTATTTTTGGATTTTTTATGAGCCACCACTGTCGGCGAAAATATTACGTAACATACAAATATAGTTAAAACAAGAACCTCTTCAAAAAAAATTAGACTCACAGAATATCAACGTAAAATAGCATCTTAATTCTGCTGTGCTTCGTGTAGGGAAACGGAGATCCTTTTTACTGGAAACGAGGCTTTCCATCTCAGTCCTCAGGGGTGACAACACATCTGCATTTTAGTTTTTAATTGAAGATTAATGTAGATGTCTACGGGGCAAAGAATTCACTTAGTATCTTCTGGACTGTGCGCTCGTTTATCACCCTAATGTGGAATTTTTGTGGTGACATGGAAGAGGAGGCAAAATTGGCCTCTAAAACGCTTGGCGAATCAGCGATATTTTACTGATCGGCATCGATTCACTGGCGCTGCAAAAGGGATGTTGCATCCCTTTACATTATCTATCGCATCCACCACGGGGAGTGCACTGAGGAATTGTTCGGATTAATTCCAACCGCCAAAATTTTACGAACGCACATCGCGACAGAACTCACGACACCATCCACAACATTTGAATGTTTCGCGGTCCACCATTATTTACCACCGGTGATTTTTCCGTACCTTCAAGAAAAGAGCTTAAAGCCTTACCTTAGAAAAGAGCCTTTCTAAAGGGTCGGCAACGCACTTGCGATTCCCCGGGTGTTTTAGTTGTTCAAGGGTCACGGTAGTCACCATCAGGTGAGACACATGCTCGTTTGTTAATTTTTCTTTAATTAAAAAAAAACTTATTCTATAATATTATATTAATTATTCAGTTAAATCTTGCCTTTATATTTAAATTTCAAAAGAAAATCATATTAAACTTTACTCGGATATATCTGCCATATTACTTTTTGATTTTTTTTTCAATTTAAATAAGCCATACTCGAGCAGTGGTAGCTCAGATGGTTAGCGCTCGCTGTAAATTTCACAGTACACGAGCAAACCGGGTTCGATCTTCGCCGGCACCGGTGAAATTATTAATTGCAATTTTAAGTGCTGATTTACCACGTGCTCGGCGGTGAAGGAAAACATGGTAAGGAAACACGCATGTCTGAGAAATAAGAAAACAAATTTCGAAGACATGTGAAGTTCGCTAACATGCATTGGGGCAACGCGGTGGACACTTCCTTGCCCTAAAACCCTCTCAGAAATGAGAGGCGGCCTGTGCCCAGCAGTGGGAAGGATATAGGCCGTATATGTAACTTTAAGCCATACTCTAAGTTTCATTTAGTAAAAGATATCGTGTAACATACAAATTCAGCCTTTTCCATTTTTGGAGTCGATTAAAGAATAATTTATATTTCGCCATAGCTATGATAAATGCATAACGTTCCTTTCAAAACTGCGCCATTTTGTTCACAGCGGTGTACACCACCCGCGGAGGAGATGGAAAATATTTTCATAGTACTTCAAGCGTTGCATTTTGTGTTAATAGCACTTAAATATGTATAAAACCAATTTTATCCCGTTTAATTTTTACTTTTTTTATTAATCCCGACGTTTTGCGTGTTTTATATGCAGCGCCAATGGCGATTGAGGTGTTTGAACTCCTGCAGAGTTAGCCAAGTTGAATTTTTAGGATCGATTGCGCCAATTAAAAAAAAAGCGTATTGGTATGATACATCTCAAAGTTATATTTCTATAATCTAACTCTTTCTCTCTGTTGAAAGTAACATATATTTAGCAATAACATTCTTAATATAATTGATTATATACTTGTCAAGTATATAATCATAGCTTAATATTAAGAAGGGGTCGATACGCAACTCTTTTCATTAAAAAAGCTTTTTGTGTAATTCAAATTCAAAATATTTTTATTGTAAGTTATTTGTTAGATATGGCTAGGGGCGCCGAAGGCAGGATACGAAATGTTTTAACATGTTGTCAGGAAAGAAAGAACAAAAGATAAAAAAAATTACATTTTTATTAAGTTGTTGTTGAATAAGGCGTCTAGGTTGCTGTTTAAAGGAGACAATTTCTTTTTGTATGTAGAAGGGGCCCACCACAAATTGTGGCGAACTTAATGAAATACATGTCGATTTATTCTTTAACAAATTACGTGTCACGTTGTTTGTCCGCGATGGACTCCTAAACTACTTAACCGATTTTAATCAATTTTGCACACCGTGTGCAGTTTGGTCCAACTTGCGAGATAGGATAGTTTTTTACATTGAGTTATACAAGACTAGAGGAGCAAACCACATTACCGCGCGTCGAAAAAAGTGTAACCACTATCCAAACGCGACGACGTAGCTTTGAAACTAATAACAATTTTAAGTAAACATATATCTATCTCACTTACACAAGTTGCGAAAACAATATCGTCGTCGTAAGATTAGAAAAAGATAGACACACAAACATGCAATGGCGGGTTGGTGTGGCTTACTATATGAAATTTTACCTAAAATACGCAATAAAAATGAGTTTTTTTTAAGCTGCAGTTAATTGTTTTTATATTAAAAAAGTATATTTTATTTTAAAATCTTTATTACGTCCCCTTAGAAAAAAAAGGGATACAAAGCTTATCAGATAAATAGAAGTAAACATAATGATGAAATAAAACGTATTTTTATGGTTCTAATAAATCAAACAATAAAAATAGGTATCTAATAAAATATAATTAATATAAAATGTATACGAAATTATAAATAATATAAAATTATTAATATAAAATAGGTAATAAAATATATTTAAAAGATAATTCAAGAATAAACTAAAATAAGAATAATTAATTATATTGTATGAAAGTTAAAACGTAGTTTTTATTATAATTTCCAAAATATTTAAAATCGGAGGTAACAAATTAACTTACTCCATTAATTATATAGTCTCCCATTAATGTAGGATAATCACAAATGCGGAAAAGTGGCAACATTGAACCTAAATGGCAATATTCGATATTTTATTTAATTTTTTAGTGTTTTAAACGTTAATATGAATATATAACTTAAAACTTACGTATGGAAAGTGATTCCGCTTGATTTATTATGTTTTTGTGACCTTGAAACGCATTCTTTCACTACGCATTTACCCATTTTTTGTTGTGAATCGTTCGGCTTAACTCGGACGGCGTCACCTTGAACACTGAACCGACGTTCGCTGAGTATAAGGCTGTGGCCTTATGTGAAGTGACAACGCTTTGGCGCGGAAATTACTTATCTAGTGTAACATATAAATCAATGGTTTTTTACCCATGAGTGACTCAGAATTTTTTTTACGAATTTAAGAATTTTTAATAGGACATGCCAAAGCGTCGTCGAAAAGGGCAGAACAACGTCTGCTTGGGAAGCTAGTAACCTATAGATTACAAAAGTAATATTAGTTTTACTTTTACTGCATCTAACGGGTATATCGAGAAAACAATTAAAATACGAATATCACGATAACCTAAAAACAAACTAGAAGCGATTTTCTAGTAGTTTTCATCGGTATTATAAATTGAAATAGTGCACTTGTCAATAATAAATACCTAGTATAAAACGAAGCTGTAGATATACATTCAGCGTTTAGATGTACTTTAAGAAGGAAAATCCTTTTAGTAGTTCGTTCTTCGTTACACACATTTTTTTTTTCATATTACATTAGTCAGAACACGAATACAACAAATTTTTTTAGAACTCATGATTCCAATTAGATTTGCATAATATATTTAGGCTACTATAATAAATTGGTATCTTTACGCGTAATAAAATTAAGTTACTTTAATATTTCTATTGCCCCTAAAACTTGATTGATTGTCGAAGACGAGATTGTCTCCTTTGTTCATCAACTTGTCAATAAATTCAGTATCCTTCACTACTCTTTCCCTGTGAACACTGAGCATGTCGTGCGGCAGCGGGGATTCCCCGAGCAATAATGCCAACCAATGATAACAGAATTTAAGATATTTTTTCGATTAGAGAAATATATTCCATCAAATACTCGCGCGATTTAAATTAGTTATTACATTTTATCTACATAATATAATTATATATTTCATATTAATTAATAGTATAATATATAGATGCAGATGCACCCCACTGAAAGTAATCCTGATGCTCATGTTTTTGAATTTAATTTAAAACATGATGAATCTTACAACTTAACCTCTTAACGTACAACTTAACTAACTACAACTTAACTTTAAGTGGTAGAGCCACGCTGTATTGTGGTTGCAGCATGAATGGGTCGGCTCGACCGGGGTACAACCACGCTCTCACAGAATACCAGCGTGGAATATCAGCTTAATGCTGCTATGTTTCGTATGGTGAGTACAGAGATCCGGAGACCCCTTTTTAACTCGAATGCCTCGTGCATTCCATCTTAGTCCTTACGGGTGATAACGCATCTGCGTTTTGATTCTTAATCGAGGATGAATGTAGATCTATGTCTATGGGCCACAGCATCCACTTAACATCAGGTGCACTGTGTACTCGTTTATCACCTTTATTTTACAAAAAAAAGCAGAAAAGTGGTTCTAACACCTTTCACCTAGATTATAGATTGGTCTGTAGGTGGGGGGTTGGTAATCTGTTATACAGGGAATCCACACAATCATTGTAACATATTACTATATGTTACAATCAATTTATGTGTAAGTTAAGTTACAGCCTATATACGTGGCCCACTGCTGGGCATAGGCCTCCTCTCATTTCTGAGAGGGTTTTAGAGCAAGGAAGTGTCCGCTGCGCTACCCAGATGCATGTTGGCAAACTTCAAATGTCTTTGAAATATTTTTTTTATTATATCTCAGATGTTTTTCTTCACCGCCAATCACGTGGTAAATCAGCACTTAAAATTGCAATTAACAATTTCATTGGTGCTAGCGGGGATCGAACCCAGGTACCTATTTTTTTAGTACCAATTTTTTTAATTTTTGTATGTTTGTGTATGTTTATGGTAATTTCTAAATTTGTGAGAGAAAACAATAAACTTTATTATTTCTATATTTTTTATTTACTAGCCGTTAAACGCGACTTCGTCCGCGTGAAATTTATTACAGTTGGATTCCATGAGCTTTGATTATACTGCGCGGAACCATAATACTTCGTCTAAAATAAAAGTAGCCTAAATTACTCCTTACAACATTAACTATCTGCCAGTGAAAGTCCCCTCAAAATCGGTCAAGCCATTTCGGACACAGACACATTTTTAAAAATCATATCTATTATAAATACCGTATATACTTTCATATGCATTTAGTAAATAGCTGTTATTTTGACGTTACAAATGGACTCTTTAATTTTCTTGATATGTATAGATTAGTACAAGAACAACCTATCAATGTTTAACAACTTATGGAAATAAAATGAATATACTACGGACAACCTCGTTTATATACATTTATATTTATCTTCGTTTTTATTTAGCCTCGTTAGTTCAGTGCTTGTAGTAGTGCAACTGATGGTCATGAGGTCCCGGATTCAAATCAAAGGTCGAGCCAAATTTTTTTCGTTTATTTGTATATAGGTTATTATTAAAAAAAATCAAATATATTTTTAAAACTATTTTAAAATTTATTGCCTTTTATATGATCTGTCTATTCAATTGTTAGTTAACAAGTGCTAAAATTAAATTTTTTTGCAATCAACTTCAATATAAATAAAATGTGAACAACGCATTATGAAGGATAACTCAAAAACTACTAGTTAGATCTTGATCAAATTATGATGATCAAATATATGGGACCACACGAAATGCAGAATGCTTTCAAATAAAAAAAGAGTCATCGAAATCGGTTCACTCAGAGAAAAGTTCTAAGTGTTAAAAAAAACACAGTCGAATTGAGTACCTCGAAGTCGAAGTCGAATATTAAAACATAGTTCATTAAAAAAAACAATTGTTTATGGTACAGTAAAAGAAGTAATAGACATGATATGGGGTGTGGAGTGTAATTGAATTGGGGTATGTGAGGGCGTTGGCGGTCAAACTATACAAGTAAGTAAAAAAAAGAGTCTGTTTGTAATGTCAAAATACCAGCTTTTTATATTAAAGACCGAATTTTGGTCACAACGGCCTTATTCCGGCAGGATTACTGTGCACGAATGTATGCGCGCACAGTTACACTCTCTATTCCCTCACTATCATAATCCAATGGGACGGTAAACCGACACGACCGGAGAGAGATCTGGTACAGGACCAACGTCTTTACGTACTTTCCGAGGCACGGTTATTTACGTAATAAAACCACCCTGCAGCTATATTATGGTTGTAGCACGAATGGGTCAGCTCAACCGGGGCAGGACCACGCTCTCACAGAATACCAGCGTGAAGTGGTAGCTTAATGCTGCTGTGTTTCGTATGGTGAGTGAAGAGAACCGGAGACCCTTTTTACTGGAAATGAGGCATTCCATCTCAGTCCTCATGGGTGACAACGCATCTGCATTTTGATTTGCAATGGAAGATAGATGTAGATGTCTATGGGCCGCAGCAACCACTTACCATCAGGTGGACTGTGTGCTCGTTTGTCACCCTATTCTATAAAAGAAAAGGGAACCGGAGAGCCTTTTTACTGGAAACGAGGCATTCCATCTTAGTCCTCAGGAGTGACAACGCATTTGTATTTTGATCGTTAGTTGAGGATAAATGTGGATGACCACGGGCCATAGCATCCACTTACCATCTGGTTGACTGTGCGCTCGTTTGTCACCCACCGGGGTTGAAAAACCGCCTGTTTCCTAACTTCAGGCAGCTACTGAGAATTTCTTGACTTTCATGTTAAAAACTGATTTCTTTTTTGGCCCGAACTGGGATACGAACTTTAGTTCCTTAACCAGTCACATTTACAACCATATAATCAACGACGCAATAGGTACTTATCACAAAAAACATTTTTTAAAATTTTTGTCTGTCTGCTTGTTTACTCCGGCTAATCTCCGAAATTGGTGGATCCATTTTGACGGGACTTTCACTGGCAGATGGCTGATGTTATAAGGAGTAACTAAAGAATTGGGGTTCTGCGCAAAAATTAAAACCCACGAAATACAATCCTATTAAATTCAGCTGGTACTATGTAATTTCGTTTTGATTGAATAACTTGACGATATAAGCTGTTGGTATTTGGTTCCGGTAACTTTTTTAATTAATTTATTTTTATCTGTTTATTTATTCTTTATTGCATTCCTTAAAACAAAAGAATACAAAGGGCGGACTTAATGCCTTGAGGCATTATCTACCAGTCAAACCATAGAGTGGTGAGAATTTGACGTAGGTGTGGCAATATAGATAAGAACACAAAACAAATGATAATTAACATAATATATACATTTTACCAGTAAATAAACTATACACATATGATCTATCCATACATATATACAAATATATGAATATACAAATATACGTATTTGAATACACAAATAATTAGTACATATAAATGGCTACGAATATATACGTTTGTTTTTTATTGTGTAAAAAGAATTCATGAAAGTCAATGTCGAAGTCGATACATTTTAATCGATTTAGGTTTGTTTTAAGTTCTCATTAACGTTAGACGTATTCATTATTAAGAAGAAATAAATCAATACAACTTTGTATAAATAAAATTAAAGTGTCTGTGTGTCTTTTATCGAGCTCGGGAGGTTATGCAAGTCGTGAATAAACATTTGTAAATTTTTTGGCTATCTGTTTGTATTTACCGGGTTAATCTTGGAAATGACTGAACTGTTTGTAATGAAACTTTACGAACGCATAGATATCAACGCCGGGAAAGATCTTCCTAGAGAAGAGCCGTCAAGAAATTTATGCTGTGCTGTAATTTTATTTACATAAAAAAATCCTGTTTCACACAAATTCCGGATGTGTGTATCTATGTTCTTTTTTATAGAATAAGGGTGACAAACGAGCACAAATTCCACCTGATAGTAAGTGGATGCTGTGGTCTATAGACATCTGCATTTATCCTCAATTAAGAATCAAAATGCAAATGCGTCGTCACCCCTGAGGGCTATGATGGAATGTTTCGATGCCAGTAAAAAGGGTCTCCGGTTCTCTACACTCACCATACGAAACACGGCAGCATTACGCTGCTATTTACTCTAGTATTCTGTGAGAGCGTACTTCGTCCGGTCGTGCTACAACCATAATGTAGCTGTTGCGTGGTTCTACCACGTTTTTAAGTAAGTCCACTGCTGAACATGGGCGTCACCCATGCCTCGGGTCGATTTTAGCATAGTTACTCTGCTATACGGGAGGGGGGGGCGACCGCAGTTATTCATTATTTTGAGTTCTTATCACGAAGTTGCTGCTGCCCATCTCCTGTTCCAGATTCCCTCTGTCGTCTACCTTCTAAAGGAGAACATACAACAATTAAAAATATCTGGATGAATGGCGGTCCACCACTGTGCAATTGAAAAGAAGCTTCCTCGCACAACTTCCTCGTGGAATCGATTACCAACAGAGATTTTAAGACCGATACGACTTAGGGAAAAATGATTGATTGATTGATTGATTAGGCACCATCAAGAAAAGAGCTTACTACTTTAAAACGCCGACAACCCACCTGCAATTCCCCTGGTATTGCAGTTGTTAATAGGCGGCGGTAGTCACACCATCAGGTAAGCCGTATGCTCTATGCTCGTTTGCCCCCTATCTTATAAAAAAAAACTGTATAAGATGAGCGACCCGTCCAGGCTTTGCTTGGATACGGTCTATTAATATGGCGTTATAGTTTATTTTATCAATTATTGTCATTTCAAAAAATTTACAAAGTCGGATAAAATCTAACCTAGATTACTCCTGGCGTTGCCTTCTGCTTGTTAAGTTTCAGTGCAGTCGATTCAGCGACTCCAAAGATAAACCCAAAATGATAGACAGATAAACATCTAACCTCCTGAGCTCAATAGAAGCGAGCTATTTTATAAATACAGACATTTTTAAAATTTTATTCATATGTTTAATAGATGAACACGATGTTTTTCTTTATAGTTTGAGGGTTTGTCACGAGTATACAGTGCAACTGATCGTAAGTGGATGCTGTGGCCCATAGCATCAAAATGCAGACGCGTTGTCACACTTGAGGATAAGATGAATGCAATGAAAAAGGATCTCTGGTTCTCTAAACTCACCACACGAAACACAGCAGTAGCTGCTACTTTACGTTGTGATTCATCGTTTAAAACATAAGCTCAAAAAAACTGTCTGTCTCTCCGACTAAAAGTAAACAAATTTTCAAGAAATTTATGTAAATGAATACACGTTATAATTCAAGAGCCAAGCAAATTTAAGTGATTCATGTTTTGTATCCTTTTAAATTCTTAACATACAAAAAGGAAAACGCCACAAATGGAGAGATTGAAGAATAATAAAATGTAAATTAATTTGGAGGAAATCATTAGAAAACATACATGAGTTCCCACGTTCAAATTTTCTTTCTCGGAGTATATATTATTTTAACGTAGTAAAATTGTAGTGGTGGTGTAAGAATACCCACTACCCCATATCATCCCGCGGGTGTCGTAAGAGACGACGTCCATATAGATAAATCAACAAACCGTGTAGTGGCGGTGTAAGAATATCCACTGCCCCATATCTTCCCGCGGGTGTCGTAAGAGACGACGTCCATATAGATAAATCAACAAACCGTGTAGTGGCGGTGTAAGAATATCCACTGCCCCATATCATCCCGTGGGTGTCGTAAGAGACGACGTCCATATAGATAAATCAACAAACCGTGTAGTGGCGGTGTAAGAATATCCACTGCCCCATATCTTCCCGTGGGTGTCGTAAGAGACGACGTCCATATAGATAAATCAACAAACCGTGTAGTGGCGGTGTAAGAATATCCACTGCCCCATATCTTCCCGTGGGTGTCGTAAGAGACGACGTCCATATAGATAAATCAACAAACCGTGTAGTGGCGGTGTAAGAATATCCACTGCCCCATATCATCCCGCGGGTGTCGTAAGAGGCTACGAAATAACGACTGAAAAAAATAACGAATGAAAAAATGCGACTGCTAACTTGCTTGCCTAGTGTGGCAACTATGGCCAATATGAGGCAATCTATGGAGGAGGCCTATGTTCAGCAGTGGACTTTTATGGACTGTATTGGATGGTTGTATAGAAGATAATCTACCAGGAGCACATGACCCACTGAGAGGTGAAATTATTAAATCAACAGTAATATTACAACTATGGCGAATATCCCCCTATGGAGCAATCTATGGGAGAGGACTATGTTCAGCTGTGGACTTTTATAGACTGTATTGGATGGTTGTATAGAAGATAATCTACCAGGAGCACATGACCCACTGAGAAGTGAAATTATTAAATCAACACTAATATTACAACTATGAAACTCTAACGGTAACAGCAGTGAAAAACGAACATCTGCTGCAGTCCAAGAACACCTGCAGCCATCTTGAAAAACAAAGCCTACAGATGCGTTGTCACCCCCGACGACTGAGATGGAATGCCTCAGTCTGTTTATACTGGCTCACTTCAGATTGGAACACCGCTGCGCAAACACTGGTATTTGACGACAGGAATTGGTACGAAGGTGGAACCTACCCAGATGGACTCTTGCGCGGAACAGCATTCCTTACACCTAAGGTACGTGGGAGTACGATCAGCTTTGCTGCCGTATAAAACCAAAACTAGTAGGGCAGAGCAAAAACACAAAGTCTTATACTGTAACAAATATATTAAGAAAAAAAAATAGCATACAAGCTTTGGCAATTATAATTGGGAACACTTTTAAGGTACAATTTAGTACCTTAAAAAAACTACCTATACCATACAACACGAAAATCGACTAAAATATTTACTATAATGTCAACTGTCAAAATGTTGTCGATATAGCAGCGCATTTTTGACCCTTTATTATTTATTAGTACCTGGTTGACCGAGCTTTGCTCGGTATTTTTCGCTCGGTTTTTTTTTTAATTCGTGTGTTTTGGAAATTATATTTAGATACAAATTACATACTGATGAAATATTTTTTAATCTTAGCGACATAACAGAAAAAACGGAACTGGTTATTTGAATAAAAATCATGAGTGCAATTATTTTAATTTAAATTTTCGTGTTTTTAAAAAATACTAAAAAAAGGGCTCGAAAAAATAGACTTTTTCAAAAAAGAAAGGAACATGAAAAAAAAATTAAAGAAAGTCGGTCGGTCGGTCTGGGCTCGAACCGGGGTTTTAAGATTCTGTGACCGACCATTATACCAATTCAGCTATTTATAATCACTAACAATCCGTCAAAATTTAACTTCTTATTCTAACGATATTGTAGCAGTTTTTCATTGCCTAAAAACACGGACAAAAAGACATTTTCTAAAAATAAATCCTAGCTAGATCGATGTATTATCCCCGAAACTCCCTGGACACTAAATTTTATGAAAATCGTTGGAGCCGTTTCCGAATATATTACGTTTCCGTATATATTATATATATATATATATACAAGAATTGCTCGTTTAATAGTATAGGATTGATTGACCGATGAAAAGCTATCGTATCACAGAGACTTCAATACAAAGAAGGCTCTAGTTTCTTAGTTATAAGAATTTGACCATATTAACTGGATGAGCATATTACCCTAACGTAATATAGTAATAATGTTCACCATGTAGTGGCCACGTATGGGAGTCTAATATCCCATATTAGAGATGTTACGGAGGTTCGAATCCGAAAGTTCGTAACTTGCGAATGATTTTGCATGTTCGATTCTAATCGGAAGTTAGGTCGATGCATAGCGGTGGCGGTCGGCATATGAACAAGTTTAAATTTGTCCCTCGGGGAACCTCTCTGAAATTATTGCTTTGCAAGATCTTCCCTTCAATGGAAGGTATTGGATTCAGACGACTTATGCTGTTCATAGTGCTGAATTATCAGTTAAGGCGAAGACAGTTTTTTACCGAATATATTTGTGATGAGTAATGTGTGTTATTTTATTTTGATAAACGTGCCCTTAATACATACCTATCTCTTCTGTCTACACCTCCGATTCCGGTTAATGTTCCGATAAACCAAATTTAAATACTCTGCTTCCGAATAAAGTTCCGATACAACCACATACGTAACATCCTATATCATCTCTTCTCGTAAGTGGCGACAGAGGAAACTGAAGGGGGGGGGGGGGAGATGGGCAGCAGTATCTGCAACTTCAGCCCATGAACACTTGTAACCGACTTCAGACAAAGAACGCTACAGACGCGCTATAGTTAGGATATATCTTGTGAAGTTCAAAGGTATACGTAGTTATGTAAACTACGTATACCTAGTCTATTATGTCGCCTAGCCTTAGTCTATTATGTCGTCAGGACCAAGATTCGGGTACGAGGGAAAGTCTTAACGGAGACTAGCCATCTGCTCAGGCGGAAACAGAAACACAAATTTTTTATTTAATGTACAATATTTTTAAGTATTTTTTTTTAGTAGGACAAGGTCACACGAGCACACAGTCCACCTGATGGTAAGTGGTTGCTATGGCTCACAGACATCTTCATCTATCCTCGATTACGAAACAAAATGCAGATGCGTTGTCATCCGTGAGGACTAATGGAATACCTCTTTTCCAGTAAAAAGGGTCTCCGGTTCTCTACACTCACCATATGAAACACACAAGCATTACGCTACTATTTTACGCTGGTATTCTGTGAGAGCGTGGTCCTTCCGCGGTCGTTCCGACCCATTCGTGAAAGGGTAACAAACAAAGATAAAGTTGAAAATGATTCTCTTGGGCACGTGCCTCCGCTCATTTCTGAGAGGGTTTTATGACAAGGAATTGTCTGCCGCGCTGCCCCAATATGTGTTGGCGAACTTCGCATATCTTCGAAATATTTTTTTCCTTATTCCCAGACATGCAGGTTTCGTCGCGATGGTTTCCTTCACCGCCAAACACGTGGTAAATTAGCACTTAAAATTGCAATTGACAATTTCATTGGTGCCGCCGGGGATCTAACCCGGTTGAATCGCGTACTGTGAAATTTACAGCGAGCGCTAATCATCTGAGCTACCACGGCTTTCTAATACTTATAAATAACGAATAAAAACTCTTTTGTTTAATTATCACTGATTCGGAGAAAAATATCTGACATAGGAAGAACCAGCAAGAATTATCTTAAAAATAACAACCTCCTATCATGTTTGCTTCACAATTAACCAATACAAAACAAATTAAAAATAGCTTTGTAGCGATCACCTCATTCTGGGTTATTATTATACTATTGCCCATAAATTCCTTAATATTATAATAACCTTTTATCATCATGCCTGGATCGAAAGTTCGTCTTTCGACCCTACTTTTAGGGACGAAAGTGCCACATTGCGTCAAACTTCTAGCTCTATTGTTTTTTGACGGCAAAATTATACGTCATGGTACATTTTAAGGTACATTCATTTCGATCAAGGTACGAAATAAAAGCAACGGGAGGAAAGTATGACATCGCAACCCGCGTTCTTATCACAATAGGTGCGTAATATATTATTTTATACAAACTTATTCTAATAAAGTTTTTGAACTTTGAGGAGTATTATAGTACTCGAGCATATTCTATTCCCTCTCTCTAATAAACCGATGGGACAGTAAAATGCTAAGTCAGTGTGCTTATTCGTCTACGATGGTAAATCACATTTGATTCAGCTCAACAATAGGCTATTTGCTCTCGCCTTTATGCTCGACTCATACGTGGTAGAGCCAAGTTGCAGTTCGACCGGAGAAGGGCCACGTTCTTACAGAATACCAGCGTAAATGAACAGCTCAATGTAGCTGTGTTTCGTATGGCGAGTGTAGAGAACCGGAGACCCTTACTGGAAACGAGGCATTGCATCTTAGTCCACAGGGATGATAGCGCATTTGCATTTTGATTTTTAATGGAGGATAAATGTAGATGTCTATGGGCCACAACATTCACTTACCATCAGATTGACTGTAAGCCCGTTTTTCACCCTTATTCTATAAAAATTGCTCTGTAATAAAACGAAACTAAAACCTTTTGGATTTTATCTTGGTTTATTTAAAGCGACGGAATTAATATTTATACAAATAAATAAAATTGAAGCGCCTCTTTTTGTAATGTTAAAATAATTTTTTAACTAAATGCAGTTGAAAGTATATACGGTGGTTATAACAAAAAAAAAACGATTTTTAAAATTTTTGTCTGTCTGTTTGTTCCGGATAATCTCAGAAATGGCTGGACCGATTTTTACGGAACTTTCACTAGGAGATAGCTGATGTTATAAGGAGTAAATTAGGCTAAATAATTAGGGTTCCACGCAAAAAATTAAAACCCATTAAATCCAATCGTTATAAATTCCACGCGAATGAAATTGCGAGGATCAACTAGTATAGTATAAAATCAGTCTGAACTAGATTCTAGCACTTACCTCTTGTCCGAGCGCTGAGAGGTGAATGCAATTCTGGATGGACTGACACATTTATATAGAGATCCCTGTGAGAGGGCGGTTTTAGATCAATGAGATGAGTGGAGTTGCGGTTGGTACTATACATTTTTTTAGAAAAATATTTGTATAACGTTGATTTATTATATTTCTTTTAAGTCAGTATCATTATGTGGTATATTTATAATAAATGAGATTTACTAGCCATCTAGACATACTAATCATGAATACCAGCGTGAAATAGTAGCTGAACATTACTGTGTTTCGTATGGTGAGTACAGAAAACCGGACTTCCATTATAGTGGAAACCAGGCATTCCATCTTAGTCCTTACGGGTGACAACGCATTTGCATTTTGATTCGTAATCGAGGATAGATGTAGATGTCCACAGCAACCACTCACATATCTTATAAGTCACTTCTCCTATAAAGTAAAATAAATTAATAAGGAAAGGGAAAATATCAATATATTTTTCCTTTCCTATATATATATATATATATATATATATATATATATATATATATATATATATATATATATATATATATATATATATATATATATATATATCTTTTAATTATTTTATATAATAAGGAAGGCAAACGAGCACACAGTTGATGTGATGGTAAGTGGATACCGTGGCCCATATACGTCCACATTTATCCTCGATTAAGAATCAAAACGCAGATGTGTTGTCAACCCTGAGGAATAATATGGAATGCCTCGTATCCAGTAAAAACGAGTCTCCGGATCTCTACACTCACCATAGAAACACAGCAGTATTAAGCTGCTATTTAACGCTTATACATTCGTGTTACAACCATTATATAGTTGCAGCGTGGCTCTACCATGTATATTTTCCTATTTGTTATATGTTATAATAAATAGAATAAGATATCCACTCCATTACAGCTCACGAAAATCTAGTGCTGAACATAAACTTCTCTCATTGATTACCTGATATGGAAGATTTTGCAATAGTTGCCATGAATGACAGGTAGGTTGGCAACCACAGTTTTTTTATAATTTTGTGTGGTTATCAGGAAGATACTGGTGCTTTTCTCCTGTTCTAATTTCCTTCTGTTGCCTCGTACAACACTCACGGGACGTTAAGGTGAAGTGGATATACTTACACCGCTACTAATAAAAATCTACTATCCTATATTCCCGTGTGTCTCATTTAAGGCAACAGAGTTTGACGGTCCCCCTATGAAGTAATTTATGGGGAGACCTATGTTTAGCTGTAGACTTGTGTTTGAATGTTTGGTACTTTTAAATAATACAATTCAAAAATATAGAAAGATAGGATTAGAAGGACTTAGGAGATTAGGATATTAGCTACAGGAGGATGTAAGTGCAAACAGCTCTGCAGTTTAGTGAAAGTAGTTTAAGAAACAACCAACAGTATTTTTATGTAATAAAATATTAAAACAAGAAGCGACTTCACAATTTTTTTGTTCCGAAGTCTCCCGCTGTTCTTTGGCCATTTCATAGCTCTCCACCAAACGTTCGCTAACGCAAAAATAACAATAACATTAAATATAATATGCTTAATGAAATGCACCCAAGTATATTGGCAATCAACAGGCTCGTGGACGATGTTGGACGAAAATTTGGGTTGGTACATTCATATTGATGAAACATTAGGAGCCATTACGAGGCTATAATTGAATGACAGCCTATTTCTAAGGAGTGAAGCCATACCAGAAAGACTATATTTACTTATTCGATGTACGCATTACTAATAACGACTAAAAAATCTCGCTTGCCAGACGTGGCAACTGTGGCAAATATGCCAGTGCAACAGGAGTGGTACAGGATGTAGCGGTAACGTTAGCGGCTGTACGACTGCGTAAGAAAATTCATCTTCTCATTTTATCCCGTGAGTGGAAGAGGTAACTTTGGGAACATACAAAGAGACATGTCTTTTTGTAGCTTTTTTACCGACTTCAAAAAAGAGGAGGTATTCAAATCGACTGTAAGTTCTTTTTTATGTGTGTTACCTCATAACTTTTCTCTGGGTGAACCGATTTGATGATTCTCTTTTTAACTGAACGTTCTCGTGTGGTCCCATATAAATTTAGTCAAGATCTCACCAGTAGTTTTTGAGATATTTTAATGATATTATTTATTTGACTTCGAATACATACATGGATTCGGTCATATTGAATTCATGTGTACAACATTTTTGATATTACCATTTGTTTAAGAATAGATTGACAAAGTAGCCCACAGTCCACCTGATGGTAATTAGATGCCGTAATAGATCTAGGTATATTAATCCTTGATTAAGTTTAAAAATACAGATGCGTTGTCACCCTTGAGGAATAAAATGGAACGCCTCGTTTCCAATAAAAGGAGTCTCCGGTTATCTAAGGTCACCATACGAAACACGGAAGCATTAAGCTCCTATTTCACGCTGGTATTCTGTGAGAACGTGGTCCTTCCCAGGTCGAGTCGACCCATTCGTGCTACAACCATAATATAGCTGCAGCGTGACTCTACCGGGTCTACGCGATAAAATCCGTAACAAACTAGTTTCATTCAAACAGTCAATAGTTAGTTACACTAAGTTTGATGTTTCGTAAATTCTCTTGTAATAAAACAAAATTTTCCGCCGTATTTAAACGTAACAAGAATTCAATGATGTATTATTAATACATCTAAATCAAACTTTTTCATGACAAGAACATATTGTTCACTATGTATTATGTTTATACGAAAGAACCAGTTCAGTAAACCAGCAGCATTGTGCGGGAAAGGGGGGGGGGAACGGGGGAGGGGAAGGGAAAGGGGAGGGTGTATCAGTCACATTCTATTTATGATTTTTTCATCCAACTAGCAATCCGTCGCGTCTTCGCACGTGTGTTTTCTGGATATCGACAACAGCGCCACCTACCGGGTCCAAGAGTGAATCATAACTATACGGATCCCTGTAATTTAAACAAACACTAAATTTAAACAAAATTGGTCGAGCTGTTCTCAAGTTCTCATCTTTAATACATGCGACAGTTGAACTTTATTTATATAGATTAATAACCTACAATAAATGAAATTATTTTTTATATTTAACGGAATTTGATATATAATCAACCTGTACATAATCATAGTCACCTGAATATTTAACATTCAATAAAACTTCAAACTAAAAGTTCGAATACGTGTAATATGGTAGAGCCATGCTGCAATTATATTAGTAGTATAGTTGTAGCTCGAATGGTTCGGCTCGACCGGGGCAGGACCACGCTCTCACAGTATACCAGCGTATAATAGCAGCTTCATGCTGCTGTGTTTCGTATGGTGAGTGTAGAGAACCGGAGACCCTTTTTACTGGAAGCGAGGCATTCTATCTTAGTCCTCAGGGGTGGCAATACATCTACATTTCGATTCTTAATAGAGATTAAATGTAGATGTTTATGGGCCACAGCAACCACTTACCATCAGGTTGACTGAGTTCTTGTTTGCCACCCTTATTCTATAAAAAAAACACTATATTTGTGAATTATTAAAATTTACATTAATGTACAATACAATACAATTTATTTCTGGCATCAAGGATGGAGACGCCAGTAACTTAAGGTATCTTCGATAAAGATTTAGTGGACTGTAATTTTGGTGCATACGGCAAAGGGGAAAATAAATAGGTGGGATAGCACGCACTGACCTGATGAGGGCTGCTGCACCTTCCTCCTGGAGTGTCTGCTATGCAGCGAGCTCGCCACGTGGTTCGGCGCACACGCACTCTCGGAACAGTCTCGTGAAGTCCCACACTCTCCACCTTTGCCCTTACGGGGAAGTCTCACACTTTTATGAGTTACAAAGACACAATGTCTGATGCGGTGAATATTAAACATAAACAGGAGAACTCAATGTTCATCCTGCGCGGTTTGCAGTTAATGTACATAAGACGCGACGGGTGGCCGTGCGTTGCGGATGGCGTAATATCACTTAGTATAATGACGCGCGCCGAGATCCTCTTTTTCACCTCGGCGACAGCGCGTGCGGTAGGAAAGGGAAGGAAGAAAGGAAACAAAAAATATGCACTAGTCATGTTGATAAAGTAGATATAACTTAGGACGAACTCAATGCGATATGTAATGTAATGTTGATAAAGTAGATTGTTAACTGGCGTTACCATTTCCTCCCGCCCTTAAAGGGTCACCTTTAAAAGACAACCGTAATATAAAAAGTAAAAGGAAAACAAATAAATAAGCGGTATATAAAGTAAGAGGATGCGCTCAATGCGCATGTCTCATCTACTAACCTTACTTGGTAAGCGAGAAAATGTATACATAAATATAATATTGCGGTTTAATACTTTTTTAATATATATAAATATAAACTTAATTCCTAATTTAGATAAATAATTATAATCAAAATAATCGTGATTTATTGTCTTGGGAGAGGGCAGATACGAGCAACAGGACGGAGATATGTTCCCTTAGTAGTTCTCACGGTCACTACTCGAACTACGCCATCCTTCGAAGGATGAACAGACTCGACAATCGCTAATGGCCAAGCAAGGGGCGGTTCATTATCATTTATCACAATTACAACCATGCCTGGTACGATAGCCGTAGACGGGGTGTTTCACTTCTGACGAACTTGTAATCCGTGAAGGTATTCCGTCCTCCACCGGTCCCAAAACGACTGAACTAATTTATCCAGTAAAGAATGCCTGTGTAACAGACTGGTAGAGTCAGATTTGACTTTGGGTGCGGGTAATGACAATAAAGGTGCGGTATTCAAAAAATGACTCGGAGTAAGAGCTGAAGGCTCTGCAGGATCAGAACTCAATACTGTCAAGGGCCGCGAGTTTAGCAAGCACTCAATTTGCGCAAGAACAGTATTAAGCTCTTCGTATGAAAGTAACTGATGTCCGATAACTCGGAACAGATGCGTTTTTACGACTTTGATCATACTCTCCCAGGCGCCTCCAAAATGAGGAGAGTTGGGACAGATGAACTTCCATGTTATACGATTCTCAGCACACTCTTGCTCAAGCTTTGGGCGGTATTCAACGTTTAGAAATTTATAGAGATCGCGAAGATACGAAGCGGCACCTTTAAAATTCGTTCCATTATCCGAATATAAAAACTGAATCGGCCTTCGTCTAGAGAGGAAACGTTTAAGCGCAGCGAGGAAACTAGAACTACTAAGATCTGTAGCGATTTCTATATGTACAGCTCGAGTCGTGAGGCATGTGAAAACACATAAGTACGCCTTCTCGCTGCGTACACCACGACGACGTACAGGAGTGTATGCGATAGGACCGGCATAATCGCAGCCCGTGTGTGTAAATGCCTTAATAGCTTGTCTTACACGACTATGGGGAAGATCAGCCATCAAAGGGTAAGTTGGACGGGGTCTAAGCCGGAAACATATATTACACTTGTAGACTCTGCTTCTCACAGTGCGGCGTGCGGAAAGTATCCAAAATTTTTGACGGAGCAATGACAATAACAATTCAGGCCCAGCGTGTAAATTTTTAATATGATAATAGTCAATGATCATGTTCACTACATGATCACTGCGCGGGAGTATAATTGGATGTTTTTGCATGTAATCTAATGCGGAGTTCGAAAGACGACCACCAATGCGGATTAAACCATTCTCAATAAAAGGCCTTAAACGATTGAAAGCGGGCGAGCAAGGTTTGTTACCTTCAATATTTAAATATTCCACTGCAAAATGCTGTTTTTGCAGGGCGCGGAGGATTATAACCTCAGAGAAACTGAGATCATCAGCAGTCACTACAGTAGTGCTGCGGCGGGGCAATAATTTAGCAAACTTACACACGTACGCAATTATACGTAGAAGTTTACTCCAAGAAGAGATGCGGAGTGCGAGCTCATAAATCGCAGAATTACAGACGGATGTGCACACAGTGTGCGACAAAATCTTCTTCTCAGGCATATTTGCAATAACCTCATTGTCTAAAGTACGAAGAGGCCATTGAGATGGATCTAACGAAGTCCACTGAGGCCCATGGAGCCACAGGGGGTTTGAAACTAATTTATTTGGCGTAACGCCACGTGAAAGTATGTCAGCGGGATTCTCAGTACCTGCGACATGATAAAAGTTATCAGCGCGAATATTGTCGGTAATCTGAACAACGCGGTTTGCAACAAAGGTCTGCCACTTGTGTGGCGAACTCTTTATCCAGTACAGAGCTACTTTTGAATCTACAAAGGCATAGACTGATATTGCAAGGTCAAGAGAATAATTGTCGAGTACTCTGCGAAGCAATTTTGAGAGTAAAACCGCTCCACAAAGCTCAAGGCGTGCAATAGATAGTGGTTTCGTCGGTGCGACTTTAGTCTTTGCACAAATCAACTGGACGGTGTTACCATTGACGCTCTTTACATGTATGTAGACTACGGCACCGTATGCGTGCTCGCTGGCGTCGGAAAACCCCAGGAGTGACGCAGTACAGTTTTTGGATACACCAACATGTCGCGGGATACGTAAATCATTAAGAGCTGGTAATTCAGCACAGAATTGCCTCCACATTTTAATAATTGGCGGTGGTGGTATGTCGTCCCAATCTAAATTAAGTTGCCAAAGCCGCTTTATTAACAATTTGGCGTACGCGACTGTGGGAGCAACGAAACCCATTATGTCCCACAGGCGAGCGACAGTAGATAAGATGGCGCGCTTAGTGCACGTCACATCAGCGGGAACAGATATCTTAAAATAAAAGGCGTCACTATCGGTAGACCAATGCAAGCCTAGTATTTTATGTGGCATTGATTTATCGAACTCTACTTCTCCTGTAATTTCATGGGAAGTAGGGAGGTCATCTAAAACAGATCGACGGTTGCTATGCCATTTTATCAGGTCCCATTGGGCACCCTTGAATAAGTCTATCAGCTGCCGAGAGGTCTCACTGGCCTCGGATTCACTGGGCATAGAGAACGCGATGTCGTCCATATATAGCGAAGTAAATGAGATACGACTCGCAAGTGGATACTTTGCGCCGTCGTCATCAATGAGCTGTCTTACCGTGCGCAATGCATGGTATGGACTCGAAGTTAAACCGAAGCACACGCGATTGAAGTGGTATAACACAAGTGGGTCTTGTGGACGGAAGCGGTATAGGAAGCATTGGTAACGACGATCAGAATCGCGAACAACTATTTGCAAAAATTGTTGGCGATAGTCAGCTGTCATAGCGATTGGATGTAAGCGGAAAGTTAAAATTATATTGAACAAGTCGCCTTGCAAATTTGGTCCTGAATGCAGAATATCATTTAATGATCGCCCAGTGCTAGTCTTACTGCTAGCATCCAGGACGATGCGCAGACGCGTTGACTTCTTATCTTCGCGTAAGACTCCATGATGCGGTATGACATATATTGGAGCGGGTTCATGAGAGTCATACGGCGGTGCGGGGGATATATAATTTTTAGCTAAGTATTCCTTTATGACGTCATCATATGCTAACCTTAATGTAGGCGAGGCTTGAAGTTTCCTCTCCAAGCACATGAATCGTCGTCGAGAGGTTTCATAAGAATCTCCGAGAGAGTAAACGTCATCTTTAAATGGCAGGCCAACAATATATCTACCAGTAAAAGGATCGCGGGATGTCGTAGATTTATAAAACTCTTCACATTCAATGTCTGAAGGACACTGAATGGGCGGTGTAATTTGTCAACGATAGGAGACTCTAGAACTGAGCAGCACGTTAAAGAATGATTTACCTGAAGTGTCGGCACTGAGCCCATAATAACGTAACCAAATACCGTATTCAAAGCTGAGGGCCCGGACAAGTCGTTAGACGAATAAATTACGTCTGGACATAGTAAGTGCGGGAAAAGGGATGCGCCTATCAAAACATCAATTTTATTAGGCATGCTATAACATTCATCAGCGAGTCTTATGCCATGGAAGTGTGATAAGACAGATGTGTCTACCACAGCAGTGGGCAAAAGGTCGGTGATTTGATCAACAACTAGCGTTGAAATATTGAAGTTAATATTCGAGTCGAATCGTGAGAAAATTTTAATATCAATCGATTTCGATTTTACAATTTTTTCAACTCCACCGAATCCCTTTACTACAGTACATTAGGTATCGTGTTGTTGAACGCCTAAACGATGACAGCACTCTTTAGTCATAAAATGGCTTTGAGCCGCGGAGTCTAATAATATACGAATAATTTGTTTCTCTCCCTTAGCATCGTAAGCAAATACTTGAGCGGTTGATAATAAAACAGTTCTCTGCGAACGACTTGCGCGCGCGGGAGGCGGTGAACGTTGAGAAACATTCTTGAACGAAGTACACAGCGCGACGTCTGAACGCGCACCTGCGGTGAGGGGTGGCGAGTGTGCGGGCGCGGGGGTTGTAGACTTCAGTGTAACTGGCTGAAGCGGTGGAGAACGCGCCAGCGCAGGGGAAGCATTATCGCTTCTGCGGTGGAAGTGCAACAATGTGTGATGTTTAAATTTACAAACTCGACAACTATAATTTGAAGAGCAACTAGACACTCGATGACTTAAACTGAGACAATTCACACATGCATTGTTACTCTTTACGCATTTAAATCGTTCCTGCGGCGTCATTTTATTAAAGTCTGCACACTTAAATAGGTGTTGATGCACAATATTATCGCACAGACACTTTGAGCAACTAGTCGTCGTGCTTACGTACGCCTGATACTTCGGCGACGAAGTATTATTACAGCGACGATTATTACCGTTACCTCGTCGATTGTTTGGTGCGCTATTAGAATTTGTACTAGAATCGGTGCGTTGCAAAACTTTGGAGCGGGTCTTAATAAAATTTACTAAATCATCAAAGGTAGGTACCATCGAGTTATGACTATATTCGAAAGAGCGAATGGTATCCGGGTCCAGCTTCTTAAGCGCGATATGAAGAACAATCAAGTCCGCGAGATTATCTAACTTCAAGTTTTGTAAAGCGCGCACTGCACTTATAAAGTTATCAGTAAATAAATCAAAATTATTTGCGGTGGCCGATTGCAATGGCTTAAATTCGAACATCTGATTAATATATGTAGATGCTAGCATACGCCGGTCTTCATATTTGTCAACAAGTGCTTGCAATAAAATTTTATAATTTTCAGCGCAAGGAGTTACACCTGAGCATACAGATAGGGCTTTGCCCGTTAGTTTACCTAGCAAATAGTATAACTTTTCAGCGTCGGTAAGCGATGTGTTGTCATGGACGGTTGATTTAAAGCTAGCATAAAATAAAGGCCATGAGCGAATGTCACCCGAAAATGGCATAAGTTCGATAGGCGGAAGTGTGAATCTGGCTTTAGACGGTGTACTAGTACTTTGTGAATTAGATTGCGAATATTGTAAATAAAGCCTATTTATTCTACCGCAAAGAGACTCAAACGCAATGAGGCTGTTATAATCAGGTTTAGCAATAGGGTTTATTTTTAATAAATGTGAATTATAATTATCTAAGACCTGTTTAAACTCAATACGTAAAGCATTAATATTAGAACTTCCATCAAGAAAACGCTCCATTGTGGAAGTGTTTATGTGGATGTCCGAGGACATATCATATATTTTTTGCACTATTTCAAACAAAGCATCTCGTTTAGCTAACAATAAAACCAACTCAGCATCAGGTGTGCCCTCATTATCCGAGGAATCGCTATTATTCGATGCTATTTGTTTTTTAGGCGGCATTACAACTTAAGTTATGCGGCAAAAATAATATAATTATAAGCGGGTAGTCTGTAAGCGACCTCGCTACGCGGTTGAATTATTAAATATTAGTTTTGTTAACGATGAACTTTAATTGTTAACTTTTATAATAATTATGAAGTTATTTATAACGAATATAATGCTTAAATATATGTGCAAATAATAAATGTAATTTAACAGTATAATCTATAGATGTAGTTAAAAGTTGATGACGTGATGTGAACATACAACAAATAATTTATATAGATAATTATATGCTTATTCATTCTATGAATATAGTTTTAAAATTACTATGAATGTCACCTATTAGGACCTATTCCAGTGTTCTAATAAGGGCGGCGTTAATCCGAAGTCGGATTAAAATATAAATAATTAATTATATAAACGCTTGTTACGATAACGATCTAATAAGGGCGGAAAGTCAAGGTCAATCCAGCGAGAAGTGACCATTAAAAAATGGAGACGCCAGTAACTTAAGGTATCTTCGATAAAGATTTAGTGGACTGTAATTTTGGTGCATACGGCAAAGGGGAAAATAAATAGGTGGGATAGCACGCACTGACCTGATGAGGGCTGCTGCACCTTCCTCCTGGAGTGTCTGCTATGCAGCGAGCTCGCCACGTGGTTCGGCGCACACGCACTCTCGGAACAGTCTCGTGAAGTCCCACACTCTCCACCTTTGCCCTTACGGGGGCGTCTCACACTTTTATGAGTTACAAAGACACAATGTCTGATGCGGTGAATATTAAACATAAACAGGAGAACTCAATGTTCATCCTGCGCGGTTTGCAGTTAATGTACATAAGACGCGACGGGTGGCCGTGCGTTGCGGATGGCGTAATATCACTTAGTATAATGACGCGCGCCGAGATCCTCTTTTTCACCTCGGCGACAGCGCGTGCGGTAGGAAAGGGAAGGAAGGAAGGAAACAAAAAATATGCACTAGTCATGTTGATAAAGTAGATATAACTTAGGACGAACTCAATGCGATATGTAATGTAATGTTGATAAAGTAGATTGTTAACTGGCGTTACCAAAGGACTTAAAAATTAAGAACATTGGTCCATAGCAATATATACCTTAACATAGAAATATATATATATATATATATATATATATATATATATATATATATATATATATATATATATATATATATATATATATATATATATATATATATATATATAATATAAATATAACACTATTTAGAGAACTTTCTTATTTGGCGTGTCCCTCTATCGGCGCAACACTACACCTGAGGGCCAGAAATCGAGAGCGAGGAATGTCTCTTTGTATTTTGCAGGAACCTGTAGTACGTAGGATTTGAAGTGCTTTGCTCTATTAGACTCCAGACGCTGCAAATATAAAGAGATCGGATCTTCTATGCGGCAACGACTTCGTTCTTCCATGAAACGCGGGACGCCTTCTCGCGACGGACTTTTGTCTAAACGGGATATGTAGAGCTGTATGGTGGGCTCCACAATACGCAGAGTTGTACTTGCGTTTATTTTGGCGGTCCCACGCTGGTTACAGACCGGTCTCGACCGACGTCTCTTCTCAACAAGAGTAAACTCATCATTATCTCTCTTGTTTCGTGTGACCAATATATTTAGGCAGTTTATTATAAGATCATACGTGGTAGAGCCATACTACAGTTACATTAGTAGTATAGTTGTAGCACGAATGGATCGGCTCGACCGGCGAAGGACCACGCTCTCACAGAATACCAGCGTAAAAGAGTAGTTTAATGATACTGTGTTTCGTATGGTGAGTGTAGAGAACCGGAGACCCTTTATACTGGAAACGAGGCATTCCATCTTAGTCCTCACGGGTGAAAACGCATCTGCATTTTTATTTGTAATCAAGGACAGATGTAGATGTGTACCGGCCTCAGCAACCCCTTACCATCAGGTGGACTGTGTGCTCGTTTGTCACCCTATCCTATATCAAAAAAAAAGTTCAAACTGAATGATTTTGGTTTTACTGTAGTTTATTTCTAAATTGTACCTTTATAACCAGTCTACAAGACATTGTGTAAAGTATTACGCACTACTATATGTGGGTTTTAATTGTTTTCGTTTCTTATGATTATAGAAATATCATCTGCAAATAATTTTGGAAATTTGGTATCCTTGTCGAAAGTTTTTGGAAGATCGTTAATATAGTCGTTATATATAGTCGTTATATAGTCGTATATTATTAATTGGCTTCAAACTTATGACTATGACGCTACCGAATGTCTATTAAACCTCTAATATGTAAATGTAATTGTAATTTTTTTATTGTTCTCATATTATTTGTTATTATACGCATAAATCATTAATAATGCAGGCAATCATATAAATTTCAAAATATAAAATCTTCATAGTAAATAGTAAAAACACACTCACCACACATACACTCATGTATGCACACGCACGCACACACACACACACACACACACACACACACACACGCACACACACACGCACGCACACACACGCACACACACACACACACACACACACACACACACACACACACACACACACACACACACACACACATACATGGCGCGCAGGTACGTAGGTTTAGTAACAAGTACATCTATATATATTTTTTGTATTTTTTTTGTGATTTTATTCAACAAAAGCTTGTCAAATTTAGGAAGGAACTAGCTCCTGTTACACAGGTTAACCTTTTACAGGAGCTAGGATCACATTGATATGTATATATTCGTTTTTGTTGCAATAAAGATTTTTTTGTTGTTGCAATAAAGTCGTTGTATATAGTAGTTAAATAGTCCCGCTGGGTTTCTTGCTGGTTCTTCCCAGGACAGAGGTTTTTTTTTGCGAACCAGTGGTAAATAAAAAAATTGACTTTCAATAAGTACCTACTGTTTATAATCTACATTGAATAAAAAAGTTTCTGTTTCTGTTTCTGTTTCTGTATATATTAGGAATATAACACAACCTACAACACTACCTTGTGGAATTGAAGATGTCAAATGTCTTTCTTCGGATCTAATTATATTTCAGTCATGTAATTTATGATTGTAGTATTATATTTAAACAATTTGTTTCTGTACTCAGGTATGAGTGGAACCAAAAGTAAGCAGCTTGTCGAATAACAGAGCCATGTAACTTTGCAAAGGTTATTGTATGACAGCTGTCAAACAACAAAGTTTTACGATGTGTACCCATACAAAAAATAGCGCCAAATCTTAAACAAGCGTTTATAATGGGATCACCAAAAAAAGACATATCTTCGAATAAATATAATTGATATATATATATATATATATATATATATATATATATATATATATATATATATATAAACAAAATTGAAGTCTCTATCTGTAATACCGAAAGAACTGCCTTAAATTGATCTGAGGGGGTTAAATGCATGACATTAAGTACGTCTTTATTGATTTATTTGCATTAATTTGCATTTTAAAGTGTGATCGGTGTAAGAATATCCACTATCCCATATCATCCCGTGGGTGTCGTAAGATGAGACGGAGGGAAACAATTTAAATCTGATAACAATTTAAAAATTAAAAACTGTGGATGTCTATATTTAATATTTCCCCTACGAAGTTATCTATGGCGAAAGCAACTGTTCAGCGGTGGACTTTAATAGGCTGTAACGGTAACGGTAACGGTAATATGTTACACTAGTTGTATCCCACGAATTCGCTCGCGTTTAAATTTTTTTGAGTGTAACTTCACTTTTGCTCTAACATAAAAGTAGCTAAAATTACTTATTGTAACATTAGCTATCTGCAAGTGAAAGTCCCGTCAAAATCGATCCAGCCGTTTTAGAGATTAGCCGGAACAAACAGACAGACAAACAGAAAGTCGTACAGACAAAAAATTTAAAAAGTGTATTTTTGTTATAAGTACCGTATATACTTTCATATACATTTAGAAAAACGCTGTTATTTTTACATTACAAACAGAGACTATACATAGAAGACGATAACAACTCAAAATAAATTAGAAATAGCTCGATAGCGATCATGGAAAACTTATTTAAACTTTCACTAAAACTTCTAAGATTTCCGATTGTTGAGTTATTATTTTTTCTTACACTTCGTATTGTTTATCGGCTGTTCTTTGTACGGCTTGATCGCCAAAATAAACTACCACGGGTTTTGAATGAAATTGAACTCCGAATCCCGGCAAACAAAGAAAATGTTAGCGGACACCTTAACTTACGTAAAAATCGACCGTGTCGAATGTCTTTTTTATATTTATTTTTGCAAAAACATTAATTTGCTAAAATTAATATAGGTATTTAAATCTTCAAAATAATATGTACCTACGTATAAATAAAATTGATATATCTGTCTGTTACTAAAATAACTAGCTTCCATTAAGTTCATGGGGTTATTGCATGTTACCATTATCGTTACAGCTTATTAAAGTCCACTGCTGAACATAGGCCTCCCCCGTAGATTGCCTCATAGGGCAGATATTTGCCATAGTTGTAATGTTACTGTTGATTTAATAATTTCACCTCTCAGTGGGTCATGTGCTCTTGGTATATTATCTTCTATACAACCATCCATTACAGTCTATAAAAGTCCACTGCGGAACATTAGGCCCCCCTATAGATTGCCTCATAAGGGGATATTTGCCATAGCTGTAATATTACTGTTGATTTAATAATTCCACTTCTCAGTGAGTCATGTGCTCCTGGTAGATTATCTTCTATACAACCATCCATTACAGTCTTCAAAAGCCCATTGCAGAACATAGACCTCCCCCATAGATTACCTCATAAGGGAGGTATTTGCCATAGTTGCCACGTACGGCAAGTGGGTTGGTATACGCAGTTTTTGCGCTGAAGCCCATTCCTGGATTAATTTCCCTCTGTCGCCACTTATGGCACCCGTTGGATGATAGAGGGTAGTGCATATTCTAACACCGCCACTACACGATATAAGAGCATCTTATTAAACTGCATTTTTATAGTATAAGGGTGATAAGCGAGTACAAAGTTCATCTGATGGTAAGTGGATACTGTGGCCCATAGACATCTTCATTTATCCTCGATAAGTCAAAATGCAGATGCGTTACCCCTGGGGACTACGATGGAATACCTCGAAAGTAAAACGGGTCTCCGGTTCTCTACATTCACCGTAAAAAACACAGCAGCATTAATCTGCTATTTTACACTGGTATTCTGTGAGAGCGTGGTCCTTCCCCGATCGAGCCGCTCCTTACGTGGTACAGCCAAAATATAGCTGCAACGTATGGATGTTATTAAGACATAAATATAACAATTTTAAAAAAAAATTCTCTATCTCTCTGTTTGTCCTATCTAATCTTCGGAACGTATTTGTGACGAAACTTTATGAACTCTTAGAGAGAAATGCGAGGAAGGACCTAGGCTATATTTGCCCCGTTATAATTAGATACGTTTTTTTTTTTAAAAAAAAACTAAAAATTTATGACATAAATCACATTTGATTATCTTAAATAGATCATATCCAGGCGAAGTATTATACTGGATGGCTTTTTTACCGTGTGAAAAAAATAGGGTCTAAAATGTGAACGGAGTAGAAGGCTATGGCACTGATATTTTACAAAAAATAAAAATAAAAATTTTGTAATAAATAAATAAATAAATTAAAATCTATCGATCTTAATCTATCAAATCATATCCACCCTACTTTACGAACGGCAATAAAACCATAAATTTTGTAAGCATCTTTGACCTTGTCACTTCGCAGGGTCACAGGCTCAAGGGTAAAGGGCAAAGTAATTGTTAAAAAAATGTTTTTAAACGTTTAATTCAAAATTTTTGTTTTTATTTTTTGTCAAATATCAGTGCCATAGGCTTCAAATTCGTTCACATTTTACACCCTGTTTTCTTCCAAACGGTAAAAAGTCACTAGTAATATATAAAAATAAACATAAACTCTCACTCCTGTCTCTCAGAGGATAAGGCATAGACCACGACTATTTTTTTATATGAATGGTGGCAAACAAGCATGGGGCTCACTTGATGGTAAGTGACTCCCGCCGCCCGTGAACAACTCAGACACCAGGGGAATTGCAGGTGCACTGCCGGCCTCTTATGATTTGGCACGATCCTGAGATACCTATCTCGCTTCTTTGCACATGCTTGTCGGTTAAGGGTACTCTTAACTTGGTCCATCTTCGACATATCGTCAATTTGGTAAACTTCCATCCATTGTTTATTAATTCTGCCACTCTTTCAGCAGCATACATTTGCTTTGTTACAATTTTCTCAATCATTATTTTTGAGTGTCCAAACCACCGAAGCATTCCCTTCGTAGTCCTGGTTTCTCTTCTTGCACGTTTTATACGTGATACAGCCACGCTGCAACTATATTATAGTTGCATCACAAATAGGTCTAGTTGATCGACGAAGGACCACACTCTCGCAGAATAACAGCGTAAAATAGCAGTTCAATGCTGCAGTGTTTCATATAGTGAGCGTGGAGAAGCGGAGACCCTTTTTACTGGAAACGAGGCATTCCGTCTTAGTTCTCAGGTGTGAACAATACTCTGCGTTTTGCATCTTAATCTTTATTTTACTTACTATATATTTATTTAACCCTTACTGCATTCTTTAACTAAAAAGGAATACGATGGGTGGACTTTATGCCTTGAGGCATCCTCTACCAGTCTACCCACGGAGTGGATAGAATTAGACGTAGGTGTAGTAATATAAAATAAAACAAACTTACTACCAAGTGGACTGCGATGAAACACACATCTTGTTCGATCTACCTCCGAGCCTTAAAACAAAAGTGTACAACCAGTTCGTGTTGCCATTAATGACTTATGGAAATAAAGCGCGGTCTTTCACAGTTGGCCGGGCCTTATTAGAAGTACCCTTAACCAACGAGCATGTATGCGTAGATATATGGATTTAAAGGAGGCGAAAAAGGTATGTCAGGATCGTGCCAAATGGAAGTCCGTAGTCTCTGCCTACCCTCTGGGTGACGTACGTGAGTGTTTATATTTATATTATTATACTATATCCGCTTTGCTCTGTTCACTTTGCCCAACACAACCACTTTTAAGGTTAAGTCAGTTAATAAAAAACTAGTGATTCGATTCCCCGTACAATATATTATAAAAAAGGACTTTGATACGTAATAGAACTATAGCACGTAATGATTTCTTAAATTTACGACGTCCCAACTATAACAAGTTAGCCCGGCTACCTTCAGTGGTCCGATCTACGCAGAACAAGCTTACAGTATCTTGAACTCTTGCAGTGGTAACCTTGAGTTTGGGTTTGATTTTGTTAGTTTTAGGATCCCAAGCAGATGGCAGCAGCACCCATCCATCTTCTCTATTGAGATTAGCATGTTTTTTTTAAATTTTAATAGCATTGCGTATCATCCTTTATACGAATCGGTAGTATATTAAATCTGATGTAATATTGGGGACGGTCTCGAACATGTTCACAGTCTGGACATGGACACAGGCAGTACTGAGGAAGAAAGCTGGTAGCCGATAGATGTAGGTTGTTTATAGAATAATGGTGATAACCGAGAGTACAGTCCACCTGATGGTAAGTGGATGCTGTTCATAGATGTGGCTCATAGATATTTACATTTACCCTCGATTTAGAATCAAAATGCAGTGATATCAGTGAGAGCGAAATCAAAATACCCCTGCGGACTAAGATGGAATGCCTCGCTTTCAGTAAAAATGATCTCTGTTTCTCTACATACAGCGCAAACAATATAACAACATTAGGTTGTTATTCACATTCTATGAAAGCTTGCTAATTTGCTGCTCGAACCAAACCATTCGTGCCACAAAAATAATCTGGCTGCAAAATAATTTATTTACTTTTAATAAATTATGGTTCGCAAACCGGTTGTCCCTATGACAGAACTCTATAGAATACATTTCTTTCTTAAACGCTTATTATTTTTAAATAAAATAATTTCGTGTCTCTGTACACAAATTTCTCTGCGATCAACAGTTTTAAAAGTAATAAAGTAAGAGCTCCTTCACAAACAGAAACATCAAACTAACATCATTAGGTCGTGAGGTCTCCGCCAATTAGTTAACTTAGTTAAGTTGGTATCATTTAAGAATACTTAAAAAGTTAATCAGCTTAAAGAAGGTTTAAGATTACTAGATCGCATTGTAAGTTTTTGTTTATGACATCTATTTTATCTTAAACAAGTAAGAATCTAAAATCTATGTTTGAAAGACTTGTTAAGGAGCAATCATTCACTGTGCTCTCAATATGTGCGTATTTATGTGTATTGTTTAGGTATATTGTATGTAAAAGCACAATTTGAATAGCTCTATATTCTTCAATAGCCCTACCGCAAGAAATTTCATCATGGAATAAGCAGAGCCTATGTAAATAAATGTACATTTTAGCATTTACCTATTAAAATCCGCGTGTACATAAACAATCAAACAAATAAATAAATCGACAAATCTGCGTACGTGGTAGAGCCACGTTGCAACTATATTATGGCTGTAGCACGAATGGGTCGGCTCGACCGGGGATGGACCGCGCTTTCACAGAATACCAGCATAAAATAGCAGCTTAATACTGCTGTGTTTCGTATGGTGAGAGTAGAGTGTTATTTGATTTTTCTTAAATCGAACAAAATAAATTGCACAAGCATAGGCAATTTATTCTATATCATTAAGTTTAATAATTAAGTATTGAAAATTAATTTGAAATAAAGAAAATTTATTAAATTGTGTTATAAAGAATAAAAATTACATAATTAAAGAAATAAAAGGATATATTAAAGAAATAAAATTAATAATTATATACATTAAAATTAATAATGAAATTAAATAAAAAATATAATTAATAATTAAATATTATATAAATTGTTATATAAAATGGAATAATTACGTGTAATACCTAAGGATTTACTTTTTTTATACCTAAGTTTGAAGGAGCGGAAGGATTATTAAATTTATTTATTAAGATATCTCAATACATATACGGGTCTTTCGCAGACTCTCATAATGCCACACAAACATGTTCCATGCGATAAGCAGCCAATTAACAGGTAGGGCCGTAGCGTGATGATATTAATTGTTGGAATACGCTTAAAGATATTTTAATTCAACATTTTGGCGATCCGCGTTCGGAAGATTGCATAGCTATCGAATTAGAACAAATGAAAATTAAGTCTGGCGAATCATTTATCGATTTTTGTCATAGGATACAACATATGGGTAGTACCTTATTCACAAAAGTCAATCTAATACAGGACGAAGGAGTCAAAGCAGCTAAAATGATAGTGTATAATAATATGTCACTAAATGTATTCCTTTATAATTTACCCGAGGATTTAATTCGTATCGTGCGTCTTAGACAGTGTACTAGTTTAGAATCCGCTTTAAGTGTCGTAACCGAGGAAGTGAATTTCATGAACCAATATAATGCGAAAAATAAAACGAAACAAAACAAACAAAAATTTCAAACCCCAAAAAAGTGTTAATATTTTACCTAATAATATTCAATCGTATTTTAAATTTGCAAATCCACAATTGGGACCACAGAATTAATTTCAATTGCCTCATAATAATTTTAAATTTGGTATTCCAAATCAGCAACAAGGTCAAAGATTTGTTGCTCAAAATAATTTTAATAATGGCCCAAGATTCAATAAGAATATGGGACCACAGAACTTTAAGTTTGGTATTCCAAACCAGCAACCTAATTTTAAATTTGGTATACCTCAACAACATCAGGGCTTTAAGTCACCGATGAATAATCATGCGCGACCCCCACTGGCTTTTACAAATCAACCCCAAAATAATTTTAAATTTGGTATACTCAATCAGAATCTCCAAAAACAAAATTTAAATGAAAATACCGATGTCTCTATGCGTACCGCACGTCCGATAAGACAAAATATGCTAGATGACTCTAGGGTTCCCCAAAATAACGAGATATTCTATAATAACGAACCCGAAATACCAGAGGAAAATTATATCCATGAGATAAATTACTGTGACGCGAATAATTACCCGTATAATTTAGAATTGCGCCAATTTGAAGTAAAACCGTATAGTTAAATAGAAGAAGTAGGTCACAACCCTAGGTCCCAACGGATATGCACAATGGAAATGCAAAAATATATGATGTCAATTTTGGTCAAGGTGTTAGGATGTCAGGTGCTATAGTAAAATGCGTCAATTCATTTGCAGACACGGTGATACAAAATACGTCCAACGATAGGGTTACCATGACGTCGTCTAAGCCCCTAAAACTAACCAAAGAAATCGAAAGATTACAAAATAAGGACACAATATTTATAAAAGGCACAAATGTTAGTAAAAGTAAGGATAAAGCGCGTTACGAAAGGGCAGAGGTCATAGGAAATATAGTTAGAAACACAGTACCAGTTAAGTATCACGGTCAAAATACGAGGGCCCCAATCAAGGATATAAAACGTCATCCACAGGTTCATTCTGTTCCTCCTGCAAGTCTTCAGGACCCAGGCCCTTCTACTTCAACCAATTGTCCGAAATTCCGGCATACTACTAATAAAGGAGGGACAAGCTCTCATTAGTAATGATAAGTGGTCTTTAGTTAAGATATTAGACTTAAGCTTAATACGTGAGGATCTAGAATTTAATAAAAATCGATACGATAACCTAAATACACATGTGACACGTTATTTTGGTAAAAGAATGATTAACTCTGAAATATATAATTTAAAAATTCAAACAGATTATATTCAAAATACAACAATTGAAAATTTAAAGCAACTACTACCATCGAAAAGGGCTACACGCTGTATTCTAAATCCTCTCGGGTCTCTTATTAAAATCGTGACAGGTAATTTGGAGAATGATGATGCCATAAGGTACAATGCTTTAATAAACGATGTAAAAGTAAATCAAGGTCAGCTAAATAGAAAAATAACAGTGGTCGCCGAAATGAAGAAAACCTTTATTAATATTACAAATAGTACAAAATTAAATTTCATACAGCTAGATAAAGCTCTTTGGGAAATGAGAAAATAAATTAATATAACAAATAACTCTCAAACGGAACTTAAAATATCAAACGTATATAACCTGTTTCTACATAACTTTTAAACTATATATGTCAAACTGGATGAAATTGAAACAGCGGTAGCTTTTAGTAAACTAGGAACATTGCACCAGTCTATTATTGATACTGATGAACTCTTGTCATTGTTAAAAATTATTGAACAAAGAAATAATCTTGTATTTCCTGTAAAAGTAGAAAACATTTTAAAATTAGAGCAAAGTGTAGATTTAAAAGTATATGCGAAGGAAAATCAAATAACCTTTATTCTAGATATACCCCTAGTTGATTCAAATACATACATAAATATTACAAAATTCTTCCTTTACCTACCACTAATTCCATGAACCAAACATCCCTTATTGTACCTAAATAACACTTCTTGTGAAAGGGTTGAAAGCGGTGTCACTTCTTCACCCATGTAAAGAAATTGATGACTCACTGTTCCTGTGTGAAGAGGATTATTCATCCATGTTAATTAAGGATAATTGTGTTACCAGCCTAATGAGTTTTGCAGCTAACACCACCTCATGCCGGCCCCTATTAGTAGAGTTTGATGATGTGAAGATAACGAAAATAGTAACCGATCGATGTTCTATTCAAAAACTACAGTATTACTTAGCAAAGAATGTGGAAATGAAGTATCACACTATAATGTAATTGGAACATATATAATCTCAGCCGACGACAACTGCGAAGATAAAATTAAGGGATTCTGTCTAAAAAGGCATCATGAAAATATAGAGGAGTACCCGTTAACTCCCTTACCAATAATAAATCTTCCGGAAATATCACAGTTGTTAATGAAGACATCTTCAAATCCACACCAATCTACAGCAGCCAAACCACATATTAACCAGTGATAGTGTAAAAAGTGAGCAAAGTGAAAGTGTCATAAATGTGAAGGACATAAGTATCGAAACATTAATTTTATATGTAATTTCAGTTCTAATAATTGTAATCTTATGTAAAAAATATTTGTATCGAAATTATCGGAATCGGAAAACTTCGCCCGGTAATTTTGAATCTGAGGGGGGAAGAGTTATGCATCCCGGTATTCACAGAACTGCACCGGAGACCATAATAATTCAAGCGTAAGCGTGGGCGTAGATTGCTGAATTGTGTCTGAAAGACGGGTGGTCTTTCCTGTGAATACTGATAACTGTTCTTTAGCTTAAAGATCTAGAATAAGAATTAAGATAGTCTTAGTTTGGCTCGCACATGTATCGGCCATGTGCCATGCCTTAAGTTAGAATCCATCGCGGATTAATTAAGTAGTATATAAGTAATGTATCGCACATTAATAGTTATAACATTATTAATAAAGTCTTTTTAAAAACGTCCTGAGTCAATTTCGAATCTTGACTATCTTTTGTTTATCGTCTTTCGTGTAGTACGTACAGTGTCAATTTAGCGCGTTCAATTCGCTAACATCATGGCGCCGCCACGTAAACATTCAACATTAACAATAAAAGGCAAATCGCGGATTATAGAAATGTTAGGTAAAGGGGACAGCTACCCTGTCATTGCTCGGAAGTTTGGTATGGGCAGGTCAACTGTAGGCGACATAAAGAAAAACAAAGGAAAAATCTTGAAGTTTGTTAGCCGAACAGAACGTGGTCATTTTTACAACCACTAAATACGGCATACTAAAATCCGGATGCCTCGATAATCCTGTAAAGGGTCTTGTTTTTGCCTAAAAAACTTATGTTTGTTTGTTGTATATATATATACATATATATATATATATATATATATATATATATATATATATATATATATATATATATATATATATATATATATATATATAACATAATTTTTTATATATTAGATAATTTCTTATAACTTGCCACTGGCAAAAGGACAACAGTCCGAGACCATTACCAAGTAATTACGCAACGTCATAAACAATAACCGCAAGATTTTAAAATAGCTTACTTTGTTTATCGGTAATGGAAAAATTAATTTGAAACGTCCTATTAAAGCTGTGCTCTTATCGCTATGGGAATAAACACATGCCGGTGTACCGTATAAGAAGATTTGTCGCAATATATGAAAGTTACAAAAACTTTATCTTGAATAAAGACAGTATTATTTATACTTTTAAAATCTATACAAATAAATAAAATTGAGGTGTCGTTTGTAACGTCAACATAACAGCTTTTTACTAAATGCATACAAAACGGCATTTATAACAAAAAAACAATTTTTAAAATTTTTGTCTGTCGGTTTGTTCCGGATCAACTCCGAAATGGCTGGACTGGTTTTGACGGGACTTTAACTAGCAGATATATGGAGTGTAAAAGTAAGGAGTACCATCTCCCATAGTAAGAAAAAGTGGTCATCTGTAAGCAGTAAATACCAGCTCAAAACTCTCCACAACAGCGCTGGAGTAGCTACTGGGATGAAATGAACTTAGCAGTTGTCGACGGTTTAAATGTGCTGCTAAACTACTCAGTAGCTCTAAAATCTAAAATAATTTTATTTAGTAAATATAACCTTGAAAAAGTCGTCTATTCCACTAATGTTTTTCGGTGCGTTCTTTAAAATTTACCCCGTAGCTATAGGCGCCAACCTTATTTAAAGGTTTTTATGGACACTTTTTAATATACAGTCTGTACTCCTTACTTCTACACTCCATAAGCAGATAGCTGATGTTATAAGGAGTAATTTAGACTACCTTTATTTAAGAAAAAGAATTACGGTTTCGAAAAAACCCATTAAACCAATCGAAATAAATTACCAATATTGTACAGGTAAAGAAAATTAGAGTCCAGCAATATCTTATATCGAGTTTTCTACTTTTACATTATCACTTCGGCCGATCTTGCTTAATTGTTTTGTCTGTGTTTGAGTGGATGGTTTAGTTTCACAATGAGACCCGATAGTCGCTGTTGCTCGTATCCAGAAATCACACGCGCGAAGCCGGGAAAAATCGCTAGTATTATTTATAGTGTGTTTTGGAAGGTGACCAGGATTAAGAAGGGCGTGCTTATGTGGTTTGGACACGGAAAATGAATAACTGAGGAAAAAGTGACAAAGCAAATTTATGTTGCAGAAGTGAACGGTAGAGTTGGCAAGAGACGCTCGAGAAGAAGTATTATCGGTTAAATTGGCGTATAATAAAGATGGCCCGGATTAAGAGTACCCTTAACCAACGAGCATGTATACGTAGGTTTATGAACTTGAAAAAAGTGAGGGTGATGTATCAGGATGGTGTACCAAATCCCATTTCCATCCCATCTCCTGATTTGTTTCCCTCTGTCGCCTCTACGACACATACGAGATGATATGTGTTAATGGATATTCAAACACCGCCATTACATTTAATTTTTTCTTTCATTTCAAATCAAATAATTTTTATCTAAGTATGACAACTTCTTTTCAAAATTGACACATGACACACTGACAGAAGCAAAAATTGCGGTTTAGGAAATAATTTTCATAACCATATCACATTCCAGGTAAATACTTTTATTTGTCTTTCAGTCAATTCATTTTTATGAGGTAAGCCTCTACCTTTTTTTTAGGCCTAGGAATACGTCTGGTTTGGCATGGCCTATTTCTGTCGCCCTGGTGTACGCATTCAAGCGTATTCCAGTCCGAAGGGTATAAAAACGAGTATGAGGCATTTGATCACAGTCCTTAAGAGCGCACATCGGATTCCAGTTATATAAAATAAATAAAATAAAATAAATTTTATTTCGTTTTAAAAAGTACACGCCTTAAAAAATTAGTAGATTGGAACCTACATTTAAGCAAATAATGCCTGTGTTTAGAGGGTCCGCGCTTCCATTCTATATCCATGTTACAACGCAGTATAGGTAAATGTATTCTGTATCCCATATTAAAGTTGTATATAATTTAAATTCTAAAATTAGGACAATCAAACGATAGGAACTATTCTACTTATAAATACTAAACCATATACCATACAGTTACAGTACGTGATACGGTATCTTCTTAGTTTTGTCATAAGTCTCATGTTGAATCCATTTTAACAAAAGTTTTTAGAGTATATATACATATTATATACTCTAATATATATAAATTGCGTGTCACGTTCTTTGTCCGCGATGAACTCCTAAACTACTTAACCGATTTTAATCAAATTCGCACACCGTGTGCAGTTTGGCCCAACTTGAGAGATAGGATAGTTTTTTTCCCATGAGTGACCTACAATTTTTTTTGCGAAAATAAGGATTTTTGATAGGGCATGACAAAGTGTAGTCGAAAAGGGCAGAACTACGTGTGCCTGGCAAGCTAGTATGTATATAAAACAAAATAGGGCCCACTCTAAGTTAATCTCGAATTTCGTTAAAAATAATTGTTGGGTAGTAGAATAGTAAAGTAAAACATTTCGAAGTATTGTTGACATGTTTATCTAACGTTATCAATGTTTCAAGTCAGGAATTCAATGGTGGATGGATAAAAAAGTGAAGTACTCCAAAAAACGTTTGTTACTCAAATTATCAGACACCTGTACCCTCAATCACATTCTGAATGTTACAGTCGCACGTCCACTTTTTTCATTTTGACTTAATTTCGGTGTTCCTCGCGATCATTATGCCTGGTTCTCGGCGTCATATGGATGTGGAAACAGCAACAAGAGCAGTGTTTGTGCTTCAGGAGGGAGAATCTCAGAGATCAGTGGCAAGACGTCTTGGTGTGTCGCGACGAGCTATTCGAAACGCGTGGGAATGCTTTCTAGAGACAGGTAGTGTCGCGAGGAGATCTGGATCAGGAAGAGCGCGAGCTACTACAACCGTCCAGGAAGACCGGTATATCAGTATCATTGACTGCACGTCGAGAGCGTACGATTCCCGCCCGCGTCATACAAAATCGACTGCGGCATTCGACTGGCACACGAATTAGTGATCAAACCATTCGAAATCGGCTCCATGAAGACTGACAACGTTCCAGATCTCGTGTTATTCGTCTAAAATTGACAAGAGCGCATCGTGCAGCACGTTTGAGGTTTGCTCGCGAGCATGCGGAGTGGACAATGGACAAATGGAGAAATGTACTCTTTACGGACGAAAGTAAAGTGAAGTTTTTCAGCGATGATCGTCGAGTGCGCGTGTGGAGAAGAGAACGAGAACGTTTTTCAGAACCTTGCATACACGAAACGGATCGTTTTGGAGGTCCAAATGTTGTGGTGTCGGCTGGAATAAGCTTGCTTCGTAAAACTGAGCTGGTAATTCTGGAAGAAGGCTCCATAACTGCCTCCCGATATGTCGATCGAATAATTCGGCACCATGTCATCCCATTTTCACAAAGAGTGGGTGAAAACTTCGTCTTAATGCAAGACAGTGCTCGCCCACGTACAGCGCGAACAACCCAGAGAGCTCTCTCTGAAGCCAATATAAGGTTTTACCGTGGCCAGCCATGAGTCCCGATCTTAACCCCATTGAATATTTATGGGACCAATTGAAAAGATACCTCAAATCGAACTTCAGTAATGTGACTAATCGACAAGAGCTCATAAACGCCCTAAAATTGTGTTGGGAGCGAATACCCGAGGAAAACATCACCCATTTGATTGAAAGTGTCCCAGGTAGATTAAGAGAGTACATACGGAACAGAGGAGGACCTACTCGCTATTAAGCACCATCAAACTCATTGATTTAGTCAATAATAACAATCAAAATCAAACTTTACTTAAATAAATAATTTCTCTAAATTTTCCTAAAAACTGTAAGTTTTGACTAAATTCCATAAAATTGGCAAAACTTACTCTTGTTAATGCTCACACACTTTAAACAAAAACCTTAATTTATTGATTCCTAATCATATTTGAGTAGTTTATATATACCTATATCTTTGTTTATGTAATTATAAAGAAAGGCAGAATGCGATATGAATTGTCTGCTTGCAAATTTATATACATTTAGTAGTAGTGTATACACATTTAGTATACATTAATATCAACTCTTTAAAAATATTGTAGTTGTGAACCCGTGTACCAAGTGAAACTATGGTGAAATCGCCCGTATAAAGCAATTTATGGGGGAGGTCTATATGAACAGCAATGGTGTTTAATAGGCTTTAATGGATGTATTATAAAAGTTTATACGTAAATTGTATAATAAGTTTGAATAATATAACAGATATAATGATTTTAAAGTTAAAGTTACAGTCTATATACATCCCACTGCTCAGGCCTCCTCTCATTTCTGAAAGGGTTTGAGACCAAGCAAGTGTCCGCCGCTCTTGACTAACTTCACATGTCTTCAAAATATTTTTTTCTTATTTATCAGTCATGTAGGTTTCCTCACGATGTTTTCCTTCATTGCCGAGCACGTGGTTAGCAAGCACTTAAAATTGCAATTAACAATTTCATTGGGGCCGGCAGGAATCGAACCCGGTTTGCTCGCGTAATGTGACTTTACAGCGAGCGCTAACCCTCTGAGCAAGCACGGCTCCTATAATAAATGTAATAAGGAAATAATAAAGATATAATATAGATTTATATTATGTAAGGAATGTGTACTATCTTATTGCCCACTAAAAGTTAAACTGAACAAGTGGTAACATTAAAAATGTTGGTACAACCGACTTCAATATAAATAAAATGAGAACATCATCAATGTATTCAAAGTTAATTAAATACGCATTATTACGGATAAGTCAAAAACTACTGGTCAGATCTTGATCATATTTATATGGGACCACACGAGAAGCACCAGCTTTGAAATAAAATCATCCAAATCGAACCGATTACTTAGAAAAAGTTCTGAGGTAACACACATAAAAACACACAATCAAGTTGTGTACCTCCTCCTTGTTGAAGTCGGTTGAAAAAGTATTATTTAATTGTTACCAATAGTATCTTTTAGTTTGTTTCCCTCAGTCGCCTCTTACAACACCCAGGGGACGGTATGGGGATATACCACTACACGATCACGGGATGAAATGGTGGGATTAATTCACTTGATGAACCATGGTGCAGTAACTTAATATTGGTTACACCGCTGAGGGGCGCGGATTTGAATCCCGCACGGAACAAGTTATTGCATCGCCTCTTGGTTATTCCGGATCTAGTATTTGTCCCTGTGCAATTTATGTATGTAAACTACCTCCACAGATAAAAATCCTGGAAACGATTTATATAAAAAGATGCTAATTTAGCCCCACCATTCGGCAAAATAACGGGAGTACAAATTTTTATTTATTTTCCAGACGTAAACCCCACCCAACTTCAGAACCTCCAAGCATGTATTATTAAAAGACGTTCCTCAAAAATGAATTACTCGGACAAGCGAATAAAAAAACTCAACGAGGTGTCCCTAAAAAAGTTGAAAGAGGGTCACGGGCCCTGTAACGAGTGCATCTGTAACCTCATCTGCCCTCCCCCGGAAAAAATCAACCTGAAGGACACGTTACGGGCAGCACTGGATACAGTGCTTATGTACAAGGACTCCACGGAGAAGTTGGTGGAGGCCAAGGCGTCCAAAACCTTCAAGGAAATACAAGAATTTAAGGGGAGGGTGACCGGCAACGCACCAGCAACGTCAGGGAAGGCACCAAGGTCAGGCAAGTCAGCGAAGTCAGCGAAGTCAGAGAAGAAGGACCCAAAAGCAAAAGACAAAAAGTAATCTTAACAAGCTTTTACTTATGGCTTTGCTCGTTATTATTTAAAAACCGACTGTTTAATGCACCATAGATTAAAGAGACTGTAATTTGAAACAAAAAAGTTTTTTTGTTTAAAAGACCAAACCTGGTCGGTTGGTCTTTTAAACAAAAAAAAAACATATTTCTATTCTGGTTTGTTATCTATGTTTTTAATATTGAAATACCTGGTTTGTGTTGCCGTACATATATCGAAGGACAAAGCAATCGGATACGTAGAATATCGACAAGAAAGGTGTGAGGACCCGATAACCGCCTGGTTATCCATGGTGGAAATTTAATAGAGGAGTTAAAACTTGTAATTCCTGTGCACACTCTCCGAAATGTATGAATAACTAGAGGCTGGCTACTCTGCTAGAATAATCCGCCAAAAGTATACATTGCACAATTACGTGGTAGAGCAACACTGTAGGTATATAATGGTTGTATCACGAATGGGTCGGTTCAGCCGAGGAAGAACCACGCCCTCTCAGAATACCAGCGTGAAATAGCAGTAAATTCTGCCGTATTTTGTAAGGTGAGAGTAAAAAATTGGAGACCCTTTTCACTGGAAACGGGACATTCCATCTTAGTTATCAGGGATCATAACGCATCTGTAGATGTTTATAGGCCACAGCAATCACTTACCATCAGGTGGACTGCATGCATGTTTGTAACCCTTATTCTATAAAAAAGCTAGTCAGTTTAAGATCAAATTTCATTTATTTATTAGCATAGCCTCCAATGTAGAACCTTGCTGCTTTCGTTGGGCACTATCCTTACGTCTTAATTTATATGGATTATTTTGTTTCGCAGGAAAAAATGAGAGAACAGTTTTGAGACCTACAGAAAAATCCTAGTCTAGATAAAAAGAAAAATGTCTTTGGAAGATTTAATAAAGCTTGATAAAGTCTCCTTGAAGAAGTTGACGGATGGTGAAGGCCCATGCGACGAATGTATTTGTCACATCTTGACCACACCTCGGGACAAATGCATGACGGCAATGATGAAGAGATGTGTCGCTTGTATACTTTGTAGGAGGCGCAAAAAAGACAAGAAATCTAAGGGCGGCAAGAAAGCCGCGGGCATGTCCAGTAAGGCCGGCGTCGGAAGCAAGAAATCCTTGAAAGGAGTCATTGAAAGCTTGGCTACACTTAAAGTCAGTGACGTTACTTCTATGATAAAATCGATAAGGCTGCCACAAAGGAAATGTGGTCACATTTAATGGGAGGGGAAATAGATTTGGTTATAAAACTAAACACGTTTTGGATAATTAAATAATACTGGGAAATTTTAGAACTTTTTATTAATGGCATATACCGCCACAACTATATTTTAAAAATAGAATACAAAAAAAGTTTAAAGTTACAGTTACAGTCTATATACGTCCCACAGCTGGGCCTCCTCTAATTTCTGTGAGGGTTTTAGGCTAAGGAAATGTCCGCCGCACTGCCCCAGTGCGTATTGGCGAACTTTGTGCAGGTTTCCTTACGATGTTTTCGGCACTTAAAATTTCTTTGGTGTCGGTGGAATCGAACCCGGGCTGCTCGCGTACCGTGAAATTTACAGCGAGTGCTTAGCCCCTGAGCTGTCACGGCTCTCGAAAAAGAAATCAAAATAGAATAAATTAATTCAATAGAGGGTACTAGTAATTTGTATTTATATTCCTTTTTTTACCACACATTCGTGTACATCTGTTCCGACGAATTTAGAATTGATTTTAAACTAACATGCGGTGAGTGAGGGACTTCAAATTATGAACATAGCTTGGAATCGGTTAATAATTTAAGAATATGAATTTATAATAGATAATTATAGTACGTGGGGGTTTTATAGTCATCCGGTTAATATGGTCACTCTCTTATAACTCAAAAACCTTCAGTCAAAAGCCTTGTTTGTAAAGGTGCTTTTTTGCGCCCAGTAGCAAGGGCGTATGAAGGGCTACCCTCCGGGAAGCGGGTCTTGAAATCCTGAGCGATCTCACGCACCAAAAGTTAGAACGGCAATTTGTGGATTAGGAGCTCGGTGCTCTTCTGATAGCGACGAATCTCACCGAGAGCGACGGTACCGGGTCTGTGGCGATGGGGTTTCTTAACACCGCCAGTTGCTGGTGAGCTCTTACTTTAGTGACCAGCTCCGGGAAGCGGTGGAGGGAGGTGGTGAATACTCTAAGCATACCACGCAGCCGGCTGCGTGGTTATGTGGAACTCACTATAATACCTAGAATGCCTACCCACTAACACCACCTGAGACTGGCTTGGGAAGGTCTTTCAGCTTCAGCATTTTCATTCTAGCTTTGCAGCTAGATGGCTCTGTGATACGGTAGCTCTTCATCAGTAAATCAAATAAGGGTCAAAAAGGCACTGCTTTATCGACGCCATTGTGATAGTTGACATTATAGTGGATGTCAGTAGTGTAGTGTAGTTAATTTTTTTGTAGTTGATTTTCGGAGACGTTCCTAACTATTGATAAAGCTCGTTAGATATTTTTTTCTTAATATATTAGATATAGTATACGACTTTGTATTTTTGTCTCTGTCTTTCACATAGATTTTGGTTTTATATGGCGGTAAAGCATGAGGTGACGATCAACTCCCTCACGTACCATATTAATTTAACCACTGGTTCGGGTTTTTCATACGTGGTAGAGCCATGCTGCAGTTATATTAGTAGTATAGTTGTAGCACGAATGGGTTGGCTCGACCGGGGAAGGACCACGCCCTCACAGAATACCAGCGTGAAATAGTAGCTTAATGCTACTGTATTTCGTATGGTGAGTGTAGAGAACCGGAGACCCTTTTTACTGGAAACGAGGCATTCCATCTTAGTCCTCACGGGTGACAACGCATCTGCATTTTGATTCGTAATCGAGGATAGATGTAGATGCCTATGGGCCACAGCAACCACTTACCATCAGGTGGACTGTGTGCTCGTTTGTCTCCCTATCCTATTAAAAAAAAACGTTTCGATTGGTCAGGGGTCACTGAAGTGTTGTCACCACTGGCGACTAAGATGACGGTTCAGTCTCTATCTCCCTGTCTGTAACTATGCCATCTACTCACCGTCAGTAACTACGACCTCTTTTGACCGTCAGACCAAGTCTTGGTATTTTTTCTAATAGTTTTTTTTAGTTTTATGTAGTAAAATATATAAACATGTGTGAAAATAATTTTTTTTAATATGAAGGGGTGACAAGCGAGCACACAGTCCACCTGATGGTAAGTGGTTGCTGTGGCCCATAGACATATACATATATCCTCGTTTGTGAATCATAATGCACATGCGTTGTCAGCTTTTAGGACTAAGATGAAATGCCTCTTTTCCAGTAAAAAGGGTCTCCGGTTCTCTGCACTCACTATACGAAACACAGCAGCATTATGCTGCTATTTGACATTGGTGTTCTGTGAGAGCGTGGTCCTTCCCCGGTCGAGCCGACCCATTCGTGATACAAATATACAATTAATATAGCTGCAGCATGGCTCTACCACGTGTAAATAAGTTTAGTTATTTAAGAAATATAGGGTAAATCTCACCGAAGGGAAGGATGGGTCCAAATTAAAAGAAAAACACCTCACGTAAATTAATGCGCTCTGAATAGGTATTCCATAGTTCTCAGGAACAACAATGATAACGCTACACGCGTTTTCGATTATTTTTCTTTATTTGTATCTAGATGTAGCTATCCGGCTAACCTTTGCTGTGGATCAAAATTTTTTCTTAGCAAACGAGCACACAGCCCACCTGCAAGTAGTTGCTGCGGCCCATAGACATCTACATCTGTCCTATATTACAAATCAAAATGCAGATGCGTTGTCACCCGTGAGGACTAAGATGGAATGTCACTTTTCCAGTAAAAAGGGTTTCTGGTTTTCTACACTCACCATACAAAACACAGCGTTATACTACTATTTTACGTTGGTATTCTGTGAGAGCGTGGTCCTTCCCTGGTCGAGCCAACCCATTCGTGCTACGACTATACTACTAATATAGCTGCAGCATGACTCTACGACGTAAAATATGTAAAATATAGTCACTTTGTGACAAAATTTTAAAACAAGAATTTTCCGATATTGAAGATTTTGAATTTTTGAATATAGCTCAAATTCGGATGGAAATGCAAGAATATGATAAAAAAAGGGGTGAAAAAAATCGCTAGCTATTTTTATAGATAAGTTTCTTTATAGGGTAACGGTTGGGTAAGGGCGGGAAACGAGCACACGATCCACCTGATGGTTGGTAGATACATCTATCCTCGGTTATGAATCAAAATGCAGATGCGTCGTCGCCCGTGAGGACTAAGATGGAATGCCTCGTTTCCAGTGTAAAAGGTCTCCGGTTCTCTATGTTAATCATATGAAATATAGCAGCGGTGTTATTTCACAATGGTATTCTGCGAAAGTCTGACCCTCACTAGTCGAGGCGACCTATTCGTGCTACAATGAATATAGTTGCAGCATGACTCTTTTGTATGAGTTTTGTATGAGTTTTAATATGATAAAGATGTGATTAACCAAATAAAATTTAAACAAAATATGTTCCTGCCGTTCACACATCTGAACTTTATTTATATACTGGATGATTTTTTTTACCATCAGGAAAAAATAGAGTGTAACTGGTGAACGGAATAGAAGCTTATGGCACTGATATCTTACAATATTTTTGTTTTACATTAACATATGAAATTGATCTATCAATAAATACTACTAATTTGAAAAAGCTTACGGTACTAAAAAAAAGAATAAAAATTTTGAACTAAATAAAAAAAATCTATTAAAAACCTGTCCTGCCGGTCCTGTCCTGTGCTGTGCTGCTGTGAACCTTTTCCTTTATATATTGGGACTACGACTGCTTTACAGCAGTCTTCCGGTACCGGTATTCCAACAAATAGTTTCTTTTTTACTTTAAACGTTATACATGATCCCACCATTACATTTTTCGTCATTGTACCATACAACAGACATACAATTCATACCTTTAGATTGCCCTTAAACAGTTGGCACGTCCTTACAACATAATATTTACCTTTTTTTCTTTCTTTCTTCTTTTCTTTTAAAAAAAAAACGTTACCCCCACACTAGGATTTTCTCCTGTATCGTAGGGGCAGTTTACAAACATAAATTGCACAAGGACAAACTTTCCAACGCCGGGCCACCGCTGAGAATGGGTGCGTTTGGCAGAAAAAAGCGCTAGCAAACGCAAGCAAAATGGCGATCGTAAGCGGTAAGCGCTGTCAAATCGTAAGTAGCTATTTTCCTCCAGGACACGATGTTAGTTTTAACCGGGGAATCTAACCTAATTTAAACATATGTTTGTAAAGTATTCATATTAAAAACTTACCAATCATGATTTTTTAATAGCATGTATATGTTTATTCATGTCATTTTATTACTTAAAACTAATATTGCACAAAACAACTGATAAACTCTACTTCAAAACAAACAAATTAAATAAGCAAAATGGCGGATTGTGTCAGCGCTACTGAAGTAGCAATCGTGTCCTGGTCGAAAACTATTTTAGCGCTTATAAGCGCTTGCTAGCGCTTTTTTCTGCCAAACGCACCCAATATCTTAATAGATGAAACCGATAAAAGATTTTAGCTTGACACGGCATTAGCGCTTATAAGCGCTAAAATAGTTTTCGACCAGGACACGATTGCTACTTCAGTAGCGCTGACACAATCCGCCATTTTGCTTATTTAATTTGTTTGTTTTGAAGTAGAGTTTATCAGTTGTTTTGTGCAATATTAGTTTTAAGTAATAAAATGACATGAATAAACATATACATGCTATTAAAAAATCATGATTGGTAAGTTTTTAATATGAATACTTTACAAACATATGTTTAAATTAGGTTAGATTCCCCGGTTAAAACTAACATCGTGTCCTGGAGGAAAATAGCTACTTACGATTTGACAGCGCTTACCGCTTACGATCGCCATTTTGCTTGCAAGCGCTTGCTAGCGCTTTTTTCTGCCAAACGCACCCATTCTCAGCGGTGGCCCGGCGTTGGAAAGTTGCGGGGTTTCCCCCGTTCCTCGGAGAGCAAATCAAGCCGTTGCTCCTGCGCCTGAACTCTCCAAGTAAAGTGCATCTCTCAAAAGTAAAAAAGGAAATTATATATCCCGCATAGATTGACCTCATAGGGTCCTCATCGAATATGTGTCATAGTTATCGTAGTGGGCGGGTTAGCCGCAGGTTTTTATTATCATTGAGTGTCATCAGGAAGACGCTGCAGTTTATCTCCAGTTTCAGATTTCTGTCACCACTCAGAGTGGTAGATTATCCTACAGCGCCACTGCCCTTACCCCAGCCCCCTGAACATGGGTTTTCTATCGTATCGAATTAGTGTCGCCATTTATACGACAAAACATGGCTCCATTTACGTCAAAGTTTTTTTTTTATAGAATAAGAGTGACAAATACACACAGGATAATGTGAGTCACATCTACATCTATCCTCGATTAGGAAGCAAAACGCAGATGCGTTGTCACCCCTGAGAACTAAGATGGAATGCCTCGTTTCCTGTAAAAAGGGTCTCCGGTTCTCTACACTCACCATATATATTTTACGCTGGTAATCTGTGAAAGAGTGGTGCTACACCGGCCTAGCTGACCCATTCGTGCTACAACAGCTAATATAGCTTCAGCGTGGCTCTACCACGTACCTATTATTATGCTATTTCTAAATGTTTTCATAAATCAACTTAAATTAATATCATTTAATAAAAGTCCCGCTGGGTACCTTGCTAGTTCTTTCCAGGACAGAGATTTTTTCTGGTAAACTCAAAAAAAATACTTTCACTAAGAATTTCGTGTTATAATCTATCTAACATATAAAAAATAACGTTTGTTTCTTGGTATTTTATGCGCTGTCGTACCGTTCATCAGATTGCGGTAAAACTTTGTCAACATATTGCTTGCAGTCCTGCGAAGGTTATAGGCATAGTTGGATCCGGTAGATGTTGGCGGTATCTAGAGATTATTGAATAAAAATTAATCGATTCGTTTTCAACAACATAGCGTAGTAAGGATTAATTACAGACGAAAATACTTGAAAATTATGATTGTATATTTTGGACAACTATTATTTATTATCACATTTTGACCTTGCTGCAGACTTCAAGGCCACACGATACTCTCTATCCAGGGAACGAACGCAGCTATCCTCGTGTAGATAGCAGGTTGCCCAGGATACCCACACTGCTTGCCCCAAGACGTTATTCCCAGCACTGAATACATGCAGTATATTTCGGGATGTTTCACCTGGACTGGGCCTCCACTGTCACCCTGAAAGAAAATATTAATATTTTCATTTTTTTTATTTATGTCTGCTACAAAGGTGGCGCTTCTCATTTCTAATGAAGTGAAATATTTGACATTATTTGTGAAAATTTTGATTTCATGGCAGGAAAGTTAATTTGGTCGGAATATGTAAGGTTTAATGTTACTTTCTGAAACATTAGTTATATTTTATATTAATTAGATTAGAAATTGGTAAACCAAACTACGAATATTTCTTGAAGAAGAAGACTTAGCGGTCAGCCGCAGTGGAGTCTACATCACCTGAAGATGCCTCGTGTAGAGGCGAAACACGTGTCGTATTATCATCGATGGTGTGTCTTTTCTAGAATAGTGGTGTTGGGAGTAGTGGTATTGGGAGTACTGGTGCTGGAATTAGTGGTGACGGGATTAGTGCACGCAATTGAGGGAGGGCGGGAGGTGCTCTGCAAAGTAGGTAAGACAAATCTTTTTATTTTATTGAAAGGATGGTTGCAAATTTACTATTAATATCTTTATTATAATGGAATCCCGTAAAGTAACGCCTGATTCTATTAATTTTAGTAAACATTGAGTAACAAATAAGTTCAATGGAATAAAATATTTATTTTATTTTTAATTCTATGTACAAATTAATATAGGAAGGGGAAGTCCGGGCAAAGTAAACACCCCGGGCAAAATGAATAATCCCTATTAACTATTCGTTTGGCATCAACAACGGAGCCATAGCAACGTTCCGCCATTTTGTGAGCGGTAAACCCTTAACAGGAAAAGCGGGTGGCCTTTTCTGTAGAAAAAAAGCATTCGCCTGTTTTCTTTCTTGTTTACGAACTTATTGAATTTTTTACATTTAAATAAATATCACCCTCTTCTATGTCCCTATCTTTTCCTTTTTGATGATACATTATCTTTATAAGAACTAAAACCTGACAAAATTGCCTCTTTAGACCACTGTCAACAGAGGTCTAGTGTTCAAATTTGATAACTTATACTGAAAAAAAATATTGGTTGACCCTGCATGCCATCCCTCGAACTTCCCGCTAATTTTAAATGCAAAGCGCTCCAATTTTCCTTAAATTATGTTGCGAAATCCCGAAGTTATGTGAAAAAAAAACGTTTTTTTTTCAAATTCTTTCTTCTGCACAAACGAATGAACCAATTTTTATTTTCCAAACGGTATTCGACGTCATTTTTTGAGGTTAAGAGCTGATTAGTTTTTGAAATCGATGGGTAAAGCCGTTTAAAAGTTATTCCAATAATAAAAAAAAACAGATTTTCAAAATTTTTATTTTTGAGATTTCTCAAAATAAACTCGTCTAAATCAGTTCATATTGTCACCAAATATATTTCACATTGAGATCTTTAAAACGCCCCAAACCGCATCTCAATCGATCAAGACATTCAATAGTTATGAAAGGTTTACATATTTACACACACACACACACACACACACATACATACATACATCCGTACGGACTTCCACGTGAAATAGGTCAGAATAACTTCGTGGGTTCTCAAAACGTCGAGATCTGATGAAACCTCGATTTTCGAAAATCGGGGTGAAACCAATAACTTCTTTATAATTGAAAATTTTCAATTTTCTTAACGGGAAGTTAAAAACTATATATATATATATATATATATATATATATATATATATATATATATATATATATATATATATATATATATATATATATATATAAATTTATTTTAAGCTTAATTTTCAAATTTATGTATACCTTCCCATATCCAATTCGCTGTAAACAACAGTTATTTTCTAAACAAGGGTTGACTGGAAGAATCGAAGCGAGGCCGAATGTTGTGCTTTCTATACATATATACTTCATTTTGTGTAGTTCTAATGTATATTGGTGTAAAATAAAGAATATATTTTATGAATAATCTATTTATTTACGTTAGTACAATATATATATATATATATATATATATATATATATATATATATATATATATATATATATATATATATATATTTATATATATATATAATATTTATGTATGTTTATCATTTCCTTTCATATATGTATTCAGCCTAACCCGATCAGAATGCTCTATGCCATCAAAAACATAACCTGTAAAAAAAACAAGTCTCGCAACTCAGTTATTTTACCGTAAAAAGTTGTGAGATCCATGTAATACGACAATAAGTCGGTTAATTTATTCATGTCCTACTTAAGATTTATTCTGTTTTAAGTTATTACTTAATTAGCAACCAACAACATCTTATGGTGATCATATCAATATTCCATTCCGCGCTCTTCTGCAATCTGGACGTGTGTCAGTTAGTGCATTCGTGTTTGCTCCGATCGCCTAGTGACTCATCGTGTACATACGATTACGAATAGTGATGGCTCACTTCGGCTACTTATTGCACAGAGCAATATATATACAGAGAAAGCAATCACTATTACTAACTTATTGTTGTGTCTCTCAATAACACTCGCACCAAACAAAACAGCCCTACCCGGTATTCTAATAGATCTCCTTGTGGTGAAATGAGTATAGACAGTTCTCTGATAGAAAAAGAATCTCCGCCTGACGTTCTGTAAAGGTTTAGCTGATCAAAATGTGTTGGATCTACGCAATGAATTTCATTCCTTCTAAGAGAAGATAATGGCATCAATGAGGAGGGAGGAGGAGTTCTTCGACAAACAGAATAATAAAATAACCAAGTTCATTGAAGATTTCGATGAATTGGAGACTTCAATCCAATTTATTAATGACAAATATGATGACCTAAAAACCCAAACTGAAGAGATCCGCAGTCAATTTTTTGAATTAGAAAAAATATGTAAATCATCCCAAAACAAAGATGATCTGATTATGGAGGTAGGAAACAAGCTTGATATTTAAGAGCTTAATTCACGCCAGTGCGACTTTGAAATTCTTAATCTTCCAGAAAAACAAAATGAAAATTTAATTTTGATTATAGAAAACGACTTCGTCGCAATTTATCGTGTACCTCAGCTTAATCCTAAAAGTGGGCACCCTAAGAATATCATTGTTAAGTTTGCAAATTGGATGTTACGTGATAGATTTCTTTCAGCAGCTCGCAAAGAGAAAGGTTTAACAACAGAAAAACTGCAAATGCCCGGAACTATACACAAGATATATTTTAATGAGCACCTAAGTTTAAAAAGAAAAATTTTATTTCGTGAGGTTCGGGAAGCTGCTAAGAAGAATGGTTTCAGATACACTTGGATTAAGCACGGCAGCATCTTGGTGCGTGCAAGCGATACTTCTCCTGTTCTCAGCATTCGTTCTAGTGAAGGTCTTTCAAAAACAAATCGGAGAATTGTCCGGTTAACTAATTTTTACTGCTACTCGTACACAGCTAAAACTAGTATTTTATTTCCATCTGCATTGAATTGTTTTCTCGAAGAAGTTATTCAAAGGTATTTATCAAAAAGTATTATATTAATTAGTGTCATCTCTAAACATTTCATTACGCTGTGTTGTTTACACTTCTTTGTAGACGTGGGTCGTTACGTCATTTTCAAGAAACGTAACGGAACCAGTGACTTGGTCGGCGTCACATGTTTCAAAACTAGTGATTTTTGTAAGTGGCTATTTTTGTTCGGCTACTGTGATTGTTTGCATAAATATCACCACCAACTATACAGTTACACACGAAACGAAAACAAATTTAATCACAATCTGTACTTATAACTATACAGTAACTGTATACTGTTAAAGTTATAAATTAACTTCCCTTCATACTTTATTCAGGTTTAGGACTGACTGCATTAAATGTATTTATGATTGATTTGCGTTTACTATGACACTAAGATTTTTATAAAATTATTAATGCAGGCAAGTCAATTTGATTGTTTATACAATGATTATTGATATTTACAGTTTATTTACACTTTTCCAACGTTTTCACTATCATTTGTTTTTGCACTTTTATTTACACTGTACAATTAATTTGTTTGTTGGTTTGGCTATTTACACACCGTTTTTAAGTTTTGTAATATTATAAAAATTGAAATTTTTTTGTATATATTTTTAGTTTTATTTTGATTTTATGAATAAACGAGTTCATGACTCCGTCAAAAATGTTTTAAAAATAATTTTACTTAAGTTCAATGTGACTCCCGCTTCCCGGAATCGACCGTTGAAATTACTTACAAACAGAGATTACTCTATTTTACTGTCTATGTATATAGTCTTACGTATGAAAATTAAATGTACAATAATACTGTTACAAACGCTGTTTTGTTTATTCTGGTATGCCACATGTGCGCTTTGCGTTTTACCGGCCGACAGTCGACTCTCGCAATAATCACGGTTAACAGTAATAAGTAACGCATTTACAAAAATCACTAGTTCTAATATGACTCGAAACTAGTGATTCGGTTACATGCCGCGTAGCCAGTTACTGTATCTAGTGACGTGAAATAACGCCCACGTCTACTTCTTTGCCGTGCGCTATGAACTATTATTTATCTACCGACAATTTGTTTGTTACTCAAAGAATTTATTTACGATATTTTACAAATAATATTCTATTTTAAAAATACTTTGTTGTCAAATTAACTGCAATAATTATAATATATATGTTGTAAAGCGCATTAAGCTTATTTGCAAGTTACACTGTCTAACATACCTAACGAGCGTTATTAGTTTATTATTTTTGTTTGTTGAACACACTTTAACACTATTAAGCAATATTTGTTATTCTCGCTTATTTATACTGAAAACTAAAATTATTTCTTTTACTGGGATTTACATAATATATGATGAGATTTACAAATACGAAACACAAAATTATGAAATACTATTTCATTGCGTAATAAATATAACTGTTAATTTACTTCTAATAATGTATTTGCTTTATACTTTGATTGGAAATAACGGCAAATTTTTGTAATTTAACAGTTATTATACACAATCGGCCACATTTTCCTAGCTAATTTGGAAAAAAATAGAATACATTAGTCTCAGTATGTCTGTTACTTTATTTATACTCGTATTTTTTTCTACTTTTTTGTTTTTATTTCTTTCTCATTTTAATAGGTCAGTATACCTATGTATTAAAAATAAACAAATATCACTCATCATCTTTGTTTATTTTTAATACATAAGTATTACCGTTTTACAATATATCACCAAAACTGCAGGGGCTTAAGTACCGAACTAAATACTCTGTATACAAATATATTATCAGATAGTTATGATTTTATTATATTATGTAAGTGAAACGTGGTTACTTCCGAATATTCGAGACAGGGAATTCATAGATGATAGATATGTAGACATCGTTGCGACCGAGACCGAGTCTTGACAGGTAAACGGGACGGCGGTGGAGTTTTGATTGCAGTGCGTCGAGGGTTGCCCATTGCTCGGTACGAACTAATAGGTTCACACGACTATCCTATTTCACCTTGTATTGATTATGTATTTCTCAGTCTTAATAGTCAAAAGGGTCATAGTACTATTATCTGCGGTATCTATATTCCGCCTAATGTGAACGCTTTAACTTATGAAATTTTTTTAACATCCTTATATAACAAAATTATGGAAATTAACTATCAGCACGTTTACGTTGTTGGTGATTTCAATCTGCTCAATCTACAGTGGCTGGGCAGTGATCCAACGGTACTAAATATAACATCTACATCTTCTTACCCCAACCTTACCAATAATGACAAATCTCTGCCTAATTTTATACCGTCTTTAAACTTCAAACAATTAAACACCAATAGAAACCCCTTGAAGCGAATTTTAGATTTGTTTTTATCCAACGACGATAATTGTGTTCGTATATTGCCTTCAAACCCGTTACTGCCATTGGATCGTCTACATCCAGCTTTTTATACGGTTATATCTCTAAGTCACACGTATCAATCTATGACTCACTCAAATATTTATAAGTAAACTATCCCACCATTTGTAAATCTATCTCTGAAATCAATTGGTATACTCTTATGAAAGGGCTAACTGCTGAAGAGTCAGTTATTATATTTTATGAAAAAATCTATGAAATTATAAAAAGATATGTACCGCTTCGTCATCAAAAAGTAATAACTTTCCAGTTTGGTTTTCTCGACCCCTCATTCATGTTTTTAAAGAAAAGGAAAAATATTGGATAAGGTGGAAGAAATATAATAACAAAGCGGATTATTCCCAGTTTTCATTGCTTTGACACAGATTTAAGACACTGTGTGCTGATTGCTTCAATACTTACATTAATTCCATCGAAAAAGGAATTAAAAAGGACACTAAATTATTTTGGTCCTTTGTTAATAATTGAAAATGTAAAAGCGGAATACCTAACGTAATGACTTATAAAAATAAAAAATCTGATACACCGGATCTGCGAATTATTTTCTGAATTTTTCAGCTCCGTATATGAAAATAGACAGCAGTTACAGCAAGAGAATTTTAGTAGCCAGTCTACTAATCCCAATTCTGAGGTTATTTCAAATATCTCCTTTTCGAAGGATAGCATATTCAAAGACCTTATGTTACTGGATATTCCAAGGGACCTGGACCTGATGGTCTTCCACCATTTTTCCTCAAAGACACTGCCACAGCTTTTAGTGTTCCCTTGTGTCTTACAAATATTTAACCGATGTCTTAGTGTAGGGACTGTGCCCCAGATATGGAAGAACGCTAATATAATACCAGTTTATAAGAGTGGGTGCAAAACGACGTTTCTAACTACCGCCCTATATCTTTGTTATCAACCATACCGAAGGTTCTTGAGAGGTTAGTACATAAGCAAATTTATCCTATATTACATAACATAATTATACCTGAACAACATGGATTTGTGATGACAACAACTAACCGTGTCCTTTACACAAATTATCTTTTTTGCTTCATCGATAACCATCTGCAAGTAGACGATTTACATTGATTAGTCTAAGGCCTTTGATACGGTTGATCATAATATACTTTTAGAGAAATTAGCGTTTAATGGAATAAAAGGAAACTTGTTAAGATGGTTTTCATCATATGTTCTAAAGAGATCTCAACGGGTTGTGATTAATGGTTTCTCATCCAATATCATAAATGTCAGCTCAGGCGTACCGCAAGGTTCTATTCTTGGGCCTTTGCTTTTTATATTATTTGTGAACGATATCGGTGATTGTTTCCGTTTTACTAACTCTCTTCTTTACGCCGATGACCTTAAAATTCATCACAGTGTCAAAAGTGTCGAAGATTGTGACAAAATACAACAAGACCTAAATCGCTTGGCAGGCTACTGTATAAAAAATAAACTTCGCTTAAGTACATCAAAATGGAAACATATCACTTTCACAAAAAAAAATTAACACTATCAAATACACTTATAAACTAAACTGTGTTTCGTTAAAATCAGTATCGTTAATCAGGGATCTAGGATTGTATTTAGATTCTAAAATTGTGCACATCTATGTATTATCTATATATGTGTATGACTATGTGCGTGTATGTATATGTTTGTATATATGTGTGTATGTGTATGCATGCATATGTGTAAATTAGTTTGTTTTTCTCTGTATTTATTGGCGAACGGGTCGTTTTTAATAGAACATTACATTTTCATTTTTAATTGTTACGTACACAGACCCAGTAGTAATATGTGGATAACGGTGTTGATTGTATGATTATTAAGCTTAAATATAGTATTATGTTCAAAATAAATAGATTGACTTGGGCCATCTCATGAAAACACAATGTATCTCACATGTAACATATTATATAAAATTAGATTGTTACGTTTGGTACGGCCGCACCGCTTTTTTGCTCGACTTGGCGGCCGCACTGCCGTGCCTTCAGATAAATACCCCAATAAAAAAATTATATTTATGATAAATGATAAATAGGCGTGACGACCCCATCGCCCGCTGACGTAACGCAGCGCAGTCAGTCAGCATCTTGCCAAGAGGTTTTAGCGTCGTGCCTCGGCAAAAATTGATGGTACAAAGGCGTACTTAAAACTTAGGGGCACAGTGTGTATCTTTCTCATTCAGTTTTTAAATATCTTTTAAATTGGTCCAATATTGTAGGAGGTAGAGAGCCAAACCTCGAATTATGCCTTTTACTTTGACTATTCAGTGGGATTTGCAGTTATACTTATCGCACTCGCGTTCACAGAGCGACAGAGATAGTTTATTCCATAGCATGGAGGTTAGAGAGAAGGAGAACAATCGCTACGTGCTAAAGCTTAGCCCGCCTGTCCCTGAACTGCCGTCGGTAAGTAGTATCTGCGAAGTTAGCTGTTTATGAGTACAAGTAGATGAAGTTAGTTGAATAATGTACATACTATATTCACGGCATTGATGAGAAAATAATCTTTCTCCGTAATTTTTTAATTTTTGACAAAAATAAACATTAATAAATGGTGAAATATTGTATTGTGCGTGGATGTGCAAGTGGTTTAGCATCTGATCGGAAAAATAGACTGAAAATTACTTTTATTCTTACAACTTAGCGATCGCAGCGCCTCACTTATTTTTTCCATATTTCTGGGACACTATTTTCTACAGCGATCGTTATCCTTCTCTCTAACCACCATGTACCACAGAAATAGTAATAATAATATCATTACGATTTTTATGGTTTTTTCAAATACCTAATCTTTAAAAGTTTCTCGGCCCGCACTTCTTCCTCAGAGAGACCACGCGCGACGTCCATAGTAAGGCGAATTGTATTTACGAAAACTAATTCCCAATATTTCGAGGTAAGTATTTTGATGATATTTGCTATATTATTTACTAAAATGATTCTTGAACGTACTATAATTCTAATAACTATCAAAGTCCTTTTTTATAATATTTTGCACAGGGAATCTAAATTAATAGTTTTTGTATTAATTGACTTAACCTTAAGGTCAAGGTTAATTAGGTCTTGTTGGGCAAAGCGAATAAGGCAAAGCGGATATAGACATATTTTGTTGCATAATATATAAATAAAAAAACTAACCTAGGCTCTTGCGATAAAGACATTATGCAGACGGCTGTAAATTTATGCAATACCGGAGATTCGGTAAATGGCACAGCTTAAAAGTATGGATTGGCTTATGCAATTTTGTACAGACACGTTAAAAGTGGCAACCTTACTCCATGCAGATTTCGTCCCGTTTTCAGCGAAGATGACGAAATAGAATTAATGATCTACGTCAAAGACATGGATTCCTGTCCTTTGATTTAAAACGAGATGAGTTTAAGGATTTAGCGTATACATACGCCAAAACATAATTATTTATTTTAGCCAAAAAGTTGGGACAAATATGAAAAAGCCGGAGATGATTGACTACAATCATTTTTGTTACTTCACAATCAGTGCGGGATTAACCACGTAGTAAGAGTGGCAATTGCAACGGACCCCGCGTATAAGGGGGCCCCGCGTATCTAAGCATCCCATTCTCTCCTAAGCGTACTTTTTTAAGTAAAACTTATTAAGACGGTGTATTAACTTGATGTCACATAAACGTAAACTCATTTCATTGGCGAAAACGAAACACATACTACAGTAAACGTACAAGTTTCAACGCCTGATACGCCAAATGGCTCGGTTTCATACTACTAATCATGCAGGAATAGAGTACAGTGTCCATCACTTGCTCATTACAGGCACGATCTGTAGGCTGCCGCCATGTGTCGCACTATAGGTCGGCAGATTGGGATGGTGTGTGGGTTTTTCTGCATCCTACCCATGGGGGGCAGATAAACTTCTCGCTAGATGATCCCAAAAAGTTTGTCGCCGATGTGGTGCTACAGGGGATGGAACTTTTGATCCCGTCATCCGTAGTGCCTACCGGCGGCAGATCCTAGTATTAGTTACGACGCTCCTAAAAAATTGCGTCGCAGCAAAAGCAGAAGACATACAAGGCCGTGACTGACGCCTTATCGGCGTCCCGGTCCGCCCGTCAACCACTAGAGCACTCAAAAAGAAGTACAACTCTGCCTCCAGGTGTTACAAAAAAGTTGTCGCTAGGGCAACGTCGGAGTACATTGCGAGAATCGGCAAGAAATTCCTTCGTGTACTCGTGCGTTCTTATCCCAGCTGCCCAAGGGAATTTCTGTAAAAAAACATTATCATCTTTGCGCAAGAAGGATGACTTGCTTACTTGCCACAAATAAGAAAGCCGATCTTTTAGGACCTCTTTTTTACGTCCAATTTGAATCTTGACGACGAGGGGATTATACCACTGACCATCGCGCTCACCATGCCGGATGTGCTGTTTACACAGCGCTCAAAGTCACAAAGCACTCTTGTCCTGGACGTCCACAAGTCTAGTGGGCCCGATGTTATCACCCAAGTTGTGGTGAAGACGTGTGCTCCAGAGTTGGTATCGGTAATCTCTCTTAATCTATAGGCGTCGTTTCAGGCTCATGGAATACAGTCATAGTGGACACGATGCCTAAAAAGGTGACCACTTGGACCCGTCCAACTTCAGGCCTATTGCTATCACCTCCTTGTTCTCCAAAGTAATGGAATTCATTATTAATTGTAAGCTCATGCGGTACCTCTAAGCGCATCAGCTGATTAATGACCGTTAAAACGGTTTCCGTCAAAGTCACTCAGGTGGTGGGCTTTTTGTCTACCCGACTCACCCATAACAGATGGGCGGCGCAGTTAAGACCAAGGAGGCGGCCTTGGTCTTGACTGCCAGTTTGGACATAGCGAAAGCCTTCAATTGGGTTTGGCACAAAGCGCTTCTTTCAAAATTTCCCTATTATGGGATTCTCGAGAAATTATACGGTTAGGTCACTAGTTTTCTTACAGATCAGAGTATTAAGGTCATAGTCCACGGTGCATGCTCCGACTCCAAGCCTGTCAATGCTGGTGGTCCACAAGACTGCGTGCCACCTACTCTGTTCCTTCAGAAAATTAATAATATGTTGCATACTAGTAATAATCATTGTTATACCGACGACAGCACTGGCGATGCTTTATACACCGGCTGCACTGATATTTCTCAGAAACACGTCGTTCAGTATCGGAACGAACCTGTGTCCGAAGTCGAGTCTTTGCTGAACAAAGTCTCAGAATGTGGATTACTAAAGTTTAGTCCTCAAAAGACACAGGTTTGCACATTTACGCGAAAAAGCTGAAGCTTGAAAAAAGAAGCGTGAAAAAGCTTGAAAACCGGGTGCCCCGCGAATTAAATGATCGCCACCGCGATGTTAACATCGGGACGTGCCTTGCACTGCAGAACAAGTACACTAAAGATTAAATTTTTGAATGGTATTGTCAATATAATTATATTACAGCCGAAGAGATTTTAAAAGGAACACCAATTATGATCAGTGCTTATGCAAATGTTTTCGAATAGAGCATAGACCGCGAATAAGTGCAGTTTGTGAGTTGCTCAAAACGGATATGGATGCGGCTGGTGGCTCCAGAAATTCAATATAAATTTCTAATGGATAATTCACTAGAATCATGTTTCCCCGATTTAGAAACTGCTTAGCGCATTTATTGTCTCTCATGATCAATAACTGTAGTGGTAGACGTTAATTTTAGACCTTGAACCGTATAAAAATTGATTTAGGGAACACTATGAGTCAAGAACGCTTAAATTATTTCCCTGATAGAATTGCTTAGAGAAATTGATACGGGTAGTATTATTTTTAAATTTGCCCACATGAAAACTATAAAAGTTACTTGGTAGACGTTTAAAAAGTAATAAAAGAAATATAAATAATCATAAAATATAATGCACATATACAATAAACATTTACAATTATTTGTTAGTATCGTCAGTTTTATATTGTTAGTTTCTTATAAAAATCATTCTAAATTACCAGGACAATCTCACGTCTCGCTTTTTGAACTTACTAGAGTCTAACAGGGCTTTCAGTAAGCAACTGTACTATTAAACACCAACAAAATTGAGTATTGAATTGTTTTTTACTACTTTATACTTAAAAACATATAGCAGATCAAGAGCCACTGGATATAATTTGCTATGGGCTCCGCGGTTGCTTAATCCGGCACTGTTCGCAATAATGCAGAGGCAACATTGGTTGCGAGAGCGAAAGGATTCAACAGACGTGAAATAGGACGTTTCTACGAACATCTTAAATCTTTGATCGACAAACACGATGTTGATGCCTCTAGATTTTATAATATGGACGATATGGATTATATATAAAATTATAATGTCCTTTTATGTTCGGTTTGTCAGGCAGAAATCGCTTAAAGCGATATGACCACCGTTTGTAGTCATAAGTTTTCCGTTATTGTAATACAAACTTTGTTCAAATGCAATAAAGAGTTATCTATCTATCTATCTATCTATGTGATAACTGCCAGTCTTAATATCTAAGATTTTTCCTTTCAACACGAATGTAAGTTTTTTAGTCGATTGAATTCAGTTATTAATTGTAACTTTGAGTTTTGTGTAATTAGAAGGTAGTAATTCACTTTGCCCGAACACAATATGTACTTTACTGGCAAAGTGAATACTACTTCACCTTTTTGAATTTTAGTTTTTGTTACCAGTAGTTTTACTTTTAAAGTTAAATGTTTTCTTTTCATCTCTCTACCTCTTCTAATAAAGCCTTGAATATCTTATGGTATTCACTTTGTTCGGACTTCCCCAAGTTGTTTTTTTTTATTTAACTACAAACGCGCATATTTAATATATTTGTAAGACTTTCTCAAAGTACCCATGCGAGCAACACATCTGTATCGGTGTATCTGAAATTGTTAATTGCAATTTTAAGTGCAGATTTACTACCTTTTTGATCGCCCTTGGAAGTCTGCATTACAAGGTAAGCAGGAGTATTATCAGGCCTGGGTTGACGCTTCGGCGGCTCGGGATGTTAACAGGAGCAAGCTTAAAAAGAAGTACAACTTCGCCACTAGGTCCTTCAAAAGAGTTATTGCCAAGGCAAATTATGAGCACGTTGGTAGAATTGGCGAGAAATTAGTTCGCCTGACTTCTGGAATCCGTGCAATCTGGTCTCTCGCCAAGGCTGCCCAAGGATTGGCGGTCCACCCCTGTGCGATTTACAAGGAGTTTTCTTTATCAAACTACTTCTTTGTGAAATCGTCTACTAGCGATTTTTCCGGAGCGATACGATTTAGGGATTTATAAAGAAAAGAGCCTACTCCTTTTTAAAAGGCTGGCACGCATGTGCAATTTCACCACCAGGTGAGTTGCATGCTCGTTTGTCCCCTCTCATATACAAAAAAACGAGCTCGGCGGTGAAGGAACAATATTTAAAAGTGTTCGTTACTAATAACGAAATAAATGCCTTTTAACGAGCTATGGTTGTTATTTTCATGTCTTAATCCATTTTTTAAAACTTTTGTCTATTTCTTTGTCCGGGCTAATTTTCGAAATAACCGATTGTAAGAACACTTCGCAAATCAGATAGAAGAACAATACTAGTAATGATCGGTTCCCACCCGTATACAACTATAGAACTCGCGGCACGAAAGTCTAGCGGTGACCGTCATTGGTCATTCCGTATTGCACATTATTGCGTATGATTGGCTATGCGTATCATCCGCACGCGCTAATTAGCTCTCCGGTCGCATTTCGCCCTACGTACTGATACGACGTTCGCAGCTGTCCCCTCCACGTTATGTCCAGCATTAGAGTTACGTGTCGCGATATATATAGTATTCCTAATTCAACTGTCGTGCTTTTTTATATTATCTGTCTGGAACGAGTAAGTTTTACGGTAATTTTTTTTGAAGTAAAATTTCTTTACACACGTTTGACTTGGGAGTAAGCTGGCGAACGCGTGACAAAAGCGTTACGAAAAGTGTGATTTGGCTGGGCGAACGGGAATTGAGTGAGGAACATAAGCTCGTGCACATTTTCTCTCAAACACACACACACACACACATATTTATATATATATATATATATATATATATATATATATATATATATATATATATATATATATATATATATATATAAATATGGAGCTAAAGAAGTTTTACTTTAGTCGTGTAACAAGCATACTCGTTTTTTCCATGAATGCAAAATTGAAAGAAGAAAGAAAAAGAGCATGTATTAATTTAATTAAAAATGAATTGTTAATTTGTTTTAATACGAATAAAAATTGCTCCGAACTACAATTATTTTAAGACATGTATCCTCGATTGATACTCAAAATGCAGATGCGTTGACGACCCCCGAGGACTCAGATGGAATGTCTTTTTCCACTAAAAAAGGTCTCCGATTCTCTACAGTCATCATATGAAACACAGCAACATTAAGCTGCTATTTTAAGCTGGTATTCTGTGAGAGCGTGGTCCTTCCCCGGTCGAGCCCACCCATTCGTGTTACAACTATTCCTTAAATATAGCTGCAGCGTGGCTCTAGCACGTAAATTGCCAGTATATAGGATTGCTAGTTAAATAAATTGTACACACATTGCAACTGTCCCTGGCGATATGCCAATCGCCATAGCATATCTGCGTGGTGCTATTGTACCCATTTTTCATGTGCCGCAATCCTGGAGTATCTGGTGCGTAAGATCTGAAGCATTCCTCGTCAGAAAACTTCTCCAGAGTAACCTGAAAATCAAAGTGATGGTGAAAAAGATGGCGCTAAAAAAAATTTATAATTCTAAGCTGAATCTAGCCATGGTTAACTATGACATTGGGACGTCGAACACCTCAGTCCTCCCGTTACCGTGGGTGATATCAAATACTCAAAACGTCGAGAATTTAATTAAAAGAAAGAAAAAAGAGACATTTTGACACTGTTAGTTTGAAGAAATTTTAGAAGCTTGTGTCATAATCAGCATTACGGCTCAGCACAAGTCCAGAGAACATAGGACTCGCAGAAGAAATGCCACAAATCAAATTCCTGAGTTCATTGGAAGTCCTGTTATTAGGAAGATGATACCGTCCCTCAGGGTGGCAAACGAGCACACAGTCCACCTGATGGTAAGGGGATGCTGTGGCAAATGCGTTGCCACCTTTGAGGACTAACAAGAATGCCTCATTTCCAGTAAACAGGGTCTCTGGTTCTCTACACTAACCATACGACACAGAGTAGTATTAAGTATTGACATGCTATTTTACGCTGGAATTCTGTGAGAGCATGACCGTACTCCACTCGAGCCGATCCATTCATGCTACAACCGTTATATAGCTGTAGCGTAGCTCTACCATGTTTACATCAGGTAGATGCTGCTGTCTTCCTGTTTCAGTTTTCTTTTATCATATCGCTGGAAATGTATGGATATAATATATAATAAAAACAATGTCCTCCAGACCGATTTGACCGATTTCGGTCACGGCGGCCAGCCTCAACGGAGACTAGTCATCAGCAAAGGACAGGATTATAGTGCCCAAGTGTATGCGCAAGCACAGGTGCACTCTCTATTCCAATACTCTCATAATCAGATGGGATGGTAAACCGACACGACCGGAGAGAGATCAGGCGCAGGGCCAAATTGTGTATATATATAGATAAAAATTAAATATTTGAGAATATTTTGAAGGTATTTTAAACCGGGTCAAAGCATGGAACGATACCAGGACGACGTAAGTGAATGAGAGGTGCAACATCACGAACTCCTAGAGGACTTTACCTTCTGTAGTACATCGGAGATCTTATTCGTTCTAAATGCAGTGGTTCCCCAACCGATGGCCGTCGCATTGGTGTCGTTTACTGGATGCCCATTGTGCAGGCATGCTGGCACTGCGTACTGATCCAGTGCGATCCTAGAGTGTTTAATGAATGTTAGCCGTAGAAGGGGATAATGTTTGTTTTAAGTTAAAAAATTATGAATAAAAAAAATACGGTTAATTTTTCCATTTTCTCTCTCTATCTCAATCTTTCTTTTCTTAACTTTTCTAATAACCGTTACACCCATTCTAAGATTATCTCCTGTATCATGGAGGTTCCGGGGGGTGGGGAGAACTAAAAAAAATATTTCATTTGGTAAACTTACATGGCAACAAGTGACGCGGGCGGCCGTCGGGTAAACACGTTGCTGCCAGATTTTGAATCGGTACATTTATGTACTTATTATTACTTGTTATGGGGTATTCATAGAGTATTCTCATCTGGCTGGATGATAAATATACATAAATATATATTTAATATACTAACATAAATAAATAAATAAAACATAAATAGAAGTCCAACCAGATGAAAGCCCTCGGCGGGGGAGAAACGGAACGAAACAAACAACCGAGGGTGGGGTAAAGGGAAAGAAAACAGCGGACGATGTGGGCGGTATCGAGGCGTTCGTCGTTCGGCGTTGTCGAGCGTCCTCTGCATCTGAGCTCGGAAGCAGTGCTGACAGATTTGGTCAGAAGACCAACCCACATGACGGTCACCTCGTGAACCAGGTCTAGTTATTTTGTTTGATTATCTCATTCGGATTTCACGAGTTTCTCGTCATACGGAATGGTAATGTGGACCAAAAATATCCTTGACTGTGCCCGGTCCATCAGCACAATATCAGGCTTATTCGCAAGAATAGTCCTGTCTGTGATGATGGCCCCGTCCCACTAGAGTCTGGCATGGTCATTTTCGAGCACGGCTTCCGGCAAGTGCTTGTAATACGGCAATTTCTGGTCCACAAGACCGTATTTCAGAGCGAGCTCCTGGTGATGAATTCTGGCTACTAGGTTGTGCCTGTGCAAGTACTCAGAGTTAGAAAGCGCCGAACAACCAGAGATGACATGCCTACCTTGATGGCGACTAGCTCGACAGATGTAGACGGTGCCATCCTTTAGGATGTATCCCCGATAATTGTTGGTTTTAATAACCTGATCCTGTATTGAACAGATAAAACCTTCGTTTCTCCGAAGAGATCATCAAAGCGTAGCCAGTGGAGGGAGGCTACTGTGTCGTGTGGAGTGGAGCTCCTTCTCCTTCCAACGGTCTTCCGGTTGGCAATGCTATGTACTGCTGGGTCCTGTCATTGCTCGTTGGCTAAGTATAGAGTGGTAAATCCCTTATCACAAGAAATGACGTTGCTATAGAATGGATCATCCGATCTCGCCGGGATGTAATTACGGAAGCTGCACACCTCGCGAATATGCATGGTGAGCGCGCTTAAAATGCCACTCCCACCATGCTTATGAAGCAACTACAGCCTCATTACCAAGAATTTCGGATGATGCACTCTATGGGACGTCATGATAGTGTGGACTTTTCTATCCAGGGCGTTAAGTTCAGCCACCTGACTATGCCAAAGGTATACATGAGGACATGCATGATCCAACCGTTATATTCGTGTGTTTTATTCACACCGGGAAAAAGACTGTACGTACTGTAAGCCTTTTGGTCAAGCGTGCATAAAACATGTCGCAAACTGTTGTTTCATACCAGCCTCATCGATACCGATGTTCTGTGATATACCTAGGTATCGATATGTTTCAGCCTCGGAAAGGGTCTTTAAATTGATGGAGATAGGAAAAACTAAGCCCTCAGAGTTAGCAAACCTGCTCCTTTCAACATGGAGGACAGCACATTTATTTGTTTCCAGCTTCATTATAATAGAATTGCTAAAATCAAAAGTGATGCTTAGCAATTACACAAGATGGGAGCGACTGGATGCGAATAACTTGTGGTCATCCATATAGAAAAGGTGGGTCACTTTTTTCCTCCTGCTGAAATCTCCTCCCAGAGCCCTCCTGTCCTGAAAGGGTTCAAAGAGAGGCAGAACTAGATTGGACTCGGACAGTCGCCTTGGAACATACCCCTCCTTATCCATATGCGGCTTTCCGCAGTCGTCATCCGCTCGCCCAAATGACAAATAATCGTACTCAACTGCTTCACAGACTGCTTGAGGAAGTCTTTAATTGTACAGTCAATCTTGTACAGCTCGAAGACCCTCTTTAGCCATGTATGGAGGACCGAGTCGAATGCCTTTCTGTAGTCTACCCAGGTGGTGGAGAAGTTCTGACGGTTGCGTTTCACCACTTTGCCAATGACTGTGTCAATGAAGAGTGGTTCCTTGGTTCCAAGACCACCGCACCGACATCCATTTTAAGCGTGCGACATCACCTGATTTGAGTCCAGGTGAAAAGTGATTCTCGCGCTCAAACCGGATGTTAGTGTCTTGTATATGATCAGTAGATACATGATAGGGCGGTATTTGCTTGGGTATGTGGTACCGTGGTCCTAAGAAACCAAATGAGTGATACCAGTAGTGAAAAGGCTAAGGAGCGACTTGTGGTCGAGAGCCTTTTGAACTTTTGAACAGCGTGACATACCACGAACCCCTTTAGCTAGTAGTGATGCAGCCCGTCCCGCCCTGGACTTTTCCAGTTCGGGGCCTTACGGACAGCTTCAGCTACGTCATCCGGCATTAAGATGACAAGGTCCATGGGCGTAATACTTGTACACTGACTCGCCACAACTTCCGTCCATGTAGTTTAAGGGCTCTGACAAGGCCACTCCAGAATGCGACAATGTCGGCCCGATTCGGTGCTGGGCCCGTTCCACTTACCATTGGTCACTCCAATGATTTATAGAGCCTCTTCTGATCACTATAAAAGAGACGATTCTGGTTGAACCGCGTCAACCTCTAAGTACATCGCAGAAACGATTCTCTTCTTCAAATCATCTATGCGCCAGTTTTTGCGTTATATCCGCCTGAGACAAATTGACATTTGTCCCAGCAAATGGCATCATGATGGTGCGCACAATCCTTGGTCTGTTATTGACTGACCTAAAGCATATCAGTCTGCCGATGAGTGCCCTAGCCTTTGCGATACGTTCTTCAATTCTTATTCTCAGGGCTGGGATAGCGCTACTTTGTCCAGTATTCCAGCCGTGGAAAGTTTGGCGTCTATAATACTGCCAGTGCGGCGCCAAAAAGAATTGAGTCCGTCTGGCAAGGGTCCTGGCTGGATTCCAAATATTATACAGTCACCAGCATTGGGTCTAGAGCCCTACCGACAGCCCGATTCCGCTTGCTTAGAGCTATGCGTGGAAGTCGCGGTCGCCTCTTTCGATATACTCCTCATTTGCTCTATTTCCAGTTCCAGGGCGACTGTTCCATCATCGTTTGAATCAACCACAACTGGGGTTTTTACGGCGGCATCCGCGTTTGCGGGTTGCTCTGCAAGTTGTGGCACCGGATCCTCAGACGTAGGATTTTCATCCGATATGGGAACAGCCTCACGTCGTAGCAGTTCGAGTATAGCAACATCAAATACTAATAGATTATTAATAGAGTATTCTCATCTGATTGGGCTGAATAAATATATAAAATGAAATGATAAATATACATAAATATATATTTAATATACTAACATAAATAAATAAATGAAACATAAATAAATAAAAGTCCAACCAGATGGAAGCCCTCAGCAGGGGAGAAACGGAACGAAACAAACGACCCAGGGTTAGGGTAAAGGGAAAGAAACCGGCGAATGATGAGCGCGGTTTTATGGATCACCCCTTTCTGCATCTGAGCCCGGAGCAATCCGTCACGGAGTTCCAGCCGACTCAGATGACAAGAGAGGCTGACTGGGATTAGCCCATTTGCAGAAACGATTACAGGAATAATTTCGGTCCACCAGACCACCTCATACGTCAGTCGTCTCGTGAGCCAGGTTCAGATATTTTGTTTGCTTATCTCCTTCGGGTTTCACGAGGTTCTCGTCATACGGAATGGTAATGTAGATCAAAATTATCCTTGACTGGCGGCGCGGTCCATCAGCATAATATGCTTATCCCCAAGAATAGTCTTGTCTGTGATGATGGCCTGATCCCAGTAGAGCCTGGTGCAGTCATTTTTGAGCACGGATTCCGGCAAGTACTTATAATAAGGGAGTTTCCGATTCTCGAGACCATATTTCAGAGCAAACTCCTGGTGTAAAATTTTGGCTACAAGTTAGTGTCTATGCAAGTATTCAGAGTTAGAAAGCGCCGAATAACCGGAAATGACATGCCTAAGTGACTCACCGGGATGGCGACAAGCTCGACAGATATCAACGGTAGGCATCCTTTTGGATCTATCTCCAATAGTTGTTAGTCTTAAGTTGGCCCTAGTCTTTGGCACGAAATAAGTGGTGGGAGGGGTTAAAATGCATGCTATCTCAGGCAACATCACGTGCGAAAAGCATGATGATTTACAACAAAAACGAGCGCGCGAAATTTATAAACAGATCTTTGGGATTCTGGATATCATGAAAAATCTACTGAATGAATCTGTACTATACTCCGGCCGCTGAGTTATTACCGATTTGACACATAACGAATTGACAATACTAGTGAAGTGACTGAACCAGTAACCCTAATATCATTTGGGAAAAGTTTGTTTTTAAATATTCTAGTATAGTGTGTAATTAAATAAAAGCAAAACAATAATAGTTAAAGACACAGGTTCTTTATTAGGTGGAGTATCCTTGATGGGCGTAGATAATTGGTCGAGGACATACCAAAATAAAACAAATTTGTAAACACTGTTACACATTTTAATGAATAGAGTAGGTACAAGATGTTTTAATAAATGACTACCTATCATTTATTAAAACAATTATTAAGACTCTGAACCAGATTCGCCAGAGCTGTCATCGCTATCAGTCACTTGTATGACAATTTCATTCTCTATAATGGTGTCCACTCTTATATCGCATTCATAATCTTCTGTTATTAGTTTTCGAGTCTTTTCGACGACCTTGACCCAATCTTCTTTCGTTATTTTGCTGCAAGCATCTTTTAATAGACCCATCATTTTATTAGTACTGAATGGCGGAGTCGTATTACGAGCTGCGTAACCTGTAATGTAAACATTAAATAACGTTAATTTATTACATTAAATAAACGAAATGTTACACAATTACCTACATGTAAGGGACATAAGATATTTATTTCTTAGTTATGTATCTTTTTACCTATATGCTGAATATTGGATGTTATAATAGTACAAATTATTCATATTCATAACTTATGCGATAAAAAAACAATACCTTTGATTTGTGCCCATATTAGCTTAATGGCATTGTACTGGCAGTGATAAGGCGGAATTCGAAGTACCCGATGTCCATGTGCTAGAGCTATCTCATCTACTTCATAACGGACTCTTGATGTTTTATTTTCGCGTACCAACTTTACTAAGTCAGACTTTAGCATTTCGGCAGTAGTTTCAATTCCATTTTGGTGTAGCCATGCTACGAGATCAGCTTTCTTGTCGGCCTGAGTAGGCGCTTTATTCACTTGTTTCGAGTGATATGAAGCGTTGTCCATTATTATGATAGAAGGCTCTGGCAGGCTGGGTAATAATTGATTTTCGAACCAATTCGTAAAAGTGTCTGTATCCATCTCCTCGTGGTAATCGGAAGTACTTTTTAACGCGAAAGCCAGCAGTCCATTTTCAAAGAAACCACTTCCAGCAGAACCGGCGTGACAAATTATCAGTCGCGATCCTTTTCCAATTGGAACCTTTGAGGTTGATGCTTTTGTTTCGTCAGTCCAAGAGCGTGACACAGTGAGGTTCGCATTTAACCATGTTTCGTCAACAAAAACGACGTTGTCCCAAGACTCGATTTTTCTGGCTTCTCTTAAAAACTCGCTCCTTTTAATTATTAAATCAAATCTTTCCATTAATATTTTCCTTTTATTCGTTTTTTTATATTCAAACCCAATTTCGTGCAATAGTTTTGACAACGCCGTTTTACCGCCTTTAAACAAGCCAGCTTCTTTTAAAGAGACCAAAAGCAAACGTCTAGTTGGAAACTCGTTCCTAGTATAATAACCATATATGTGGTTTCTTATTGCATCTGCATCAAAAACATCAACATCTGTCACGGGCTTTTGTCTTCGTTTTTTCTTAGGAGTGCGTAAAACATTATCTTCACTTCCAGAAGCACCAAATTTTTCTTTATTTATATTATATAGTGTTTTTGCACCAATTCCAAGAGCTTGTGAAACCCGATCTTTCACTTGAGTGACAGGAATCAAAGGGCCGCCATTTTGTGACTCACGCTCAAAGTAATCCTGTAGCTTTAGTACAAGTTCACGACATTGACTATTCAATGTTTTTCCTCGTTTCGGCATTTTCAACAAAATTACACATACAGATATACAGATAAACAGGAGAAAGCCGAGTCAAAAAACAACGGTTACACAAGAGAACGTAGTCTGTGTGCACGAGAGTACGGAAGACGACTAAACACGTAGATAGAGAATGCTATAGACAAAGTGATATCTTTTATCGCAGTCACACAAGAGAAAGAGCAACTTACGCCGATGTCGTGTAAAGAAATGAGAAAGAACGATGAGATTTTTTGTTTCGCTTAGCGTGTCGCCATTTTTAATATTTAGCAAACCACTTTGCTAAATAAAGTTTGACAGCTAACGTGTAGCGTGATAAATTCTTTGTATAAAATACTGTTTTATGTGTTTTATGATAAGTATTTCATATTATATTTTGTTGTGAACAATTAAGACGTAGTATTCCAACCATTTTTATTTAAAACATGGTGCGGTGTTGTGTATTAGGGTGTAAAAGTGATAGTGAAAGGAAAATGGCGGGGTTGTCTTTTCATTCGTAAGTATACCATACTATCGGTTACTAGGCAGTGTGTAACATTTAATAAAATACATACATTGTGTATAATGTACTCTAGACGTAAATTTATCGCTAAAAAGTACAAAACGGTGTGGCCAACTTTTCTATAAGTTATTACCCACTATTCATTGAGTTACAATACCTATAGAGTCACAATCTCTAACTGACAATACTCAAAAAATGTCCGAGCGCCGTTCCATATACCTATATATTTTGATATTATATAGTTCAAAATGACATTTGCTCGAATTTAGACGTTAACCTGCTTGTACAATGTTCAAAGTCGCTCGTATGCAATGTCATCATCATTCACTCAAGGGCACGTTATCGCGGCGCCGCGCGGTCGGCGGTGAGTGATTTAGTTTGCTAATAAAATGAAAATTATTGAAATTTAAATGAAAACATGCACTGTGGATACATAAATACGTAAATTTGGTATGATACTTACCTAAAATATGAAACACCATCCTTTTTTCGCACGTGTCTGCTGTTATTTGGGCAGGAAATCACCGAACACTTTGGCATCGCGGACGTTGTACGAGGATTGTGGTCGCCTTACAACTAAACAAAAACTCTGCGCACTTCGCAGCGTGCGCCGAGTTTTGGCGCGGACATTTTATTTGTCTGTTTGTGACTCTATAGGTATTGTAACTCAATGCCACTATTATAGGAAATAATAATGTCTGCGTACCGAAGGTGTATTTTCCTAAGTCCATTTTTTTCGACATTCACTTTGTAATGTCATTGAAACAAAAAAATAACGATCTACTTGGTGGTAAAGTATTTTTACGTCCAACTAAAAAACTACATGCTTTTGAACTCGTTAACATGTTTTAAGTCCAGGTTAATTCAAAGGTATACAATCTGATCTGGATTTATGCTTTTGTTCCGCTCAATTATCAAAAACAAAAGCATCCTAAGTCCAAATAAGATGAGAAGTTTGTTTTTAACGAACGTAAGTTGCACTTTATTATTTGTATTTATTTATTGCATTATGTAAATTGTGCCTTTGGCTGCGCTTGAAGAGGGTGTTCCAAGCACATCTCAAGATGTACCGAATTCTATATGCCAGAATAATTTACAACAAATTCATACTTAATAATCTACCAAAAAAATAAAAGATCGGAATAGAAGTACAATAGAGCAGACAGGAAAAAAGCGAATAAGAAATGATCTTAAGCTTACATGAACAAAAGTGTTGCATGTAGCACGAATTTCCGCATGAAATGCAGTACTAAAATATTCCAGCAGAATAAGAAAGAGATATTTACTTTTTATTGGGATCCAGAAAAAGACTACAATGTTAAGAGGTAATTCATAGTATCATGTGTCTAGTAAAAATCTACAACTAGACAAAGACTGAGATCAGGAGATGAATCTAAGTTAGGATCAAATACTTTAGTGTATTCTTTATTGTTAATGGTATAACAACAGCAATCTATAAGACAATGTTTCTAAATTTCCCAACAAGTGGTTAAGCCTGAGATAAGAGGGATGTATTGTTGAAAGTGACAAAAGGGGGAAACATAAACCATCTAACTAAACGGATCCTGAAATTATTAAATCTGTTATGTCCCACATTTCATCTCTCCCAAAGTATAAATGTCAATACAATCGTGAGAGATCAAAGAGATGTTATTGAACGAATGTACGATCTTTACAAATTACTTTATACTTGTGACGATTGCGATATATTTTCAGTAAAACTTAAAGGGATGTAGGATGGCACTGAGAAACAACTTCTGTAAATAGAAAAAGATTTACCTTTAATTATTGAAGCTGATAATAGGTACAAACATAAATCGCAGGATATGTCTGAATCAAAATACAGACCTAAAATGGGGTTAATTTCTATAGGAGAAAAATTTGGATATTAAATTACAATATTTATGATGGTTCTGACAGTTCTGCATTTCTATTTATGTGGGATGAAACTAAAGCTCAAAGGGATGGAAACGAAATAGCTTCAAACATCTTAAACTGGGCATCTAAAAATGTACCAGGATCAGATATTGAACAAATGACCATATCAGTCAGTGACCAGGTCAGATAACTGTTATGTGCAAAATAAGAATATATATGTTGTCATGTGCATGTTTTTCCTTCTTAAAAATTTTCTCAGTTCAAAGTTATATATATTATAAGCAGATACAATATTAAGAGAAGATGTAAAAACTTACCTACACCTACACACCTTGGGACTGGCAACAATTTATTCCGCTATGTTTTTACAAATATACAGTCAACAATATGGAACTTGAAGATTTTAATATTTATTATTTACTAATGGTCCTTTTATTAATAGAAAAGTAAATATTGATAAGGAACCATTTCAAATTTCAAAGTCAGTTACTTTGCAAGTTAGAAAAGAAAACTGGGTATTTATTTTATAAAAATTCATTTGATAATCAAAATTTTAAAATGACAGACTTAAGGCGTCAGAAGAGGAAGGAGTTGAATTTTCCAGGAAGTTTACAAAATATGAACCAAAACTTAATTTCAATTTCAGCCAAAAAATATAAGGATACCAAGATTTACATTCATATTGAATTGCCGTCATATTGTCATGACTATTATAAAAATTCCACAATCTTCCACTGCATCGGACTTTCCCGACGACGATAATGCTTATGAATAGTAAACAAAACTTGTGATTAATGAAACATGATTTTCATTGTACCTTGAAAATCAGGACTTAGAATGTTCTTTTATTACATGTAACTTATAAAAAATTATCTTTAGTGTTAGTAGTAGTAGTAGTAGAGGTAGCATATCCCAAGTTCATTATTTAGTTAGTTAATTACATTTTTATTAATATCTTATTGTAATCAAAAACTACTTTTAAACAACAAATAATTTTTTATTTACAATTGTGTAGTAGTATGTTCAAATTGAGACTTAAAACGTGTGCACTGAACAATTAGCTTAATGTGGCTTATGATCATTTGCCTAAGGTGTACAGATATGTATTCTGCAGTGTCTATTAATTAAATACTATCTGAAAGATTGAATGGTTTGTTGCAGTTTTCCTGAACATGATAATTTACGTCGGAATTGGATTGTAGCTACAGGACAAACAGACTGGACACCAAAACCGTCATCAAAAATTTGCAGCAGACATTTTAAGGATAAGATGTTAATAAAAAAGAAGAAACTTACTCTGCTATTACCTTATGCTGTACCAATTCTGGTAAATATTCAGTTAATGACATATTCATACTATTTAGTACAATTATCTTGTTTGTTACAAACATTATTTTGTGAATTTTAATAGCAATAAAAGACTGAGACAGGCTTCTTTTAGACTCTGAACGCGATTCAAGTTTTAACAATCAATATTAAAACTTGAATCTTGTTCAGAGTTTAATATACCTAGAACTTTAAATTAAATTTTCTGTAAAATGCATCTTTCTACACCTATTTTGTATTAATTAATGTTTTAAAGATAATTAACTTTTAGGAAACAAAAGCTTGTATTCCAACATCTTCCTCCATCAATTTACATGAAGAATCACTTATGGAAATTGATAATAATTTATGCATTCATGTAAGTAGGTAAACAATATTAAATAAAAATAATATTATTTTTCCTCGACCCAATACCGAATTGAAGGGTTAAGTGGGCAAAGGTGTAAACTAGCAAATAGTTTTAAACAACTAATGAGCCTTTGAAAATAATAAATAATCAAATGAACTGAGGAACTGAAGCATATAGTTTTAAAATACAATATTAGTATCAATACTTAGATAGATTGATTATTTTATATATTATATTGAAAAATAGATTATTCTATGCAAATTTATTTAAAAAAAAACAATGAAAGTATGTATATAATACACCTTTGTTTCCTACAAACCATATTAATTAGTTAAGAAGAACTTACAATGGCTCTATGTGGTAAAAAAATAAAAATAACATTATTTATATGAAATAGTATTATTATTTAAAAATAGGTATGCCACATGTTATCACACACTATTTATGTGGCCTGTGGCCATCTCTAATGATATAGATATCTTTATTATAAAACCATATTTGCCTTAAATAAAATGCTTTTGATATGGGAATTTTAGGTAGAGGCTGAGTTTGTTGTATGTCAAAAGTGATTTTTTTTCCATTAATACACATCTCTCTTTCTTGTTTTTTTAACTCAAATGCTCTTTTGTAGTTATCAATATGCTCTTCAGTGTGTGTATTAGAATCACATTTGTTACACACATCAGTTTTAGGTTGTTTAAAATATAGACAAAATTTTGTATTGAATATATTTCTAAAAAGCACCTTCCTACACCAATTTTGTATTAATCAATGTTTTAAAGTTAATTAAATTTAAGGTGTAAACTAGCAAATAGTTTAAAACAGTTAATGTGTTTGAAAATAATAAATAATCAAATGAACTAAGGACTAAAGCATATAGTTTTCAAATACAATATTGGTAGCAATACTTAGATAAGATTGATTATTTTATATATTATGTTAAAAAATAGGTTATTCTATGCAAATTTATTTAAAAAAACGTAACACAGCTTTGTTTCCTATAAACCATATTAAGTTTTGTTAAGAAGAACTTACAATGGCTTTATGAGGTACTAAAATCTTATTATGTTATCACATTTTTAAAACACCACAGTTCCCTCCACCAATGGTAAAGAATTAAATAATAAAATGTAAATTATGCTTTATAAATAGGATTCTTATTTCTAGTAGAACGGACAGCCCTTGTATGCTCTGAAATTTCCACCAATATTGGTATGGTCCAAAGGACGGATCATAGGAGCTTACTAACCATTTTCCGAAACAAAAAGGGTATACCTGACAAGGCGGCTAATTAGCGATCTTTTTATCTGCCTATAATTTCACATTAAAGTATGTTAGAAGTGACAGCAATGTGGCTGATTTCTTATCACGGTCTGTAAATCAAATACAGAACGAAATTCATAATCAATATTCACCATCTTTACGCAAATTCGCCCTTTGCTTGCAATTTATAAGTCCTCGGGCTTACAGGTACGTACGACAACAATTTAATACTTGTCTGCCTCATCCATCCACACTTACCACATGGTACAAAAGTGTAGATGCAAACCCAGGGTTTACAACAGAATCATTAGAATGCATTAAATTAGTGGCAAAGAACAAAAAAACCGAACTGTATTGTGCAGTAAGCATGGATGAGATGGCTATAAGGAGGCACGTCCAATGGGATGGAACAAAATGTGTAGGTCTGGTGAACTATGGGGTAGCCTTGGATGGTCACAATGTAGCTGAAGCTAAGGAGGCATTGGTGTTTATGGTGACATTTATAAATAGTGCATGGAAAATGCCTATCGGTTATTTTTTATTGATGGTTGTACAGGCGAACAAAAGGCAACATTAATTAAACAATGTATGGGTTTGTTAGTAGATTGTGGTGTTAATGTAGTCTCCCTAACTTTTGATGGCTCTCCAACCAACTATTCGATGGCTAAAAACTTAGGTTGCAATTTCGATCAATTGAAAAATATTACTTCGTATCTTCTTTGTGATAAAGAGCACGTAGTTATATTTCCGGATCCAGCTCATATGCTGAAACTTGTCAGAAATACACTAGGTCAGAAAATTGAATTAACAAATCTGCATGGTGGAATCATTTCATGGCATTTTATAGAATTACTTCATAATCTACAAGAAAGGGAGGGTCTTCATCTAGCTAACCGTCTTAAAAATCAGCATATTAATTTTTCAAAACAAATAATGAAAGTTAAGTTGGCGGCACAAACATTCAGTAATTCCGTGGCAGATGCGATAGAATTTTGTGACAGACAATTAAACTTACAAGAATTTTCGGATTCCGAGGCTACTGTTGACTTTATAAGGAAAATTAACAACTTATTTGATATTTTAAATAGTCGGAATCTGAATATGTATGGTTTTAAAAAACCTATTAATAGTAAAAATGGCGATAGCATTCTAGAATTTGTCAATATAATGGATATCTACATCAGAGGGTTGCAATTAGAGGGAAAACCAATATTGCAAACAAATAGGAAAGTTGGATTCATTGGTTTCTTAATATGTATACAAAGTCTTAAAAAATTGTATGCTGATATCATAGTAACGGGTAAACTTAATTTTATGCCTATATACAAACTTAGCCAAGATCACCTGGAGTGCTTCTTCAGCTCGATACGATCAAAGGGAGGCTATAACAACAATCCAACAGCCTTTCAATTTCAAAGCGCCTACAAAAGACCAGTGATACACGGGGAAATAAAAGGTATTGAGTCAGGAAACTGTATACCTCTAGAGGATATAAAAATTTTAACTCACACAGAAGTGCGATACGAAAATAAAATTAATATGTACTGCACTCAAGATCTCGAAGACTCGATTACGGATTTTCCCCCTAATAATAATTTCTTGGTCGATGATGACCACGATTATATTTTTAACCCTTCAAAACTGACCACCTATACTGAAGAAATTATTTCATATATCGGTGGGTTTGTAGTTAGGAAATTAAGAAAAACTCTAAAATGTGAAGATTGTCTGCTAGCTCTTATTAGCGACAAATATTTAGGTCTTATATTTAAAAAAGATAAAGGTGGCCTTATTTATCCTTCACGCGATGTTATTAAAGTATGTACCTTGGCAGAAAGAATATTTAGGATACATTCACATAAAGAAGTATCATTCTTTGCAGAAAAAAATCTATTACCGAAACTTATTTTAACTACTTTCAAACGATGCCAGGATGTATTTACGACAAATCATTTTGAAAGTCAACCTTTTATTGGAAACCACAAAGTTTTACTTATTAAGACAATTTCCATGCACTATTTTGAACTGCGTATATATCACGCCACAAAAGCATTTGAACCCAAACAAAAAATTAGGAACCTTCATACAAAGCTTGTTTTGTTTAAAGGACAATAATACTCGACTCCACCGAGTCAGTAATTCATTCTTAGGCCGATGTATACGCTTTTAACACAAATTCCCAGAATATATACAAAATTTGATGTTGTAGTACTTATCTTTTTTTATCTGTGTTACCTCAGAATATTATTCTAACGATTTTTATAATTCTTTTTTTATTTGATAGCTGGTGCTTCTCTTGTGATCTCATATAAGTTTGATCAAGATCTGACTTTGAGTTATCCTTAATAATGCGTATTTAATTGACGTTGATTTTGTTCTCGTTTTGTTTATATCAAATTTATATGAATGAAAAATTTTATTTTTACACTTCTTGTTGATATTTTTAGTAACGTAACTAAATGTAACTGTATATGGAGAAGCTATAGCTCCATTGCTCATGTCTGACATGGAAGAGAGCTGTAGTAGCTAAACACTTGCTGTCAATTTCATAGTACCCGAGCAAATTTCGGGTTCGATCCCCCTGGCTTTAATAAAATCGTTTATTGCAATTATAGCTGCTGATTTACCAAACGCTGAACACACAGCGATGAAGGAAAACATCGTGAGGAATTAGAAACTTCATTTTTTTTAAAAAACATTTGTTTTTTCAAATATTTTTTAAGTACGCACACACTTATTGGGGCAGTTCAGTCGAGACCTTTGCCCGAAAGTGGAACTTATAATGTCTGCAATTTTACTTTTAGCTATAATTATCTGGGCGACCTACATAATAGTATGTAGAATCCACTTAGTTTAAAGTAAATAAATTCCTCGCTTGAACTATCAATCAAAGTTCTAAAACTTTGTTGAACTAAGTTTGTATAAAAATGGTTATGATAATATTAAGGAATTTATAGAAGACAACAACCCCCAAGAAGGGTGATTCCTTCCTCAGAGACCAGGGTCAATTCACCAGACTCTCCAAAACCTGTTACGACACAGGCTTCAAATATGACCGTGCTAAACCTAACATTCTAAACGAACTTCAAGTAGTTCAAAACTAATTTTGTCGTAGAACTACGAACGCGCTCTGGTTCATCTGAAACGCTGACTTTCACCGAGAATTAGAGTTCCTCACAATCCAACAATTTCTAAAATCACTCTTTTAGAACTTCTTCAAAGTCTCAGAGTCTCACTCAAATTATCATATTCGTGAGGCAGCTTCCTATGCAGCCCCACTCCCTCTCGCTATCGAGTTCGCAGACCGAGAAACTCTCTCGCCCCCCACCCCCCAGCAAGCTTTCGGCCGACCTGGACTGCCTCTTGGCGGCTCAGGCCGAGTCTTCTGTCGAAGGTGGTGTTTAGTGGGTAGGCACTCAGTTTTTCATAGTGAGTCCCACACAACCACGAAGCTGGCTGCGTGGTATGCTGTGAGCATTCACCACCTCCCTCCCCCGCTTCCCGGAGGGTAGCCCTTTACATAGCTTCTGGGCGCAAAAAAAAACCGGTGTCGGCATTCGCGGCAGACTAGCGCTCCAGAGGAAAAAAGATCCCTCAAGCTCCCTATTAGGCATTAGATTAGGCAATAAAATAGAGAATAGGTTATAATTAAAAACTGCCGCATTTTATAAATAGTAAATAAATTAATGTTAGTTCATCGTACTACCTTTTAATTAATACAGTCCTTAGCAATAATAAATAGCAATATGTTACGGACGGCGAGTGAGCAACCGCCCTGCATCAGAGCGAGGCCCACGCGACCGCGAGTGCTTACACAAACTCAAGAACAACAAGCAAGAAGACACTTCAGACTCCCTATTAGGTCACATTGGACGTCAGATTAGTGATAGCTTGTAAGACTGCCGCATTGTGTAAATAGTTTTATAAATTTACTTTCGTTTTTTGTACAATCTTTAATTTAACTCAACCCCTTGCAGTTTAAAATAGCAATAAATTCTCTCAGTAAATAATTAGTATTATATATATCACAGTAACAGCACAGAATAAATAATTTTGTTGCACTCCTTTGATGTCGACTGCTTGCAGACGTTTAATAGCCTACATAGTTATTATTAATCAGATAAATCACGCACGCAAGTTAAATAAAATTTTAGCGCTGCGCACGAGCGTCCATATTACTTTGCATCTTTTCCCCTTCCTACGCCATAGCGGACTTCGTGGATATTAAGGACTATCAAAAAAGAGGTAAAAATACATTGCGAAATGTTAATTAAGTTACTTAGGTGAAGTACCTATTCTAACTATGATCGCCTGACCATATTTTCGCACCTATGTGATTTCTACGATGCTCAACGCATGCAACTAGCAAGGTCACAACAAATAAACCTCAGATACGATTGCTAACAGAAATGTGATCGTATTCTACTCATTTAATAATCTTGTTAGAAAACAAAGTTTTAATTTCAGTGTTTTGTGTTATTATAACTTAAAATATTTTAATTACAAAAGACATAATATATAGGTATGTAAGTATGTAGATACTTGGATAGTGAAGTAAATTTCAACTAAGTTTTGTAATAAAGTACGTTTTACTTGTGTAGATAAATTATTACTTAATTCTTTTTTGCTATAAGTACCTACCTAACAAAATAATGAAATAAATTCACCTTTCATAACTCCTTTCCAAAATCCTTCGGTAATTTTAAGGAATGATATATCTGAACCTTTTTTTGGGCATTTAGCATCCATCCACGTAAAAATTGTAGTAGGAACGACGTTTAACTGCTACAATTTATCAAATAGGTAAAATAATATATATAACTGCGTATGTTACCCTGGGCACAGAATAAATAATAGTCCTACGTAGAGAAGTTTCACTCTTTTCATGTTGAGTTGACAGCTTGCCGACGTTTAATAGCTTTAATTATTAAGTATTACTTTGCACCTTTTCTCATTCTCACATCACGGCTGTTTTTCCGAGGTTACTTAGGGCTGTCAAGAAAGAGTAAAAATACAGTATGTATAACATTAATAATTTATTTACTTCACAATTGTTTTACTTTACTATAATGTTTTATAAATTTTTTCCGTCTCTAAAATACTGGTTATTAAATTTAAGAGTTGAAAAAACTTTAAATCTTGTATATAATTTTAGTAAATAATAAAAAGGAAAAAATGGACATGGAGTATCGGAAGAGTCATCGATTTATTTTTGGTAAAAAATATGAAAAGATATTCATTCAGTATACTAACTAGAAATAATAAAAATAGTACCTATTATTAATTTTATTTATAAATATTGTTGTATAAATATTTTTATTGTTTTATATTTCTTTATTTTACGTAAGATTTTTAATATATGTTCCCCCCCCCCCCCCCGCTCCATTTGTCAGCAAAGGTAAGAAAAAATTTAAAGCCCCGAGCTTGCTTACATAATACTAAAACGCTTCCTTTCTTTTAAACTTTGTCGTCAAATTGAAAAGGATTTCGTAAATTTACTATTTGCTTGCAATTTATAAGTCCTCGGGCTTATACGTATATACGATAACAATTTAATACTTGTCTGCCTCTTCCATCCACACTTACCACATGGTACAAAAGTGTAGATGCAAACCCAGGGTTTACAACAGAATCATTAGAATGCATTAAATTAGTGGCAAAGAACAAAAAAACCGAACTGTATTGTGCAGTAAGCATGGATGAGATGGCTATAAGGAGGCACGTCCAATGGGATGGAACAAAATGTGTAAGTCTGGTGAACTATGTGGTAGCTTTGAATCGAAGTTCTAAAACTTTGTTGAACTAAGTTTGTATAAAAATGGTTATTATAATATTAAGGAATTTATGGAAGACAATAACCCCCAAGAAGGGTGATTCCTTCCTCAGAGACCAGGGTCAATTCACCAGACTCTCCAAAACCTGTTACGACACAGGCATCAAATACGACCATGCTAAACCTAACATTCTAGTCAGTGCCAACGTGACCCCGTCGGCGGGAATGAAAGAAGGGCTACCGGCCGGCGTACGACATTCGCGACAGTGCTTAAGAGAAGAACAACAAGCAAGAAGACCTCTAAGGCTCCCTATTAGGTCCCATTAGGCATTAGATTAGTGATAGTTTGTAAGACTGCCGCATTGTGTAAATAGTTTAATAAATTTACTTTAGTTTTTTGTACAATCTTTAATTTAACTTTAATCCTAGCAGTTTAAAATAGCAATAAATTCTCTCAGTAAATAATTAGTCATATAGATATCACAGTAACAGCACAGAATAAATAATAGTACTACGTACAGAAGTAGCACTCCTTTGATGTCGACTGCTTGCCGACGTTAAATAGCCTACATTATTAATCAGATAAATCGCGCACGCAAGCTAAATAAAATTTTATCGCTGCGCGCGAGTGTCAATGTTACGGCGCCTCTACACGTTGGCCAACACAGTGGCGAATGTAGTGGCCAATAGCATTGGCCAACGTGTAGACGGGGTGTTTGGGCTTCATTGGTATGTATTGGAACGATGGCCAGCAAGTTGGCGCGAGATCCGTGTGGTGTCGGTTTTTTACAAAAGATCAAAGGATTGTTGGCAGAGTTTGGTCGCCGCGTCCACACGTTGGCCGCGCGTTTAATTTGCTACAAGCTCCCAGAGTGATTACACGCATCTGATTTAAATTTTATATTCTAGCTTTGTAGGGTGGATGCCCCAATTACCGGCCTTTTAGTGCCAATTTAAACTTTAAACATTCCTAATACTTTAATTAGCGCGATTTAATTATTATTAAGCATTTGTTTTAATCAACAAGCTATTTATCAAAAAAATTAACGTTTTTTTACGATCAGATTATAGCGAGAACAATTTTAAAATGAAAAAAAAAATGAAGCACGTCGTTTATACGTGGTAGAACCATGCAGTTATATTAGAAGTATTGTTGCAGCACGAAGGTCGGCTCGACCGGGGAAGGGCCACGCTCTCACAGAATATCAGCGTAAAATAGTAGCTTACTGATGCTGTGTTTTGTATAGTGAGTGTAGGGAACCAGAGACCCTTTTTAAAGGAAACAAGGCATTTTATCTTAGTCCTCACGGGTGACAACGCATCTGCATTTTGATTCGTAATCGAGGATAGATGTAGATGTCTGTGGGCCACAGTAACCACTTACCATCAGGTGAACTGTGTGCTCGTTTGTCACCCTATCCTATAAAAAACGTCTATTTCTTATAATTTAATCGTGCAAGTTTTCGAAGCATTATCATCATTACAGCTGTTCACAAGTCCACTAATGAACATCATCCTCCACAGACTGACGCAAAGCATGCTCCTGAGCCACTTTGCTCGTCATGAGTTTTTGATTTATGTTCTAAGTTATAATTAGTACCTATTATTAAGTCAGTGTTAATTATATTTATTGCTATTGTTTTTGTCTTCTATATTTTTGTCAAATAAATTATAAGGTTTTTTTATCTAATATATATCAAATGTCTGATGAAACCTGATGAAACCAAGTACATGTTTTACTAAACTTTAAAATCAAAACCCAATTTTAAAACATAGACTAATCGATTATAACTCCTTTAACTTTAAAATAAGTTAAGTTCTTATTAATGGTATTTATTCCAGTTTATGATGCATGTAAAAAATAAATAAAGCTAATTGTATATCGTATATCTATTTACAGCCCCATTAATAACCACTATTATTTTATAATTCTTTTATAAAAACGTTAACCCCACACTAGGATTTTCTCCCGTATCGCGCAGGCAGTTTACAAACATAAATTGCACAAGAACACACATCCAGACCCGAAACAATTATTTTTGGACATACAAATACTTGTTCCGTGCGGGATCAAACCCGCGGCGCTCGGCGCAGCCACTCATTGCTGAGCCACTGCGCCACGATGCTTATAAATTCGTCCGCACATTGGCCCGAACCGAAGCAAACTGAACGACCTTCCAACGTGTGGACGCCGTCACCAAATCTCGGCAAATATATTCGCCACTCCATTCGCCACTGTGTTGGCCAACGTGTAGAGGCGACATTACTTTGCATCTTTTCCCCTTCTTGCGCCGTGGGAGACTTTTCGTGGTTACTAAGGGCTAACAATAAAGAGTAAAAAAATACATTGCAAAATGTTAACTAAGTTACTTAGGTGAAGTACCTATTCTAACTATGATCGACTGATCATATTTTCGCACCTATGTGATTTCTGCGATGCTCAACGCATGCAACTAGCAAGGCCACAGCAAATAAACCTCAGATACGATTGCTAACAGAAATGTGATCGTATTCTACTCAGTTAAAAATCTTGTTAGAAAACAAAGTTTTAATTTCAGTGTTTAGTGTTATTATAACTTACTTATTTTTTATTACAATTTTATATTTTAATTACTAGACATAATATATAGGTATGTAAGTATGTAGATACTTGGATAGTGAAGTAAATTTCAACTACGTTAAGTAATAAAGTACATAGGTATTACTTGTGTAGATAAATTATTACCACAGTATAATAAAAACATACAGTAGGACGACGCCTTTGATCTCGTGGTAAATGCCGACAACGTCTAGACAGCGTATGGAAGTTAGGGTTGTCACAAATTAACAACTTTTACTAATTTCATTATTTATTTTAGATCTACACCGTGATCAACAATATGATTACTAATATAAAGAATAAGTAATAATTTGTTCCTACATTTTTCCTGAAAGTACTCAAAACGCTAATTGCACGCCTCACAACATGAGGGAGTGCTCTACTCTCGATATGTGGCCATACCTCAGTTTCGACTCCTCATCAAAATTGACATCCCTAAAATTAAAAAAATGATGTCCACCATCTTGGATTTAAAAATAAATTCCATTTTCGTTATCAGCACCCCAAGAAACCTCGAAATTGATACCCATATCATATTATTAAAAAAATGTTAGCCATCTTGGATATGAAAATGGATGCCAGTTTCGTAATAAGCACCCCAAGAAACACCGAAATTGATACCCATATCGTATCATTAAAAAAATGTCCGCCATCTTGGATATGAAAATAGATGCCAGTTTCGTAATAAGCACCCCAAGAAACCCCGAAATTGATACCCATATCATATTATTAAAAAAAATCCGCCATATTGGATATGAAAATGGATGCCGGTTTCGTAATAAGCACTACAAGAACCTCGAAATTGATACTCATATCATATTATTAAAAAATATCCGCCATCTTGGATATAAAAATGGATGAAACATTTAAAAATAATAAAAGCAAGCGCGCGCTAACCCTGGAAGTCGTGTCCCGAGCTACTAATACGATTGGCATAAGCAGATCGGGCTCGTCCTTCCCGCGTCTCACCCCACACACCCCGCACGATTGCCCCGTCTAGACGTCTTAGTCGGACGACTGTATGGATTTATAGACTGTGTTATTACTTAATTCTTTTTTACTATCAGTACCTATCTAACAAAAAAAAAAGAAATAAATTCACCTTTAATAACTTGTTTCTGAAATCCTTCGGTAATTTTAAAGAATGATATATCTGAAATCTTTTTTTGGGCATTTGGCATCCATCCACGCAACAATTATAGTAGGAGCGACGTTTTTCCATTAAAAATTATCAAGTAGGTAAAATAATATAAATAACACTAAACAAAGACTATTTCAACAAGTATTTACAAAAAAAAAACTAATTACGTAAACACCGTTAAAAAAAGTTTATCGACCAAATTGGCGATATTTTGAAAATGGGCCACGTTAGAAGTACCCTTAACTGACGAGCATGTATGCCTAGATATATGGATGTAAAGGAGGCGAAAGAGGTATGTAAGGATCGTGCCAAATGGAAGTCCGTAGTCTCTGCCTACCCCTCTGGGTGACAGGCGTGAGTGTTTATGTTACGTTAAAAAACTCAAAACAAACATTCGATCGCCTACAACGCGCTAGCCCCGACTGCGTATATTACCCTGGGTGCCTAGCGATTGTAGGTAATTATTTCATGCAGGTAGTAAGAGTGACAGAGGGCTGGTAACAGTTAGTTCAGTATCTTCTTTCTTCAATATTAAAACACAACCTACATAAATACAGCCCACTAAGCTCCCATTCATTACAAAATAGTTTCTTTAAGTTTATTAGTCAGACAGATATCACAATTTTTTAGTTTCTTCTTTCTTCACCACAGTAAATTATAATAAATAATTAGTCAAATACAGTCCACTTAGCTCTCCATCAACTACAATACATATCAATGATAATCGTTAATAGCAGTGTTCCATTTCAGGCTTACTTCACGTACTAATTTCTAATTTTATAGCTAGTTGTGGGGTAAATTTTTCCTCACACTTGTAACCCTAAATATAGTGACGTATTTTCTTTTGTCCCTTTCGGCGACACGCTATGGCGGAGTCTATAGGATTCTCTGTCTACGCGACAGAGGAAACAGTGCTACCAATCACTCACGCGTCAAGTTAAGATGAACGGACATTTGCGTTTCGTTATTGCATTTTTAGTGAAATTTATTTTTATTGTAATTAATTCAAAAGGCATTTCTGAAATCCAAAAACAGTGTAAATGGTTCAAGCTTAACCCTAACAAGCCTCCTAGACTAAAAACATTATCAAAATCAAGTACCGGATGTCTATAGCCAACCCTCTACCGTAAACGTAGCGGTAAAACATAGGTTGAACCATTGAGTTATAATGTACTACGTACTAGAGAAGACGCCTCAACTCGAATGTTTGTAACACGCGTTAGAGCGCACGCACTCCAACTCACTTAGTCTGTGTCAAGCGGTTGTCGCAACGTGAGACGTTTGAGTGAAGAATTGTTTTTAAAATAATATGCCTTCGTGTGCATTGAGATATTGTTCAAACAACTCGAGAAACATAAGTAAAAGTCAAGGAGTGACTTTTCACCAGTAAGTTCAATATATTATCTTTAAAATACGCTTAAATTTAATTATATTTTATCAACTGTAACATAAACGTGAATGTCAAAGAGTAAAACATTTTTATGCACAGACTTGACACTATCGACGTATAATGTTAAATAATTATAGACAGTAAATATTGATAAATATACATATATATAATCACGGTAGGAAATGTTAATGCATTAAAATTATTTTTTTTATTTGGATTTAAAGGTTTCGTCGGCCGTGTCATGACACAAGAGAATCATGGATAAAATTTGTTCAGAAGAATCGCAGCGAAGAAACGTGGTTACTGTCAGATTATTCACGCATAATATGTTCCGTGCATTTCAAAGAAAACGACAAATATACCACAAAAACAGGAGGAGTATACTTAAAGAAATCTGCAGTACCATGTGATAATGTAATTATATTATTATATAACATTGCTGGAATTTTTGTGATATTTTGTGATTAGACGACGAATGATGTTTTTGTAATATTCAGTATATTTACGGGACTTAAGAGGGGCGGAATCCTCGACGCGCGAGTCATACTACACAGTTATATGACTCGCGTATATGGCGGTTTTTACGAAACGGTATACCGTGCAAATGGTTTGCACAAATGCTTAATTTGCTTTTATTTTAATATAAATAAATATATTTGTAAATAAAGGTAATACTAATAAAAGGTAATGTTGATGATTTTTGATATTAAATGTATATTTTTACATTTCACATATTTACCTATTAAAATATTAAAGAAAATACCCTTAAAATGTAATTCTGACATAATATTATGTAATATTATATTAAATTAGCACATATACAAAATAAAAAAAACAATTTAATAAATTGTACTCGATATAATTAACAATACAATCTAAATAAACAATTATTACATACTGACCATTCTACTTACGTATAATCTATAATTACAAAAACTGACCGCGCATTGCGCCTGCGCGTTTATACTAACTGCGCATGCGCGACTCTACTATTCCCGCGCATGCGCGAAGACATAGAGTAGCGCACAATTTTTGTTTGGAATAGCTTCTCTAGTACGTAGTACATTATAACTCAATGGGTTGAACGCAAACATGTTACCAATTATCTTGATTAATTAATAACCTATAATCCATTAAGCTTAGGCACGCAATTGAAATAAAATAGAGAAATTGTGGTGAAATAGGCTGAAAATCACTGGGTCTGTATTTAGATAAAATCTTATGTACTGTTGGACTATTTTTTTTCTTTATAACTATTAATAGGCTCGATGGTCTAATAATCTTATTGGGTTTTTTGTCAAGAAATTCTCAGTTATATGCCATCTACTTCATAATACGAGAACAAATTGACATATTTGCGTTTCGTTATTACACAATTTTTTGTGAAATTTGTTTTTATCGTAATTAACTCAAAACGCATTTCCGCCATCTAAAAATAGTGTAATAGATTCAAGCTCAACCCTAACAAGCCTCCTAGACTAAAAACATTATCAAAATCAAGTACCGGATGTCTATAGCCAACCCCTTATACCTCTTAAAAAAATAACAAAACATAATACATTTTCTTCTACAACTTTTAACCACTCTTCTTAACTTTTCATTACAAATGATTAACAATTTTACTTTATTGCACTGTTTGTTAACCTGGATAATTATTTGGTATAAAATATCTTACATCAAAATGGAATACTGACAAGTATTACTTAAACATATTATATCAAAATAACAAAAATACAATATCAGTCATTATAAAATCTAAATGAAGTAAAGTATCGTAAAAACTATGACAGTCAGGCGGAATAACCGGCTTTAGTTCTTGCAGATGTTTCCATTTGGATTCATTTATTTTTTGATGATTATTATAAGGCTTAGTCCTTGGCCCCGGTCTTGTCCTATTATTTTTGGCTCTTCTGGGCAATTTTTTATAGTCATCCTGAAAGCTTAACTTGTAGTTAATAATGCCGTTAGGGTTATATTCCAAACCTCTCAAATCTGTGACTGTAGGGATCGTTGGCGACTCGGCCAGGCCGGATGGACTCTTACAAAAATCAGCTTTGTTTGAGTAGTCAAAAAAGTCGTATGATAAAAAGTTTACCATGAAAGGTTGTTTCGGCCGAGCTTCCTTGGAAATAGTGGCATACTGAGAAGGTAAGTATATCTCCTTATTTTTAAGCCTGCATTCAATTGCACTGTGGCTGGAGTCACACTCCATTTGGGTATGACTTTTTTCAAGGAATTTCTGTGTTATTACGACATTATATTCCATGGCTAAATCTAAAAGAGCATTCGCTAAAACAACGTTTCTGTTTTGGGATGTACATCCATTAGAAAACAGGATAATTGGCAAAGGTTTTTCTGAGAGTTTTTCTCAGGCAATCTATGACGGATGATGCATAAACAGAAGCCACCAATCCTGCATTATGCTCGTCAAACCAGTAACAATGGACATCTTTTGTGGCTTGGTTAAACATTGTGAAATCGTGCACACAGAGCTTAGTTTCACGATCGGACACAACTTTACTGATTGGAGGTCATGCGTAAATACGTGTGCTTCTCCTGCTAATGCTCGGTCCTTGTCTTTCTTTTTCTCCTCTCTAGCAGCTTCTTTTCGATTAATGTGATTGCGATAGATGTCTTCGCCAATATTACCTGCTTCGAACGCACAGCATGTGTCACATTGATCTTTTTTTGAAGCCTAAATTCTTTTCTTTAAAAATTTTATCAAAAGACAATCGGCTGACGGGTTCTTTATTTTCTGATTTACATTTCCTTCATTTACACTTCTAGCAATAAATTTTGAAAAGATGATTCTTGTTTTCGATGATAGGCTCTAAATATTCTCTAGAAGAGGTAGCTCTACAATAGTGAGAAGGCATCTTTGGCAAACTGTTTAGGAAATCTTTAAGAAAAGCTACCTCATCTTTCTTTGCGGGTCCTTCTAAAACCTTACGAGTCAGTTCGGGTTTCTTTGCCATTCCAAGCTCAGAAATCGATAGCCAATACCTGACTGTCCATTCTTTGCTACCGAACGTATTCAGAAAAGTATGCTTGCAGACTTGAGCACGTCCATTTGAAGTTTCTAAAAAATACTCTTTGGTCTCACCACGCCTAGATGATGATGATTTACATTTGACCTGCTTTTTTGGGCATACCTGAACATTTGATACATCGTGTTGTTTACGCTGTTTCCACGTCATATTATGGCTGTTATATTTAATGATGTCTATGTAACCGAGTGAATATATTCTTCAGAATATTCTTTAGTTCGTTCAGAATCGAATGAAATAGTGTTCAATCGAAAATATACTGTATTTTTATATCGATTAATGACGAAAATAGCAGCACGTAATGCGGACATGTGTACATGTCCTCTGTACTCAGCGATCACAAAACTTGGACCTGTCAACATGTCCACGGTACCTTAGGGGTTTAATCGGAGAAAAGGGTGTTTCGTCCCTCTTCTGGTATTGTATCACAAGCACGAAGCTTTGATTTTTTACAAAACTCGGAAGTACATCGAGGGCCAATTATTCGGGCTGGCCTAATAGTGTCATGTAATACCCTAAACTTTGGACCATTGCTATCTCACCTATACCCTAAATATTCTTTTCTCTCCATTCTAAGTTTCTTGTTATTATTTTTAGTCCAGTTTTTATTCAGTGAACATCCCTTTGAACATCTTTTTCGACCAGAATTAAGATCTACTAATTTCTAATTTTATAGCTAGTTGTGGGGTAAATTTTTCCTCACACTTGTAACCCTAAATATAGTGACGTATTTACTTTTGTCCCTTTCTGCGACACGCTATGGCGGAGTCTATAGGATTCTCTGTCTACGACTAAACAGATTAAAATAGCGGTGGTAAGGGTGTTGCCAGAATAGTATCGCCAATTACTTAAAAAAATACACCTATAACATTGCTTAATTGAGGGAGAAAATTATATTTTATTAAATGTTGTTTTATATATTATGAATGTTAAAAATTATACATAATCATTTTAATTGTATTTATTTTTAAATCATAGAAAACAGTATTTCTGTCTTTGGATCACACATAAATCTTAAAAATCATAGAGATACTGGCAACACAGTGCAATTAGGAGACGCAAAAAAATGGTAGCATTATAGTCTAGTTGCTCGAAGGAATAAGTAAAATAAAAATATCCAAATAAAATAAATATATCTATTCCAATGAATTCGGACCGAATACTATCAAGCACATCACTATGAAAACTAGACGCACGATGTAACTTTGGACAAGCGCGCCAAAGAACAAAAAATAAATGTTTTCATATTATTTACAAACTTTTTTAAGTTTTGAAACAGAGTTTATTGGAAAATTACTTGATTCTGACATTTTGACATAAAGTTTTATATTAAAGAGGTATTCTAAATCATTCGGCAAATGTGTCGCTCGTGCAAGGTTATATCGATTAATTTAAGAATAATCTGTCAAATCGGTAACAACTCAGCGGCCGTACTATAAATAAAATTATTTGTACTTTTGAACACCTAATCTATCCCTGTATGGTAACTGTTTTGCAATTTTTGTTCTTCTTATGGTAGTTATTTCCGCCCAAAAATGTGTTAAAATTAGTACTTTTATATTCTTTTCTTACTTTTTTGTTTCCATACAGGGCTAGATAATGATGAGACAAATTGAAATCATTTTTATTTTGTACGTACACCATCAAACAGGGGAGTAATCGCCAGACTACGTTTGTATGGAAGAATGAGTGGCTAGTGTACCCTTAATAACCTGATACTGTATTGCACAGACAAAACCCGGTTTCGCCGAAGAGGTCACTGAAACGTAGCCAGTTGAGGGAGGGGACTGTATCTACAAAAGGCTCATGTAGAGCCTTCTATAACTTCCCGTGGAGCTCCGTCTCCTTCCATACGGCCTCATGGTCAGAAATGCTATGTACTGATGGGTCCTGCTATTTCTCGTTGGCTAGGGATATAGGGGTAAGCCCTTTATCACAAGATACGATGTTATTATAGAATGGATCATCCGATCTCGGAATTGCATGAATTACTATTGTTATTACTTATATTATTACTAATAACAGAAAATGCCAGAAAGATCATACGGTTTATAATAGATGGGGTTGAATGCCTCCGGCTGAGGGAAGAACCAGCCAGTTTTTTTTTTATAGAATAAGGGTGACAAACGAGAACAAAGTCCACCTGATTGTAAGTAGTTGCGGAGGCCCATAGACATCTACATCTATATGTAGCTTTCTAAGGCTAGCGCGACTCATATCAAAGTTTTTTTTTCAAATGTTGAAAATTCCGTTTTTTGTAAAGCAAGGCTGGCAACATTGGTGTTTTCTTTGCCCATTGCACGGATAAAAAATACTCACTCTCTGTCTGTCTCCAAAAGAGCGATGTCGTTATACTTTTTCGGCGATTTATAGTCGGGATGTTTGATGATACGTTTTATCTTGTAATGCCTGGTACTGTCTGTAGCGGCTGATCGCTTCAGGATTCCCACCTTTGCGTCAGTTAACGGGCCACTGGGGAAGAATAATTTAAACGAATATTAATCGAGTATGACCTACCGTGACCGACACTAGCCCATATAGTCCTGTGAGTGTCGTAAGAGGTGACAGAGGGAAACCGAAATAATTACATACATATACATAAATACATAAACACTCACGCCTGTCACCCAGAGGGGTAGGCAGAGACTACGGACTTCCATTTGGCACGATCCTGACATACCTCTTTCGCCTCCTTTACATCCATATATCTACGCATACATGCTCGTCGGTTAAGGGTACTTCTAACGTGGCCCATTTTCAAAATATCGCCAATTTGGTCGATAAACTTTTTTCTAGGGCGTCCCTTTCCGACTCGGCCATTCACATCTGCCATATAAATTTGCTTTGTCACTCTTTCCTCATTCATTCTTTCTACGTGACCAAACCACCGAAGCATTCCTTTCTTAATCCTGGTCACAACATCATCTTGCATACCACATTTATCTCTTATCACGCAATTTCTCACCCTGTCATTCAGATTAAACCCTAGCATATTCCTTAAAGACCGCATTTCTACAGCATTTATTCTACTTTCGTGCTTCTTCTGCCACACCCAGCTTTCACTACCATATATTAAAGTAGGGACTAACACAGCATTATGAATTACCATACGTGCCTGTTTTGACACATTCTGGTTCTTCATAATAGAGTGTAGTGCCCCATTCACTCTATTCCCTGCATTTACTCGTCGTTCTATTTCCCTATCATATCTACCATCCCTGCTAAATACACATCCCAAATACACAAACTCATCCACTTGCTCAATTAACTCTCCTTCTATTCTTATTTCACATACCGTTTTGCTTTCTTCTCTTTCAAAAACCATCACTTTCGTCTTACTTGCGTTCACTTTCATTCCCCTTTCTTTCAATTCCCAGTTCATTAATGTAACCATCATCTGCAACTCTGCCGCCGATGACGCAAGTATGACTTGATCATCGGCATACAAAAGGCATTTGACGGTTAACTCGCCCATTCTTAACCCACATTCTTCATCTTTCAAAGTTTGCAAACACCGGTCCATAAATAGGTTGAACAGCCAAGGGGAAGCTACACAGCCCTGTCTGACACCTTTTTGGATGCCAAACCAGTCCGAGTAGACCCCATTGATCCTGACACAAGCACTAGAGTCCCTATAAAGAGACCTTAATGCCTGTATCAAACCAGCGCTCAACCCATATGAGTTCAGTGTTTGCCATAACACATTCCTGTCCACTCTGTCATAAGCCTTTTCCAAGTCCATGAACGCACAAAAAACTTTCTGGTTTTTGGCCAAAAACTTCTCCGCAATCATGCGCATGGAAAAGACTTGATCTGTACACCCCATTTAATTTATTTTATTTTATTTATTTATTTATTCTCTCTTACATCTATCTTTACAGTTTCCTAATGCGATAGAGTAACTTATCCTAAGATTTAATAAAAAATTTTTCTTAAAATCAACAATAAGAATATAATAGAAGTAAATATATAATAAAAGTAAAAGCATTTCCTACCTAAATAAAATACTAATAAAAATTATTACCTACTAACAACAGATTATAAAAATAATAAAAAATAAACAAAAAATTACATAAAAAAAAAAAAACCTAGATTTAACTATAACTTATTACATATAATGTGACCTTCGTGAATTCACTCAGAGTACAACAAAATATGTCAATTTTATCTTGGACTCTGTTTAGTGTTCTGAGTGCGCGCGTGAGCGGCGCGTGCTGCAGCAAGTTAGTCCTCGCGCGCGGTACCGCCAGTAACTGCGGCCGGCGTCTGCGATATACGTACCGGTCAGGGACTCTGAGTGCCAACTGATCCAGCACGCCTGTGTTATGTACTCTGCCTATCAGAACTGTGTACAAATAGCGTGCAAGAGTAAATTCCCTTCTAACCCTGATTTCATTGTAACCTACCATACCTAAAATGAACAGTGTTGGATACATTAATGGATAGATTGGATACACTCCATACAGTCGCATGTACAGGTATCTTAAAAATTTATTTTGTACTCGCTCCAGCATAAGAGTGTACTTGTTTTCGTGCGGCGACCAAATCATCGCATTGTATTCCAGTTGGCTCCTAACCAGTGTATTATATAATGCAGTAATTGCGTAAATATTTGTGAAATTATTAACTGTGCGTAGTATGAAACCCAAACTTTTGTAAGCTTTTTTACAACATTTAATGATGTGTTCACGAAAAGTTAATCCTGTATTCATACCCACTCCTAAATCACGAACTTCCTTGACCCTAGTCATGGGTACACAGTCTTCTATCATATAATTATGTACAATAGGGTTGTGGCTACGAGAGAATGTAATTGTGACACATTTTGAGGTGTTAAACTGCAAGTTATTTTCCTTGCTCCACCTAGTCACCCTATCTATATCACTTTGTAGCCTCGTGCAATCCTCCTTACATACTACAGGTAGGTATAATTTAAAATCATCTGCAAATAATAGGCATTTTGCTTCTTGGACCATTTTGGGGAGATCATTAATCATTATTATGAACTCCAAAGGACCTAAATTACTACCCTGGCTTACTCCAGATCTCGTGAAATATGTGTCTGATCGGTATCCTGCATATTCTACATATTGCTGTCTGTCTGTCATGTAGCTAGCAAAGAAGTTGAGTAAGTGTGGTGTAAAACCAATGCCTGCTAGCTTTCTGAGTAGGATGTCATTATCTACAAGGTCAAACGCTTTTTTGAAGTCGAAATAGACTGCGTCGACCTGCCCGCCCGCGTCCACTGTCGGTAACACGTCCGCCATATACGCGAGAAGATTACTGCTTGTACTTCTATTCGGCCGAAACCCGTGTTGTGAATCCGATAATTGTATACCCATTTGATGATATACGCTTTTCTGTATAGCTGACTCAAATATTTTTGCTGGAGTCGACAGGACTGCGATAGGTCTATTACCATCCAGGTTTCCTTTGGCACCAGCTTTCGGTACTGGTACTACCCTAGTCGTCTTCCATCTTTCCGGAAATACTGCTGCTCTCAGGGATTGGTTATATATATGAAGCAAAGGCTTAGCTAGAACAGATCGGCAGTCTCTAAATATATACAGTGGTATACCATCTGGTCCTGTCGATTTCTTTGGCTTAAGTTGTTTAAGGGCGTGCTGTACCTCACTGAGCTGTAACGCGCTAAGGTGTACGCGTGCTGCCGCGTTCTCACTGCCAGCCACCTGTATCGCTGAATTTACATCTAATTTAGCCTTACACGGACTGTACACCGAATAGAAGTAATTGGCTAACTCATGTACTGACTGTTCATTCGTCAGAAGTTCACCGTTTTTATACATTTTCCGAGGACTTCTATTGCTTTTTTTGGAGTTTATATACCTCCAGAAAGATATAGGGTTTTCCTGTAAATTACTTTGAACGATATGCTGATGGTGTGTATACGCTTCTCTTATGCTTTGTTTGACCTTAGCCCTAAATTGTGAAAAAACCTCGTAATCTAAACCTGATCTACTTTTCTTGTATACTTTGTGAAGAGTAGCTTTTTGTTGTATTAATCGGATAACATCGGCGGTATACCACTCAGGATACACGTATTTAGACCTACTATAACATTGAATTTTTTTTGGAACACATTGTTCTAATATTTTATTAATAGACTCGTAGAAGTAATCTAAACTCATTTCTAAATTTAATTCATATATGGAAGACCAGTCTGTGGTCTCAATTAAATGATACAACAAAGGAAAGTTAGCTTTTTTAAAATGCCATTGCGGAGGTATTTTGGTGATGTTTGAAAATGTGTTTGACCTTGAATGCGCGATAGTGTCAGTGTGAGTAAGCGATCGCAAGCAAACAGTTACATCGAGCGGTGGATGTTGTACGTCGACCGGCACCAACGGCTGGGTCGCCCCGCTCACGCGCACACCATCTCCCCGCTCCTCAACCGTGCTCAATACTAGATCTAGACATCTATCATTACAATTGTAAATATTGTTACTCTGAGTGAACCCACAATAAGTTATAAAATATTCAAAATATTGATTTACACTAAGTGGACAAGAGTACATATTGAAATCTCCTAACACTAAAACCTTGTCGTAACTGTTACATAGCTGCTCAATTATTCTAAACATTACCATATATTCACATTCACTACTATTAGGCGGTATATAAACAGCGCACAACAAAAACAAAAACCGGTTTCGAAGGTAGACAGTAGCGCAAACTATTTCGAATATATGATTGTCAATGTTTACATTGTCAGGTATCGTAATTCGTCTTAGTTCGAAACGCGGTGTGGCCACTAAAAACGCGCCTCCTTGTTTGCGTCCATCTGTTCGGTCACACCGAATAATACTATGACCTGGTGGGACCAGCTCACCGTCGTAAATCGACTCATTACAACCTGTTTCCGTAATGATGAATAAATCAGAATCAGATGAAGCAATAGCCAAATAGAAATCGCTTGTCTTCGTTCTAAGTCCTCTCACGTTCTGATAGTAAATTTGTATATTCTTACTATTTTTTGTCACTTTGTTGCTCACGGGTGTTTCGACGAAACCACACCCACTCGCAAAATTCGATATTTATAGGCCAGTGTTCTGGTTGGCATAATACGTTATATTTACTCTCAGGGAGTGCTATAATAAATGAAGAATAGTCTCTTTGAGTCTTATGTTTTATTTGGTCAATCTTTATGGGCACTTCATTTCCACAAATATTTTTAACATACTTTTGTAGGCTTTCAATTGTGGTTTCTGTGTCTAACCGCCAAACATGCAGGTACCTTTTTCTCTCTGATCCCTTAATTTCAGTTGAATTCGTACTTTCTCCTTTTTTTACTTCATCGTTCGGATATCTCTTTTTCTTGTTTACCACCGTCCAATTACTAGTTTCCATTTTATTTTCTTTTTGAATAGTAATATCCGTTAGATCATTTTGTGAATCTATCACAATACATTGTTTGTGCACAATCGGCTCCGTGGTTTTCATGGCCACACTTTTATTATCCGCTGCCTTCTTTTGAGTTTGTTTCTTTGCAACATTTGCAAACGTTAAAACTGACTTTTCCGGCTGCTGGACTGCTGACTGCTGACTTTTCTCCATATTACAAATTGATTCTAGTTCTTCCTTTTTCTTTTCTAATATTTTAATATTAGCCTCTAAAAGATCTATTTTATTTACTTTTTCTTGAACTACCTCCAAAATCTTTTGTACTTTTTGTAATTCGTTTTCCGTAACAACAAATCTCTTTTGAAGTAGTTCGTACTCCTTTGCTTGTCTATCTAGTCGACAATTAAAATCATATCGCAACGCTCTTAACTCTTTCAGTATCTCATTTTCTACTACTATAGAATCAACGGTAGTCGGCCCGCTGCCGCCACCTCGCTTGATATTGACGTAGCTAGGTGTAACTGGTTCCTTATTCACTTGCTTGGGTCCTCGTACTGGCGTGTTCAAATTACCACCTTTAGGGATAATGCTTGTGCACTCTGGGCATAGCCATTTACTTCCACTTTCCCCTGTGGTAGCCTCCAGCTTTTCCTTCCCCAATCCAAGACACGCAAGATGGTAAGATTTACCACAATTTTTTTCCGAACACTGCATCCTGAAATCATCACATATTACGGCATGGCAGCCGTCACATTTAGTGCCCATTTTTGGGCTCAAAACACTCAGAGTCACACACTTATTTTTTATTTTTAATTCGATTGACTTGCAACACGTCCGTTCCGTACCGCGTGCGCCACGCACTTTTAATGAATTAACCCCATTAAATGCTATAAGAGACGAGAATGGATGTATTCTGAATGATGAAGTTTCGAATTTAAACAGATGGAAGGAATACTTTGAAAGCGTGTTTATGAGTGAAGAGTCGTATGAATTAAATGAACTAGAAATTCCGAAAGAAGTGGAAAGGGGAATTCTATTTTTATGACTGCCTCGTTGGTCTAGTGGTTGTAATAGTGCGACTGCTGATCATGAGGTCCTGGGTTCGAATCCTGGGTCGGGCCAAAAAATCAATTATTGTAACGTAACGCCGTTCACGTTCACGTAAAGCCGTTGGTCCGGCGCCTGATCTCTCTCCCGGTCGTGTCGGTTTACCGTTCCATCGGATTTCAAGAGTGAGGGAATAGAGAGTGCACCTGTGCTATCGCATACACTTGAGCACTATAATCCTGTCCTGCGCGGATGGCTAGTCTCCGTTGAAGCAGGCCGCCATGGCCGAAATTCGGTCTGGAGGACATTATTTTTTTTTATAGAATTATGGTGACAAACGAGCACACAGTCCACCTGATGGTAAGTATATTAAGCTATATTATTATGGTTGTAGCACGAATGGGTTGGCTCGACGCAGCTGGAACACGCTCTCACAGAATACCAGCGTAAAATAGCAGCGTAATATTGTGTTTCGGGAACCCCTTTTACTAGAAACGATGCATTCCATCTTATTCCTCATGGGTGTCAACGCATATGCATTTTAATTCTTAATCGAGGATACAGCTGTCTATGGGCCACAGCAACAACTTACCATCAGGGTGACTGTATGCTCGTTTGTGAATACACCCTTGCAAATATTATAATTAATTATCAAATTTTTTAGAATAAAAACAAATCAATTATTACATCTGAACATCGATAAACGGTTGCTCGCCGATCTCTAAATCGGACGTACTCGGAGTATACCTGAGACTACTTGAAGTTTACAACGCGCCTGAGCCTAGACGAACATTCGTTGAACTTGCTTACAACTCTTGGAACGAAAGTCTAGCGATGACCGTTATTGCGCACAATTGACCGTATTGCGAATTATTGTGTATGATTGGATGTGCGTATCATTCGCACGCGCTGCTTGGGGCTCCCCCAGTCATATTCCGTCCTCCATACCGATACGACCTTCGCAGCTATACCCTCCACGTTTCGTTCAGTGCTTGAGTTACGTGCCGCAACTTATACCTACATTCAAAATTTAAATTATTCAAAGTGCAGTTGATCCCGTAGTTACTTATTGCAACATTGTAACTGTTCTGCTTATTTCCAAACTTTACGGCTGGGGCTGCTTACTGCATCAGATTTCACAAAGCGTGTTAAAAAGTAACATCAACTCACTAGTCCTTGCTCCAGGTGCAGTGCCCAGCGGTTAATATGAACCTCTCACTAACTAGGATTCCACCGCAAGCCCAACTCTCGTCTGACGTGCCGTTCGCAAAGCCTAACAGCACCTGTAAGAATTTTATAACAGTACAATAAGTTTTTTGTCACCAAACTAGCAATGACCGGGAACAATATAAATAATTAAATAAATAAATAAAAGACTTCTACCTATACTACAAGACGAGGTCTGCGGACTTAATACTGTTGTGTGAATAAGTCAACTAGCGCCATCTAGTGTCAGGAACGAGAGCGAGGGGAGCTTTGCAGAGAATGACATCACAGATCTCTCAACCGACAGCGCCACCCGAAGAACTAAGTTTCTAGAAAATCTATACTCGAGCTCTCGGTACCTTGCGCGTGTTTACTTGAACATTCCGGATATTTTGCTAATTTAAATAAATAGGTGGCGCAAGATGCGATCGACGCAGAGTTGAACTCGGCGACACAAACGAAGCTTCGGAGCGGAATTAAGTGAATTAGTGTGTTTAATTATTAGTGTTTTTTAACTTTAATTTGTATAAAGTAAATTAAAGTGTTAATTTAGGTAATTCTATCGGCAATTTTTAATTGTCACGAACCTCAAGCTCGTAACAATTGGTGTCAGAAGTGGGATAAAATAATGCCGATTTTACCTAAGGAGGAAACGGAGGGTGTCCGTACCCGAAGTCAACGCCAGCAGGCGACGGACCAACGAAGATTTGGTGGTGCAACGCCGCAGACGTCGGAGGGCCAGCCACCGGCTGCAGGCCCGTCGGTAGCTCCTACATATGCCGCACCCGACTTGTGCTCTGATGGTGATGCTGCAGGAGCAGACTCGCCGACAGGAGGAACAGGTCTGCCGATTGGAAGAGCAGCTGCGGGGCGGACAGGAGGAACAGGCCCGTTGGTTGAAAGAGCGACAGGAGGAACAGGCTCGCCAGCAGGAGGAACAGGCTCGCCGACAGGAGGAACAGGCCCGTTGGTTGAAAGAGCGACAGGAGGAACAGGCTCGCCAGCAGGAGGAACAGGCTCGCCGACAGGAGGAACAGGCTCGCCAGCAGGCGGAACAGGCACGCCGATTGGAAGAGCAGCTGCGGGACGGACAGGAGGAACAGGCCCGTCGGTTGGAAGAGCAGATCGGCTCTTCCTGGTCGGCCTACAAAATCCAGTTCGAGGCCGTCATGGAGGCGAACGGCTGGAATAAAAGCCAAGCCATGACTGCACTCACCCTAGGCCTGCGCGACCAAGCCTTAACTGTGTTGGAAGCTCTCGGTAAGAAAGTGACCTATGAGCAGCTTCTTGAGGCCTTGGAGGCGAGATATGGTGACGCTCACCTGGAACACGTCTTTCGCGCGCAGCTTAAAGATCGCGTGCAACGCAGCAACGAAAACCTGCAGCAGTGGGCCCTTGAGGTGGAGAAGATGGTTCGTAAAGCATACCAGTCTTTACCTGCGCTCATTGGAGGGAACCTGGTGCAAACATTCATCGACGGCATCCGCGACCTGGAAGTCAGAGCTGCTGTGAGGCTCGGGCACCACGAGACGCTTAAGGACGCCTTGGCCCATGCACTGGAGGTAGAAGCCGTGCGGCAGGATCATCGTCCCCATCGCGTCAGGGAGGTTGCAGCAGCTACAGTTCGCGACCGCAACAAAGGATACAGCCCTAGGTGCTATGGCTGTGGGGAAAAGGGCCATCTTCGATCCAGCTGCCCTAAGCGAACCCTAGAAAGGGAAGGTGAACGATCCCAGGAGGGTAGTGCGGCCAACAGCACCGCCCAGCAGCAGCAGGGAAACGAGTAAAAGCCAGAACTGCGGGGCGGGTGCTGGCTGATGTTAAAAGAGCCCCAAGGATCTCGATCTCACAAACCCATGATGGGAACAGTCTAATCATCAAGGGTGAGGTCAACGGAATGCCGTGTAAACTGACCATAGACACTGGAGCCTCTCGTACGGTTGTTAGTTCCCAACTTATAAGTCAGTTCCTTGGGGACTCCGCATACAACCGAGAACGCATTAATTTGGTAACAGCCACCGGTCAGCGTATACCCGTCCGTGGAGAGAAGGAGATGGGAGTTGAAGCTTGGCAACGTGATCTACCTGCATAATGTCATCGTGGCTGATATAATGGACGACTGCATCCTAGGCCTAGACTTTATGAGGAATAATTGTTATGAGATCGACGTTAAGCAAGGTGTTTTGAAATGTGGACAGGAGGAACTTTTTATGGAAGGTGCGTTACCAGGGAACGTGTACAGCATTAAGAAGATTGTTCTTCCGCCGAGATCGGAAACGATTGTTCCGGTTAGTCTTCCCCGAAACGCTGGGCAAGCTCACCGTTGTGTACTTGTGGAAAGGGTAAACAATGACCTTCCATGGAAAGTAGCTCGAACCTTGGTCAGAACCACTGACATCCCAAGAATACGTGTGTTGAACCTTTGCGACCGGGAACAGATTATAGAAAAAGGCACACTGGTTGGCACTTGTGAGGAAGTGGATTGGTTACGTCGGTGCCAATATATATCGAGTGGGACCCCCAGCAAGGTTTCAGAAACGAGAGTGACCACACTTTTGGAAGACTGTCGCAGTGTTCTCTCCCCGAACGAATTGGTCAAGGCGAAGAAGTTGTTACTCAAGTACGCCGATGTATTCTCGTCAAACGATGCTGACATAGGAAAGACTGGCTTAGTTCAACACAAAATAAACACAGGAGAGGAATTGCCTATCCGTCAGCGGCCAAGAAGACTGCCGGTAGCACGTGAAAAGGAAGTGGAAACCATGATTGAGGGAATGGTGAAGGATGGTGTTATTGAACCTTCATCTAGTCCATGGTGTTCATCCGTGGTGCTGGTAAAGAAGAAGGATGGCAGCATGCGGTTTTGTGTTGACTACCGCCGTCTGAACGACGTTACAAAGAAGGACAGCTATCCCTTGCCAATAATTGATGACACGTTGGACATGCTTACAGGAGTAAAATGGTTTAGCACGCTGGATCTAAAAAGTGGCTACTGGCAAGTTGAAATTGACCCTAAGGACAAGGAGAAAACTGCGTTCTCGACGGGAAAGGGTCTGTGGCAATTCAAAGTAATGCCGTTTGGGTTGTGCAATGCTCCAGCAACGTTTGAAAGGCTGATGGAACTTGTACTTACCGGGCTAATTGGCGATGCCTGTCTGGTCTACTTGGATGACATCATCATCGTGGGCCGTACATTTGAGGAACACCTTGAAAACCTGGGACGCGTGCTCATGAAGATTCAGAGTGCCAATCTCAAGCTGAGTCCGAAGAAATGTTCACTGTTCAAACGGCAAGTCAAGTTTTTAGGGTATGTAGTGTCGGAAGAAGGTATCCGCACGGATCCAGAGAAAATTGCAGCTGTAAAGGATTGGCCGGTTCCAAAAGACAAGACGCAGGTTAGAGCATTTTTGGGTTTGTGCTCCTATTACCGGCGATTTGTGAAGAACTTTGCAGATATAGCCAAACCTCTGCATAAGCTAACCGAGGAGAAGCGACATTTCTGCTGGGATGAAAGTTGCAATATCGCATTCCAGAAGCTCAAGGACCGTCTGTGCAAAACACCTATTTTGGGATACCCTGATGCAAGCAAAGAATTTATAGTTGACACAGACGCAAGTGATATAGGACTTGGCGGTGTGTTGTCTCAACGGAATGGTGACCAAGAGGTCGTGATAGCGTACTTCAGCAAGTCGTTGTCAAAACCGGAAAGGAACTATTGTGTCACAAGACGCGAATTGCTAGCTGTGGTAAAGTCGTTGCAGCATTTTAGCAAATATCTTCTGGGGCGAAAATTTCACTTACGAACTGACCATGCTGCACTAAAATGGCTATTGCAGTTTAAAAATCCAGAAGGACAAGTTGCGAGGTGGATTGAACTACTGCAGGAATACGACTTTGAGATCGAACATCGCAGCGGGAAATCTCATGGCAACGCAGATGCATTATCACGAAGACCTTGTCCTGAAGATTGCAAACATTGTACTAGGCAAGATAATAAGGGAGCGGTATCCGTGAGGATGCTCAGGGCAGACCACCTCAGCAACGAGTGGAAGGACAGCTTACAACGTGCACAGCAGGAAGATCCGGACATCAAGCTGATCCTGGAATGGATGAAGGCCAGTGCTCCCAAGCCCAAGTGGAGCGACGTCTCAGCGATGAGTTAGACCACTAAAAGCTATTGGGCCCAGTGGGATAGCTTGCTGCTTCAGGATGGAGTTCTGTGCCGTAAATGGGAAAATGTTCGGGGAGACAGCTGTCATTTACAAATGGTTGTACCTAAAGCTAAAGTACCGGATGTTCTACAGCTGTACCATAATGATTATTCAGGAGGCCATCTGGGAGTTAAACGAACTCTACTGAAGATCCGAGAACGGTTTTACTGGGTTCACTGTCGAAATGATGTCGAGGACTGGTGTCGCAAATGTACAAGTTGTGCGGCTGTAAAGGGACCTCAGACTCGTAGTAGAGGTACATTGAAGTTGTACAATGTTGGTGCACCATGGGAGAGAATAGCCATTGACGTGGCGGGGCCGTTTCCGGAGAGTGAAAGCAGTAACAAGTATTTCGTGGTTGTGATGGATTACTTCACTAAGTGGCCAGAAGTCTTCGCCATTCCAAATCCAGAAGCTTTAACAGTTGCAGATAAACTAGTTTATAAAGTCTTCTGTCGTTTTGGAGTACCTTTAGAGATTCACAGCCATCAAGGAAGGAATTTTGAGTCTCAAATATTCCAGGAAACTTGCCGAGTTATGGGTACTCATAAAACAAGAACGACTTCTTATCACCCGCAATCTGATGAAATGGTGGAACGATTTAATCAGACATTGGAGAGGTACCTAGCAAAAGTTGTAGACAATCGGCAACGAGATTGGGACAAGCACATACAACCGTTTTTGTTGTCATATCGAAGTTCTGTTCACAAAAGTACAGCAGTGACACCAGCTTTCGCAAACTTTGGAAGAGAATTACGGCTGCCTGCAGACCTGATCACTGGGATACCACCTGATGCCCCAAGCAGTATAACCGATTATGCATGTGACTTGCGGAACAAAATGAATGACATTTATGAGCACGTCAGACAATCGGGCCAGCAAATGTCTGAGAAAATGAAAACCCGGTATGACCGCAAAATGAACAATAAGGGGTTCAACGAAGGTTCATTAGTGTGGTTGCACAATCCAGTCCGCAGCAAAGGGAAATCTCCTAAGCTTCAAGCTAAATGGGACGGCCCGTACCGGATTGTAACCAGGATCAACGATGTGACCTACCGGATACAGAAAGGCGCAAGAGGGACTCCTAAGATCGTCCATGTGGATCGCTTGGCGCGTTATTATGGGACCGATAATGCTCGGGACGAGCATATCTTAGGAGGGGGAAGTGTTGTGTGAATAAGTCAACTAGCGCCATCTAGTGTCAGGAACGAGAGCGAGGGGAGCTTTGCAGAGAATGACATCACAGATCTCTCAACCGACAGCGCCACCCGAAGAACTAAGTTTCTAGAAAATCTATACTCGAGCTCTCGGTACCTTGCGCGTGTTTACTTGAACATTCCGGATATTTTGCTAATTTAAATAAATAGGTGGCGCAAGATGCGATCGACGCAGAGTTGAAGTCGGCGACACAAACGAAGCTTCGGAGCGGAATTAAGTGAATTAGTGTGTTTAATTATTAGTGTTTTTTAACTTTAATTTGTATAAAGTAAATTAAAGTGTTAATTTAGGTAATTCTATCGGCAATTTTTATTGTCACGAACCTCAAGCTCGTAACAATACATTGCGCACTAAGCTATGGTCAAATCTCCGTAACTCCCTTAGTCGACCGCGAGCGGGCGAGTTCTTTATTTTGTAAACCGGGGGCAATTTTTTTGACAATCTAATTCTCTTTTTTTTTCTCTGATTTCTTTTGTTTTGTTTGATGCCGCTAAGATAATGCTGTTACTATTTTATGTGGGCACTTTGTTAACGCGACTTCGAGTTTATTTTTGATAAATATGTAACTTTATTTCGTATTTGCATAAAAACAGTAACTGTTGTAAATGATAATACAGTTGAGTTGCACAGAGACAATACTTTGAAGCGATATAACTGCGAACTAAAGTGATCAGTAGTACTAAATTGTATTTAATTATGTGTGTTTAAGTTGTAATTGGTGTTCTGTAAATAAAGTGTCTAATACTGAGCCGGGTTGCGGCGATACCGGCCTTATATAGGGCCTCTTCTACTGAAACATTTAGAATGTTTTGACTGTCCTAGTTCTGATAATCGATACTAGAGGGCGCTAGTGGTAACTAACGTCGCAATGTACCAGACATTAATTATGGCGCGAAACAATATTAACAATGTCAGCTACCCACCCGCGTGATCCACAGCTGTGACACAGCTTTTGTTCTGAATTGTCTGTCTAGTAGTATACATTTAAGTCTTTACCCGGCACGCGTAGCAATGCCTCTATTTTGGTCGGAAATCTCAGGTGCGCACACAACAACTCACCGATATTTCATCATATTGGTTGAATGGTGTAGGAATATTAGTTGGTCGGACTTCTTTTCTGTCTAGAAATCCGTCAGGTGTATTACCTTCTTGTTTAATTATGCCGTTAATGCCGTATGCTGTGTTTCGATCCGAAGGGTATAGAGATTCTGTATATTTATAAGTTGTGAGACATTTCAGTTTAGTTCTCAGAAGTGACATCATGTCTGTATTTTGATTTTTCAACCAACTTTAAAATAGGAAGAAGTTTATCAATTCGACTGTGTTTTTTGTGATGTGTGTTACCTCAGAATTTCTTTCTAGGTGAACCGATATTGATGATTCTGATAAAGCTGGTGTTTCTTATGTGGCAAAGAATGAGCAGGGTGTGACTATTTCCAAAATAATCAAACATTGCTCAATTTTAAAATGTGTACGTTAAGTTTCGTGGTGTCCCAGAGACTCTGACTTAAAGTCATACGAGTTCGTTAGTCACCTTTATATTCTAAAAAATTATTAACTAATGTAAATCATATTTGATTTTATCATTTACCATGTGAGGAAACTCTCCCTCATATGCGTCAGTGCCACCAATGATTAGATCTTCTGGCTTTCTATTGCATAAGTTTAACCGGACCATGCCTCCGGAAGGTGTGGTGCTCTCCCTGCATGGATAGATCAACTTTTCTTGGTACTCGAGGCATTCTGTTAAAAGAGTCCCAATAAATAAGAGGTTCTATGGTTAGCGAGCACTGTCGCACATTCATCGCTTAGCAAAGAGGGTTAATAATCTTAAAAAAAATATTTAATAGTGACCTTTTTAATAGTGAAGTGATACCTTCAAATGTAAAAAAATATAAAATACAAATATTTTACATACGGCAAATGATTTACTTAATATTATATTTACATTAATATTATAATTTAAACTACGAGTTCGGCATAAAATATAGGAAAATTTAATTTTATAGTAAACTAGCTGTTACCCGCGGCTTCGCCCGCATGGTCACTGGGAAATGATTTGAATTGAAAGAAAACTGAGTTTTATAGACGCAGCGTATAGGAAAGCATGAAAATAACATGTTTATTTCAAATAGAAACGGGATATTTTTTAATTAAAGGAAACTGAGCATAATTATCCGTCAGGAATGAAGACTTTTGAAAAGAACCTGAGCTAAATTGATTCGTCAGAGATGCAGTTTTTTCAATTGAAAGGAAACTGAGCCAAATAAAAGATCCGTCAGAGATGCAGCCTTTTGAGTTGAAAGGAAACTGAGCTTAATAGGTCCGTTAGAGGTGCAGCATTTAGAATTGAAAAGAAACTGAGCTAAATAGGAAATTTTGCATTGAAAGGGAAGATCTGTGGGAATTCCGATTAATTGATTGAGGAAATTTTGGAAAAAAAAAACTAACTGAACACTATTTTAACACGCTACTGTACACAGAGTTATATGTTTTTCCATTCGGGGAAAGAATGTGAAGATTCTGGGCATTTGAAACACGCGAACATGCTACATACAGCTGACCATGAGAGAAGCACGGTTTTTCTAAGTTGAACCCCGCTACCTGTAACGGTTGCCCTTGCGCTTTATTAATTGTAATTGAAAAACTGAGCTTAATAGGGAACTGCAACCTTTTGAATTGAAAAGGAAGATCTGTGGGAATTATAGGGATCCGTGGTATAATAACATTTTCACCTTTTCCTACGCCCGTCAAAATTGTAGCACCAATTATGTTCCGTCCAAGATGTGTCACACGCAGCCTTGTCCCGTTACATAACCGAGGAGCATCTAAATTTCGCATTAGCATAACTGGGACGCCTAATTTTAATTGAAGCTTATGTGAGGGCACACCTGACAACTCTAGAGAATTTAGAAACTCTACGGGATATGAAGTGCTCTGTTCTGTGTCCATAACTGTGTCTACTGACAAATACTCTGTTATTTCTCCTACTACTTTGCTTAATATATCTGAATTTATTTTGTTAACGCTCTCATTTTTGATGCAAGAATCGCCCTTTCACATAACAATTTGTCTTCATGCATGTTGTTCGTTAAATCTGAATAAACGCTCGCAATTAATTCGGAATGACTCTGTACTAAATTACAATAATCTCTCTTCAATTTAACGCAGCCCTCAGCATCCGGTTCCAACCGCCCACCGCCAATTTTTAATAGTGTGTCAGCATAGTTTCCAGCATTGATATCATTATACAAATGCATTCTCATATTCGTAGTTAAACTGAATTTTGTACCTTGTTCCATAAAATAGACGACTTGAGGCATGCTTTAATTTCATCTGCAGGTGTGCACTTTTGAATGACAGGTAAAGTTTGGCGAAAGTCACCAGCCAGTAAAACCACCATTCCTCCCATTACATCGGTATTGCTGCGCAAATCCTGGAGCGTTTGATTAAGTGCTTCTACAGCTTTTTTATGCGACATTGTACTTTCGTCCCACACTAAAAGTTTGCATTGTCGTAGCATTATATCTCGTGTACTATTTTTGCTAAAGTTGCAGATCGGCGATTCTTCCTGGGCTAGATTTAGAGGGAGTTTTAAAACAGAATGTGCAGTGTGGCCCCCGCTTAGCAGCGTGGCGGCTATACCAGAGGAAGCTACGGCCACAGCAATGAATTTGTCTTTCCGTACTTGCGCTAATAATAAATTTAACAAAAATGTCTTCCCAGTTCCTCCAGGGGCATTTAAAAAGAAAAGTGCACCGTTTTCAGATTCAATTTGTCCTAATACTTTGTCAAAAACTCGTTATTGTTCGGGAAGCAAGCGGGGTACAAATTCGGCTACTTGCTGCTGCAAAGCTGGTATACCGTAGTTTGTTTCACGTATAATTTCATCACTTAGTTCATTTTCGGTTGTTCGCTGAGGGATTATTTCTTGATTCTTCATTCCAAAGTCGCTTAATTTTTTGACTACCATTGCCATTACTTTATCTTCAATTTTTCCAAGTGCTTCATTATAAATGTGTTCATTGTATGTCATGTTCGCGTGTGTCTGCTGTAACTTTCGCAAAATATCTTCCGCCATGTACTCTTTATATTTGTCCCACAATTCATGTGCATTAGATAGCTCGCAAGATGATATGAGAGTTGCAAAGATCCCTAATTTTGGCTGGTGACTGGCACTGCACAGCTTCCTCCATGGTTTCATCCCAGTGATTATCGTTTTCTAAAAGATGCAGAGCTTCACATGCTTCTCTATAAGTTGGGCATTCCTGACCGTTGACAGTTTTAAGGTCTTTATATCTTGTAGGACCCCGAACATGGTGCAGCAGCAATCGTAAACAGAAACATTCAAAATTAGTTACATGGACGGTATTACACACGACCAAGGGCATCTGATGACTTTACACCGGGCCAATTTGCAACAGGCACGGTTTGAATACGGCGTTTCCACCCCTTCCTAGATGTGTTCAAAGTATAATAGCGGGGGACTTCCGAATATAACAATGTTTTTGCAAAGGGGTCGGTTTGACAAAGTTGAAAGAAGGCTGTCTGCTACTTCACTAACGGGATTTGCCTCACCTTCACTCCTGAGATTAAATATTGCTTGGTCGCTTCCTTTATTTATGTACTTACAGATATACTTGATTGCGCGGGCAGAGCTACATGCTTCTACATTAATGTGGGCATTAAACATTTCACATAGAATGGGCGAATACGGGTCAATCCAGCTGTTATCTACGGTTTCGAACGCTCCAGAGCGAGATTTGATTGTAACTATTGTGCCACCATCTTCGGGAGCTCTGCGTCTGTATAAAGTAGCCATTGTCATTGTGCATTGTTTCTTTTAATAGCTGTTTAGGGAATTTCTTTGTATATTTTCCTTCTTTCATATATGGCGATATTGAATTTCGTGCTCCACATGGACCGTGAATCATATTTCTGACGATGGTATCATACAATTCTTTATCTTGCTCAGGATCCGGAATCTCGGCGCTTATTATGTCGTCTATTTGGCTGGGCCGCAACTTCTCTTTAAGCCATATTAGAATGTGGGCATGCGGTAATCCTCTTTTTTGCCATTAAATTGAATACATGAAGCACTGCACCTCTGCGAAAATTTCCCTTTCTTAATTATATACATTAATTTTTGTACTTTTAATCTAAATACTCTAGCAACTAAATTGTGTCTGTCAGTACTTTTTTGGTCCGGCATTAGCTCCTCGGTTATTTCTTTCCATGTGGGATTGCAAATAAAAGTAACAAAAAGATCAGGTCTTCCGTAACTTCGTACATAGGTGAATGCGTCTTGTGTGTACTCATGTAGGTAGCGGAGACTGTTAACGAATGATGAGGGCAGAATTACCATTTTACCTAAATCTCTGGGGTTTACATTGGCGTCGCTAGAAACTGCATCTTGTAAATGTATATAATTCTCAACGCGCAGCTTTTTTGATTTAAAGATATATAACGGAGACGTTCACTTTCTACCTTCACATACATGTCTACCAAAAATTGATGAAATAATTGCCTACACCGGGCTATAAGGTTAAAATCATTTTCTCGCAACATCATATGATACGCATAAAAATCCATACATAATACTTTTTTGTTCGGAGTAGGCTCCTTAGGTGACCGGGTTAATGAGTGGAATTTGAAAATGATAACCATCTTGTCCTTTGCAATAAATCAATGGGTATTGCAGAGCGTCATAAAACTTGTGTGTATCGGCTACCCGTTGCAACGTATCATCACGTGCTCGCAAGACAATGTCTCATGAAGAAAATTGATCACCACTAGTTACGGCTGCTATTTCGTTTATCAAAGGTGCATTGTAGTGCCTTTCATGCTCTCCTCGAGGGGTCCGATCTGCGTGAATGACGACTTTATAATCCTCTTCAGGTAGGTTTTCTAAATCAGTTTTAAATGTTTTGACTAAAATGTTATGTTCATGCAAGAATCTTTGAATTTTGAACACTGTGTCTCTCTCAACTCCCTGGATAAATTGGCAGCGACGGTGTACCTCAATTTCTTCGTCACCCATAAAATATACTTGTAAAAATTTATGCTGTTCGTTTTCAGCTGGAAAAAGCGAACTTATCTTATGATAAATTTGCCCTTGCACCGTAAATGTTGGCGAAAATCCCGGCCATAAAATATACTTGTAAAAATTTATGCTGTTCGTTTTCAGCTGGAAAAAGCGAACTTATCTTATGATAAATTTGCCCTTGCACCGTAAATGTTGGCGAAAATCCCGGCATTATTATTTCCCGGTCAACTCCGAAGGACGTCATTTGAAAGCATGAGTTATAAATATATTTCAGGATCCTGTTTAAAAAGCGCCGTGACTCATTAGCGTCATATAAAAAGAGAGTTTTCAAAGGTTCTCGTGGTTCCCCAAGTAATGGAAGAGACACTTTGCCATTGGAACAGCACATGCCTGCGGTCTCATCTTTCCACTTTAAAGCGCTGCAAAATCGACACGCCTTGTCCATCAGTCCGATAACAACTAACCTGTGATTTTTATAATAAATCAACGGATCATAATTGTGCTGCGTCATTAAAAACCGACCAATTGTTTCTTTGAAAATTTTGTCGACGTTCAGCTTGGAGCTGTGCATCTCTTCGCGCCTGTGTCTGTACTGGTGTTTCAGATGCCCTTATAGTAGATTGACGTTCAGCTTGCTTGATGAGTGTGTTGAGTTTCATCAGGTGTTTTCGCGGCTCTTAAGGCGGCATGACGTTCTGCTTGTTCGAACAGCCTTTGCTGACTTTGAGCAGGTGTTTCAGTAACTCTTAAAGTAGATTGACGCTCTGCCTGTTCAAGATGCCTTTGCTGACTTTGATCAGGCGTTTCAGTAGCTCTTAAAGTAGGTTGACGCTCTGCCTGTTCAAGACGCCTTTGCTGACTTTGAGGTGTTTCAGTAGCTCTTAACACGTTGTCTGTCCAGAGTACTTTGGATAAGGTTGTCATGACGTCCAATTTTTTGTTCGGCCAAACTGTTTCATTTTATGTACTTACAAAGAATTTACAAATGATTTTCAATAAAACTTTTGAATTTACTGAATTTCAGCATTGCATTATTTTTAATGCACGGACGTGACAGCTAGAATACCTTGCATTACAAATAATGCACAGACGTAGTAGCAAGAACATTGTGGATTACATAAAATGCACGGACGTTTAATGTAAATTTTTGTTATATCCATAGACAATGAATAAATTTTTATGAACTTATTATTGCTTTTCGTTTATATCATTGTCAATGTCATTCAAAATTTTCATTATCATATGTCATTTTTAACCGCTTTTCGTTGGTAAACATGATTCGAATTTTTCGTTGGTTCTTGTTAATGTTTTGAAGTGAAAATGCCTATAAAATATCTGTCTAATGAATAAATGCGACGTATTTTGGAAGATAGTGATGCCAAAGACGAATTCTCGCGCCAACTAGAAGATTTGGACTCACAAGATGAAGAAGATTTACATTCAGGTACATACGTATATAATGCACAAGATATCTCTATGCTTTCAGTAGAGGAGGATCTGATTAGTATTCAACAATTTATTGATATTACTAATACACAGAATATAAACGCCGCTATTGCACAATCGGGTAACATAGTCGCTTCTGCTTCTGATAATGACGAGCTTGAATGCCACCCTGCTAGGTCTCTTTCTCAGCCGGATGAAGTAAATGCTGGTAGTTCTGGTTTGCCTGCTGATGCTTTGCAAATGTCTCCTGCTGAGGATTTGCATATGTCTTCCGCTGATTCCATTTTCTCTGCTCCACATATCCCCCCAGCTTCGTACTGAATGGCAGAGTGAGATAAGTAATTTGCCACGGCAAGTTTTTTGCAAGGCAACGCTTATTTTCTGATCAATCTGACTTATGGACGATTCTCACCCACATTTTCGAGGAAGACATAATTGAATTTATGGTAGTTGAAACCAATAGATACGCTTTGCAAACCACAGTGAATGATTTGAGGCCCAACAGTCGTCTAAGGAGATGGAAACCAATAACAGGAGATGAAATGAGAAAGTTCTTAGGTGTTTATTTACTGACGGGAGTCATACATTTTCCAATGCTCGAAAACTACTGGAAAAAGGACAAATTATACTATCATCCACTTCTTCACGAGATAAATATGTCCTACAATAAATTCGCACTGATACTGAAATGCTGGCACTTTGTAGATAACGAAGCACCACGTATTGAAGGCGACCGTTTATATAAAATACAGCCACTCATCGACAAACTAACAAAAAACTGGCGAAAAATATTTACCCCCGGAGAATGTATAGTAAGCGACGAGTCGATGTTTGGTTTTAGAATGAAGAGAATGGTTGGTTTGAGAAGAATTATTTTTCGAACTTACAACCCACAAAAATCTCATAAGTACGGCATAAAAATTTATAAATTATGTACTGACAGTGGTTATACCTGGCGTTACCGCGTTTATTCTGGTCAAGACGACCAAATAGCTGCATTAGATAAACCGGGGTCAGTTGTTGTTAGTTTGTGCAAAGATTTGCTTAAAGAAGGAAGAATCCTGATAACGGACAATTACTACACTACCATACCTTTAGCAAGGTACCTAAAAGAACAAGGTACTGATTTGTGTGGAACAATACGCAAAAACCGTCGAGAACTGCCTCGAGAAGTGGTTCAGCAACGTTTAGAAAAAGACCAAATTTCTGTGCTGCAGAACAACTTTGTGACCATCTTAAAATGGCATGATAAACGGGATGTGCTTATGTTGTCGACGTGTCACGACCATGAAATGCGAATGTCAACTGGTTTTCGAAGAGTTTTGAAGTCTACTATGGTGCTGATCTACAATAAAGGGAAGAAAGGCATAGACTTGGCTGATCAGCTAGTAAGCTACAATTCGCCGGCGAGAAAAACCTCTGTTTGGTATAAGAAAATTGCTGCGGACCTTGTTTCTATAAGTGTAGTCTGATTTATAACGAGTTGCACTCACCGTCAAAATTGAAGGTTCTGGATGGTCATTAAATCACTATAAAAAAATTACTTAAGGTGGAAACTGAGAACTTTTCAAGTTCCAGTTCTGCGAGATCTTTGCGTCCTACAAGTCACAAGTTAACGAAAATACCCAAGAAAGCTAATGAAAAAATTTGGCAAAACGTTGTGCCAGTTGCTACAAAAAGCTGTAAGAATCGGGATTCACAGCCACTGATGCAAGGAAGAAGACTTCACAAGTTACAACCGAGTGCATTCCATGTAAAAAACCATTTTGCTTACAATGTTATAACGAATCTCACTAATTGCCAGTGTACTTTATTCAAATAATAATGCTTTTCAATAACCCAGTTCGTGTTACCAACCAATAAAAAAAATCGCGGGACATTGGTGTTTTATTATTCCCCATTCACTGCTCATACGTCTGCAAAATATTAAAGGCGTAGCTCTCACGTCCAGTCTACAAAAGCTCATTCAAAAAGAATAGGCTCGTGCATTATTGATAAAGCACGGACGTCACAGCAGCAGCCTAAAACGAATTATATATAATGCACGGACAGGGAAAGTAGCTTGACGCTCTGCCTGTTCAAGACGCCTTCGCTGACTTTGAGAAGGTGTTTCAGAAGCTCTTAAAGTGGCTTGACGCTCACTCTTTTCAAGACGCCTTTCCTGACTTTGAGAAGGTGTTTCGGAAACTCATAAAGCAGCCTGACGCTCTGTCTGTTCAAGACGCCTTTGCTGACGTTGAGAAGGTGTCTCAGATGCTCTAAAAGCAGCCTGACGCTCTGCTTGTTCTTGCCTACTCAGTTCAGCATCTTCTAAAGGTTCTAGCGATTGAGCTAATCTTTTCGCTTGTCTTTGAGAAGATACTCTTGAAAGGCTGGACTTACGTTTGCGAGACATTATGAAGTAACAAAAAACCTATTTATAAAAAAAAAACGTTAAAATACCTAAAAGGAATTAAATTTCCTTTTAAATATTTTTTAAAATCAAAACCAATTCAAGACACAACACGAATCCGAAAACGATACCCAAAAAAAAATCAAATCAACTTAAAACAAATCGTAGAAAACTGAAATCGAAAGCAAATATTAGTTAATATAAATATAACCAACGAAAAAAGAATTAAGTGTATAGGTACCGTATGCATTATAAGTTGACGCGCGGCTCAACGGTGGGAGTTAAGTACATGTCAGGAAACATTTCGTTACCGCGTTTTAAAAACCTAGTAATGACATATAGCGGAATCAATTTAAACTATGTATACGTTAGTTAATAAGAACTCTCAAAAAATATTATTCTAATAATTTTGCACAATTTTTCTTATCGTAATACCGATTCATTCATAACCACGTATAAGAACTATATTCATTTCCGTTCAATAAATATTACTAAGGCTTATTAATAAGGCTTACTAAGAACTGTTTCTACCACAGTTAAGTAATAGTTAAGGGTGAAAGCGTGACAGGTGGTGATAGTATTTCTGATCCATACTTATAATCACGCCTGTAACCCTTGCGGGGTAGGCAGAGCATCAACGGATTACTTAATATCGTCTACGAGGTTATCGCCTATTCTGTGAATTACAATGCACCAAAACGTTTGAAGAAAATCAGCTGGTGAATTTTATGTTTTGTATCGCTCTCTTCCTGGTCCTGCGTGGAAAAATACAGATCCATACATTTTTTATCCTAATTTTGGTAAAAAGACATAATAATCCAGATATTCTGACCTTCTGTGTTCGTCCATCGTACCGTCGTCCTTCTTATAGAATCACGGTGGCGCCACCTAGCTGAATTTAATTTTGCAACATATTCAATTTTCCCACGGGGATGAGATGTTTTCCCGCGGAAAAAAGTAGCCTATGTCACTCTACAGCCACCGAACTATCCCCATACCAAAATTCATGCCACGCCGACGCTCTGTTGCGACGAGAAAGAAGGACAAACATTTGCAACATATTCTATTTCCCGACGGGAATGAGATGTTTTTCCGCGAAAAAAAGTAACCTATGTCACTCTTCACCCACCCAACTATCCCCATACAAAAAATCATGCCATACCGACGCTCTATTGCGACGTGAAAGAAGGACAAACAAACAAACAAACACGCTTTCGCATTTATAATATTAATTATCCTTTCAGCTGCGGAGACTCTAACCGTCATACTCCGTTGACTGCGGAGCTGTTTAATAAAATTGACGGCGCATTGGGCGCAATCCGTCTAAACGCAAATTTCTTTATTTTGGTATATCAAATACTATAATATGTATACATTTCTGAATTCTCTATGAAATTTCCTATAAACGAGTACATAAATTAAATAAAGTCCCAAAGTAATAAGTGTAAGTAGATATTGAATAAAGACAAAATTGTCATATTTCTCGATGAAACAAAGTTTTTTTAATACTTCGATTTTATTTTCATTTAATTTTAAATCTATTGTTTACAGTATTTTATGCGAAAAACCATGGGCTACAATACAATTTTTTATCATAAAACGCATTAATAGTAAGTTTACAAGAACCAACAATCAACTTACACAGATGTAGAATGTAGTTCGGACCAGATGCGGCATTAAGATGGTATATATAAAAAATCCTACTAAAGTGTATAAACTGTGGGGTTTTTTATGGTAATCTTTTTTATCCTGTACACATCGACATATGGTAGAATAAGTTAGACATAGTGCGTAATGCTTTATTTCGACATTAAAAGAGCGCGTAAAAAATGTCCAGTACTTGGACACCCGCAGTCAACGGAGATATTTTCGTGTCCAAGGGTTAGACGTCCGCAGTTGAGAGGGTATGGATAAATGTAACAATCCTTTTAATATATATATATATATATATATATATATATATATATATATATATACATATATATATATATATATATATATATATATATATATACATATATATGAGACACATAGATATTATATTTTCTTTCGAGTAAAATTATAATAGCGCCACCTACTTCATTCTATAGGCAGTCACCTTATCAAACAACTAATTCGTACGTCTATGATTACGTAGCACCCAAGGTGGTACGTAAAGTAGACGCTAGATGGCCTGTATTTATGAAATCATGAATTTTGAGTTAGTGAGCTGCACGCATGTTTTTTATAGTTCCCACGCTTGGCGGGTGATATAATCAAAATGTCGTAAAACAATAATACTGGAGAAGAAAGATTCTTGAGTTGCTACTTTGTCGTGGCACGAGCAGTGTTGAACGACTCGCACAAGGGTAAGTGACTGATGAAACATTCAAGGTGTTGGTGGATGCAGGTGGCTTAGCATTAGGACCTTGAATTGTAACTATCTACGGTGGTGGCCACCAAAGGATTTGCGATAGGCTGTAAACTGTAATGATGTAAAAAAAGTAAAGTTACATTACTTTATACGTCCCACTGCTGGGCACAGGCCTTCCCTCATTTCTGAGAGGGTATTAGGGTAAGTAAGTGTCCGCCGCGCAGCCCCAATGCGTGTTGGCGAACTTCACATGTCTTCGAATTATTTTTTCCTCATTTCTCATACATGCAGGTGTCACGATGTTTTCCTTCACCGTCAAGACGTGGTAAATCAGCACTTAAAATTGCAGTTAACAATTTCATTGGTGCCAGCGGGGATCGAACCCGGGTTACTTGCGTTCTTGTAATGTAATGATGATGATTTATTAAATATTTTCAAGCTTACTTTAATACTTACTGTCCCACGCCTTTTGGCCAGTTCTCTCTGCGGTCAGTTTCCTGGAAATCGGTTCGCACTCCGGTAAACGTGTATTCGGTCTGATGTCACTGAAAAGTAAAATAATATATCAGAGAGTTATAGTAACAAACCGTGTAGTTGTGGTGTAAGAATATCCACTGCTCATATCGTCCCGTGGGTGTCGTAAGAGACGACGTCCATATAGATAAATCAACAAACCGTGTAGTGGCGGTGTAAGAATATCCACTGCCCATATCTTCCCGTGGGTGTCGTAAGAGACGACGTCCATATAGATAAATCAACAAACCGTGTAGTGGCGGTGTAAGAATATCCACTGCCCCATATCTTCCCGTGGGTGTCGTAAGAGACGACGTCCATATAGATAAATCAACAAACCGTGTAGTGGCGGTGTAAGAATATCCACTGCCCCATATCTTCCCGTGGGTGTCGTAAGAGACGACGTCCATATAGATAAATCAACAAACCGTGTAGTGGCGGTGTAACAATATCCACTGCCCCATATCTTCCCGTGGGTGTCGTAAGAGACGACGTCCATATAGATAAATCAACAAACCGTGTAGTGGCGGTGTAACAATATCCACTGCCCCATATCTTCCCGTGGGTGTCGTAAGAGACGACGTCCATATAGATAAATCAACAAACCGTGTAGTGGCGGTGTAACAATATCCACTGCCCCATATCTTCCCGTGGGTGTCGTAAGAGACGACGTCCATATAGATAAATCAACAAACCGTGTAGTGGCGGTGTAAGAATATCCACTGCCCCATATCTTCCCGTGGGTGTCGTAAGAGACGACGTCCATATAGATAAATCAACAAACCGTGTAGTGGCGGTGTAACAATATCCACTGCCCCATATCTTCCCGTGGGTGTCGTAAGAGACGACGTCCATATAGATAAATCAACAAACCGTGTAGTGGCGGTGTAACAATATCCACTGCCCCATATCTTCCCGTGGGTGTCGTAAGAGACGACGTCCATATAGATAAATCAACAAACCGTGTAGTGGCGGTGTAACAATATCCACTGCCCCATATCTTCCCGTGGGTGTCGTAAGAGACGACGTCCATATAGATAAATCAACAAACCGTGTAGTGGCGGTGTAAGAATATCCACTGCCCCATATCTTCCCGTGGGTGTCGTAAGAGACGACGTCCATATAGATAAATCAACAAACCGTGTAGTGGCGGTGTAAGAATATCCACTGCCCATATCTTCCCGTGGGTGTCGTAAGAGACGACGTCCATATAGATAAATCAACAAACCGTGTAGTGGCGGTGTAACAATATCCACTGCCCCATATCTTCCCGTGGGTGTCGTAAGAGACGACGTCCATATAGATAAATCAACAAACCGTGTAGTGGCGGTGTAAGAATATCCACTGCCCCATATCTTCCCGTGGGTGTCGTAAGAGACGACGTCCATATAGATAAATCAACAAACCGTGTAGTGGCGGTGTAAGAATATCCACTGCCCCATATCTTCCCGTGGGTGTCGTAAGAGACGACGTCCATATAGATAAATCAACAAACCGTGTAGTGGCGGTGTAAGAATATCCACTGCCCATATCTTCCCGTGGGTGTCGTAAGAGACGACGTCCATATAGATAAATCAACAAACCGTGTAGTGGCGGTGTAACAATATCCACTGCCCCATATCTTCCCGTGGGTGTCGTAAGAGACGACGTGCATATAGATAAATCAACAAACCGTGTAGTGGCGGTGTAACAATATCCACTGCCCCATATCTTCCCGTGGGTGTCGTAAGAGACGACGTCCATATAGATAAATCAACAAACCGTGTAGTGGCGGTGTAACAATATCCACTGCCCCATATCTTCCCGTGGGTGTCGTAAGAGACGACGTCCATATAGATAAATCAACAAACCGTGTAGTGGCGGTGTAACAATATCCACTGCCCATATCTTCCCGTGGGTGTCGTAAGAGACGACGTCCATATAGATAAATCAACAAACCGTGTAGTGGCGGTGTAAGAATATCCACTGCCCCATATCTTCCCGTGGGTGTCGTAAGAGACGACGTCCATATAGATAAATCAACAAACCGTGTAGTGGCGGTGTAACAATATCCACTGCCCCATATCTTCCCGTGGGTGTCGTAAGAGACGACGTCCATATAGATAAATCAACAAACCGTGTAGTGGCGGTGTAAGAATATCCACTGCTCATATCGTCCCGTGGGTGTCGTAAGAGACGAAAGAGGGAAACATACGAGAAGAACTAATATAACTGCAGCATGGCTCTATACGTGGTAGAGCCATGCTGCAGTTATATTAAGAGTATAGTTGTAGCACGAATGGTTCCGTTCGACCGGGGAAGGACCATGCTTTCACAGAATACCAGCGTAAAAGTGTTTCGTATGGTGAGTGTAAAGAACCGGAGACCCTTTTTACTGGAAACGAGGCATTCCATCTTAGTCCTTAGGGGTGACAACGCATCTACATTTTGATTTATAATTGAGGATAGATGTAGATGTCTTTGGGCCGCAGCAACCACTTACCATCACGTGGAATGTGTGCTCGTTTGTCACCCTATCCTATAAAAAAATATGGACAGCAACATCATCCTTATAAATTCTAGAAAATAAAAACTACGATTGCCAACTTGCTTGCCAAATGGCAACTATGGCAAATATCCAAATACTGGGACATATACATTCGTGGGAAGGGAAATGTATTTTATTTGCTGGCGACAATACGGTGATAATACGTATAAAAGCTGAAAATATAATTTCTTGAAATTACATGTGTTTAATTAAATAGGACGATTAAGTGTACCTTATTGATATAATGACATTATTATAATCATTATTAAAAACACAACATATTATAAACCATATATTCTAATATTGGCACGGCCAAAGGGACAGAATAAGTAAAATGTCTACAAGTGTACTAGCACGAAAAGGTGGGCTCAACTCGGTACTGACCGATTCCTCACAGTCGCATCCCTCGTAAAATCAACGCCTACCTGACCGGATACGTTTTTACTGGAAATGAGGCATTCCATCTTCATGTTCAGGGGTGACAACGCATCTACAAATTCATTCTTAATAAAGGATAAATGTAGATGTTTATGAGCCACATCCTATACTTAACATCAGGTGGACTATGTATTTATTTGTCAGCATATTCTTTAAAAAAATAGTTACAAGAAGACATAGCAAAGCATAGTTTTTTCGAACCAGCTAAGATACCGTACCTGCCCAAGGGGCCAGAGCCAACGTATTTATTTTTCTCAACGCAGCATACGATTGGTTCATCATCTTGCCAGCTACAAATCTGCAATATGACATTTAGGTGATGACGAACGACTTCATAGTCAAAAGAGTAAGTGCAGTAGTTAGTTATAGTTCTTGAAATTCACGAAGTTGAACAGGTTTAACTAGTGGTAAGCATGTATCTGTAAACGTGTCAGTGTGCGCGAGACCAAATTCGGGTATAGATAGCGACGACACCCTCGCAACCGATCACCACGTCAGACACGCACACTAACGCAATGTGCATGTACACGTTCAATCACATATAAAGTCCACTCGGCTTCATCTATTGCAAGAACTAATACATAGTAGAGACACGTTGCCGCTTTTTTATAGAATAAGAGTGACAAACCAGCAGACAGTCCACCTGATGATAAGTGAATACTGTGACCCATAGACATCTACATCTATCCTCGATTAAGAATCAAATCCTCATTGCAAGTAAAATATCCGGTTCTCTACACTCACTATACGAAACACAACAACATTAAGGTGCTTTTTTACGCTGGTAATCTGCGAGTACTCCTTACCAGGTCGTGCCGCCCCATTCGTGCCACAACCATAAAAGTGCTGCAGCGTGGTTCTATCACGTAAGAATAACATATCTATTCCCTTTACATTTTTTTGCCATCGTTAATGCGATTTGCGAATTGAGTGACATGAATATAAATATTTCTTATTTTTGCCCGAGGGGGGGCACAGTCCACCAATGTGCGATTTCCTAAGAGTTTTCTTCCTTTCTGCCTCCTTAGAGAATAGGAGATCCTTAATACTGGTAACCAGGCATTCCATCCTTAGTCTTCAGGAGTGACAAAGCATATGAATTTTGATAGTTCATCGAAGATAAATGCAGATAAAAAAATGTAGATATCTATGGGCCAAAAATTTCACTTTCCATCAGGTGGACTGTGTGCTCTTTTGTCACCTCCGATCTATTAAAAACTTTATCAATGATACATAATGTGCATTAAAACTTACGTTACGTACGTACGTGAGGGTAGTATGATTATCCGGTTAATATGTTTACTTTCTTATAACTCAAAAACTATAGCCTTCTTGCATAGATGACTCTATGATACGATAACTCTTTATCAGTTAATCAAATATTAAGGGTGTATATACGTGTATATAAAATTAATCAAATAAAAAAGGGTGCTGTTTCGTCGACGCCATTTTGACATTTGACATTATAGTAAATATTTTAGTCGATATAGGTATTGTTTTTTAAGTAGATTTTTCGAAGTGTTCCTAGTTATTGCCAAAGTTTGTTTGCTATTTGTTCCTTAATATATTAGTTATAGTAGTATACGACTCTGTGTTTTTGTTTTTGTCCTCCTCCTAGTTTTGGATTTATGGAGCGGCATAGTTTAAAGTGACCATATTACCGTCACCTTACTTACTTATTTAATAATTGTGCTAAGAGGCATATTGACGACTTAACTTGCTTACTTAGCGATTAGCCACCGCAGAAAATATTTCACCTAACGATGCCTCGTGTAGAGGTAAAATACGTGTCGTTTTATCGACGATGTTGTGTCTTTCCTAGTGCAGTGGTGCTGGGATTAGTGGTGACTGGGAGAGTGCACGCATTTGAGGGAAGGGCGGGAAACGCTCTTGAAACCAGGTAAGACGCATCATTTTACTTTATTACTCGGATCTGAGCTGATTATTTTTTAACATCTTTGCCCTAAATCTGGTTTAAGCCAATCTCGCCAGTTACATTACGGTGAGTGTGTGTGTGGGAATTGTATAATTTAATTTTTCCTTCTTCTTTCCAACATTGAACAAGAGCTGGACCAGTCTCCAACCATTGTTTTTGACATACCTAGCCTGCACTGTGCTTGAAATTTCATCATGAACTTGTCTTCTTTTCATCCGATTGCAATGGATTTTTTTAATAAATCACTGCGCTATGCCATTTTCGGCTCCATCACAACTTACTATCTGGTGGAATATTATTCTACCTTTGGTTTATATTATGTGGTGTTTTGGGATTCTTTTATTAGCTATGTGGCCGTAGAAGGAAATGGGGAGATCTCCCGCCGGGCAAGGTGTTTTGCCCGGGGAGCGGCCAACGCTCCGTATGATAGTTCGGAGATGTTCTATATATACTGTTTATGATCCCGAATTTTTATAGCGTGATTTAGGATTCGGTATGTTTCGCTTGCGGTGCGACAACAGCGCCCCCCCCCTGCTCAGACCGGACGTCGATAGTGCAGCCTCGTTGTCGACGAATATGCAAGTGCCAGGAGATTGCTTTGTAGTCTGCGGTGAGTCGTGAAGAAGGTAAGTAATCTGCGAGAGTGCCGTGAAGCAGAGGCGAGCAGTAAGGCTCAGAGCCGTGCCGAACACTGTGTAGCGCAGAGAGTAGCTTGAAGGAACAGGAAGCATTATTATTCCAGTACTGCGATATACCTTGTGAAACTAGATGGCTTGCAGGATATGAAGACTGCAGACGATGTCAGCTCGGGAGCGAATGGGTGGGGTATTTTATGACGATGATGAAGCTTGAAGTTTCCAAATGTTGTTAGTTGCGTGTTCAAATCACGTTGAGTGGTCGCCAGTGTGGCCGTGGAAGGAAAAGGGAGGATCTCCCGCCGGACAAGGTGTTCTACCCGTGGAGCGGCCAACACTCCATACGATAGTTCGGAGATGTTCTATATATACTGTTTATGATTCGGATATCAAAAATAGCGTGATTTAGGCTTCGGTGTGTTTCGCTTGCGGCGCGACGACAGCGCCGCTAGAGGTTTAGTGGACTGTATTGAGATACTAAATCTCGTGAAACGTTCAGTTACCGCAATCACAAAACTACAACAAAACAACAACTGCAAAAACAAACTACTCATAGTCTCACTAGCTAGTCTCCCAAGTTCAGCAAACGTTGACAGTTCCTGGTAGCTTCTTCTACTCGGTATAATTATACACTAGCAATAAGATTGTACAAGGTACAGTTGGAGTAAGCCTTTTTCAAAGTTTTTTTTTGAGATATATTGACATCACGTTAACGTAAAGAGAACGTATATGGCTTCTCACGCTTTCTATCCTCCTCTTCGTTTTTTAAATCCACAGATTATTACCACGCATGCTACGTCGCAATGTTGTCACTAGGTATAACCGGCGCTCAGATCGCAGTAGATCATTGTGCCTCATAGAATACATAATGGAATACATATACATACATAATAGAACGGGGGAGTGGGCGGAGCCCGTCTAGCCACTAAAATATCATTATCACGTCAATTCACACGTATAAATGTCAACACGAGATGTGTTTTGACGTTAAAATCGTTTCCAAATTTCGCATGCAAATTATTTAGAAAATGCCAAACTGCACGCTATTTACAGTTAAATATGTATTAAAATCTGCCTATCAATACAGCGAATCAGGTTTATAGTAGTGATAACACGACGTAATTTCTTATATGTGTGCTCCCAGCAACGCCTATCCTCGTACAAAATAAGGTTAACAGCCATTCTAGTGTGTATTATAGTATTCTATGTTGTGCCTCGGTATAAATTTTGAGAGTTGCGGTTTATTGCTGAACATAACGATTAGTAATTTATTTTATTAAGCTCAAAGATCAAGGCAAGTCCAAAGATATCATACCCGTCAAGATCCATGATCCATAAACCAACGGTACTAAATAACTTACTTACAAATGAAAACTTTATATACTCTCTTAGAATAAAACTAACTTTTCTTAATTGTCGAAGTTTTAGATACTTTACGAGTACAGCACCCATGGTCACGGAGGGGTTGATTTTGATGAAATAAAGGTGATGATGAAATAAAGGTGATGATGAGATTGAGATGAAAAGCGATAAAACCCATTAAAGTAAAGAAGTTCAAATTAGAACAAAAATGAACATTATTTTCGTAAATATATGAAATCATTAGTACGTACCTAATCTCTTTAGCAGTTTGTTAAAGATACTTGCCTGTGGATTCGTCTTGTACTTCTTGAACTCATCCATGGCCGGCTTGCAGTCGTGGAATATCTTACAGGTTCCGCGTTTCCCATTTTTTGTGCAAAGGTCACCTAAAAACACGTTATAGTTCTCAAACAGAGTATCGTAAGTCTTGGTAATGACAATGGTTTTTCAAATACTCATCATCATCATCATCATCATCGTCATTACAGCCCTTCACAAGGCCACTGTCACTGGACGTAGGCCTCCCTAAGAAATGCCACAAAGTACGAACCTTAGCCACCTGCATCCATCTACTTCCTGCACGTCGTACCAGGTCGTCATTCTATCTAATAGGGGCTAGCCCCACACTTTGCATCCCTGTGTGAGGCTGCCACCCAAGAACCTTTCTTCCCTATCAGTAGTCAGTTCCACGAGCTATATGGCCGGCCCATTGCCACTTCAGCTTAGTAATCCGTTGGGCTACGTCGGTCACTCTGGTTCCTCTGCGGATATCCTCATTTTTAAGTTTATTGCGTAAATCTTGAGCATAGCTCTATCTCTATAGCTCCCTGAATGTCCTTGAGCTTCCTCATGCATGACCGTTACTGTTACAACCTATCAAAGTCCACTGCTGAATATAGGCTTCCCCCATAGATTGACTCATAGAGGGATATTTGACATAGTTGTAATATTATTGTTGATTTAATAATTTCACCTCTCAGCGGGTCATGTGCTCCTGGTAGATTATCTTGTATACAGCCACCCATTACAGTCTATGAAAGTCCACTGCGGAACATAGGCCTCCTCCATAGATTGCCTCATAGGGGGCATATTTGCCATAGTTGTAATATTACTGTTGATTTAATAATTTCAACTCTCAAAGGGTCATGTGCTCCTGGTAGATTATCTTGTATACAACTACCCATTACAGTCTATGAAAGTCCACTGCTGAATATAGGCTTCCCCCATAGATTGTCTCATAGAGGGATATTTGCCATAGTTGTAATATTATTGTTGATTTAATAATTTCACCTCTCAGTGGGTCATGTGCTCCTGGTTGATTATCTTGTATACAACCATTCATTACAGTCTATAAAAGTCCACTGCAGAACATATACCCCCTCTAGATTACCTCTTAAGGGGGTATTTACCATAGTTACCACGCTTGGCAAGCGGCTTGACAACCATAATTTTTATAGTCGTTATTAGGAAGACGCTGCTGCCATCTTCTCTGATTTGTTTCCCTCTGTCGCCTCTGAAACCCACGGGATGATATGGGCTGGTGGATATTCTTACACCGCTACTACACGGCATACTTTACAAGTATAGAAAAAAAACAAATTGGAGGTTGGGTAGTTTCCGTAAAAATACATCCCACTACCAAGCGTAGATCTGTACGTACCTTGTTCGGTGACCACAAGCGATACAATTGTCAAAATGATCAGGATTTCAACTTTCATTTTCAATATCCTGAAAGAAAAGATATTATTATAGTACCTAAGACTAGCTGTTTTTCGCGACTTCACCCGCGTGGAATTTATTACGATTTCTTGGGTTTCAATATTTTTGCGAGGAATCCTAGTTATTTTTATAAAATATAAGCAGCTTAAGTTACTCCTTATAACATCAGCTATCTTTCAGTGAAAGTCCCGTCAAAATATGTACAGCCGTTTCTGAGATTAGCCAGAACAAACAGACAGACAGACAAAAATTTAAAAAAAAATTTGTTATTAGTACCGTATATAAGTAATTTCTTATGCATTTAGTAACAATGTTATTTTGAAATTACAAACATACACTTCAATTTTATTTATTTATTTATATATATATATATATATATATATACATATACTCATGGTTAGTGGATGCAAGTAAAAATAAAAATTCATCATTTTTTTATTTAACTGACTACGGCTCTAGCCCTTCTGAGCCTATAATTTCTTTCGGAATCTTTATTTTCACATATGTTTTCTTCACAGTATACTGATGAGTCACATTGCAAAGTTTTTGCGAGATTTTGGATGACAGCTCAACCCAGCGGACAGTTGATGAAGACAGTCACTCAAGTTTATAAGGCGCCCAAGCGATCAAAATAACTTGAACAAAATGACTTTATATCAACATCATAGCACTTGTTTCGACGTTTTCTCGACAATTCTAAGAGCGTGATTCTGTAGTGGATATTCTCACGGTGCCACTACACATCATTATTAAATAAATAAAACATAGTTAAATAAAGAAATACACTATAGTATAAGTCGGATGGGGAGACATTTTTGGCTTCGTGCCTTCTGTCTTTTGGTTCACTTACAGGTTCATTTGCACCACTGTGAAAAGATCCCAATCACACTGAACCTCTCGACAGTGAAGACTAAAAGTAGCAATAACATAATATAGTACGTGAGGGTAATACTGTCACTTATTTGTAACTCAAAAACTACAGCCTTGTTTGTGTAGATAGCTGTGTGATACTATACATAGCATTTCATCAGTCAATAAATAAAGGATCAAAAGGGAGATGCTTAATCGACGCCGTTTTGACAGTTGATATTACAGTAAATATTTTAGTCGATTTTAGTATAGTGTAGTGTAGGGAGTTTTTTTAAGTAGATCTCTCGAAGTGTTCCTAATCATCGCCAAAGCTTGTTTGCTATTTTTTTCTTAACATAATAGTTACAGTTATTGACTTATATAACTAGCGTAAGGACCGGGCCGACCAAACAACTAAAACCGACCAGTGCACTGACCCTAAAATAACAGTTTAGGGCCAACACGAATCAGTCGACAGTGGTGCGCGCGCAGGACAGATTTGCCTGTCATAAATATGTCTAGTTGCGTGGTAAAATGATGCAAAAATTACGTACAAAAATTAAAAAACCGGCCAAGAGCGTGTCGGGCCACGCTCAGTGTAGGGTTCCGTAGTTTCCCGTCCGTCACAATAAGTGTTCCCACTTATGAGTTTAAAGGTGGGTATCCATTATGTTCGCGCTCCAGCAGCGCTCCGCGCTCCTGCAACTGCTCCCGGTAGTGGGTACTGTTGTTTCCATCCAAGTTCAAAATGATTTTCCTAGAAAGTCCTTATAAAGTTCTACTTTTCAGATTTTTGTCATATTCTCTAAACTTATGGTTCAAAAGTTAGAGGGGGAGGGGGCACATTGTTTTTTACTTTTGGAGCGATTATTTCCGAAATTATTGACATTATCAAAAAAATGATTTTAGTAAACCCCTATTCATTTTTAAATACTCTTCCAACAATATATCACACGTTAGGGTTGAAATTAAAAAAAATCACTTCCCACTTTACATATAGGGGGGCTACCCTAACAAAACATTTTTTCCAACTTTTATTTTACCACTTTGTCGGCGTGATTGATACACATATTGGTACCAATTTCAGCTTTCTAGTGCTAACGGTCACAGAGATTAAGCGAGGACGGACAGACGGACAGACAGACATGGCGAAACTATAAGGGTTCCTAGTTGACTACGGAACCCTGAAAAGGAACATGGGATATCGTATCATAGGTTAATAACTTTATATTAATTTTGTTACAATTAAATTATTATACAAACGCATTTTTAAAGTTTTATTTTACAGTTAATTTAGCTACGTTACCTACCAAGATAGGGCCAGGGTTGGATTTAGACTCTCAAAATTATTGTACATGCAAAATAAAATTATACTATGTTTAAAAAATTATATCACGTTTGACGTTTCATGTTTCTTTTTTCCCATGTGCCGGGATTTTGGCGTCACGCGTTCAGTTTATCTATACGTTTCGTTTTTTGATGGTTTTATTTTTATTTCTGTTTAATTTTTGTCTAGAAAACTTTGAATATTGGTACCTAATGTATTTATATTTAATAAGGGTAAAGCAAAAAGAGTACAAAAGAAACCATATCTGCCTAATTGAATCTGAAAATCTGATTCATAAAATATTTTGAAATTTTGTTTTCAAACTTGATTGCTTCTGGAGCATAGAGTTTTTATCGTGATATATTTTATCATTAAGTTGTATCAAGAATGCAACATAAATGGATCGATCAAGCACCGATTGATCAGAAAGGGAGTTAATTCTAATTTTATTTAAAAACGCGGTACTCATGTACAATACAGAAATTCTCGATTTCGTAGCGTTAATATTAAAAAGTAAAGGGACCCAATAATACAAGTCGACCTTTAGGTAAAGTTATGGTATTTTTGCTTAGTATTATTACGATATTATATACTACAAACTATGAAATAATAGTACAATTAGGATAATTATACTACGAAATCCACAGATGCACTGCTTTTTCTTGTATGAAAAGTTATGAGTAAAATATTTAGATGGGCCTATCCCTCCTTTGCCTAGCATATGTGGACTATTTAAAGCTACGGATTTCAAGGACGTTTTCAAGCTACTGGACTGTAAAGGATACAGTATTAGCATCAATGGCGAGTACATCACTCACCTTCGATTTGCCGACGATATAGTACTTATGGCAGAATCGCTGGAGGACCTTAGCACTATGCTCAGTGACCTCAATGATGTCTCCCAACGGATAGGTCTTAAGATGAACATGGACAAAACAAAGATCATGTTTAATGTCCATGTCACCTATGCCGGTAGTTGTTGGGAGCACTATGCTCGAAGTTGTTGACGAGTACGTTTACCTGGGACAAATAGTCCGACTAGGTAAGTCCAACTTCGACCGAGAGGTAAGTAAAGGAAGTAAATTATATCTTAATATATATATATATATATATATATATATATATATATATATATATATATATATATATATATATATATATATATAAATTACGTGTCACGTTGTTTGTCCGCGATGGACTCCTAAACTACTTAACCGATTTTAATCAAATTTGCACACCGTGTTCATTTTAGTCCAACTTGAGAGATAGGATAGGTTTTTTCGCCCACGAGTGACCCACAATTTTTTTTGCGAATTTAGGGATTTTTAATAGGACTTGACGGGGTCGTCGAAAAGGGCAGAACAACGTCTGCCTGACAAGCTAGTACACTATATATTCTTAAAACGAATGCCTCAGGGCGGTGCAAAAAGTATGATGTCAGGTTAGAAATCTAACGCTGATGTTCTAATGGCTCCCTGAATTCCATTCGTCTTCACCTCCAAAACCAGTTACCGTGTTCTTCCGCAAGAGCAATTAGTATACGTGAACTCTATGAAAAAACGATTATAAGTACTTATGATTAATAAAGTAGGTGTATAATATTACGTAACAAGGTACAAATTAAATACTTAATTATTAACAAGATACAGCGCGTGAAACTGTACCAACATAATAACATCAACAAAAAAAAACCAGAAGACTTTTAACGCTAGTAATAGAGCTTAGCTTCCTAAGAGATGATGGCTTCTGTTTTTCTGCCTGGTTACCGTTCCAGGTTGAATCTTGCAATTCAAATTTCGAACACTCCGCGATAACCTTGAAATTTGAAACGTGATATATTTATTTATTGTTATTAGTAGATAATTTAAAAAAATACTTGTATTAAAGCAAATTGTAGATTCTTTAACGGATCGGTAAAACAGGTCTGAGTGTTTAAGGTGATAGCTCACATATTTGATGGTTAAAAAAATATGTGCAATAGAAATATTGCACATATTTTTTTAAGGTTTATAGATTACGAACCAAATATTTGGTATATAATTTTTAACCATATGACCTTGGATTTCAAAATGTAATTTTCTCGACAGAAAAATATTACTAAGTAGGTAAGCTCTAATTAGTTACATTTCTCCATGACACCACAATATTTTTACGAATAATTTCGTGGAATTATTTTTAAGCGTAGTAAATAATCACGAGAGACTCTTGCGTAGTTTTATCCCCATAAATAACAATACGCGCAGACCGCATAAAGTAATAACATTACAATATAAATGTGCTAATTATTATAGTAAAAGAACGTTACAACATTTAATAATAAAAATTTGTAACAATTTACCGCAAGGATACCTTACGATAAATCGAAAAAACAATTTAAAAATAAGTTAAAAGAACTTTATACTAATGAATAGTAAAAATTGAATGTATCGTGACGATCCATTGAACAACATTATAGGTAACCTGTAATAATTAAGTATGCATATGTATGTGTGTATGCATATTTATGTATGTAAATGTCTAAGCGTATACGCAACATTTATACATAATATATGAAAAATGTTGTTGTCCTTTAAATTACTGAATAATGTTATATTAGGTAATACAATTGGTTAGTGATGTTAGTGGTAGTATAATTGTATTAAGCTATCTTTTTTTTCTTTACTTTTTTTGCATGTTAGGAAGTAGAAGAGCATTTTTTCTGCCAACAAACTGCTGAGCAGTTTGGCAGACTGTAAAACCGTAACTGTGTGATTTTTTATATTATAGTGCGTTGGGGCAATACCGGACAGATTTTCGACTAGTTAAAAGAGTCTGGCAAAAACTTTATTTTCTCGACATCCATATACGTCAGATTTCTGAAACATGGCGCAAATCGTTAACGGTTACACGTAATTTAGCTATAAGAAGCTTTTATTTTTCAAAACTCAACAGTTTCTGCTTAAAACGTGTGCGAAGACAGGGCATAATTTTTTATATGCATGATGAAGAATTGGCCATCAAGGGGAAGACCTCACGTCGCTACAAATCGCAAATAAAAGTGATAGGGAAAGACCGGACAGACGAAAAAATTCAAAAATTACCTTGTTTTATAAAATACTGCGCAGCACACGCCCTACTTTTCGGAGCGACTGGCTGAAACTTGGGGTCGAGGCAGAATAAAATGGAGTCTTGTACCATATTGCTAGCTTTCATAAATATAGCATAATTCACCGGAAATTTGAATTTTACGGTCTTACCCCATCACCGAACTTACCCCAGTGCACTATATATAAATTAAAAAAAAACTATTTTTTTTCTATGACAAAGTTTTAGAAAAAAATGTTGTTTGGCGCTTACTTAGTTTATTTCGAGCGCGTGCTCGGTGGAGCTATCTCATAATTTGCATATTATGAAGTGATTGCATCACTTTCATTTTGACACTCTCAGCCGTCCGTGAGCTTCACTGACAAAGTGATAACCAAGCACCCAAAACCACGATTTATTTTCAAGGTGTCCTCTTAATCTTTCTTTTATGTTCAAGCCGGATACCCTGTACCCACTCGGGTTAATACATAATTAAAACTCGAAATAGAAGGGTCATTATCACAATATATAATATACATAAATATATAAATACATTCATCCAAAAAGACAAATAAAATACTTACCCATATAGATATCACTTTACACTGACGACGATCAAAAATTATTAAATGACCTCAAAACCGGTACGTCTGTGCTCTACACGATTGTAAAGATGATACTGACCGAGAGCGTGTAGTATAATAATATTTTAACGATACGAGGAGCCAGTTGATTGTAAAATGCATCAATAAATAACCATATAATCTATGCACGGCCATGAACCGGGTTCGAGCCGCGCCGGCGCCAATGAAATCGTTTACTGTAACTTTCAGTGTTGATTTACCACTTGTTCGGCGGCGAAAGAAGGAAAAAAATATTTCAAAGACGGATTATTTCTTGCCCTAAAACCCTCAGAAATAAGTGGAGGCCAGTGCCAGAGGAGTGGAACGTATATAGGCTATAACTTTAACTTTTAACTATGGCCAGATGTATATCTATGTATTGTGGTTCTGTAGTTTAAAAGAAAATCAAAGATGGCGTACAGGTCTATCATCAACTTTCCCTTTTTATAGAATAAGCGTGATAAAAATGCACACAGTCCACCTGATGTATAATAATATAATAAGTCTATTCCGTAGTCAGTGGTGTTCTATGCAATCAAAAGCCCCGGGGCAAAAATGAAATTGGGGCCCTACTGAAACAAACTTAATGCCTACATTAAAGATGCAAAACTACTTATTTTTCAGCTACTTACAGCCTACTGCAAGGCATAATAAAGCAAAGCTACTATGCTGTATTTGTAAGGCAGCAGATAATATTTAATCGTACTTCTTAACCTATATAAATAAAAGAGTATTCTCGAATAAACGAATCATCTTTCAACACATAGCCCAAACTGCTATACGTAGAAATCTGACAATTGGACAATGATTGGGAGTGAAATGATTTAAGAAAATTCAATCTCTAAGGGGATGAAATAGGGTGTTATAGTTTGTATGAACATTTTATTTTACGAGGCGATTAAATTAAAACTTACTAAAGGTACTCTGTATAATGCGGGGTAGAGTCACTCTGCAGCTATATTGTGGTTAAAGCACGAATGGGTCGGCTCGACCGGGGTAGATCCACGCCTTCACAGAATACCAGCGTAAAGCTCAAACCGCAGAACGTAGAAGCATGAAATTATGACAGCATGACTTCCTTTTATTACGTAGGCATTTACTGAGATGGAATTTTGAAAAATTCCAACAGTTTTTACAGTTTGTACGACACTCTTTACTTTACGGGGCGATTGACTGTTGAGTACTCTGTTGACGAATTAAATGAATACGTAGTTTTCCAGCACATCCTTACGCAGTAGCCACATCTGGCTGCGGTGATACCTGCCGCGAATTCGAATCCAACAAGGAACAAGTGCAGCTCTATCAAGCCAGCAGTAAAAAGTTAGCAGATTTCAATAAAAGTTACAGAAAATATTTGTAACGTATTTAAAAGCAGAAAATTTAGATGAGTCGTCATCGTTGAGGACTAAGGTGAATACGAAGCGTTACATTTTCGTCCTCAGGGGTGTCCACGAATTGGCATTTTGATTATTAATGGAAGATAGATGTAAATATCTATGGACTCAGCATTCACTTCAGACTGTGTCACCCTTATCTTATAAAAAAGATATATATAGTAAGTGAGGGTAATGTGGTCATACGAGTAATATGGTCACTTTCTTGAACTCAAAACTACAGCCTTGTAATGCATAGATAGTCAGTCTCTTCATCAGTCAGTCAAATAATAAGGGATCAAAAGGGCGATTCTTTATTTATTTTTTATAGAAGAGGGGGCAAACGAGCATGCGGCTCACCTGATGTTAAGTGACTACCGCCGCCTTCGATCAACCGCAACACCAGGAGAATTGCGGGTGCGTTGCCAGCCATTTAGAAAGGAGTAAGCTCTTTTCTTGAAGGTCCCCATGTCGTATCGGTCCGGAAAAATTGCCGGTGGTAAACTATTCCACAGAGAGGTTGTACGTGGAAGAAAACTCCTTGTGAAACGTACAGTGGTGGACCGCCAAGCATCCAGATGGTGTGGATGGTATCGGGACGTTTGCCGTGTAGTGCGTTCACGAAATTTGGCGGCTGGGATTAATCCGAACAATTCCTCAGAGCACTCCCCGTGATAGATGCGATAAAATACGCAAAGAGATGCAACATCTCTTCGCAGCGCCAGTGAATCGAGCCGATCGGAAAGCACTCGGTCGTCGAAAATTCGAGCCGCTCTGCGCTGGATGCGGTCAAGTGGAAGGAGCTGGTACTGGGGAGCCCCAGCCCAGAGATGGGAACAGTATTCCATGTGCGGCCGAACCTGCGCCTTGTAAAGTTGCAGGCGGTGTGCCGGCATGAAATACTGTCCCGCTCTGCTGAGCACGCCAAGCTTTTTAGAGGCTAATTTGGCCTTCCCTTCCAAGTGACCACGAAACTGCACGTCACTCGATATGTCGAAGCCGAGGATTCCGATACTGGCTGAGGGAACAAGGGGAGTGCCTTGAAACTGAGGGGATACGACAAAGGGGTTCTTTTTAGCGGTTAACGCGCAAACTTGTGTCTTCTGGGGATTAAACTGGACTAGATTTAGTCGTCCCCAATCCGAGACTCTGTTCAGCAAAGACTCGACTTCAGACACAAATTTGTCCCGGCACTCGGAGACGTTTTCCCGAGAAATATTGGCTCGGCCGGTGTAAAGAGCATCACCAGTGCTGTCATCCGCATAGCAATGAATGTTACGGGTATGCAACATATCATTGATATGCAGAAGAAACAGCGTTGGCGATAGCATGCAGCCGTGTGGAACACCAGCATTAATAGGCTTGCAATCGGAGCTTACCGTCTACAACGATCTTGATGCTCCGATCTGCAAGAAAGCTGGTGATCCAATCGCACAATTTCTCGGGAAGCCCATAGGAAGGGAGCTTCGAAAGAAACAGCCAATGCCTCCCCCTTGAACTCTACTGCCTCCGCCTATCTGTGAGTGAGGTAGACCAGAAGATCACCAGCTGACCGACCACGGCGAAAACCGTATTGGCGGTCACTAATCAGCTGGTGATCCTCAAGGTACCTCATGAGCTGGCAGTTTACAATGGACTCCATTGTTTTGGAGAACAAGGAGGTGATGGCGATTGGCCGGTAGTTGGACGGGTCTGAGCGGTCGCCTTTTTTAGGGATCGGGTGGACGAAAGCCGTCTTCCATGATTTTGGGACTACGCCTAGGGAGTAGGAGTACCGGAAAAGACGCGTTAAAACCGGTGCCAACTCTGGAGCACACGTCCTCAGCACAATTGGGGGGATTCCGTCAGGCCCACTCGACTTGTGGATGTCCAGGGAGAGAAGTGCTTTGCGAACCGAGCGCTGTGTGAACTGCACTTCCGGCATGGAGCACTCACACCGCGGGATGGTCGGCGGCGTACTCATCCGTCATCGAGAGTCGAGTTAGACGCAAAGAAAGAGCCTAGAAGATCGGCTTTCTCCTTTGCAGTATGGGCCAGTGAGTCGTCCTCCCTGTGCAGAGATGGAAGAGATGGCTGACAGAAATTCTCCTGGACAGCCTTGGCGAGAGACCAGAATGCACGGGTTCCAGAAGGAAGGCGAACTAGTTTCTCGCCAATTCTGCCTATGTGCTCTGACTTTGCCTTGGCAATGACTCTTTTGAAGGACCTAGAGGCGGAATTATACTTCTTTTTTAGAGCGCTGGTGTTTACATCCCGGGACGCTGATGCATCAACCCAGGCTTGGTAGCACTCCTGCTTATAGCATGATGCTATTTTACAGGAGCGACCAAACCATGGCTGAGATTTGCCTCCAATGGGCACCACAGAGGAAGGAATAAAAAGTTCCATACCCTGAAGTACCACTTCAGTAACAGAATCCGCAACAACGTTGGGATCATCCGACGAGAAGCAAACCCGCCCCCAAGGGTAGGATGCAAAGAAAGACCGCATCCCATTTCAATCGGCTGACCTATAGTGCCAAACACGGCGGCAGCCTGCAGAATGCAACCGCGATTTCAGCGTGAGTGGCACAACACTCCGGACCAGACAATGGTCCGAGGAGCCTAAAGGGGCGTCGACGGAAATCTGATATCTGTCCGGGTGAGAGGTCAGCAGAAGGTCCAACAGGGAAGGTGCATGATCCTCCATCTGGAATCCGCGTAGGCGAAGTAACCAGTTGTGTCAGACCATATGCCAAGGCAAAATCATGAACAGATCTCCCCGCATGATCGGTTAAACGTGAACCAAGCCATTCGGCGTGATGGGCGTTAAAGTCGCCGAGGATCACGATCTCTGCGGAGGGGATCTGCTGTAGCAACGAATCTGCAGCCATTTGGACGTGGTCGAAGAGTTGGTCTGTTTCGGCATTACCGCTATGGGACATATAGAGGCAAGCGTAGACGCGCGGATGGTAGTCGCTGTCTACGCGTAGCCGAAGGATGGACAGGTCCAAACCTTCAAGTCTGCCGAGGCGTCGAGAACAGATGTCCTCTCTGACGTAAACGCAAACTCCAGCCCGAGGCATAAAGGAGTGTTCCAGTTTGTACCCCGGGTAGGAGAGATACGAGACATCAGCCGGAGAGGACACCTGCGTCTCGGTCTGAAAGAGCAGAGCCGGCCTCGCCGTCTCGAGATGGTAGTGGACGGCGTTTAGGTTAGAGTGAAGTCCCCTGATATTGCAGAAATTCACGGACAGCGTGGCAGGGGTCGCCTTGGTTTTGTTGCTCCGTTTGCCCCGAGCAGTTGTAGTCTTGAGCGGAATTTTGCCCCCCCCCCCCCCCAGAATACGCGGGGCAGCCTGAGCACCCACGCTCAGAAGTGGAGAAACATGGTCGTGGATGCTCAGCGAGGGATTCTCCAGGGGTGCTGGTACCCTCCTGGGGTAGTCTATCATTATTTAATTCCGCTACCATGTTGATGGGGGGGGGGGATTTGGGCCTCCGGCCACCTGCACTCACCAGACGAAACGCGGAAGCAGAGCTTCCACTTCACGCCGGTATTCTGTGAGGTCGTGGTACCACCCCGGTTTGAGCCGGCCCATACGTGCAACAGCAAAGCTGCCGTGTGGCTCTACCACTGTTACCGACGCCATTTTGACAGTTGGCATCATAGTAAATATTTTAGTTGATTTTAGTATTGTGTTTTTTATAGTATTGGGTGACAAACAAGCACACAGTCCAACTGATGTTAAGTGGATGCTGTGGCTCATAGATATCCACATTTATCCTCAATTAAGAATCAAAATGCAAATGCGTCGTCACCCCTGAGGACTAGGATGGAATGTATGTTGTTTGTAGTTAGTTTTTTTAAGTACATTTTTCGAAGTGTTCTTAATTATTACCAGAGCTTGTTTGCTATTTTTTCTTAATATAATAATAATATTGTCCTTCAGACCGAATTTCAGTCATGACAGCCGGTCTCCACGGAGACTAGTCTTCGGTGCAGGACAAGATTATAGTGCACGAGTGTGTGCACAAGCACAGGTGCACTCTCTAATTCCTCATTCTCTTAATCCGATGGGACGATAAACCGACACGACCGGAGAGAGATCAGGCGCAGGACCAACGGCTTTACGTGCTTTCCAAGATACGAGGGTGAGACACCGGCAACTTCCTGCCTACGGACGGTTACCGTGAATTTCTTAATGAAAACACTGAACAGTAAAGTTACAGCCTATATACGTCCCACTGCTGAGCACAGGCCTCCCCTCATTTATGAGAGGGTTTTAGGGCGGGGAAGTGTCCGCCGCGCTGCCCCAATACGTGTTGGCGAACTTCACATGTCTTAGAAATATTTTTTATCTTATTCCTCAGACAGCAGGTTTCCTCACGATGTTTTCCTTCACCGCCGAGCACGTGGTAAATCAGCACTTAAAATTGCAATTAACAATTTCATTGGTGCCGGCGGGGATCGAACCCGGGTTACTCGCGTTCTGTTATATTACAGCGAGCGTTAACCATCTGAGCTACCACGGCTCTGAAATGAAAACACTGAATAACGGATATTTTTTTGGACCGACCCGGGATTCAAATCCGAGACCTCATAATCAGCAGCTAGCGTACTACAACCACTAGACCAAAGAGTATACGATTTTGTGCTTTTGTCTCTGTATTTCTCCTAGTTTAGGTTTTATAGCGCGGCAAAGCTTGAGATGACCATAAACCCACTATAATTAACAGTTGTTAATTAGTTACTACCAAACCGATTTTGTAGCTTAAAATGGTTCTATAAAAATAAGTTAAGATAGCAATCTTTCTATCAAGTTACGAGTAGCAAACAAAACGAAACCGATGATAAATGAATCAAATAATAATAGATAAAAGAATATATAATAATAGAAAAAAAGGTCAAAGAAAAAACAAGATTAACCGTCACGAGACGCTCCGGCAGATTTGAACGGTTGAACCGACCCATTCGTGCTACAACCATAATATATCTGTAGCGTGGCTCTACCACGTATGAAATTGTGATTTGTTTCAACTAAAACAATATCATCACTAAGCTCCAGTAATGAACTTAGAAGGGCGTGTAAAGACGAAATTCAAACAGACATAATCGAAATAACTAACTTTACGATCTATAACTCAAGTCATTTAATGCGTTCAACTACTAAACATAGAAAAGCAAAAAAACACAGTTTTTTTTTTGCTTCGACATTCGACCACGGTATGACTTTCGTCAAACACATTCGAAATTTCCGCAACCTTACCAAATTCGTGACTAATCGCCTTAACCCGCTAGTTAACAGCAGGATCAAACTGCCCGTAAGGAACAAGCTCCATCTTTACAAAGCTTGCGTGAGACCTATCATGTCCTCAAGCGTAGCTTTCGTCCACGCGGCTCATTGTAATTTGTACGACCTCCAAGTCGTTCGAAATATAGCCTTACCGACGCTTTGAAGAAATGTATGGAGATCACAAATCACGTCACATTAACTAACTTGACATTGTATTTTCACCGACTTCAAAAAGCAGGAGGTATTCAATTCGACCGTATGTATTTTTTTAAGTGTGTTACCTCATAACTTATCTCTGGGTGAACTGATTTTGATGATTCTTTTTTTATCTGGAAGCTGATACTTTTCGTATGGTCCCATATAAATTTAATTAAGATCTGACCAGTAATTTTTGAATTATCTTTAATAATGTGTATATAATTGACTTCGAATACATTGATTCGGTCGTATTGAAGTCGGTTGTACAAAACTTTTAATTTTACTACTTTTACTCTCTATTTTTCTAAAATAAATATAAAATCTCAGCTATATATACTATGAATTAACTGTACACTATTTCGACGTGCGAGGGTGCCCATACATATAATAAACATGTAAATGCGCCGCGAACTGACAAGTTTGGGCACCCCTGGTGTAAGCTATGTTGGTAATTCGATAAATAAATAAATGTAAACAACATTAAATGATGGACAAACTCTTTCTAGTCCGGCGGCTCTATGGCGCAGTGGATTAGGAACGTTCTTGCAACGCCGATGGCCGCGGATTCGAAACCCGCACACAACAAGTATTTGCATGGCCTTCAAATCATTTTTCAGGGTCTGGACGTTCGTCCTTGTGAAATGTATATATGTGAACTTCCCCCACGGAGCAGGAGAAAATCTTATTGTGGTAACGTTTTACGTTTTACGAAAAAGGAAAGAAAAAAAGTGGCAATAAAATGAGATCACATACTATTGCATGATTAAGTATAATCGTCGACAAAGAATTCAAGTGGATAAACAATTTTGTAATGTATGTAATAAATTAAAAAGGTTCATGTACTAACAAAACAAACTTCAATTAATACATATTTTGTTTAAGTTGAGTCGGTTCATTTGTTAAATTGAAGTCGCTACGGGATCGTAATGTTTAATAATAGCTTCTGCACTTGATAAAGCTTTTGCACAAAAATATGTGTGTTTTTTTAAATTTAATAAGGTCACACTCTCAACCTGATGGTAAGTGGACGCTGTGATTAAAGACATCTACATCTATGCTCGATTAAGAATCAAAAAGCAGATGCGTTGTCACCCCTGAGGAATAAGATGGAATGCATCGTTACTATTAAAAAGGGTATTCTGTGAGAGTGCAGGATTAAGCTGCTGTTTAACGCTGGTTTTCTGTGAATAATATAGCTGCAGAGTGGCTCTACCACGTATAACATATATGATAATTGACAGCCGCTAGATACACTTCTGTGAGAGCGTGGTCCTTCCTCGGGCTGTCGACCCATTCATGCTACAACCATAATATACTGCGTTCCTTACGATAAGTGCAATAACTCGAGTTTTTGGGCTTTCTGACTTAAAAGTACATATGCGTAATCAGGAAAATGAGCTCTATATTTTCTTCTTAGATGTCTTTTTATATTAACGGTAGATTCGGTACTTCTGTTAAGCATAACTGCAATATCAAGAACGAAATAACTTGAGTTATGGTATGGTTAGCTGTAATATTTTGTGATATTTCTATAGATTACCACAATAAGTCCAATTATTGCACTTGTGACTAGCGCATTTTTTTCCAATTTAGGACACATTTACTACTCATAAGCGCAACAAGTAAAAGTTATTGCAGATATGTTGAGGAATCTTTTTATTTAAAATTTTAAGCTAAAAAATTCTAATAATAACAAGTAAAGTTATTGCAATTATTTGAAAGAAAAACATACAAGATTTTAATGGCTATAAATAGTAAATCACAATTTGTCTTCGAGTTATTGCGGCTATGAGTTATATATAAAGAGGTGCCAAGGGGCGTTTTTGATTTCCGAAATGAATTTAGTAATTCTTTTAATGTGGTTCGAGGTATTGATCTTAATATTCTGGTTTCTAAAACTCAACAAAGAAAACATCTTGTTACACGTAATTCTTTAAAATGACTTAAAATTCTTCCATTGCTCGACGAAGATAATTTTTTATAGGAGACAGGTGACAAACGAGCACACAGTCCACCTGATGGTAAGTGGTTGCTGTGGCCCATAGACATCTACATCTATCCTCGTTTACGAATCAAAATGGAAATGCGTTGTCACCCGTGAGGACTACGATGGAATGCCTCCTTTCCAGTAAAAAGGGTCTCCGGTCCCCAAACTCACCATACGGAACACAGAAGCGTTAAACTGCTATTTTACGCCGGTATTCTGTGAGATCGTGGTCCTTCCTCGGTCAAGCCAACCCATTCTTGCCACAACTATACTACTAATATAGCTGCTGTATGGTTTTACCACGTATGATTGTGACAATAGTAAAGTTATCATGTTTGAGCACTCCGCCGATAGCGTCAAAAACAAGGAATTATTACTGGATTTTTCCATGAATATGATTTTTACACCTGCAATGAAACTAGTACAGCAAATACAAAACTTAATGCAGAAATTCGCAATTAATCATAAAATAACATCTAAAGACAATCAAAGAGATCAAAATAATGGATCAGATGTTTTATCTGATTTTCAAAAAATACAATGAAGGACCAAAGGCTTGATGTTATCACTGAACATATAGTGCCTGACGACAGCACTTGTGTCCTCAACTACACCAGAAATTAAATAAAACAAAAAAGGAAAGAAGGGGAATGTGTCACTGATGGACTAGAAAATTAAATTGAAGATGCGTATACCGAACAGAAAGCCCTTTCTTTCTGCTCGGTTTACGCATCTCAAGTAGAGTCACAATCAATATTACCTACAAATTAAAAAGGATTTACCAAATCAGGTCTACCAAGAAAAAGGCGTGCATTTAATATTCCATTGAGACAACACAACAAACAGAAGAAAGAAAGCGCTGATGCAGAGTTAGCAATACTACTACTATGTAAGATTAATGCGGAAAAAAGTGTATGACAAAGTTTGCAGAAGAAATTTGAACATATATACAAGATCGGTACATAAATTTAAATTGGGAATCAAGAGGGTTGTTTTTAAAAGGGATGGTTGAACCATATACCGTAAAAACCCGGAAAAAATGCACAGTATAACCGCCAAAGAAAGAAATGTATTTTATTAAAATGTGAAGTTTGTCAGGTTATTTTTCTGACAACACTTGGATATAAGCCAAAAATAATAGATACATTAATTTGGCACTCAGTAAGGAAGGACTAACGACGAAGCTACGACCGTAGAAATTCATTAGACAAACACATAATTAAGGAACATATTCAAAGTTTAAATCCAACAATATTACATTATCGCTGCGAACATGCCCCCAATAAGTTTTATTTACCCAGTGACTAAATACTACGATGATACATTAAGGGGAAATATAATCTCAAATGGCTTAGCAAGATCCTTCGTTATGCCGAAAATATTGCAGCATTAATTTTGAAATAAATATATGGTAAAGTTGAGGATTAATGTTAAGGATTATGTTAGACGAAAACATGATATCGTAAAATTTTCTCGACAGAAAAAATCCAAAGTTACCTCCAAAATAAACAATAAACCGCTGTTATTCATAAAATACTTTAAATAAGATCATGAAACTTTGCATACCAACTGAACTAACTATAAAGCAGTGCTTATGTTATTTACTTTTTAAGCTATTGAATGGAAATGGAAAATCCAGAAATTTCGTAACGAAAAAAACCTCACGCTCTCCGACGGGCACGGAGGTGTGGCTTGAAGGCCGTGCATTGTCTAACGATGGTCTAACGTCGTTTCTTTTCCTCAGTCTTTGTTGTCTTTGTCGAAGAGTTTTGAAATTTTGAATATGAATGAACAAATTGCATTTATTATTAAGGCTGCTCTCTCGCAAAAAGCTTGAAAAAAGCGTGCAGATGAACCAACTTTTCGTCGACACTTACAGAGAAATTACATATGAAAAAATAGCTAGTAATCTACATGATCTGGTACGTAATTTGGTTTAGCCATAATTTTTCTATCGGTGTCACATAATAAATAAAAAAATACCCAAATCACCTCCAAATCGTTGAGATGAAACCACTTTACTCCTTCATTGTTTATCAAAGGAATATAAAAAAAATACTAGTACTGCTTTGCAATACAAAATAAAATAATTTGGTTTGGTTACTTTTTAGAAATATGTATTATTTTTATGATAATAAATTAAAAATGCGTCCCGATTAAATACTGCGTCTATATCACCCCCGCATTCGTCCACGAATTCAGTGCGGGGCGCATCGTGTTGCTAGGTTGACGTACGCCACGTTGCGAGAGCTCAGCACTACGAAATAAAATCGTAAAATATTACTGCAAAAATTTAATTTTGTTAATAGTGGAGTAGGTTTTTTCTGATTCTTGTTTAATAGTAGTGTTTTATAGTTTTATTAATTGTACAGTTTTATTAATGTTTACGTTTAGTTTGTAAAACATGGGGAATAAGCAGAAACGATTGAAGAGAGGTCTAAAAAAATATTACAAACAAAAGGGTATACATTTATCAAGGTAAGTTTTAAGTTTTATCTACATATTTCATAATATTAGACAGGTGCTGTTTATAAAATACCTATATTACTGTGATTTCGCCACTCTGTGACGAGACAAAGCGCGGCAAACGCAAGTGGCGGCAAGGCGCGGGCCGCGTCGTCGCATGCTGGTAGCGCATGTCTGAGAAATTAAATATATATTTTTTTAATTTCTTTTTCTTTTCTTTTCTTTTTTCTTTCTTTTAATATATATTTCGAAGAAATGTGAAGTTCGTCAACACGCATTGAGGCAGCGTGGCGGACATTTCCTTGCCTTAAAACCGTCTCAGAAATTAGAGGAGGCCTGTGCCCAGCAGTGGGACGTATATAGGCTGTAACTTTACTTTTTTTTACTTTTATAAATATGTTATTTTACCGACGAAAATTTTAAAGAAAAATAAAAAATAAGCAACCGACAACCTCCTAGGTCCCTGGGTGACTTGCGAGATGTCAGTGTAACAAAACAAAACGGCCCAGAAAAACAGACTTTCCAACTGATAGCTAAATCAGCACGCAACAATTTCATTGGTGCCAGTGGGGATCGAACCCGGGTTGCTCCCGTACTGTGATACCTATAACGAGCGCTAACCATGTGAGCTACCACGGCTCTCAACGACATCGTCTTAACGCAATTCCTTTGTATAGTGCGACGTTGCCACTCTTATTAGTTATTCCGCTTCGTAATATTTTATTTATAGGTGATATTTTGTTTATGTCGGTATTCGATAGATTCCTATAGTCTGTTTTTTTCGCAGGAGACAAAAATAACAGAACTTTATTAGATTCGTTTAGCCCGAATAATAGAGTTTTTATGATTCTGGTTCAGATTAGATTTAATTTTAGTCACTTAAGTTTCGTATATTGTTCAAAATAATGAAATAAATCCACAGAATCTGCAGTTACGAAAAAAAGCAATATCATTTTAGTCTCCGGCGAAAAAAAAGATATATATCATGATTAATTTATCAACTAGTTATTCGTTTACTAAATACGAAAAAATATCTAGGATTCCCCAGCCGTGATACATTACAGATTGACTATATTATCATTTATTTCACTATTGTAAATAAGTACTAGTTGTAGATATTGACAGGTTTAATAGAAGTTCATTTTCTTATATTGTGACTAATAACCTAATATGACCTTGGGAAGAAACTCATTTTAATATAAGGTTTTACTGCAATGACTGCCAATGGGTTGTTAATTTCTACAATAGACCGTGGCGTATTGTTGCTGACATGAATAACTCCGAAAATATAATTTATTTACTTGATCGTGTTGAGTTTTTGTGCTCTCACTGCGAGTTTACTTTTTATGATCACTATCTTAAGGAATAGTGCGAACTATTTACCTAATCTGTACAAAATTACTCTATACTTAACTAGATTCATTTTTGTGAAAGGCTATTTTTGTTAAATTAAGATATTATGTTTGGTTTTGCAGTTATTTGAATTACGTCGTATGACGTCAGATTATCGGTAAACTCCGACGGGCACAGAGGCACGGTAATATTATCTATACAGTATTCCAACTCCATACAAACGGACGAAGCGAGAGCTATGCCTACGCGCCTCGATCTCGGCATGCGCTCAGCATGCAGACAGTCGTGACTGCCGCAGTGATGATTTTGTGGAATATATATAAAAATGGAGGAAATAAATAATAGAATATAAATAATAAATCCGAACTTCATTTAAAACCAAACATATAAATTGTAAAATAGCTGCAGGTATCTATACCTAACCAAGTAAAAATATTCCTTTTCTCCACCTTGTCCATGTTTCCCAAAACAATTTTTAATTAAGCTTTATATTAGAATACGGATTTTTATACTTAAAATTTTAATAATAAAGCACTTCGTACGTCTCAGCCAAGGCGCAAATATTTGTCTGTCGCAAATATATAAGACCGATTTGTTATTCAAACAAACATGGTTTTTTAATTAAATCTACCGATCAACAAACGACACGCATTTTATTGAACACTTCCTATTCAGTTCACAAAGTACCTATTTTATTTGTTTATATAAAAAAGTATATTTACACAAACACAGAAACACAAAGTGGGTAAATGTAAAAATGCTGGACGCAGGCAGCCCTATCGCATGTTTACGTACCGCGCGGCTGTAGGCATTTATTTCAAAGATACGGCCGAGTTACAATACTGTATAGATAATATTACCGTGACAGAGGTGTGGCGTTGAAAGCCGTGCATCGTCTAACGTCGTTTCAGTTCGGCAGACTTCGGCACTCGGCAGACTTCGGCACGGTGTTTGTGTGCGTGCGACTAGTCGTATGCGTGTACACTAGCTGCTAACTGAATGATAAAAATTCCTGAATAACCTACATGTATTGTAAGATATTAAAAATATTTTAAACAATATTAACTTCTCATTTATACAATAAGAGAAAAAAAATTGTTTTCTTATCGGTCACCACGCTCAAAAAGTGTAACTTGATTTAATATCAAAGACTTAACTGCATAAATAAAATAAATATTGAAATTAATTATAATTGCATAAGTTGATAAAAAATGCTATGCAATAGCTTTACCGCGGCAGTCCCCGAGTGCCACACGTCTTTTTTTTAAAATACCATTATTTTCACTGTAAAAAGAAATTACCTAAACTATCGGCCTCTTGAAGCGTGATTCCTGCCACCCGGTCACTTCGCTTCGGCCTTTGAAGGGGGAGGTTGTGTCGCTTACGATCAGACTATACATTACGCAACAGGACGACGTAAAATTAAAATAGGAAATAACCGTGATAAAAATAAGAAGCGACTGGCTTCGCGTTAAGAAACAGGCATAAATATGATAAACCTAATGATATAAGTGTCTAACGACCTTTCTTCTTACAGTATTAGTGATTACAAACATGTCGGTACATTGCATACGACGCGCGGGCAAGTGGGGACGAAATTATAATTTGAGCTGACTTACTACATCCCCTTAAACTCAGACATGTCAAACATACATTTTACTCACATTCCAATGTTTTCTTTATGTTGGGATTTAAGTTACTTTAAATGAATTAAGATTGACCTACAGATTGATCTAATAAATCTTAGTAGATTAAGTATAACATTTTTTACATCCTAGGAAAAAAATAAAAATTGTCTAAACGATTAGTTGATTTTTCGATCGGAAAGCACTCGGTCGTCGACAATTCGAGCCGCTCTGCGCTGGATGCGGTCAAGTGGAAGGAGCTGGTACTGGGGAGCCTCAGCCAGAGATGGGAACAGTATTCCATGTGCGGCCGAACCTGCGCCTTGTAAAGTTGCAGGTGGTGTGCCGGCATGAAATACTGTCCCGCTCTGCTGAGCACGCCAAGCTTTTTTGAGGCCAATTTAGCCTTCTCTTCCAAGTGACCACGAAACTGCAATTCACTCAATATGTCGGCGCCGAGGATTCCGATACTGGCTGAGGCAACAAGGGGAATGCCTTGAAACTGAAGAGATACGACAAAGGGGTTCTTTTTAGCGGTTAACGCGCAAATTTGTGTCTTCTGGGGGTTAAACTGGACTACATTTAGTCGCCTCCAATCCGAGACTTTGTTCAGCAAAGACTCGACTTCAGAAACAAGTTTGTTCCGGTAGTCGGACACGTTTTCACGTTCAGTATACAGATCATCACTAGTGCTGCCATCTGCATAGCAATGAATGTTACGGGCTTGCAACATATCACTAATATGCAGAAGAAACAGCGTTGGCGATAGAACGCAGCATTGTGGAACTCCAGCATTAATAGGTTTGTAATCGGAGCTTGCACCGTCTACAACGATCTTGATGCTCCGATCTGCAAGAAAGCTGGTGATCCGATTGCACAATTCCTTGGGAAGCCCATAGGAAGGGAGCTTCGAAAGAAGCGCTTTGTGCCGAACCCGATCGAAGGCCTTCGCAATGTCCAAACTAACGGCCAATGCCTCCCCCTTGGACTCTACTGCCTCCGCCCATCTATGAGTAGGTAGACCAGAAAATCACCAGCTAACTAATAAAAGTACACTTAATTTTAGGGTTGTCACATGTATTTGGCATTAGACTTTTCTAGAGTCTACCAATTTGGATCCTTATAATACTACTAGTATTCAGAAAATATATAAAATTCAAACAATTTACTTCAAAGTTCAGTCTAATTACTAACTTACTCAGCTTTTATTAAATCAAAGGATAGGTACGTTTACTTTTTGAGGAGTTGTTTGTCTGAGGATTGGAGTTCTGTCGGGAGTCTGAAGATTATTTAAAATGTCGAGACAATCCAACAATCCCGAATATCTAGCCACCCTAGCTACAACTAATATAATTGCAGCGTGGTTCTACTACGTATAACGTGAGTTTCAATATGGTATGTTCATGCCGTTCACACATCTGAACTTTATTTATATACTGGATGATTTTTTTACCATCAGGAAAAAATAGGGTGTAACTGGTGAAGGGGATAGAAACTTATGGCATTGATATTTTACAATATTTTTGTTTTACATTAACATATCATGAAATTGATCTATCAATAAATACTACAAATTTAAAAAAGCTTTCGTAACTAAAAAAATAAAAATAAACATTTTGAATTAAATGAATACATCAATTAAAAACTATAGAAATAAAAATAATGTGAACCCAATTAGTAGTATTTATTGGTAGATCAATTTCATAATATGTTAATGTAATACAAAATAAAAAATGTAAAATGCCAGTGCCATATGGTTCTATTTTATTCACCTATTAAACCCTATTTTTTCCAGACGGTAAAAAATCACCTAGTATAAGTTTGGTTTATATCATAGTTATATTCTAAGTCATAAGTGTAATCATACTTATATAATACTTAAAGATAACTTTACCATGTGCTCGGAGGTGAAGAAAACATTGTGAGGAAACCGGCATCGCAGTGAAGTCCAGCAACACGCATTGGGGTAATGCGGCGGACACTTCCTTGCCCAAAAACCCTTTCGGGAGTTAGAAGACGCCTGTGCCCAGCATTGGGACGTATATAGGTTGTATCTTTACTTTACATTAAAGATCATTTAGATTGCATAACCATTGTTAATTTATTCTACCAATAGTTCCTTTTTCACCTTAAACTTTGAACTTAGTTCTATCACAACATTTTTAATATGTCATCATTGTACCATCCATCGGACATACAATTCGTACCTTTAGATTGCCCTCAAATCCGACCCTCAAACTGTTAGCATGTCCTTACAACATTTACCTAAGCTATAACAAGTTTATTTAACCTAGTTTTTGTGATATTTTTTCTTTTTTTATAGAATAAGGAAAACAAACGACCATACAGTCCACCTGGTGGCAAGTGAATGATGTGGCTTATAGATATCTATATTTATCCTCGATTAAGAATCAAAATGTTAAATGTAGAAGCGTTGTCACTCCTGAAAACTGAGATAGTATCCCTAGTTTCCAGTAAAAAGGGTCTACGGTTCTCTACGCTCATCATACGAAGTGCAACAGCATTAAGCTACTACATATATTACGTTGGTATTTTGTGAGAGCGTGGTCCTTCCCCGGTCGAGCCGACCCATTTGTGCTACAACTACACTACTAATATAACTGCCGCATGGCTCTACCACACATAACGTGAATATCAATATGATATAGATGTAATTACTTATAAAAAATAAGACGAAATATTATAATATATAAAGAATAAAGGTTGTGCCGTCCGAGTTACGAAGACCTTGACATATTTTTTCGGCCTATCTGATGTCGCCGACAGATGGCGTTGTTAGCACAGCCAAGTAACTATAGCCGCTTAGAAAATCGATTCTTTAATGGCAACACACTTCATACAATCGTTTTTATACATTACTTTTACATTAGTTTGATATTTAGCCAATGGTTTGTGGCACTTTACTCCACCGATATTATTGAATATGGCCGACGCTAAGTGTCGATGGTGGTTTTTTTTATATGCTATTTATATTTATTTACATTTTAATTGTATTTTTTATCTCATTTTTTATAGAATTAAGGTGACAAACGAACACACAGTCCACCTGATGGTAAGTGGTTGCTGTGGCCCATAGACATCTACATCTGTCCTCGATTACGAAACAAAATGCAGATACGTTGTCACCCGTGAGGACTTAGGTGGAATGCCTCGTTCCCAGTGAAAAAGGTCTCCGGTTCTTTACACTCACCACACGAAACACAGCAGCATTAAGCTACTATTTGACGCTGGTATTCTGTAAGAGCGTGGTTCCTCCTCGGTCGAGCCGACCCATTCGTGCTACAACTATACTATTAATATAACTGCAGCATGGCTCTAACACGTAAAAAACCACCAAACACAGCAGCATTGAGCTGCTATTTTACGCTGGGATTCTGTGAGGGCGTGGCACCTCGCCCCGGTTGAGCCGACCAATTCGTGCTACAACTATAATATAGCTGCAGCATGGCTCTACCACTTAAATTTTTTTTTAACAATAAGGAGATATTTTTTTAAAATTAATTTCGACTATCCCATCGGTCTAGTGGTAATTGTACCTGCCAATTCCACGTGATCCGATGTCAAGCCAAAATCTTTTATCGGTTTCATCTATCAAGATATTCTCAGCGGTGGCCCGGCGTTGGAAAGTATGCGGTATTTCCCCCGTTCCTCGGAGAGCAAATCAAGCCTGTGCTCCTGCGCCTGATCTCTCTCCGAAAATGTGGTCAAAACTGTACAAATACTTAGGCAATAATATTTTAGTAATAATGCAATATATTTCTTTATAAATATGTACACCATATTATTATTATCATCACTACGGCATTTTAAAGGAAGAAAAAGGAAATTATGTCTCCCCCATAGATTGACCCGATAGGGTCCTCATCGGATGTGTGTCATAGTTATCGTAGTGGGCGGGTTAATCGCAGGTTTTTATTATCATTGAGTGTCATCAGGAAGACGCTGCAGTTTATCTCCAGTTTCAGATTTCTGTCACCACTCAGAGTGGTAGATTATCCTACAGCGCCACTGCCCTTACCCCAGCCCCCTGAAAATCCCCCCCGAACGGGTTCTCGCCTTGTCTCGCGAAACAAAGAGGAACCCATATGACTGGTCCGAGGTGGAGGGCCGGCCCGAGGTGGCCACTCCGAGTGGGCTTGGGAAGCCCACTTCGGATGTGTGTTGGTGGACTGCGGTGAGAGGTGTGTCCTCCCCACCTACCGCTGCAGCCAAGGTGGAGTCGCGGAGGAAGAGGAGTGTTGGTATGGCGATGCGCCACTCGCCCTATCCTCCGCGACTCAAACGGGGCCGCACCGTTGATGCGGTGGTGGTGGGGCTGCGGGGGGAGAGGATTGTCGGTATTTCGAGGCGCCGCTCTCCCTACCCTCCGCAGCCGAATCTTGGTTGGCGGCGGAGCCATAGACCAGATCCGCCGCTGGGGTCGGGAAGGCTAGTACTTCTAAGTGCTAGTTTTTCCTGGCCCCATGGCCTTTGTGCATCGGACGCGGGGGCGTCTGTTGCACAGACGTAATTGGAGGCCGTGGAGGAAGGCGCGCCATGTGTTCTGGTGCGCCTTACCTGTTAAGGAGAACGGGGAGGAATTTTCCTTTCCCGAGGAGGTGCTGCCATGGGGCGGCAGGCGCTAGTAGGGCCGCGGATGTGTGCGAAAGCGTTCCCGTAGCCCTGCCAATATGCGACAAAGGTGGAACACCATGGGGTTTTAGTCGGTGCGAGTCCGACATAACCCGTCCTTGCCCCCGCGAGGCGGGTATGCGTAGGCATTACCTCATGTACAAAAAAAAAAGCCCCCTGAAAATGAGCTTTCTATCGTTTTGAATTAGTGTCGCCATTTATACGACAAAACATGGCTCCATTTACGTCCAAGTTTTTTTCGTAGAATAAGGGTGACAAACGAGCACACAGGATGCTGTGGTCCATAGACATCTATATCTCGATACCTCCAATGAACACTACGCCAACTTGATTTTTACAATGACTCATTAAAGTAATAATATTATGCCCCCTAAATTTCTTAAAAAAATTTGAAGAAATAAAAAAGTTTTGAAAATACATAACGCCAAGTAAATGTACTTTTGACAAACACGCGACTTACACCGCGACTACTCGTTTTAGCGGTGTTTATTCGGGATGCGCGGCCGCTAACCGCACGACTGTACGCCGCCAACAAGGATAAAGATAGGATTTTGCGTTCCGAAAAAGGATCAGTGTGACCTTTGCCATCAATTTAAGAACATACCTGAAGATACTGATGAGCAGAGCGAAAAATATACAATTAATCAAAAAGAAAAGGAGTATTCTCTAAAGCTTAAATTAGAAAATAAATTACTAGCAACTAATGATAATAAAAAAGCATGTATTGTATTTGATTTTCAGAAAGTACTACTGAACGCACCACATGGAAACATTAGTATTTATTATTACAGACTAAAGCTTAACGTATATAATTTTACTGTGTATGACATAGCGCATAAAGAAGCATTCTGTTACTTGTGGGACGAACAAACCGCAAGGAGATGGGCAAATGAAGTCTCTAGTTGTCTTTATGATTTATTGACTAAACTGTCTTCAAAGGAAGTTACTGAAATATATCTATGGTCAGATAATTGCGGGGGTCAAAACCGTAACCGGATAGTTTACTACATGTACTTGTTAGCGGCAATTAATCTGAAAATTAAAATTTACCATCGCTTCATGGAGAAGGGACATACACAAAACGAAGGCGATTCGGTGCATGCCCTGATCGAAAAATCAGCCAAAGGAAGAGAAATTTATTCGCCAGATGAATGTTAATTCTTAGTACGATGGGCAAAAGTAAATGATAAGCCGTATAATGTCGTAGAAGTAAAGCAGAATATGATCTTAGATTTTAAAAAGGGTATTTACAAAAAAAATTGGACAAAAAGTGTTTCTAATGATAAGCTTTCTTGGAATAAAGATAAAGAGATCGGGGCTAATCCAGAAAATATAGGAATGTTACGTTATAAATACAGCTTAGGTGATGTAGAAAGTCAGCAGATACAATGCTTTAAACAAATAGATTACGAGACAATCTCGCTCAGAACCTTTTCCAGACAAAGCACATACCCATTGATTGAAAATAAATAGGGCTAAATACAAAGATTTAGTTTATTTCTGTGTTAATAATATCGTACCTCAAAAATATCTATCATAATTTTTATAAGAATTTACCAGTGGCAGAGGTCGACCACGAACTTGATGGAAGCGAAGACGAGCATTGATGTCATCTGAATCAGTGTCTTGCTTCCTTATTTCGCAACCATTTCAGTTTTTTTTTATTCAGAAAAATTGTTTGGTAACTTTATAGTTATGGAGTGAAACGTGCTGATTGATCTCGTAAATGCTTTAAATAATTTAAGCGATTATTGTAATTTAAAATGTTTGAGTCACGTGTTATACTATTTCATAAAAGAATTTGATGTTAATTTTATGGGAATCTTGACTGTAGCTGATATTGTTTTAATTGTTTTGTATTAATTAAAAAGTTAGTTTAGTTTACACAAATTGTGCTGATGGATCTTTATATTATTAAACAGTTACGTTTATACAGTGATTATATAAGGTTAAAATATTATATTTACTAATATAAAAACTATAAGTAAAAACATTTTTTTTCATTCCCAACCTAGGTATATTTCCCACTACCAAAAAAGAAATTAATTATAAACAATTTTGATAATTCAGTATATTTGTAACATGTTATTATTATTAACAATAATATTGTTTTGACTAATTTTGTAAATTTTAATATAAAATATTGGAAAAACATACGATTTTATTCATATTTTGTGTCAAACAAAACGCTAACTGTTAACACTGCTCGTGTTATTCTACGCTATGTACTCGTATGTGTTAGCGGCATGTAAAACGGTAGTTGGTTTTATTACTTTCCCGATTTCCAAACGATAACTTTTTAAATTTGGAAATAATAGGACATTTTATCCAGATATGTTAGTTGAAGCACAAAAATAATTCTATTATTGGATGTACTTTAAAATTAATACGTAATAGTATTCTAGTATGGGTTTGATTAAGATTTTGAGAGTTCTCTCATATTTCGAGATATACTACGCTTACTGTGAGTTGGCGGAGTGTAAAGGAATCTCAAATGACATTTTTCCGTCTTAAACTCCGCTAACTAGAGCTAATTTTATAACTTTTAAAAATAATTAAAATCCAGTTATGCAGTTAGAAGTAACAGCAAATTATTTATTCATCCTGAAAATATCATTAATATAGGTGTGATAATAAAAAAGTTATCAATGTTTTTTTCTTTAAGAGCTTCTCCTGTAAACCTACAAAATCCGAGTTGGCGTAGTGTAATTGGAGGTATCGATCTATCCTCGAGTAGGAATCAAAATGCAGATGCGTTGTTACCCCTGAGAACTAAGATGGAATGCCTCATTTCCAGTAAAAAGGGTCTCCGGTGCTCTACACTCACCATACGAAACCCAGCGGCATAGAGCTGCTATTTTACGCTGATATCATGTGCAGCATTCTTTGGGCATAGAGCTGACCCATTTGTGCTACAACCATGCTCATATTTCCATACATTATTAGCAGATGATGATATAAAAGGAGTAGTATCAAAAACTTGTGTTGAGAAGAAAGAAAGAGGACACCTTGAAAATGAATCGTAGTTTTGGGGGCGTGGCTTATACCTTTGTCGGTGAAGCTCACGGACGACTGAAGGAGTGTCAAAATAAAAGTGATGTAATGACTTCATAATACGCCAATTATGAGATAGCTATGTTTTCCGCGTGCGCTCGGAAAACTAAGCGCTAAACAACATTTTTTTTAACAAAACTTTGTTTATAATCTAATCCAATACAATACAATCAGGCTAAAACTAATATAATCATAAATATTATAAAGATAAGTTAATTCATTAAAAATAATTATTATATGTAGGTACATATAAATAAAATTGAAATGTCTGTTTGTAATGTCAAAATACCATTATTATTATCATCATTACAGCCTTTCATAAGTCCACTGCTGTACATAGGCCTCCCCCAAGTAATGCCACAAAGCACGGTCCTGAGCCACCTGCATCCATCAACTTTCTGCATGTCTTACCAGGTCGTCCCTCCATCTAGTGAGGGGTCGCCCTACACTTTGCCTACCAGTACGAGGCTGCCACTCGAGAACATTTTTTCCTCAACGGTTGTCGGTTCTTCGAGCTATATTATGGCCGGCCCATTGCCACTTCAGCTTACTAATCTTTTGGGCTATGTCGGTCACTCTAGTTCTACTGCGGATATCCTCATTTCTAAGTTTATCACGCAGAGAAACCCCGAGCATAGACCTCTCCATAGCTCGCTGAGTTACTTTGAGCGTCCTCACACGGCCATCAGTGAAGGACCACGTCTCGGTTCCGTAGGTCATCACTGGCAACACGCACTGGTTTACAACTTAGTTTTCATGTTTTGAAGCATACCTTACGAGAAGATTCGTCGTAATTTCCCGAACGCTGCCCAGCCGAGTTGAACCCGTCGATTGACCTCTCGGTCGAAGTTGGACTTACATAGTCGGACTATTTGTCCCAGGTAAATGTACTCGTCAACAACTTCGAGCTTAGTGCTCCCAACAACTGTCGGCATAGGTGTGACTTGGACATTAAACGTGATCTTTGTTTTGTCCATGTTCATCTTAAGACCTATCCGTTGGGAGGCACTATTGAGCTCATTGAGCATAGCGCTTAGGTCCTCCAGCGATTCTGCCATAGGGACTATATCATCGACAAGTCGAAGGTGAGTGATGTACTCGCTATTGATGTTAAAACGGTATTCTTTCCAGTCCAGTAGCATGAAAACGTCTTCCAATGCAGCGGTGAAGAGTTTCGGGGATATAACGTCACCCTGTCTTACAACTTTCTGCAGTTGGATAGGTTCCGTACTCTGGTTATGTACTCGGATAGCCATCGTAGCCCTACTGTAAAAACACTTCAGCACTTCGATATACCGACAGTAAACTTGGCGCCTCTGAAGAGACTGTAGCATCGCCCAGATTTCGACGAAATAAAAGGCTTTCTCATAGTCCACATACGCCAAGCAAAGTGGCAGATTGTACTCTTCGGACTTTTGTACAATTTTCCGAAGGGTTTGTATGTGGTCTATGGTGCTAAAGCTTTTCGGAAACCGGCTTGTTCAGTAGATTGGAAGTCATCGAGTCTGCGTAAGAGACGATTCGTAATGACTCTTGAAAACAGCACGTATACGCGGCTCAGAATGGATATCGTTCTGTAGTTCTTCAAGAGAGCGTTGTCACCTTTTTTGAAGAACCAGACCACCGCACTTCCGCTCCACGCCTTGGGAGTAGTGCTTCCATGGAGGACGGTATTAAAGAGCTTCGGAAGGACTTGAAGTACCGGTTTTCTACCCGCTTTCACAAGCTCCGCTGTAATTCCATCCTCGCCCGGGGACTTGCCGTTTATAAGGTGCTATAGAGTATTTCTAATCTCGCTCAGACTGACGTCCAGGATATTATCAGAACAGTATCGGATAAGACTTGCTCTTGGATCGTTACTCACACTTGCGTGTGGTTCCAATGGTGATGTGAACAGCTGCCCATAGAACTCAGGTTCAACTAACTAACAAAATCTCAGGTTTCCCAGAAACGATGCCGCCACACTCAGTCTTGCTTCAGCTTTAATAATTGGCTCTTTTCGGCAGACATATTTTTTTTTTTAAATTTATTAGGATCAACAAACAGTTTACACAATATTTATTAATCTACAATACATTCATTACAACAAATATAATAATATAGTGCAACCGACACCGTCGACCACCAATTACTATTAACAAATGTTGAGATTGAGAATAGTGTACAATTTTTTCATCTAATACAATGATTGTGTTTTCAAATAACACAATAATGAAGAAAAATACTAATAATTATAATAACCAATTACACAAACTCATTCTCCTCTGAATACTGAAAGTAATTCTGTTTTATAAATACCCACCTTTTAAGCAAAAATGTCAATATTATTGAAAGTATTATTATAACAATTTAACACGGAATAAGACATCTGTTTTCTATGGTATCACCTCAACTAGTTCTATACTATCGTACCTATTATGACAGATATCATATAGTAACATAGCTTGAATCTGTTGACGTCTGGATTCTAATTTTAGTAAGTTATATTCGACCAGCAGTTGATAGTAGGGTAATTTAACTCGTCTGCACTTGAAATATACACTACGCAAAAACTTTTGCGTAGTGTATATTACAAGTGCAGTGACCGAGTGAAGCCGGCCACGGTTGAGCGTGTGCCTGCTGTTCTACCATATGTCAGAGGTGTCACAGACAAGATTGGCTACATCATGAAGCGAGCTTCTATTAGAACATTCTACAAGCCGCCGAAGAAGATTAGTCAGTTCTTACCATCCATTAAGTGTTTCCTCTACAAGATGCAGGAGTTTACAAGCTTGATTGTGATTGTGGTCCCTCATATATAGGGCAAACATAGATAAACATCAATTAGAACCCGCGTAAAAGAACACATAGCTGACGTGAAGCATCAACGTTCCGGGAAGTCTGCAGTTTGCGATCATATCCTAGATGGCCCCAACCATTACATCAGATTTGATAGACCACAAATCCTTGCGATAGAACATCGATTCCTACGAAGGATGATACGTGAGGCTATTGAAATCAAAAAACACCCTAATTTCAATAGAGAAGGAGGCTGGGCCTGCTTGGGACCCTATAATTAATAAAATTAAAACTAAACCCAAGCATACCACTGCAAGACTTCAAAACACAGTTAGTTCATTCTGCGTAGATCGGACCAAAGACGATAGTTAAAAAGCTACTCCGGGTTAATTTTGACATCGGGACGTAAGTCACCTCAGTCCCCCGTGATCATGGGTGCTGGAAAGCACCCGAAATGTCGGGTATTAAAAATACTTTTACGGAATTTACGATAAAATCCGTAAAAGTAGTTTTAATCAATACATACGTATTATTAAAGATAACTCAAAAACTACTGGTCTGATCTTGATCAAATTTATGTAGGAACACCAGAGAAGCACCAGCATTCAAATAAAAAGAACCATCAATATCTGTTCACCTAGAAAAATTATCTGAGGTAACACACATAAAAAACCATACAGTCATATTGAGTATTTCCTCCTTTTTGAAGTCGATGAAAAAATTGATTTTAATTGAGATAAGTGAATTTTTTTACTAAATATATTATTACTATGCGATTTGATGTCATTTGGTATTGGTTGAACAATTTTTACCCATTACAGAAAAAGTGTCCAACGCCGTTAAAGAAGTTTTCACTTAAAAAATATATCTTACTTGAAAAAAAAAATTGTTTATTTATTAACTTTTTTATATAGTGATTTATGCATTGTTTTATATGTGGTCCATAACCATCGTCGTGTATTGCCTTTCTAATGAAACCGGTTTGGGGCACATCGGTTGGTTTGTTTCAAAGACTTTAACGGACATAGGAAGAAACATTTTTGTGATTTACAGATAGTAGATCGATTCGAATACACATGGTTAATCAGTTTTTACTTTATAATAGATTGCGGTAAAACTTTGTCAACATATTGCACGCATTTTCGCGAAGGTTATAGGCAAAATTGAACCCGGTAGATAGCGCAGTTGGCAGTATCTGGACATTATTGAATAAAAATGACTCGATTTGATTTGAACAACATAACGTAGTAAGGATTCATTGCAGATCAAAATATTAAAAAAATTATGATTGTATATTATGGACAACTATTATTTATTATCACATTTTGATCTTGCTGCAGACTTCAAGGCCAGACGATACTCTCTATCCAGGGAGCGAACGCAGCCACCCTCGTGTAGATAGCAGGTAGCCCAGGATATCCACACTCCTTGCCCCAAGACGTTATTCCCAGCACTGAATACATGCAGTATATTTCGGGATGTTTCACCTGGACTGGGCCTCCACTGTCGCCCTGGAAGAAATTATTAAAATTTTCATTTTTTTTATTGATTAAAAACTTGTACAATGAGGGCATCTACTACTGTTTCTGACACTGCAGCAGCGCCACTCAGGAATCAGGTGAAATATTCGACAAATTTCATGGCCGAGAAGTAAAGTTGTTCGGAATATGTAAGGTTTAATGTTCCTTTCTGATATATTAGTTATATTTTATATTAATTACATTACAAATTAAACTACAGATATTTCTTAACGAACAAAAAATAAAATTGTTAAAAATTGTGCAAAACATAAAAAAACAAACCACTGAGGAATTGTTTTGTCTATTTACACGCTCTAGAAACCAATAAGCATTTATTTAAAACGCAATTTCTCAATTAAAACGACACTGAGTAACAAGTATGTTCAATGAAATAATATATTTATATTATTTTTAATTCTAAGTACAAATTAATATACGAAATGAAATTAACGATTTTTATTCAATATAGATTACTGTTTAATACTTATTGAAAGTCATTTATATTACATTATTTGCTGTAACGGTTTGCGAAAAAAAAATCTCTGTGGACTGTGTGGAACGTATTTCGAATTACAATAAATTTATTTTGTACAATTTTTGTATGAATTTTTATAGAACCAACATGGTGGCGATCACCTCATTCCCAGGAGTTATTTTCATTTAATAACTCTTTTCGTACAATTTTTCTTTACTAAAACATTTAAACTTGTTTAATGACGAAACATTCTCAGGGATTTTGTTGTAAAAGAGTATACATTGCCTCATAAATGAATTACTAATTCTCTGGATTCTAGTAACTGGTATTACAAGCTTATATTTGTTCCTATATAGGATAGGATATAAGAAGAGGAAGTCCGGGCAAAGTGAACACCCCGGCAAAGTGAATAATCCCCATTAACTATTCGTTTGGCATCAACAACGCAGCCATAGCAACGTTTCACCACGCCACCTTATCTTAGTGAGCGACAAACCCTTAAAGGGTTTTGTTGCAAGTTGTATATAACCATATTATTACTATTAAAAATATTTTTAAATATTAGTAAAATACGTGAAAATAAAAAATAAACTGTTAAAAATCAGGCCAGATCATTTATATGCCGTCTTTCTACTTACTTAAAATCTTTTTTTTTTCTCCATACAAACGCCCTCGCCTGTTTTCTTTCTTGTTTATGAACTTATAGCATTTTTTACATTTAAATAAATATCACCCTCTTCTATGTCCCTATCTTTTCCCTTTTGATGATACATTATCTTTATAAGCATTGGAAACCTTACGAAATAGGCATGGAGCATTGTGAACTATAATATAAAAATAACAAACGCCAAACATTATTATTTTTAAGTTTTTATAGTTTATTTCTTAAAATTTCATATCACTAATTAATTACGACAGTAACACTAACAAACAATATCAATCTCTTAATGCTAGAGCGTGAACAATATTTTTTGTTAGCCCATCTTTAGCTAACACAAACAAACTGGATGGTTTACCCACTCGAGAGCTTGCCACGTATAATTGTCCGTGTGAAAAACATGGTGTGCTCAAATCTAAGCCACAAATAGACATCGTTAGGCCTTGGAATTTGTTGATAGTCATTGCAAATGCCAATCTAATCGGAAACTGAATACGTCTGAATTCAATTGGCACATCTGTAGTTATAATAGGAATCCGTGGCATTAATATATTTTCACCTCGGAACTTGCCATTTAAAATGCTGGCTTCGATAACGTTTTTCATAAATTTTCGATCGACTAATCACGTACCGTTGCACAGCCGTGGCGGGTTCAAATACGAAGCAAGATAATTGGAGATCCAACCTTCAATTGTAAATTATGCGGTGGCATGCCTGACAAATCCAGTGAGTTCAAAAACTCTGTTTGAAAATTTACAGCTTCGCTGGCATCGCAAACTGTATCAATAGATTTGTATGATACCAAGTTCCCTGGCAACAACTGTTGTATCTTCAGATTTAAATTGTTAACGTCGTGTAAAAATGCTCTTTCTGCAAGCCACTCATGATTTATGTACTGTGTGTGTACGTCGGGAAATATTTGTTCAATGAGAGTATCTTGCGAATCAGCGATTGTGCAGAAATCAGTCAGTAATTTTACGTATCCAGCTACATCTATAGCAACTTTTCCATCACCGATATCTAAGAGTTGTTTTGAGAATGTTTCAGCGGATGGATCTTGAAGTATTTGAATGCGCATATTTACTCTCAGCTGTACTTTTTCAACATTACGCCACAATGGAGAGGCAAGCGTTGATCTCATCAGCGTATGTTGAACGTGGAATGACGGGAAGTGTTTGTCTGAAATCACCTGAGAGGACCAAACAGAGTGCCGCCAAACAGTTTGTCTTTGTTTTTAATATATTTCAATGTCCTGTTGAACGCCTCAACTGAATGTTTGTGTGCCATAGTACATTCATCCCGGATGATAATTTTACACTGTTTCAGCCAAAGATTTAAATAGTTAGATGCGCCATTACCATAGTATGACCACACCAAAATGTGTCCATTCTCAAATGAGTGAGCTCACTCATTCGCAATAAGAGCTCATTTGTGAGACAGAGAAAGTAGTATACACAATTTCTGTAAGATAATAAGAGATGACACTATTGCATTAGTGTGCGCGAGTCAGCGTCTTGCAAACGAACACATCCAAAAATAATGCCACAGTTTTCAAGATGAAGGCGCATCTTACTATTTAAATCTTTGATTTCAGCCCGGTGGCCATGGACGATTGTTTTTTAATGTTACACACTGCGTCAGGGTTATTTTGAATATTTATATATTTTTATTTATCTATTTATTATAATTTTAATATTTATTTGGCAGCTTAAATCGTAAATGAGCTGTTCTGCCTCTATGCAATAAAGTTGCCGCAATGCCCAATGATGCAACGGCCAATGCGATGCCATTATTTGATCGTATTTCAGCAAGAATTAGCGAAATAAGGAATGTTTTGCCAGTTCCACCCGGTGCATCTAAAAAGAAGAACCCACCTAGTCCTGCTGAAACTGCGAGCAAATTGCGGTCATAAAAGGTTCTTTGTTCCTCATTCATTAGTGGGAAATTGCGAATAACAATCGCTGCCATTTCTATAGTGTTGTGTTGCAGTTCCGAACTATACCGAATATGGCGAACTCATACCGAAATGACTGAGTGATAAGTTGGCAATGACAATGCAAAGATCTTCAATAGCAATCAATGCTTCATTATTCATAGCGTCACTGAATGTTATCGTTAGATCGTTGCACCGTGTACGATGTTGATGCATTATATCATCAGTCATTGAATCTTTGTTATTATCCCACAATATCTGTGCTCGGGCTGGGAAAAATGTCAACCGAATACAGTCAGCAACGTGTGGGACCAAATACATGCAATTTAGTAATGAAACTTATTAAAGACTTCAACTTTTGTCTGAACACACGTGCTGTAATGTCATGACGATGTATTGCATTTTGGCCAGGCAATAGCAAAGATGTAATCTCTGGCCATTTTGGATTACATGTGAACGTGATAAATAAACACGATCGTCCATATCGCGCATATAAGTGCGCATATGACGTGGACTGCCTACGTACGATGATGGTAAAATGACAGAGTTACCAATTTCGGCGACGTCGGCGTTGTTGTTAATAGCGTCTCGCAAGTGAATGTGCTCTTCCGCACGCAGCTTGAGTTGACTATATCGTAAGTATCGTAGTCGTTCGCCCTCTATCTTCGCGTACATGTCGACCATGAATTGTTGACAAAGCTCACGACATCGTAGAATGACGCTGTCCAGGCCGCGTCTAATCATTAATCGGTACGCATAATAATCTTTCGAGCTAACGTTCTTGTTTGTTTCAGCTCGTGTAATAATATATTCATAAATATTAATTTAAATTAATTACGTTCAATAATTTAATTGTTTTGTTAAATGGTTAATGATCAAGTTCATAATAAATGAAGTATCTGATACGAGATCTCGTTGTTTTATGTTTATGCAATATCCGTCTTGCCCCTTCCAGAATACTAGCGGATATTGGAGAGCGTCATATGAACGATGTGTATCAGCAATGAACTGAAGATTATTATTTCTTCTACGAATCACAATTTCTCGTGCACCTGTATGATCGCCAACCATGATTTCAGCAATGACATCAACAACAGATGCATTGAATCTACGAATATGCTCTCCAGCTGGTGTTTTATCAGGATTAATGATAATAGCGTGATTATCGCTTTGTAATTTGTGCATGTGTGATTTGAATATTTTGAACAATTCATTGTGCTCGTTCAATAGAGCGTCCAGCTCGCTGACAATGCGTCTGGCAAAAAATGAATCAAGGTTATTATAGTCACAACGTGCTTTCACGCGATTGGCAAGTGCGCTTCCAGAATCCTCGCCGTCCATGAGGTAGATTTGTAAAAATTTATGTGGTTCGTTTGGCATTGGCAGCAATGAGCCCATTTTATGATAAACTTGGCCTCTAATTTTGAATGTAGAATTGTATTGTTGACCATTTGCATTAGTATTTCGAACTATTTCTGTGGCTCCGAACGATGTCATTTGAATTGAATGAAATTTTCGAAATTGTGAGCATGACAATGCGGACATTCCTTGTCCATAGCACCAATTACCACTTTTGAATGAGCATAATATTCAATTTCAGACTTAAACTGGAATGCTAGACGCAGGAATGAACCAGATGTAAATGCTCGATGTACCTGTGGGCGTTGTTGGTCATTTGTTCTGCGTCTATTGACTGTGAAACGGCGTGATTGTCGTTCAGCTCGTGTATCTTCTAATTGTTCTTGACGCAATTGCGCCATGCTCACACGTGCATCAGTATTTTGTTGCTGGATTTGTTCTTCGGTTCTTTGGGATCTTCTATTTCTCATGCTTCTAGATCCACTTGTATTACGGCTCAAATCAGCCCCTCGGTGTTTTCTTGGCATTGCTCACTGTACAAAACACACATAAATAGGATTAATGAAATTACTTAATGATGAAAAACCTTATGGTTATAATTAGGGCCAGGATGTTTGCTGCGGTTTTGAAATGACTAGTTTAAATTTTTGAAATTATAGCAAAAATATTAGTTTTATGAAAAAAAAATTGAAAGAAAAGTTGTAAAAAATTAAATTTTACTAAAAAAGTGTGTTGTGTTTCTCATACAACCAATATTTCCATCGTAATTTCAAAATAAAGATTCATAATGATTGATTCAAATTTTTAGAAACTATGAAAATCTTAATTGTGAAATTACGGATTTCCTATTGGTCCTAAGAAAAAATCATAAGAGACATTTTTTTAATAAAATTAAATTAAAATTAATTTTTTATGAGACCAATATTTTGCCGTAATGTCAAAAACTTAACAACATTAATTGTAAAATGTTATTTTGAAATCACGGCAAAAATCGTGGCCCTAGTTATAATGTATTTAATATTTGATTGTACACACATACATTTACATAAATATTAGACTGTTTTACGAAAGCGAAAAATTTTATTTTTCATAATTATACCAAAAATATATTGTTAGAAATGGTAAAAAAATGAATACAAAAAGAAGTTTGCCCAATTTTAATAAAAATTAACTTTCATCGAATCTTTTTTGACCATTTCCAAAAACATTTTCCATATAAATAAAAAAAGTATACTTACAACACAAAAGCCGTTGTTGGCTGTCAACGCTGTCAACACGTGGCATGAGCTCCCACATGCCACGTGTTGAGTACTTTTGAGATTATGTAAATCACTTGATTAACTAATCGTGTAAAATACATTTAAAATTAATAATCTTATTATAAATAATAAAATAGGAATAATTAATAGTTAATATGAGAGTTACACTGAGATAGCAAAATGATAATTAACCAGCCAGTTTGTCGTCTGATTGCACCGAGATGCAATACAGGTATCGGGCCTCGGGGTGTACCCCATTGCCCGGGTTTCCTCATGCCCCATTACTATGGGGCTATATTTCTTCACCTATTATGTTATAGGTGGCTTTTTCTATAACCGGAGTGTCCGTACGTGGTTAATATTTTTTCATAGTCATTTACCCGACTATGGAAAAATAGGAGGTTGTCTGTTTCCGATGTTATGTAGTGTGATAGTTTTTCCGTAGTTATCCTACTACGGAAAAAGGAGAGGTTATCCGGTTGAAAGTCAAAGTTGGCCTTTCAGCGGCATTGTGGGTTGTTACTCGACTTATCGATCTCTCCGAACCTCTCCGTTCGAAGAGAACTCCTCTCTATATCGACTAATCGATATAGAGAGGAGTTCTCTTGGAAGAGGTCGCCCGTCCGGTGGCCGAGTGTGCAACGGCGCAAAGCCGTTGAGGTGTTCGTGTGGCCCGTTGTCGGCACGGTCAAACATGCCGCGCGCCATCCGGGCCACGAAGTCGGTGATGCTCTCGACTTTTAAGTCGGCCGCTATTACGTCGTTCCGGACGTAACGACCTGCTCCGACAATCGTCCTTAATGTCAGATTCTGCTGGGCCTGCAGTCGCCGCCTCTGGGTTATGCTCAGGAGCGCGTACCAGGCCGGAGCAGCGTAGGTGGTAATAGTATACAAGATGTATATCCGGATCTTAGTCTTCAATGGTAATTTAGATGCCAGGACCGGACGGAGCATCGCCCGCGCACATCTGGCTTTGCGGACGACGAAGTCGACGTGCGCAGTCATGCGCAGCGCCCGGTCGATCCGGCACCCAAGGTAAGTCACGGCCTTCTCATACGCTATCTCCTGGCCGTTGAGAGTCAATGGTGGTGGTAAGTTCCTGAGGCGACGAGTGAGCAGAGCGGTTGTCTTACCAACGTTGACAACCATCCTCCACTCATTTAGCCAAGGTAGCAGCAGGTCCAGCAGACGCTGCATTTTGGCAGTGGCTATATGGGCTCTTCTGGACGAGGTGAAATAGGCGCTATCGTCCGCATATAGCGCCAGCTCAACGTCGTCCTCCCATTCTTGCAGCCTGCCTGCCAATGTAGGTATATCATTGGTATAAGCCGCGTACAGGACTGGAGACAAACAGCTGCCCTGTGGAACGCCGGCTCTGATGGATTTTGTTGCGGACTCGGCGTTCTCTATGCAGACGTAAAACTTCCTGTCTTCCAGGAAGGACGCTATTAACCGCAACATAGCAGGGGGGACACTGGTCTGTTCGTGTATTTTATATAATAATCCGGAGTGCCACACCCGGTCGAACGCCTTCTCGATGTCGAGAAAGACGCCCAACGATATGCGGCCGCGATTGTACTCTGCCGCAAGCAGGTGCAGCACTCTAGTCAGCTGTGTGACTGTAGAGTGACCCCTCCTGAATCCGTGCTGCTCCGCCCGAAGTTGGATGCACGGACGGAGACGTCTCAGCAGCAATCTTTCGAACAGTTTAGCTATGTGTGGTAATAGCGTAATCGGCCTGTAACTGGAAGCTTTACGCCTGTCCTTCCCGGGTTTCGGCAAGACGATAATTTTGCCTTTTTTCCATTCCTCCGGGAAGTGGGATGTCCGCAATATCCCATTGTAGAGTCGACCAATCTCTACTAGGACTCTATTGGGCAGCTGTCGGAGTGCAGCGTTGGTAATCCTATCGTGCCCAGGCGCCAATGATAATTGTAAACGTTATTACTACACTTGATGCATAAACAATAATGATGGCCGAAAACTGTGTAGGGAGTAAGAGAAGTCTTATTGTGTGAGAGAAACAGGAGACAGGCTTCGGTCTCATCCCTACTCCGTGCTGTTTACTGAGAAGTGACACCGGTATAGTCTGGCATTTCACTAGCCAGTAAAAGCGCGGCAAATTTTAAAAATCTAACATTGGTAACACTAAGCATATATCAGGAATAAACTTTAATAATAAAAATAAATGTTTATTTTTATTAAAAAAATTAGATTTGCCATAAGCTCAGGGAAATTTTAATCGAAATAGATATCTAAAATAACTGGGTGTGAGTGTGGTATAGACACGGTCGTGTGTTTTGCGTGAACACGTGTATTATGGAGTGTAGAAGTAAGGAGAACAATCTCACATGGGAGAGTAGTTGAAAAAGTGTCCATCTGTAAGCAGTAAATAACAGTTCAAAAACTCTCCACAACAGCGTTGGAGTAGCTACAGGAAACAGCTACATGAAATGAACTTAGCAGTTGTCGACGGTGTGACGTGTGCTGCTAAATTGCTCAGTAGCTCTAAAATCTAAAATAATTTCATTTACTTAATATAACCTCTAAAAAGTCGTCTAGCCCACTAATATTTTTCGGCTCGTTCTTTAAAATTTACCCCGTAGTTATAGTGGCGCCACCCTTATTTAACGGTTTTTCGTCACAGTCTGTACTCCTTACCTCGTACACTCCATAACGTGTACGAAACGACCTCAAATTGACGGCATTCCCCCCCCCCCCCTCGCCACAGTCACAGTCCTCACTTATCAACGTAACGACTTCTTTGATCCTTCAGCTATCGAATAGTATAATGAATGTAAATTATAGATGCTTTTTATGATACTTTCAATAAGTATAGGAAAAATGTAATAGAATTACTATTAGAAATGATTTGTGAATGATTGAATTGTAATCTAATATCCATGTTCCTTGTGTTTGTTGTTTTTATTGTTTTAGTTATATTATCTTTAGGTATTATTTTTGATTTGATTTCTTTAGGTATTGTAATTTTGTTCTGTCTTAATTTTTAAAGTATTTTGTAATGCTGCGTCACCTGCAAGGGTATCAGTCCCTAGATTAAGCATACTTTCAATAAAAATGTAATAATATGTGCGCTGCTGGTTTCCTATGAATAAATAAATAAATAAATAGATACGTAGCTACAACACCAAACTGTATCCCCTAATTTTGCCATTATCAGTGTTCTAAATTGCCTCCTACTATGGAAGCGAATTTAAAGCCGTATCCACTTGCAAAACGACCGACCACTTGATAAAATAAATTATCTTTAACTATCTTAAATCAAAATAAAGAATTCAATAGTCAGGCATTACCAGGCCGGGTTTTTTATAGGATTTGATATAGGATGGTTACTGTAGCCTTTAGGCATCTACATCTATCCTAGATTAGGAATCAAAATGCAGATGTTGCAGATGTTGACACCCCCGAGGCCTTAGATGGAATGCCTCGTTTCCTCTAAAAGAGCTCTCCAGTTCTCTACACTCACCATATGAAACACAGCAATATTAAGCTGCTATTTTAAGCTGGTATTCTCTAAGAGCGTGCTCCTTTCCCGGTCAAGCCGACCTTTAATTTAGTTTTAACTGTACTTCATGTTTCTGTATTGTGGTGTACAAAAAAGAATAAATAAATAAATAAACAGCTTGGCTCTACCACGTAAATTGCTAGTATACAGGGTTGCTAATTAAATAAATTGTACACACATTGCAACTGTCCTTGGCCTTATGCCAATCGCCATAGCATATCTGCGTGGTGCTGTTGTACCCATATTTCATGTTCCGCATATTTAGAGTACCCGGTGCGTAAGATCTGTAGCATTCCTGGTCAGAGAACTTCCGCAGAGTAACCTGAAAATTAAAGTGATGTTGAAAAAGATGGCGCTTACTTACTTACTTACTTACTTACTTATCGTCACGCACAATCCCTAACGGGGTAGCCAGAGAGAACAGATCGCCAAGTGTCACGATCCTTACATACCTCTTTCGCTTCTTTCAGGTTCATTAACTTCTTCATACATGCACGTCTAGGTATCCGAGTACTCTTGACCCTCCCCTCTTCGAGCAATTTGCTCACATGGTCTTCGAAAGTTAGTCTCGGTCTACCTCGACACCTTTTAATATTTACTTTCGCTCTATATATTTTCTTCACCATTCGGTTTTCACTCATTCGTTCAACGTGCCCAAACCATTGGAGTACGCCCCTATCAATTTTTGTGATAAGGTCATCTTTCAATCCTGCCATATTGCGAATCTCTTTGTTTCGCTTTCGGTCGGCTATGGTAACGCCACACATTTTACGAAGAGATCGCATCTCCACTGCATTCAACTTGCTTTTATGCTTCTTCTGGCATACCCAGGTTTCGCTGCCATATAACAAAGTCGGTACCAACACTGCGTTATGTATTGCAAGGCGTGCACTCTTCACCACGCCTTGCCTTTTTACTAATGCATTCAGGGCACCATTGACTTTGTTTCCGGCAGCGACACGCCTATCCACATCTAAATCACATCTTCCATCCCGGCTGAAAGCACTCCCCAAGTATACAATTTCATTTACCTGTTCTAGACATTCCTGATTTACACATATTTCACATTTCGTTCTCTCTTCGTCCTCTTCAAATACCAGAACCTTAGTTTTATTAGCATTCAAACGAAGACCTTTAATTTCACATTCCTCTTTCATACACGTGACTAATGCCTGCAGTTCTGCTTCTGATGGTGCAATAAGCACTGCATCATCAGCATACAGCAGACAATTAACTTTTATGTCACCCAATTTTACACCCAAACAGCTATCTTTCAGCTTCTGTAAACAGCTGTCGAGATACAGTATGAACAGCCAGGAAGACATGACACAACCCTGTTTTACGCCCGCTTGGACGCTAAACATGGGTGACAGGTCATGCCCTACCCGCACACAGGCTTTACAGTCATAGTAAAGTGACTGCACAGCCCTTAACAACCGACCATCCACACCATATCCCGGCAACAGTTCCCACATTTTCTTCCTTATAACCTTATCAAATGCTTTCTCCAGATCCACAAAAGCACAGAAAATCCTCTGGTTAACACTCAGAAGCTTCTCCGTGATCATGCGGAGAGAAAACATTTGATCCGTGCATCCTCTTCCAGGTCTAAATCCGCATTGTGCCTCCCATAAGAATCTTTCCGATTTCTCTTGCATCCTGCGTGTCAAAACCTTCGAATAAACTTTACTTGCTAAACTGGTCAAGCTGATCGCCCGATAGCACCCGCAGTCAAAATGTGAACCTTTACCTTTATATAAAGGCACAATGACCGCGGATCGCCAATCATCCGGGACATCTCCCGTCCGCCAGCACAAATTGCACAGCAGATGAAAGCTGTCCCAGACGCGACGCCCACCGTACTTGACCATTTCAGCAGTAACTCTGTCTAGTCCCGCAGCCTTACCACATTTCAAACTTCGAATCGCACGTTCAATCTCTTTCATGCTGATGACCTCAGTGTCATCGACGTCCGTGTCTGGCGTGCCAGTCACGGCGTCACTCCCGGATCCTTCACTAAGATCATGACACGCATACAATTCTCTATAAAATTCACTCCATCGCTGCATGACGTCCGATTTTTCTGAGAGGACGTCATTGGTTCTCGAAAGCACTTTGTTCATTCTTAAAGCTGTCGCACCACTCCGGGACTTTCCAACCTCTTTCCAGAAGAGTTTGGAGTTTTCCCTAAAGTTGTGCGACAACCTCTCGTCCGCTTCTATTCTACACCTTTCACGTACTTCCTCAATCAACGTTTTCGCATGAACTTTCTGCAGCTTATATCTTTTTTTCATCTTCTCTCTCATATGCTCATCGTTACTAGAGGCAAAGTTGTCTAACCATGCTTTTTTCTTCTTTTTTACAGCTTCTTTCACTTCATCATTCCACCATGCATCTCTTCTTTTCCTACTACCTCTTTTTGTCGTACCACATACTTCTTCCGCTGCACTTACCATTCCATCCCTAAGGTTCTGTCATGTTCTCTCCACACAGTCTTTCCTGCCATCGATGGTGTCAAGCTTTTCGGCTACCCTCGTGTGATATTTGTCCCTAGTATCCGCTTCCTGAAGCTTCCAGCTTCGGATGCGACAGACCGACTGTGGTTCTGTTACCGCCGTCCGGTGGCGCCAACCCGCGAACAAACCCCTAAATCTAGTAATTACTAGATAATGATCCGTTCCCAGGTCAGCACCCCTGAACACTCGTGTATCCATCACCTGTTTTCGCAGTCGGTCATCCACCAGGAACAAATCAATCATACTTCTCTCATTCTTTCTTTCTCTAGTGTACATATGGATCTTCCTGTGATTAAACATAGTGTTTGTCACAAGAAGACCCTTTTCCTTGCATACAGCCAGTATAAGCTTGCCAGCATCATTAACCCTTTTATCGCCAAACTTTCCAAGCACCGACTCGTATCCTGGTCGAGCGATACCTACCCATCCATTCAAATCACCACATACAACAGTTCTTTCGTTTCCCTTAACCAAATCTAGAACTTCTCTTACATTCTCCCAAAACTCCTCCAGCTCAGCCCTGGACGACGAAGCTACCGGCGCATAAACAGCCAAAAGGAATAACTTCGTCAGTCCCATTTTGAAGCGAACCCAGAGAAGTCTTGAGTTCACAACCTTGTATTCAGTCATAAGATCGACCAACCGGGACGACAACAGCACTCCCACTCCTTGGCAGGCGTTCTCGCTTTCCGGGACTCCGGACCATATAGCTAACGTCCCGCCAGGGAGCTCTTCAATACCACTGCCTTTCCGTTTGGTCTCCGACATACACACGACATCTAATTCTCTTTCTTTCATTATTTCGATCAACTCATTCGTCTTATCTCTCATGCCTCCTCTAACATTCAACGTGCCAACTCTGCACTCCGTCCTCCACCTTCCGCCGTGTCGGGCTGTGCGTGACGGGTGGCGGTCCCCATCGCCGCTTTGCGCGCTGCATTCCACACCAACGGGGACGAGCTGGTGTGCGTCGCCTTGGGGGGACGCCCTAACCCTCGTGCGCACGGGTGCGCATCCGTGAAGAATTGCAGCCCTGAAAAGGGCTGGCAGGGGTCGCGACGAGCACGCTTCTACAATGACCCCCTAAAAAGATGGCGCTAAAAAGTAAATTATTAAACTAATAATTCTAAGCTGAATTTAGCCGTAGTTAACTACGACATTGGGACGTCGAACACCTTAGTCCTCCTGTAACCATGGATGTTAACCCGCTAGCTCAGAAAGAACAGCAAACAGGTTAAGAACTCAAAACGTCGAGAATTTAAAATAATTTAATGTACGTGATAATATCCGTAAAACTTAGTTTCATTTAAAGATTACACTGTTAGTTTGAAGAAATTTTAGAAGTTCATCATCATTACGGCTCATCACATGTCCAGAGAACACAGGCCTCACAGAAGAAATGCCACAAATCAAATTCGGTAGATGCTACCGTCCATCAGGGTGACAAACGAGCACACAGTCCACTTAATGGTAAGTGGATGCTGTAGCCTATAGACATCTATTTCTATTCTCAATTAAGCATCAAAATGCAAATGCGTTGCCACCATTGAGGACTAACAAGAATGCCTAGTTTTCAGTAAACAGGGTCTCTGGTTCTCTACACTCACCGTACGACACACAGTAGCTTTACGCTGCTACTTTACGCTGGTATTCTGTGAGAGCGTGGTCGTACCCCACTCGAGCCGACCCACGTGCTACAACCATTATATAGCTGCAGCGTGGCTCTACCACGTTTACATCAGGGAGATGCTGCTGTTTTCCTGTTTCAATTTCTTTATCGCTGGAAATGTATGGATATCATATATAATTATAACTATTACCGGGATAGAAAAGTAAAAAAGAAAAATTTAAGAGGATGACTGCCGACCTTCATTGTATTCAATGGAGAGGGACTTAAAGAAGAAGAAGAATAACAATGTCCTCAAGACCGAATTTCGGTCACAGCAGCCAGCCTCAACGGAGACTAGTCATGGGCGCAGGACAGGATTATAGTGCCCAAATGTATGCGCAAGCACAGGTGCACTCTCTATTCCATTACTCTCATAATCCGATGGGACGGTAAACCGACACGACCGGAGAGAGATCAGGCGTAGGACCAAATATATATATATATATATATATATATATATATATATATATATATATATATATATATATATATATATAACATTATATATATTTGAAGATATTTTGAAGGTATTTTAAATCGGGTCAAAGCATGGAACGATACCAGGGCTACAGAAGTGAATGAGAGGTGCAACCTTACGAACTCCTAGAGGACCTTACCTTCTGTAGTACATCGGAGATCTTATTCGTTCTAAATGCAGTGGTGCCCCAACCGATGACCGTCGCATCGGTGTCGTTTACTGGATGCCCATTGTGCAGGCATGCTGGCACTGCGTACTGATCCAGTGCGATCCTAGAGTGTTTAATGAATGTTAGCCGTAGAAGAGGATAATATTTGTTTTAAGTGCCTTGTACGAGCTGGATTGAAGCGGGACCACGGATGTTACTAGGTGGCGGAGAGAAATTTACTAATAAAAAATATTTCAGTTAATTTTTCCATTTTCTCTCTCTTCTCCATCTTTCCTTTCCTAACTTTTCTAATAATCGTTACACCCATACTAAGATTATCTCCTATATCATGGGGGTTCTGGGGAGGGGGGGTAAGAACAAAAAAAAATATCTCATTTGGTAAACTTACATGGCAATAAGTGACGCGGGCGGCCGTCGGGTAACAACACGCTGTTGCCAGATTTTGAATTTGTACAATTATGTACTTATTATTACTTGTTATGGGGTATTCATAGAGTACTCTCATCAGGCTGTTTGATAAATATACATAAATATACACTTAATATACTAACATAAATAAATAAATATAACATAAATAGAAGTCCAACTAGATGAAAGCCCTCGGCAGCGGAGAAACGGAACGAAACAAACAACCGAGGGTTGGGGTAAAGGGAAATGGGGTATCGAGGAGCACCGCCTTCTGCATCTGAGCTCGGAAGCAGGGCTGACTGGGATTAGCCCGTTTGCAGAAACGACTACAGGAATAATTACAAACAAGGATAAAACCTTCAGTTTCTCCGAAGAGACCATCAAAGCGTAGCCAGTGGAGGGAGGCTACTGTGTCTACGAAAGGCTCATGAAGAGCTTTGTAGAAACTCCAGTGGAGCTCCTTCTCCTTCCATATGGTCTTCCGGTTGGCAATGCTATGTACTGCTGGGTCCTGCCATTGCTCGTTTGCTAAGGATAGAGTGGTAAGTCCTTCATCACAAGAAATTACGTTGCTATAGAATGGATCATCCGATCTCGCCGGGATGTAATTACGGAAGCTGCATATTTTACGAATATGCATGGTGAGCGCGCTTAAAAAGCCACTCCCATCATGCTTTTGCGGCAAGTACAGCCTTATTACCGACGATTTCGGATGATGCACTCTATGGGACGTCATGGTAGTGTGGACTTTTCTATCCAGATATCCATCTGAGACCACCTAACTATACCAAAGGTGTACATGAGGACATGCATGATCCAACCGTTATATTCGTGTGCATTGAGTTATACAACGCTAGAGGAGCAAACCACATTACCGCGCGTCGAAAAAAGTGTAACCACTATCCAAACGCTACGACGTAGCTTTGAAACTAATAACAATTCTAAGTAAACATATATCTATCTCACTTACACAAGTTGCGAAAACAATATCGTCGTCGTAAGATTAGATAAATATAGACACACAAACATGCAATGGCGGTTTGGTGTGGCTTACTATATGAAATTTTACCTAAAATACGCAATAAAAATGAGTTTTTTTTAAGCTGCAAGTTAATTGTTTTTATATTAATAAAGTATATTTTATTTTAAAATCTTTATTACGTCCCCTTAGAAAAAAAGGGATACAAAGCTTATCAGATGAATAGAAGTAAACATAATGATGAAATAAAATGCATTTTTATGGTTCTAATAAATCAAACAATATAAAATAGGTATCTAATAAAATATAATTAATATAAAATTTATATGAAATTATAAATAATATAAAATTATTAATATAAAATAGGTAATAAAATATATTTAATAGATAATTCATGAATAAACTAAAATAAGAATAATTAATTATTTTGTATGAAAGTTAAAACGTAGTTTTTATTATAATTTCCAAAATATTTAAAATTAGAGGTAACAAATTAGCTTACTCCATTTATTAATATAGTCTCCCATTAATGTAGGATAATCACAAATGCGGAAAAGTGGCAACATTGAACCTAAATGGCAATATTCGATAATTTTATTTAATTATTTGAGGTATTTTACGTTTATATGAAAACAAGAACTAAAAATTATGTGTTGAAAGTGATTCCGCTTGATTTATAACGTTTTTGTGACCTTGAATAGCATTCTTTCACTACGCATTTACCCATTTTTGTCGCGGCTCAACTCTGTCGGCGTCACATTGAACAATGAACACACGTTAGCTAGACATATGGCTGTGGCCATATGTGCAGTGGCATCGCTTTGGCGCGATTATAACTGATGTAGGTTTATATAAATCAATGTTCGTGTGTCTTATTCACACCGGACAAAAGACTGTACGTACTGTAAGCACTTTGGTCAAGCGTGCATAAAACATGTCGCAAACTGATTGTTTCATACCAGCCTCATCTTCTTCTTTCTCATTTCATTCTTCTGTGATATACCCAGGTATCGATATGTTTCAGCCTCGGAAAGGGTCTTTAAATTGATGGAAATAGGAAAAACTAAGCCCTCAGAGTTAACAAACCTGCTCCTTTCAACATGGAAGAACGCACACTTATCCGTTTCCAGCTTCATTCTAATAGAATTGCTAAAATCACAAGTGATGCTTAGCAATTACACAAGATGGGAGCGACTGGATGCGAATAATTTGAGGTCATCCATATAGAAAAAGTGGGTCACTTTTCTCCTCTTTGCTGAAATCTCCGCTCGGAGCCCTCCAGTAATGTGCTGAAAGGGTTCAAAAAGAGACAGAACCAGATTGGACACAGACAGTCGCCTTGGAAGACACCCCTTCTTATCCTTATTTATTTATTTATTTTATTCTTTATTGCATCCTTAACAAAAGAATACAAAGAGCGGACTTAACGCCTTGAGGCATTCTCTACCAGTCAACCCATGGAGTGGTGAGAGTTTGACGTAGGTGTGGCAATATAGAATAAGATAAAACAATACAAATGATAATTAACTACATAATAAATACAAACTACTAATAAATAAACTATACATATATGATCTATCCTTACAAATATACAAATATATAAATAAATGGATATACATACAAGTAAACATATTTAAATACATATATAATTAGTATATACAAATGACTATGAATATATACGTCTGTTCGGCAATACATATTAAATAAATGAGTCATGTAGAGTGCGTTGTCTTTAATAAATGATCACGGACCAACTTTTTAAATGCGTACTTATTGGGAGCTTTTCTGATGTCATCGGGCAAGGAGTTCCAAAGGCGTGTAGCCTGAACTGTGAAGGAGTTACCATAGAACTCGGTGAAGTGAACTGGAGTACAGATTTTGTTGTTAGAAGAAGAGCGTAGGACCCTATCATGAGATGAGGAAAGATAATGAAATTTACTCTTAAGATAAGAAGGCGAAGATGGATCATTTAATATGGAAAAAAGTACAAGTAATATTCTGGAGTTGCGCCTCTGCCGGATTGTAAGCCAATTTAGCTTAGATCTGTATTGCGAAATATGATCATACTTACGGAGCCCAAAGATAAATCTTATACAGTTATTGAAGAGGCGTTCCAGCTTGTTCAGAAGATCTTGGGACAGGTCTGGGTAACACACATCTGCATAATCAATTATGGGTAATATAAGTGAATGTACAAGCATGATCTTAGATTTTGTGGGGAGAAAATGCTTTAAACGATACAGAGAGCATAACGTGGCAGTGACTTTACGACTCACATCTGAAACCTGAGTTCTCCAATTCAGCGTGCTGTCGATGTGAAGGCCAAGATTTCTAACAGAATTACTGACTGGAATTGTAGTATTATCATAGTAAATAGGAGGTAAGTCTGTCAGATTAATCTTAGCCAGCATCCTTGAGCTACCCACCAGTATAGCTTGGCATTTCAAAGGATTGACCAAAACCCCATAACGAGTTGACCAATCCCTGATAGCTGCTAAGTTGTCGTTAAGGTTTTTGATCCCATTATGGATATCCCCAATCTCAGTTTGCACATAAAGCTGAAGGTCATCGGCATACAAATGGTACGAGCAGTCGATGATGGAGGTAATAAAGTTTATAAAAATTGAAAACATTATAGGAGAACGAATACCGCCTTGCGGCACACCAGCATCCACATCAGCCCACGGTGAGGACAGTTGCGCAACACTGACTGACTGCTGTCGACCGCGAAGATAAGATGTAAACCAATCCAATTCAGTAGGGCCAAAATTCAGGTGAGACAGTATGGAAAGAAGGATTTCGTGATCAACTGTGTTGAAAGCATTTGAGAAATCAACTAGTACCAGTACTGTTATTTTTTTTCTTCCATGCCTTGTTTAATATTATCAATAACATTAATTAATGCAGTAGTGGTACTATGACCAGGACGAAACCCAGACTGATATATACTAAGTAGGTTATGTTTCGAAACAAAAGTAGAAATTTGCTTGTAAACACAGGATTCTAAAATTTTGGAAAGAAAGGGTAGAATGGATATTGGACGAAAATAATTGGGAAGAATGGGAGTAGGAACTTTTGGGAGAGGCTTTACAAAAGCCCTCTTTTAAAGATTAGGATACTGACCTGAATCAAGGGAAAAATTGATTATATGGGAAATTGCCGGGAGAAGGTGCTCTAGTATAAATACTACCATATGTCTACTAATCTCGTCGTAACCCACGGCATTGGACTGGATTGCTAAAATTGACCTTTTGACATCATCCTGAGAAACAGGAGAAAAATTAAAGGTAGGAATGTTAGGAATTTGCATAGAAGCAATGGAAGCTATAGTTTGGGAACGAATTGTAGGGTCCAGTGCTTTTACAGAAGCGAAATGTTGGTTGATTTTATCCAGTGACAGAGAAGGACCACAATCCAACGTAGCTGGTCTACAAAGACCGAAAGATTTTAGGAATTTCCACACTAAAACTGGAGAAGAGTTATTAATACAGTTATGGAAATATTGGCGTTTAGCTGCACGTACCATATGATTACACCTATTCCTGGCTGCTTTAAAAGATAACCAATTTTCTTCGGTTCGATCTCTCTTGAAACGAAGAAAAGCACGATTTAGCCATTGCCATCCTTATGCCCTCTGTCATCCAAGGGGCAGGGGGACGCTTCAATCTAACCTTGTGAACAGGAGCATGAGCATCATAAAGGCTAAGAATATTGTGGTTAAGGATAGTGACTTTATCGTCAACAGTAGATGCTGCTATTAAGGAGGCTAGATCGAGATTAAGAGCGTCATTCCTAAGCCTGTCAAAGTCTATTTTAGAAAAACTGCGAAGATGCATTACAGTAGGGGAATATTTAGGAGGTTTAAGCTTATACGATGCATAAATTAAGTCATGGCGTGAGAAACCCAAAGCGGGTAACTGTCCATGCGTTACCACATGTTCAGGAGAAGCAGCAAGGATTAGATCAATCAATGAGTCATCGGTTCCGATATTATGATGAGTAGCCTTTAAAGGGAGAATAGAAAGATTAACCGACTCAATAATAGAAAGAAACCTTTTGGAACGAGGGCAGTTTTTCAACAGATCAGTATTGAAATCACCCATGATTATACAGTGAGTGTACTCAGAACAAATATCAACAAGAGCCATATCTAAAGTGGCGAAGTAGTCGGTAGATGGGGGGCAATACACTACCCCTAGAAGCATCCTGATGCCCTTGACATCGAGTTCCACAAATAAAAACTCAGAAGAAGCGGAATAGCAGGAGGGAGATGCTAAGACAATTTTATAAGGAATTGATGCATGTAGGTAGATTGCTACACCACCTCCACCCTTTCCAACACGATCATTCCTAACAAGTACAAAGCCGGGTAAGGGATATAAAGTTGATGGTAAAGAAGGTTTCAGCCAACTTTCCGACACTAATATAGCATGAATATACTCGGGGAAAAATGAAGCTTCAAGTTCGGAATAGTGGCTCGGGATACTTTGAGCGTTAATATGACATATGTTCACAGAGTTGTTAAAAGACGTAAAAACTCCTTTGAGTAGTTCGTGTAAATTAAGCACGCTATCGTTGAGAGAATCATTACAAGAGTGAAATGACAACGTAGAAGAATCATTTGCAGAGCTAAACGACTCAACGTCAGACATATTACATATACTAAAATAATAAATAAATTAAATAAATATATAGAAAAATAATAATAAAAAATAAAAAAGTAAGTTATGTAAACTATAACTATTAACTAACAATTACTAAACATAAACATCACCAACCCATCAGTTCACTGTTTACAGAGTAAACTTAATATAAATAAAATTTTATATGCAAACTTATGATCTAAAATATCTAAAGTGGCAAAAATAATCTTGACTAATAATAAAGTTCCTAAGTAGATGTCACACAAAATATTACAGGAAAATGTTTACCAAGAGAAAATCGATTAAAGCAAAGTATAAGATCGACGCTGGCTGTATGGTTCATGTGTCCTTTGTCTATAAAAGGCAAAAAAAAAGTAATACATAGTTGTCATTGTCAAATCAAACAAATCAAAACCCAAAATTTAACAAAAAAAAAATCAAATTAAAAATATGTGGTAGGTAAATTTATAAAAAGATAAGTATTGTTACCAATATCAAGCATAGTATAAACAAACCTACTAAGTAAGAAACCTCAACCAAGAAACAAAAGGAAACTAAACCCAAGCAAGTTATGTATTACACGATAAAATCTTATTAAGTTTATATTTAGAGAAATAAAAATTCCTATGCAGACTATACTATTAGAAGAAAACAACTTAAAAAAAATTGCAATTATACTGCTGTAAAAAAGTGAACAACTTATGACTACAGTACAGACAATATTGTTCTGTGCTACAGTCATTACAACCAAGAAGATGCAGGACTATAAACACTTAACTAAATATATGTAAATCAATAATATAAAACAATGGATTACAAAAATAAAGGATACCTAGGAATACCATTATATGTAAATTAAGCAAGCTATTTTTTAGCAATTAAACGGCGGGACCTTTTAGAATCTTCTTTCTGCACTACCACATCATCTTGATTGTGAGGAGAAGTCTCACACAGAATTTTTGTGCTTGAAGAACTTTGCAGTGCTTGTATGGGTTTCTTTACGCTATTAGTGATACTGCTGTTAGGGGCCATACTAAGACTTGCTGATGAAAAATCAACAGGAAACTGTTTAATGAGAGTATCAATCTCCTCTTCAGTGAAGATTTTTGCCCGTTCATTATTGGGAAGTTTGATGAAAATTGCTCCATCTAAGGTCCACACATTCTTCATTTCAAAATGCTTGCGGGCTTTTTTAAGAACAGATTGCCTCATTTTAGTTAAAAACTCAGACACAGATATTTGAGATCCCTTTAACTTAGTTTTAGCTTTCCACACTTCAGACTATCCTTACGAGGGCGGCACTGAAAATTTCGGGAATCAAGGAAGTGATACAACATTACTATTTAAATATGTATTTATTGCTTTTCGAAGTATTCTCCGCCAAATTTGACATACTTTTCCATACGATGGAACCAATCATAGAAGCAACGATTCCATTTGGAAGTTGGGGTCTCCAAAATGGCCGTTTTATAGGCGTCCACAGCTTCTTCAGGTGATGAAAATCTCTGTCCACGCAATTTATGCTTTATTTTACGGAAAGTATAGAAATCATAAGGGCTTAGGTCGGGGCTGTACGGCGGATGGTCTAATAATTCTATGTTTTCTTGCTCTAAAAGCTCTTTTGTTCTGTATGCGGTGTGAGGACTCGCATTGTCGTGATGGACGATGATGCGGCGGTTGCAGTTCTCTTTACGGAGTTCAGAAACAACCTGTGGCAAACAAATGCTAGCATACCATTTTGCATTAACCGTTCTTTGTCCCTCAAGAGGAATAGTCGTAACATGGCCGGTTTTGGCGACAAACTTGGCCACCATATTTTTTGCAACACTCCGTGAACGAACAATTTTTGTTGGCTTTAACTCATTTTCGAACACCCAAACTCGTGACTGGTTTTTTTTCGGGTTCGTACGCATATATCCAGGATTCGTCACCTGATACAATGTTGTATACAGCATTTGAGGATCCTGCGTGGAATCTTTCGAGAGTTCTGACGCACCAAGTAACGCGAGCCGCTTTTTGCTCTTCACAGAGTGAATGCGGTATCCATCGTGAAAACAACTTTTTTACACCTAATTGTTCATGCAAGATTATTTGTGTTTGTCTCATGCCAATGTCTAAAGTTGCCTGAATTTCGCGGTATGTCACATGTTGATCTTCCTCAATCAGCTTACGCACAGCATCAACGTTTCCTTGGGTGACTGCAGTTTTTGGACGACCTTGACGGGGATCATCACTGAGCTTGACACGTCCACGTTGAAATTCAGCAAACCAGCGATAAATTGTGGTTTTGGATGGGGCTTTATCACTAAATGCAGAAATCATTCGGTCAACACACTGTTTTTGTGTTAAACCACTTCGAAAGTCATAATAAATCATCGCTCTTCAATTTTCTCGAGTCAATTCCATTTTCTCAACGACTAAATAAGTTTGACAAAACCCTGTGACAAGACCGAGAATCTTTTTTTAAATAAATAAATGGTATTCGATTTTTAAAACCAAGGAGTTTTCAATTAAAAGATTTTAATATGACAGGAACAGTGGAAATATTCCATTCCCGATACTTATTCTGGTCGAGAACCTTTTGAAACTGTCGGGCGAGCACAGCGTGACACACCACGAACCCCTTTAGCTAGTAGTGATGCAGCCCGTCTAGCCCTGGACTTTTTTAGTTCGGGGCCCTACGGACCGCTTCAGCTACGTCAAACGGCATTAAGATGACAAGGTCCATGGGCATAATACTTGTACTCTGACTCGCCACAACTTCCGTCCATGTGGTTTAAGGATTCTGACCCAAGGCCGCTCCAGAAGGCGACAATGTCAGCCTGATTCGGTGCTGGGCCCGTTCCACTTACCATTGGTCGCTCCAATGATTTATAGATCCTCTTCTAATCACTCTAAAAGAGACAATTCTGGTGGAACCATGTGAAACTCTAAGTACATCGCAGAATCCGCTTTCTCCAAGCAACGATTCTCTGCTTCAAATCATCCATGCGCCAGTTTTTGCGTTATATCCGGCTGAGACAAATTGACATTTGTCCCAGAAAATGGTATCCTAACGGTGCGCACAAATCTTGGCCTGTTATTGACTGATCTGTAGCATATCAGTCTGCCGATGAGGGCAATAGCCTTTGCGATACGTTGTTCAATTCTTATTCTCAGGGCTGCTGGGATAGCGCTAGTTTGTCCAGTATTCCAGCCGTGGAAAATTTGGCGTCTATATATACGGCAGACTGCCAATGCGGCGCCAAAAACAAATGAATCCGTCTGGCAAGGGTCCTGGCTGGCTTCCAAATATTATACAGTCACCAGCATTGGGTCTAGAACCCTACCGACAGCCCGATTCCGCTTGCTTAGAGCTATGCGGGGAAGTCGCGGTCGCCTCTTTCGATGTACTCCTCATTTGCTCTATTACCAGTTCCGGGGCGACTGTTCCATCATCGTTTGAATTAACCACAACTGGGGTATTCACGACGGTATCCGCGTTTGCGGGTTGCTCTGCAAGTTGTGGCGCCGCATCCTCAGCCGTTGCATTTTCATCCGATATGGGAACAGCCTCACGTCGTAGCAGTTCGAGTACGGCGACATCAAATATCTTTTAGCGCATTACTTGTTATTACGAGTATTATTGCTATCAGGTATTAATAGAGTATTCTCATCTGGTTGGGTTGAATGAATACATAAAATAAAATGATAAATATACATAAATATATATTTAATATAATAACATAAAAAATAAATAAAACATAAATAAATAAAAGCCCAACCAGATGGAAGCCACGGCAGGAGAGGAACGGAACGAAACAAACGGCCGAAGGCTAGGTTAAAGGGAAAGAAACCAGCGGATGATGCGGGTGGTATCGAGGATCACCGCCTTCTGAATCCGAGGCCGGAGCAGTCCGTTACGGGGTCCCAGCCGCCTCAGATGACCCGAGAGACTGACTGGGATTAGCCCATTTGCAGAATCGATTACAGGAATAATTTCGGATGGCAGACCACCTCATGCGTCAGTCACCTTGTGAGCCAGGTCCAGATATTTTGTTTGCTTATCTCATTCAGGTTTCACGAGGTCCTCAAAAATATCCTTGACTAGCGGCGCGGTCCATCAGCACAATATCAAGCTCATTTGCAAGTATAATCCTGTCTGTCATGATGGCCTGGTCCCAGTAGTTCCTGGCGTAGTCATTTTCGAGCACGGCTTCTGGCAAGTACTTATAATAAGGCAGTTTCCGATTCTTGAGTTCCGTATTTCAGAGCCATCTCCTGGTGTAAAATCCTGGCTACTAGGTAGTGCCTATGCAAGTACTCGGAGTTAGAAAGCGCCGAACAACCAGAAACGACATGCCTAAGTGACTCACCGGGACGGCGACAAGCTTGACAGATGTTGCATCCTTTAGGATGTATCTCCGATAGTTGTTAGTCTAAAGGTGGTGCTAGTCGATGACATGAACTATGTGGTGAGCGGGGTTAAAATGCATGCTATCTCAGCTGACATCACGTGCGAAAGCGAAAGGCATGATGATTTACAACAAAAATGAGTGCGCGAAATATAAACAGATCTTTGGGAATCTAGATATCATGAAAAATCTATTGAATGTTTTGTGCAAAATAAAATTATTTGCACATTTGATCACCTAATCTATCCCCGTATGGTAACTGTTTTGCAATTTTCGATCTTCTTATGGTATTTATTTCCGCTGAAATATGTGTTAAAATTAGTACTTTTAAATATATTCTTGTTTTACTTGTAGCTAGATAATGAAGTAGTGCACCCTTAATAACCAGATCCTGTATTGCACAGACAAAAACCGCGGTTTCCCTGAAGAGGTCACCGAACAGTTGAGGGAGGCGACTGTATCTAGAAAAGGCTCATGTAGAGCCTTCTAGAACCTCCGTGGAGCTCCTTCTCCTTCCATACGGTCTCGCGGTCAGAAATGCTATGTACTGTCGGGGCCTACCATTTCTCGTTGGCTAAGGATAGAGGGGTAAGCCCTTTATCACAAGACATGACGTAATTATATAATGGATCATCCGATCTTGGAATTGAAGTAATTGCTATTGCTATTACTATTATTATTACTAATAACATAAAATGCCAGAAAGCTCATATGGTTTCTAATAGATAGAGTTGAATGCCTCGGGCTGAGGGAAGAACACTTCAACTGACAAGCCAGTTTTTTCAAATAGAATAATGGTGACAAACGAGAACAAAGTCCACCTGATGGTAAGTAGTTGCGGAAGCCCATAGACATCTATATGAAGGTTTTTTTTTAGGCTAGCGCGACTCACATCCAAGTTTTCTTTCAAATGGCAAAAATTCTGTTTTTAATAAAAAATAAAAATATAAATTTCTTCCCAACCTTCCGCTAAACAAATACAATGATGTGTCTTACCTGGATTGAATTCTGTTTTTTGTAAAGCAAGGCTGGCAACATTGATGTTTACTTGCCGAATTGCAATGTTAAAAAAATACTCACTCTCTGTCTGTCTCCAAAAGGGCGATGTCGTTATACTTTTTCGGCGATTTATAGTCGGGATGTTTGATGATACGTTTTATCTTGTAATGCCTGGTACTGTCTGTAGCGGCTGATCGCTTCAGGATTCCCACCTTTGCGTCAGTTAACGGGCCACTGGGGAAGAATAATTTAAACGAATATTAATCGAGTATGACCTACCGTGACTGACACTAGCCCATATCGTCCTGTGAGTGTCGTAACAGGTGACAGGGGGAAACCGAAACAATTGATGTATAGATACGAGGGGTGGATTGAAAAGTACTCGGCCTAACCAAGAAAATAAACACATACTAAATCAGTTATATTTTTATTTTTCTACATAATCACCATCAAGTTCAATACACTTTTACCACCTCCCCTTCCAAGCATTTAGACCGTTGAAAAAAAATTGATTCTTCCTTAGAGTCAAAATATGCGTCTACAGCTGCTTTGACCTCGTCGTTTGTCGAAAATCTTTGACCTTCCAAGTGCTTTTTTAGGTTAGGGAACAGAAAGAAGTCTGATGGTGCCAGATCAGGTGAATACGGCGGATGCGGTAACAGTTCAAAGCCACAGTTGTGAATTTCAGCCATTGACTGTACTGACGTGTGAACACGGGCGTTATCTTGATGAAACAGAACTTTTCTTCTGAGCATTCCTCGACGTTTTTCTTTTATTTTCTCTCGTAAACGACGTAGTAAGGTGCAGTAGTAATCAGAGTTTATAGTCTGACCACTTTCAATCCGGGAACCAATAATACCTAATCGGAGATTTTAAAACCGTTCTCATAAAATAGGTAGTATATTAGGTAAGTATTATATTTCGAAGACAGCACTTTTGAACCACTCTCATTGATCGCCCTCTTATTAAAAATATTACAATGACGACAAATATCTATTCCTGTAGTGGATCCGTACAATAACTTGTCTTTAGTGTCCTTTTGAAATTGTAAGCCGTTCTGATTTGGTACACCAATCTAACTAATTTAACTAGGTAACTATAAACTTTAACTAGGAAAAAATACCGACAAACTGAGAACCACCTCGAGTTCCAGGAGGACCTGAATAGATTTAACAATTACTGTAGCATTAACAAACTACAACTATGTGTCGATAAATGTAAAGTTATTACATTTACTAAAAAACGAGCGTGGAGTACACATAATTATTCCATAGGCGGCCACAATCTTACCAGAGTACAAACTATTCGCGATCTTGGAGTCACATTGGATACTAAGTTAACACTTGATGCACATGTTGATAACATATGTAGTAGGTCTTATAAAATGGTATGGTTTTGTACTCCGAGCCAGTAAAGACTTCGTACGTCCTAATACATATTTACATATTTATAAGACCTTAATCCGTTCACAATTAGAATATGCTGTTTGTATTTGGGATCCTTTGTATATAAAATACTCAGATAGCTTAGAAAGAGTGCAAAAGAAATTTCTACGTTGTTTGCACTATAAATGTTGTCATAACTAACAGACTTGAAGACTAGGAGAATACAAATGCAAGCCATGCTTTTGTATGACATTTGCCATAATAGGTACGACTGCTCCGATATTGTCAATAATATTAACTATAGAGTGCCTACTAGATCGTACATGCGAGCCTGTCGTTCGAAACACCTATTTGCCACACGAACATCACGCACTAACGCTGGCATGCGTGCACCTATTCATCGTATACTAAATTCTTATAACCGCAACTTCAGTCATATTGATATTTTTGTAGTGTAAGCGTATACAGAAACTTAGTAATTAAGGAACTGCATGACACTGTATACTACACACAACAGTGAAAAATGTACAGATGAATAAAACTCTCAACCTGTAAAAACAATTTGTTCATAATGCTCGTGGTAAACGGTGTGGATGTCACAATTGTCAATAATGTATAGGTTACCACTATTATAACCATTTGTTATTGTGAAGTTGTTTTTTTACCCAATAAATTGTAAAAAAAAAATAAAAAAAATAGTCTAATAACAGAACGAGCCTTTTCCAATAGACATCAATGCGCGACTCAACCATGTCGTTATTTACCCGGCCACCGTTTTAGACAGACCCCTGCGGAGGCTTATAATCTGAATTAATCAACAATAATTTTCATATTTTTTACTTAGCAATGAAAAGCTACTCCATTCTTTTTGGAAATCTGTCCTGGAATATTTCCCACACCACTTCACCGCGCATGAAGGCATTTTGATGCATTATAATTGCATAAAAGTTATAAAAAATTGCATTAATTTAGCGTGCACACAGGTCTAACACTTGGACAATACTAAAATGGTTAATAGTACCATAGCCGATGCATAGGCGACAAAATACTAATGGTTTTCAAGCGTCGGGGCATTGTATGCGCAGTCAAGTGGTTATATAGTCTTTGCGGTCCATAGACATCTACATCAATCTTTGATCACTTATCAAAATGCAGATGCGATTTCACCCGTGAGGACTAAGATGGAATGCCTCTTTTCCAGTAAAATGGGTCTCCACGTTCATCATACGGTTCACTACACTCATCAGACGAAACACCACAGCGTTAAACTATTTTACGCTGGTATTCTGTAACAAAGCATAGTTCTTCCCCGGTCGAGCTGACCCATTCGTGATACAACTTTACTACAAATATAGCTGCAGTATGGCTCTACCATGTAAAAAACGTAAGTGTGTGCTAATGTTTGTAAACTTGTATCATACTGGATGACCCTTTTTACCGTGTAGAAAAAATACGGTGTAACATGTGAACGGAGTAGAAGTTTATGGCACTGATATTTTACAAATAGCAAAAACAAAAATTTTGAAATAAATAAATAAATTAATTAAAATCTATCGAAATTCAATTCTTATCCACCCTACTTTACGATAGGCAATAAAACAATAAATTTAGTAGGCATATTTGACCTTGTCACTTCGCAGTTTCACAGACTCAAGGGCAAAGCTACCCGCGTTTTCAACTCTTCAGTTAGCGACGAGCCAATGATGAGCCAATTTGGTGATAGGTGGATAGGTCGTTGTTGACCTGTGAACTGGCCGGTGAGATGACCAGACCTATAATACCTCTAGACTTTTATTTGTGGGTCCAACTAAAACCATTAGAGTACAAGGAAGAAGCACAAAATGTTAGTGAAAGCAAGGTATAATAGACGCATTTAATGTGATAAAAAGTGATAGATTTTAACAAATATTTTACAGAGTCGTGCTAGTTTGTGTTTAGAAGGAAACTGCAGAAATTTTGAACAATTAGTGCAATATCTCTAAAAAGGTAATTTCTATCTGTAAATAACAATAATGTAGTATAGTTTCGTAAATATCAATCAGTGTAGTTTGTAAATAAGTTGATTTCGATCTTTTAAATACGCCAAGATGTTGCAGCATGAGGTAGGCATAAAACATTATTATTAGAAACTGTTTATCAATGTATTATAATGCAAGGTGAAATTTAACATGTTATTCTATTCAACTACAGCATATCAGACCATAGAATACCATAATACATACATAATAGAACTAGCGAGTGGGTGGAGCCCGTGTAGCCACTAATATGTCACTAACATGTCGACTCACACCTATAAATGTCAACACATCTCTTTTGACGTTACAATGCTCGCTGCCTTGTCAGATGAAGCTGTAAGAATCGCATGGAATAACAGCGATAACATCCAGAAAATAGACGATGACGTTACAATCGCTTCCAATGCTCGTGTCTAGAGTCGCTGCATGCAAATTGTTTGTAAATAGTTTGCACACTTTCTTTGGCTTTCTTTCTTTGTCTGGCTTTATGAGCTTTCCGAGGCACGGGGGTTGAGACACCGCCAACTTCCCGACTCCGGGCAGCTACTGAGAATTTCTTGACAGAAAAACCCAATGAATGGTTTTTTTTTCTTATGTCCTGACCCGCGTTTCGAATCCAGGACCTCATGATAAGCTGTCACACTACTACCACCACCAGACCAACGAGGCAATCAAAATCAAAAATAAATATAAAAAGTGCCTAAATACTTATAAGAGAAAAATAATTTTTATAACGTAAGGCGCGTTCAACTGACTCTATAAATGTTGGCTGCAACGATGTGCCGGCCGCTCCCCTCCCACTTTTTAACTTTATATAAGCCAGTACTTGACCACAATCCCACCTGGTGGTAAGCGGTGATGCAGCCTTAGATGGTATATAGCACTGTCTTAGCGTAGCAAAAGCCCATTCGCTCTTACTTTGCAGACGCCCAGATTGTATTCGAACGGAAGTTAGACGCCGGCAAATTATTCCACTTCTTTGCTGTACGGATTAAAAAAGTTGAAATAATCCTTTTTAGTTCTAATGCGTGGAATATCAACAACAAAGTGATGGAGACACGCCGATAGCCTGGTCGTCCAATGGTGGAAAGGAGAGGAAGGAATTAAAGCGTGCAACTCCTGCGCACACTCTCCGAAATGCATCCTATAGAATACTGAGAGGCTGGATACTCTGCGCCTGTTTTCCAAGCTGACAAGGTTGGTTTTAACCAAATCAAGTTCACCAATAAGCCTCTTAGCAAGTTTCTGCACTGAGTGCAACGCTGACAGGTGGCATTTTGCAGCACCAGCTCATACGTGATATACGCTCATATGTGTTGCGCTTTGCATAAGGTAAAAAGCTGCCTCGGTGTGAAGTATCGCCGTACCCTTGCAGGAACACCATGTTTCCTTGCGGCTGCTTTGGCTCTGGACTTAATGAACCGCCCATAGTTAAAGTTCGAAAAAATTCAACCCCTAACAACTGAAGGCGGTCAGTGTACTCCAAGGATACATTCCGGAAAGTAGGAGCCAGGGTGAGTGGGCTTATTTTAGCGATAAAAAGACACGTTTGTATTTTGGAGGCGTTGAATCTCACGAGATTGACATAGCCCTATTCGGAGACTGCCTGTAGTGTGAGATTCACACTTTCAACCATAGCCTCTCTTCAGACTGGACTGGATCTCGACTGGCCCAGGCACTTGGTTGGTGTCTCTCCATAACTAGTAGAGAAAGTGGGGTCTTCAAGGTGACGGAGACGCTTCCAGCAGATGTCATTGCAGACGTAAAAACAAACTCCGGCGCGCAGATGGAAATTGTGCTTCAATGTGTACCCAGAGTAGCCAAGGTATGCCGCACCTAGAGGACATCTGATCTGCTTCTCAGTCGAATAGAGTAAGTGCGGCTTGTCAAACTCGGTAATGGACTGCATTGAGATTACAGTGCAAGCCTCAGATTTTTGTGACGTAATGAAAGATGTGTATGCTTCTCGCTCACTCTTACAACTTTCATTTCATTCATTTTCCAGGCGGTAAAAATATTCACACCGTATATGTTAATGTTCGCATGTACAATGTATTTATTTATTTATTTAATATATAGACAAGAAAACAGATAACAATCTAAATACATTATATATATATATATATATATATATATATATATATATATATATATATATATATATATATATATATATATATATATATATATATATATATATATATATATATATATATATATATATATATATATATATATATATACCAGTTCTGTGCCAGATTGTTTTTCTAAGTATGTTGACACATCATTTTCATATTTTACTATAGGGGAGATCAAATCTACGCTTAACAATATTAATGCCGTACATTACTACATAATACAAAAAACAAAATTTACAAACAAAAAATTTAAAATCTATGTGATATGGGAATGAGTATGTAAGACTGTAAGCTCTTTTACTGCTCTTTTGAATATCCTTGATATTGGGTCAAAAATATCAAGCCGGAATTGGAGCTCGTTGTAAAGTCGACACATTCTTATTATCGGGTTGTAAAAAGAAGTATTATTCTTGTAAGTCTGCAGGTAAAATGTTTTGCTGGGAATTCGGGGATTTTTAGCTTTAATGTGTGTCGGTCCGTCGGACTCTATTTCAGCGCCGCTGTCATTTAATACAGCAACAGTTAGCTGAAATAGGGATTTAATTTGACTTCACACAAACCTTTAGGTATTTTTATCTCGTGTTATTTTATTCTATGTCATGTCAAATGAAGTTTAATATTTTTACTTAAAATTATAAAAAACAACCCGCCTTCCGACGCAAACGTGCCAAATATGAAAATATGTCCCCTATGAGGCAACCTAGGGGGGACACCGTTTAACAGTGTATTTTATAGGCTGTAATGCCAATAATAATGGTATTTATGCAACATTAGTTATATAATAATAAGGTATACAGTATTGTATATATAATCCCTATACATTCTTCATTTTTACATTCATTCTTCATTTTTTTTTAAATTTATTATTTAACTTAACATGGTTGTGTATTATATAGCTAAATAATCTGTCATTTTTTACTGTATTTGTATTGTACTACTCAGGGTGGAAGACGCTGACGGCTGTAACACAGTTGATACTAGTATGGCCGTTATATGAAATATAATTTTGTAATTTTAAATAGATATAATACATAAGTGTAACCTGTTAATTGAGAGTCAAATAAATTATTATTATTATTATTATCAAACCTGGATAAAGCAAGAGTTCAAGGGAGCACATTCTCATTCGCGCATGTAGAGGTTTCTCACGAACCCGAGTTTCTCGCTAATGCAGGTGTGCGTACATGGGTAGCGTTTCTCTCTTATAAAGGTACGCAGCAATAACAAGTCACAGCAAGTAAAAATGTAGTAAATATGTAATATGATAAAATTAGGTGAATAATATGCACAACATATTATGTATTGTACATATATATTTTTATATAGTGTGTATATATTCCGTTCATTAAACAACATATAAATACTTTATAAGGGTATGTATCAAGATGCTTACGAAAACAAAACAAAAATTCATGCACTATGTTATTTTATTTTATTAAGAATCTTACTGTATTACTGTATCCTTTATGTATGTATGTATTTTTATTGTAGCTATAGTTCCTCCTACATAATATAAATAAATAAAGCTCGACTGTCGCTTATAGAGGTATAGATAAGTAGCAGTCTCACTTACGGAGGTCCATGGGGGAAAAACGACTCTCTCTTACAGAGGTTTCTGTTTCTCGCTAATAGAGGTTTTGGGAGCTTAAAATGACGGGTCCTGGCTATTACTCTCACTTATAGAGTTTTTTCGCTTATCCAGTTCTCACTTACCCTGGTTGTTAGCGACCACAAGTGAATTTAAAAACATTTAATCTTAATTGTTTCTTATTTGTGATATAAAACCAAGTGTTAGAAATGAAAAGTGAATTTGAACGTTTAATCTCAATTGTTTCTTATCTGTGATTTAAACTAAGTATGAAAATTAATAGCATTAATACCAAAAGAGTGAAATAATAACTTATATTAGCTTCAATTCTTATTTTAAAATCTACGTAACGAAAATATACATCTAATTGCTTATTTAGGTTTAATTAGAATGTTTAAAACAAGATATGAGCTTAGTTACCTAAAAGAACTTTCTTTTATTACAATTTTAAAGAGTTGTATTAGAGATATTAACATTTAAGTGTAAATTTAATGATTTTTTTAATTCTCTTTCTCTTATAGTAATTCAATACGATAATATGACAATTAATCTCTTATGTAATCTAATTACTCATTATAGAAATAGATTTTAATTTAATAAGAAGTTGAAATATGTTCTGTATAGGGTCTTAAGCATAGTGTCATTTTAAGGGTACCAACTCACAACACAATACAATAATAAATCTTTTACTGTACAGTCTATTAAGCTCTGGAATGCCCTACCTTTGTATATACGCGAAGCTCAGACTATTGTAGTCTTTAAGCGACTTCTTAAAGAGCATTACTTGTCTCAATCGTTCGAAAATCATTAGGATAAATTATGTGATTATGTAGTTTTGTATTTATTTGTTTATGTTATTGTTAGTGGTATATATTTGAGGATATATGTACATATGTATATGTATGTATGTTTATGTATATATATATATATATATATATGTATGTATATATATATATATATATATATATATATATATATATATATATATATATATATATATATATATATATATATATATATATATATGTTGGTGTGTATGTTTATTTATATACGTATGTATATGTGTATCATATTTTTTTAATGTATTAGTTATTTATATGTTATTTTATTGCATGTATTGATATCATATTAGGTATATTTATATTGCACCACCTACCTAGTACTCACTGTTTTATTCCTTTACACCTTTGGTTGCCTGGAAGAGATCGCTATGTAGCGATAAGGCCGCCAAATTGTACATGTAATCTGCTCTCTGTTATGATCTTTGTAAATTTGTTTGTGGTGTGCAATAAAGTATATTCATTCATTCATTCATAGTGTTATCGTGATAAGCGTTGTGCATTCCTGCCGTCTGGCGGCGCTACTTGTATGTTGAGCGAAAAAAGCTTGGCTACTCCGGAGCTAAACCATAAGAAGACCGCGCAACTATTTTATTTTTTACAAGTATAAATTAAAGGTTTTATGAATGTTTTATATTCAAATCAATAAAGATAAGTCATACCTATTGTCAGGAATGAATAAAAATATTGTAAGGTATGTTTTACCCCTTAGAAAAGGTTGTTCTGTGTCCTGATTGGTCGACGGGGATCATTAGTGCCGTGTGCAAATTCATTAGTACCGCGTGCAAATTTTCTTAATTCTAATTGGTCACAGCTGCCTATACAAAAGGGGCGTTTTTCCTGGTAAAACATTCCAAATCCCGCAATGTAATAATAAGGAATCAAGAAAATAAATAAGAAGAAACTCTCAAGAAGTGTTATTTATTGCTCATCTAACTGCTACTGCATGCTCTCCAGTTAACATCCCGCCAGCAAACCCACTCCATTTATTAACATTCTCATACACGAGCATCTACGAGTATTGTGTAGTGTAGTTAGTTTTCCTTTAAGTTTAATTTTTGAAGTGTTCCTAATTATTACCTAAGCTTGTTTGCTTTTTTTTCTTAATATATTAGTTATAGTATACGACTTAGTGTTTTTATCTCTGTCCTCCTCCTAGTTGTGGCCGTGGAAGGAAAAGGGGAGATCTCCCGCCGGGCAAGGTGTTCTGCCCGGGGAGCGGCTCACACTCCGTGTGATAGTTCGGAGATGTTTATGATTCGGAATATTGATAGCGTGATTTAGGCTTCGGTGTGTTTCGCTTGCGGCGCGACGACAGCGCCGCCACATCACCCCCCTGCTCAGACCGTAGGTCGATAGTGCAGTCCGATTGCCGGTGTGTCCTTTAATGCCGGTGGGGAATGCATGCTGTGTGCGCAAGGGCAAGTGACACCGGTGCGAATGATATGCCGATGTGTAATCCAAGCCGTACTACGCAATGGCAAGTGATGCCGGTCTTCGAGAAGCCCGATCGGGTTTAAGGAAAACTAGGAAGATGCCTTCAAATACAAGATCAAAATCAGTGCAGTCGAAGACTACGAGTGAAAGTAACGCTACTACGGGTACCAGTATGACGGATTGGAGCATGAACACGCCGAATGATTCTACAAGCACGACATCTACTAACGCGTCAACTTCAGATCGATCGACGCTTGCAAGAGCATCGCCCAGCAGCGTACACAGACAACCCGTACGTCTTAATAAGAACATTGCCAGATAATAATCAACGTCGGGGGACATAACCCATACCACCCCCTCGACGCTCACCGTCGAAGCGTCAGTTCCTCACCAAGAAGAGAGTCATCCAACGCCGCAGATCCAAGAAAGAATTATCGCAGTGAGGACATGTCTGAACGAGGGAAGCATACCAACGTCCACAGAAAAGAATCTGCAGCAGCCTCACCCTAAGAAGACGACCCGCGATCCAGACACGCTTTCCGTTCGCTCGTCGCATAGGAAGAGAGCAGAAGCGCAAGCAAAAATGACAATGGCATTAAGGGAACTAGAAATGGCAGAAGCTCGGTCAAAAGTTGCTCAAGCGGAATTAGTACTTCTCACCACGGAGTCAGAAGAAGAAGATGGTGCCGGAGAAGAGCTGTTCGAACGAACTCGAGAAGTCGAGCGCTGGTTCATCCATACCGGAGACATGCCCAATAAGAACCACAAACCAATAGAGGCAGAAGAAAAGAAGAGTGACATCCAGGAACTAGCTTCAGTCATACTAAAGCTATCCGAAAAATCACGTGACCCCGTTTCACCGAAGCACCTCGAACTCCATCACTTCAACGGGGCCTGTGAAGAATGGTTAACCTTCAAAAGATCATACGAGGATATGGCCGCTTCTTTCAGTAACAATCAGAACCTAGCGCGCCTTAGAATAGCAATCCAAGGAAAAGCTAGAGAAGCCGTCCAAAGCCTGCTGTTCACCGCCGAAGACCCACGCGAAGTGATCAAGGGACTAGAAGCAAGATTCGGAAGACCTGGAGCACTAGCGTTAGCAGAACTAGAAAAAATGAAGAACCTCCCAAGAGTCGGCGAGAACCCGAGCGATATATGCATATTTGCGAGCAAAGTAAAGAACGCAGTTGAGACAATCAAAGCCCTGAAGAAACCGCAGTATCTCAGTTCAACTGAAACGCTGAGAGTTATAGTAGACAAGATGCAGACGTCGATGAAGTTCCGTGGGTTCGCCTACCACAGAAGCAGAAGAGATGAGGAAATTCAGGAGCTATTACTTGTCAAAGCGTTCCTAGAAACAGAAGCCAACATGTGCGGAGACTTCGCTCCGCCTGAAGCGTCCTCAGAACAAAGAAGAGGAATAAGAAAACCCGTTCATTTGGTACAAGAAGCGTCAAAAGAAAAATATAAGAAGTCATGTCCGTTCTGTGAGGAAGAACACTTCGCACTAGAATGCAAGAAGTTCAAAGAAGCCAACCTGAATGGAAAATGGGATACGACCAAGAAGGCAAAGATATGCTTCAAGTGCCTTCGATTCAGGCACTCAGGGATCCACTGTAAAGCACCAGTCTGCAAGATGTGTAAAAGATGGCATCATACCATCTTACATTCTGACAAACCACCAGCATCGATAGAAAAAGAAGCAAAAGACATCAGTAGCACCTCAGGAGAAAAGGTCGCCTCAATTCATAACGCCAAAGGAGAAGAAAAGGCCTACCTAAAGATGATCCCTGTGAACCTCTACGGCCCAAAAAGACAAGTTCGCGTATTAGCACTACTAGACGAAGGGTCAACGGTCACGCTCTTAGACGCATCAATTGCTGAGAAAATCGGAGTTGAAGGGAAGGAAGAAAAACTTACGATTGAAACGGTCGGCGGGAAAGTGTTAAGAAAAGATAGTTCACAGAAGATCGAGTTCAAAATAAAAGGGGCCCATAGAAAAGAAAAGAGGACTATCGTATCAAGAACCATCGACGACCTAAAGCTGTCTGAACAATGCATAAACAAGGACACCGTGAGAAACTGCGAACACCTGAAAGCAATCGAAAACCAACTCCTCTACTTCACCGAGAGACCCAAGCTACTGATAGGCCAAGACAATTGGGGACTGATAGTGACAAGAAAGCTGAAGAGGGGCAAACCATCAGATCCTGTAGCTTCCCTCACAAACTTAGGGTGTGTGTTACACGGATGTGAAACAGGAGCAACTGCCACAGTAAACTTCACTCATTATGGCAGAGCGACCACTGGCGAAGAAGACATAGAAGAAATCGTCAGAGAACACTTTCAATTAGAATCTCTCGGGATCCAGAATCGGTCGCCATCCAACGACAGCGATAGAAGAGCATTAGAAACCCTTGAAAAGACTACGAAGAAACTGCCAAGTGGTCAATATGAAACGGGACTCTTGTGGAAAAAAGAAGACGAAACCCTACCCAACAATTACAATCAGGCAGTCCGACGCCTGGTCAGCATCGAAAAGAAACTAGATCAAGACCAAGAAGCAAGAAAGCACTACGAGGAACCGATCCTGAGTCTGATCGAAAAAGGATACGCAGAGATAGCTCCAGAAACCTCCAACAAAGGAAGAACTTTCTACTTACCCCACTTCGCTGTTGTGCATCCAGTTAAGAAGAAGCTGAGAATAGTGTTCGACGCAGCTGCCAAGCACGAAGGAAAGAGCCTCAACGACGCTTTGCTCTCGGGCCCAGACCTGTTACAATCGCTATATGGAGTACTGTTGCGCTTCAGAGAGGGACCGGTAGCCGTCATGGCCGATATACAAGACATGTTCCTCCGAGTCAAAGTTAGAGAGGACAACTGAGACAGTCTCAGGTTCCTGTGGCGCGGAAGCCGAAGAACCGGCAAGCCTGAAGAGTATAGAATGTCTTCAATCATCTTTGGAGCACGTCATCACCGGCAACAGCGATATACGTAATGAATAAGAAAGCAGAAGAATTTAAGAACACTCATCCCGAAGCAGTAAAAGCAATTAAGAGAAACCATTACATGGACGACTATCTGCAGAGCTTCGCGTCTACAACTGAAGCAAAGAAGATATCCAAAGAAGTGAAAGACATCCACGCAAGAGCAAACTTTCATATGAAGGGTTGGGCCAGTAACAATTCAGGGGTGATATCAGAAGTAGAAGACACCAATAAAGAAAACTCTTTACAACTGACCAAAGAAGAGAAGACTCTGGGACTAAGATGGCTGGTAAAGGAAGATGCATTAGCCTTCAACGTCAGGCTACGCAACACGCCGGAGGACCTGCAAGATGGCAGAAAAACTCCAACGAAGAGAGAAGTCACAAGCGCAGTGATGTCCACCTTCGATCCAATGGGTTTTGCGACACCGGTTCTAATACAAGGAAAGAAACTAATCCAAGACATCTGGCGAAAGAAAATAGACTGGGATGAACCAATTAACGAACAACAAAAGGAAGCCTGGTTGAGATACTTAGAGGAAGTATCAACATTAACAAAGCTGAAGATCCCAAGATGCGTCTCGCCCAAAGGCAGAAAGGGACAGTTACATACATTCACCGACGCGAGCGAAGAGGCCTATGCAGCAGTAATCTACTGGAGAATAGTCGAGCCCGGAGGAGAAGTCCATGTCTCCATGATCGCCGGCAAAGCAAGAGTAACGCTGACAAAACCATTATCGATTCCGAGGCTGGAGCTACAAGCGGCTTTACTCGGAAGCAGACTAGCCGCTACAATTGAAGAGGAGTCAGAGCTCCAAATATCAAAAAAGATTTACTGGACTGACTCCAGCACAGTACTGCAGTGGATAAAGTCAGAACCGAGAAAATTCAAAACTTTCGTGGGCAACCGACTCGCCGAGATCGAAGAGAAGTCCAAACTAGAAGAATGGAGATGGGTACCAACCAAGGAGAACCCAGCGGACGACGCCACGAGGGGAACCCCAATCGAATTCGACCATAACGCCAGATGGTTCAAAGGCCCGTCATTTCTCCGTCAACCAGAAGAAGAATGGCCATTTCACGACTTCAAACCAGAAAGTACTATGCCAGAAGAGAAGAACAAACAAAAGGTGTTGGCAACGATGGCAGCAGAAGACACCCTTTTAAACCCGGAAAGGTTCTCGAGCTGGGAGCGACTGCTGCGCACTACAGCCAGAGTGGTTGCCTTTGCACACTACCTATTAAAAAAGAGCCGTAAAGCGACAACCACTGCCACGCGCCAGAAAGATGAGCCTTGGAAACCACAACAAAAAACTCAGAAGAAAGAAGCACACGCCTCAAACCCGTCGACCAACAAAAACAAAAATAAGCACCTATACCTACCCCTAGAAGAAGAGCACCTAAAGAAGGCCGAAGAAGTATTAATGAAAATAAGCGAGAGCGACAGTTTTGCGTCAGACATAAGAAGATTGAAGACAGAAAAACCTCTAGAGAACTCATGTCGACTTAAGAAAATCGACGTTTACATTGGAGACGATGGAATCATCAAATTAAGGAGTAGGACAATGAAATTCCACGACCCAAACGAAAGAAGGATGAATCCTATCGTATTAGACGGGAAACAAAAAATAACCCGTTTAATAATACAATATTATCATAAGAAATTCCTTCACGGAAACACTACTACAGTATTGAACGAAATTCGTCAAAAATTCTGGATCTTGGGTTTAAGAGCAACTTTAAAAGCGGTTGCACACAGCTGTCAATGGTGCAAGACAAAGAAGAGTTCACCAGAGATACCCCCGACGAGAGATCTACCGAGCGAGAGACTACAGCATCATCATTGAAATAATACTAGTTTTTACGGAATGACGGGGGCGATCTTGTACGATCGACGCTCAGAGAAGTCTGCAGTCTGTGAACACGTACAGGATCGCCCCCGTCATTACATCAGATTTGATAGACCGCAAATCCTCGCTAAAGAACACTGATTCCTTCCAAGGATGATTCGCGAGGCTATTGAAATCAAAAAACATCCTAATTTCAATAGAGAAGATGGCTGGGTGCTACCATCTGCTTGGGATCCTATAATAAATAAAATTAAATCCCAACCCAAGCATACAACTGCAAGACTTCAAGATACTGCTACGAGCTTGAGGTTCGTGACAATAAAAATTGCCGATAAAATTACCTAAATTAACACTTTAATTTACTTTATACGAATTAAAGTTAAAAAACACTAATAATTAAACACACTAATTCACTTAATTTCGCTCCGAAGCTTCGCTTGTGTCGCCGAGTTAAACTCTGTCTCGATCGCATCTTGCGCCACCTATTTATTCAAATCAGCAAAACATCCGGAATGTTAAAGTAAACACGCGCAAGGTACCGAGAAATCGAGTATAGATTTTCTAGAAACTTAGTTCTTCGGGCGGCGCTGTCGGTCGAGAGATCCGCGATGTCATTCTCTGCAAAGCCCCCCCCGCTCTCGCTCCTGACACTAGATGGCGCTAGTTGACTTATTCACACAACACTGCCCCCTCCTAAGACATGCTCGTCCCGAGCATTATCGGTCCCATAATAACGCGCCAAGCGATCCACATGGACGATCTTAGGAGTCCCTTTTGCGCCTTTCTGTATCCGGTAGGTCACATCATTGATCCTGGTTACAATCCGGTACGGGCCATCCCATTTAGCTTGAAGCTTAGGAGATTTCCCTTTGCTGCGGATTGGATTGTGCAACCACACTAATGAACCTTCGTTGAACCCTTTATTGTTCATTTTGCGGTCATACCGGGTTTTCATTTTCTCAGACATTTGCTGGCCCGATTGTCTGACGTGCTCATAAATGTCATTCATTTTGTTCCGCAAGTCATATGCATAATCGGTTATACTGCGTGGGGCATCAGGTGGTATCCCAGTGATCAGATCTGCAGGCAGCCGTAATTCTCTTCCAAAGTTTGCGAAAGCTGGTGTCACTGCTGTACTTTCGTGAACAGAACTTCGATATGACAACAAAAACGGTTGTATGTGCTTGTCCCAATCTCGTTGCCGATTGTCTACAACTTTTGCTAGGTACCTCTCCAATGTCTGATTAATTCGTTCCACCATTCCATCAGATTGCGGGTGATAAGAAGTCGTTCTTGTTTTATGAGTACCCATAACTCGGCAAGTTTCCTGGAATATTTGAGACTCAAAATTCCTTCCTTGATCGCTGTGAATCTCTAAAGGTACTCCAAAATAGACAGAAGACTTCATGAACTAGTTTATCTGCAACTGTTGAAGCTTCTTGATTTGGAATGGCGAAAACTTCTGGCCACTTAGTGAAGTAATCCATCACAACCATGAAATACTTGTTACCGCTTTCACTCTCCGGAAACGGCCCCGCCACGTCAATGGCTATTCTCTCCCATGGTGCACCAACATTGTACAACTTCAATGCACCTCTACTACGAGTCTGAGGTCCCTTTACAGCCGCACAACTTGTACATTTGCGACACCAGTCCTCGACATCGTTTCGACAGTGGACCCAGTAAAGCCGTTCTCGGATCTTCAGTAGAGTTCGTTTAACTCCCAGATGGCCTCCTGAATAATCATTATGGTACAGCTGTAGAACATCCGGTACTTTAGCTTTAGGGACAACCATTTGTAAATGACAGCTGTCTCCCCGAACATTTTCCTATTTACGGCACAGAACTCCATCCCGAAGCAGCAAGCTATCCCACTGGGCCCAATAGCTTTTAGTGATCGAACTCATCGCTGAGACGTCGCTCCACTTGGGCTTGGGAGCACTGGCCTTCATCCATTCCAGGATCGGCTTGATGTCCGGATCTTCCTGCTGTGCACGTTGTAAGCTGTCCTTCCACTCGTTGCTGAGGTGGTCTGCCCTGACCATCCTCACGTATACCACTCCCTTACTCTCTTGCCTAGTACAATGTTTGCAATCTTCAGGACAAGGTCTTCGTGATAATGCATCTGCGTTGCCATGAGATTTCCCGCTGCGATGTTCGATCTCAAAGTCGTATTCCTGCAGTAGTTCAATCCACCTCGCAACTTGTCCTTCTGGATTTTTAAACTGCAATAGCCATTTTAGTGCAGCATGGTCAGTTCGTAAGTGAAATTTTCGCCCCAGAAGATATTTGCTAAAATGCTGCAACGACTTTACCACAGCTAGCAATTCGCGTCTTGTGACACAATAGTTCCTTTCCGGTTTTGACAGCGACTTGCTGAAGTACGCTATCACGACCTCTTGGTCACCATTCCGTTGAGACAACACACCGCCAAGTCCTATATCACTTGCGTCTGTGTCAACTACAAATTCTTTGCTTGCATCAGGGTATCCCAAAATAGGTGTTTTGCACAGACGGTCCTTGAGCTCCTGGAATGCGATATTACAACTTTCATCCCAGCAGAAATGTCGCTTCTCCTCGGTTAGCTTATGCAGAGGTTTGGCTATATCTGCACAGTTCTTCACAAATCGCCGGTAATAGGAGCACAAACCCAAAAATGCTCTAATCTGCGTCTTGTCTTTTGGAACCGGCCAATCCTTTACAGCTGCAATTTTCTCTGGATCCGTGCGGATACCTTCTTCCGACACTACATACCCCAAAAACTTGACTTGCCGTTTGAACAGTGAACATTTCTTCGGACTCAGCTTGAGATTGGCACTCTGAATCTTCATGAGCACGCGTCCCAGGTTTTCAAGGTGTTCCTCAAATGTACGGCCCACGATGATGATGTCATCCAAGTAGACCAGACAGGCATCGCCAATTAGCCCGGTAAGTACAAGTTCCATCAGCCTTTCAAACGTTGCTGAAGCATTGCACAACCCAAACGGCATTACTTTGAATTGCCACAGACCCTTTCCCGTCGAGAACGCAGTTTTCTCCTTGTCCTTAGGGTCAATTTCAACTTGCCAGTAGCCACTTTTTGGATCCAGCGTGCTAAACCATTTTACTCCTGTAAGCATGTCCAGCGTGTCATCAATTCTTGGCAAGGGATAGCTGTCCTTCTTTGTAACGTCGTTCAGACGGCGGTAATCAACACAGAACCGCATGCTGCCATACTTCTTTTTCACCAGCACCACTGGCGAACACCATGGACTAGAGGAAGGTTCAATAACACCATCCTTCACCATTCCTTCAATCATGGTTTTCACTTCCTTTTCACGTGCTACCGGCAATCGTCTTGGCCGCTGACGGATAGGCAACTCTTCACCTGTGTTTATTTTGTGTTGAACTAAACCAGTCTTTCCTATGTCAGCATCGTTTGACGAGAATACATCGGCGTACTCGAGTAACAACTTCTTCGCCTTGACCAATTCTTTCGGGGAGAGAACACTGCGACAGTCTTCCAAAAGTGTGGTCACTCTCGTTTCTGCATCCTTGCTGGGGGTCCCAGTCGATAGATATTGGCACCGACGTAACCAATCCACTTCCTCACAAGTACCAATCAGTGTGCCTTTTTCTATAATCTGTTCCCGGTCGCAAAGGTTCAGCACACGTACTCCTGAGATGTCAGTGGTCCTGACCAAGGTTCGAGCTACTTTCCATGGAAGGTCATTGTTTACCCTTTCCACAAGTACAAAACGGTGAGCTTGCCCAGCGTTTCGAGGAAGACTAACCGGAACAATCGTTTCCGATCCAGGCGGAAGAACAATCTTCCTAATGCTGTACACGTTCCCTGGTAACGCACCTTCCATAAAAAATTTCCTCCTGTCCACATTTCAAAACACCTTGCTTAACGTCGATCTCACAACAATTATTCCTCATAAAGTCTAGGCCTAGGATGCAGTCGTCCATTATATCAGCCACGATGACATTATGCAGGTAGATCACGTTGCCAAGCTTCAACTCCATCTCCTTCTCTCCACGGACGGGTATACGCTGACCGGTGGCTGTTACCAAATTAATGCGTTCTCGGTTGTATGCGGAGTCCCCAAGGAACTGACTTATAAGTTGGGTACTAACAACCGTACGAGAGGCTCCAGTGTCTATGGTCAGTTTACACGGCATTCCGTTGACCTCGCCCTTGATGATTAGACTGTTCCCATCATGGGTTTGTGAGATCGAGATCCTTGGGGCTCTTTTAACATCAGCCAGCACCCGCCCCGCAGTTCTGGCTTTTACTCGTTTCCCTGCTGCTGCTGGGCGGTGCTGTTGGCCGCACTACCCTCCTGAGATCGTTCACCTTCCCTTTCTAGGGTTCGCTTAGGGCAGCTGGATCGAAGATGGCCCTTTTCCCCACAGCCATAGCACCTTGGGCTGTATCCTTTCTTGCGGTCGCGAAATGTAGCTGCTGCAATTTCCCTGACGCGATGGGAACGATGATCCTGCCGCACGGCTTCTACCTCCAGTGCATGGGCCAAGGCGTCCTTAAGCGTCTCGTGGTGCCCGAGCCTCACAGCAGCTCTGACTTCCAGGTCACGGATGCCGTCGATGAATGTCTGCACCAGGTTCCCTTCAATGAGCGCAGGTACAGACCGGTATGCTTTTCGCACCAGCTTCTCCACCTCTAGAGCCCACTGCTGCAGGTTTTCGTTGATGCGCTGCACGCGATCTTTAAGCTGCGCACGAAAGACGTGCTCCAGGTGAGCGTCGCCATATCTCGCCTCCAATGCCTCAAGGAGTTGCTCATAAGTCACTTCCTCACCGAGAGCTTCCAGAACTGTTAAGGCCTGGTCGCGCAGGCCTAGTGTGAGAGCAGTCATGGCCTGACTTTTATTCCAGCCATTTGCCTTCATAACAGCTTCGAACTGGATCTTGTAGGCTGACCAGGAAAAGGTACCGTCAAATGGCGGCACTTTGAATCCACGTAGCGAAGGTGTTGTAGCTACTACGGGAGCTGTTGTTCCATCCCCAAGTTTGAGGTCGTCCAGCGTTTTCTTCACGTCAGCCATTACGTTGTCAACCCGATTGTTTACTTGGTCGATTCGAGTTTCGGCCTCCGACAGGCGGTTGTCATGTTGAGCAACCTTATCCTTCACCTCCCGTATCTCTTTTCCGAAGATAGCGTGAAGGTCCTTCATGAGGAGCATCTGCTCTTCCTTATCGCGTTGTAGTTGCTCTTCTAGAAGCTCTTGTCCGCTATGCAGCTGCTCTTTCAACTGACGGGCCTGCTCCTCCTGTCGGCGAGCCTGCTCCTCCTGTCGACGAGCCTGCTCCTGCAGCATCACCATCAGAGCACCTAAGTCAGGTGCTTCAGATGTAGGAGCTACGGACGGGCCTGCAGCCGGCGGCTGGCCCTCCGTAGTCTGCGGCGTTGCACCACCAAATCTTCGTTGGTCCGTCTCCTGCTGGCGTTGACTTCGGGTACGGACACCCTCCGTTTCCTCCTTAGGTAAAATCGGCATGATTTTATCCCACTTCTGACACCAATTGTTACGAGCTTGAGGTTCGTGACAATAAAAATTGCCGATAAAATTACCTAAATTAACACTTTAATTTACTTTATACGAATTAAAGTTAAAAAACACTAATAATTAAACACACTAATTCACTTAATTTCGCTCCGAAGCTTCGCTTGTGTCGCCGAGTTAAACTCTGTCTCGATCGCATCTTGCGCCACCTATTTATTCAAATCAGCAAAACATCCGGAATGTTCAAGTAAACACGCGCAAGGTACCGAGAAATCGAGTATAGATTTTCTAGAAACTTAGTTCTTCGGGCGGCGCTGTCGGTCGAGAGATCCGCGATGTCATTCTCTGCAAAGCCCCCCCCCCCGCTCTCGCTCCTGACACTAGATGGCGCTAGTTGACTTATTCACACAACAATACCATAAGTTCATACTGCATAGATCATAGCCGTAGACTACTTCGGGCCGATGCAAGTCACCGTCGGAAGAAGAACTGAGAAGCGCTGGGAAGCCTTATTCACTTGCCTCACTACCAGAGCAGTACATCTAGAGCTAGTACCTTCTCCCAGCACTAGCTCAATGATCATGGCACTCCGACGAATGGCAGCCAGAAGGGGGACCCCGAAAACTATATTCAGCGACAACGGTACTGACTTCGTCGGGGCAAAAAGGGAATTAGAAGAAGCCGCATAAGAAAAAGGCATCAAGTGGAAGTTCATCCCCCCGGGTGCTCCGAATATGGGAGGCGCCTGGGAGAGACTCGTACGAACAGTCAAGACGGCGCTAGCAGTAGTTCTCAACGAGAAGAGCCCGCCCGAGGAGGTACTCCATACGCTAATGACCGAGGTCGAACATATCGTCAATTCGAGACCTCTCACCCCGATCAGCATGGACCCAGAAGACGAGGAGAGCCTAACACCGAATCACTTTCTACTGGGAAGATCATGCGAAGCGATGGCACCGGGAGAGTTCAGTGACACGGAGCTCATCGGAAAAGAAAACTGGAGAACCACTCAAAGACTCGCAGACCACTTCTGGAAAAGATGGATTAAAGAATATTTACCTCTCCTGATGCCAAGGAAACTCGAGAGGGGAGAAACCAGAGACCCAAGAGAAGGAGACATTGTATTAATAGTGGACGCTACATTGCCACGAAACTCATGGCCTTGCGGAGAAGTTATCAAAACCTATCCAGACGGAAGAACCAGGGTGCTGGACGTGCGGACATCAGGTGGAATACTTCGCCGTCCAACTCGACGTGTCATCGTGCTGGTGCCAGCGGAGTCGTCGCCTCCAGAAGATGCAGTGCTACGCACCGTGGGGGAGAATGTTAGCGACGACAAGTGAATTTAAAAACATTTAATCTTAATTGTTTCTTGTTTGTGATATAAAACTAAGTGTTAGAAATGAAAAGTGAATTTGAAAGTTTAATCTCAATTGTTTCTTATCTGTGATTTAAACTAAGTATGAAAATTAATAGCATTAATACCAAGAGAGTGAAATAATAACTTATATTAGCTTCAATTCTTATTTTAAAAACTACGTAACGAAAATATAAATCTAATCGCTTATTTAGGTTTAATAAGAATGTTTAAAACAAGATATGAGTTTAGTTACCTATTAGAACTTTCTTTTATTACAATTTTAAAGAGTTGTATTAGAGATATTAGCATGTAAGTGTAAATTTAATGATTTGGTTAATTCTCTTTCTCTTATAGTAATTCAATACGATAATATGTCAATTAATCTCTTATGTAATCTAATTACTCAGTACCCGGTTGACCGAGCTTTGCTCGGTATTTTTCGCTCGGTTTTTTTTAATTCGTGTGTTTTGGAAATTATATTTAGATACAAATTACATACTGATGAAATACGAATAATATTTTTTGATCTTAGCGACATAATAGAAAAAACTGAACTGGTTATTTGAATAAAAATCATTAGTGCAATTAGTTTAATTTAAATTTTAGTGTTTTTAAAAAATACCAAAAAAGGGCTCGAAAAAATAGATTTTCACAAAAAAGAAAGGAATTTGAAAAAAAAAATTAAAAAAGTCGGTCGGTCGTTCTGGGCTCGAACCATAGTATTACGATTTTGTAAATTTAACTAATTCCGCCCAATACACCAATTAAGCTATTTGTAATCATTAATAAACTGTCAAAATTTACCTTCTTATTCTAACGATATTGTAGCGGTTTTTCATTGCCTAAAAACACGGACAAAAAGACATTTTCTAAAAATAAATCCTAGCTAGATCGATTTATTGCCCCCAAAACTCCCTGCACACAAAATTTTACGAAAATCGTTGGAGCCGTTTCCGAGATTCCGATTATATATATATATATATATATATATATATATATATATATATATATATATATATATATATATATATATATATATATATATATATATATATCTACAAGAATTGCTCGTTTAAAGGTATAGGGTTATAGAAATAGATTTTAATTTAATAAGAAGTTGAAATATGTTCTGTATAGAGTCTTAAGCATAGTGGTATCGTGATAAGCGTTGTGCATTCCTGCCGCCTGGCGGCGCTACTTGTATGTTGAGCGAAAAAAGCTTGGCTACTCCGGAGCTAAACCATAAGAAGACCGCGCAACTATTTTTATTTTTTACAAGTATAAATTAAAGGTTTTATGAATGTTTTATATTCGAATCAATAAAGATAAGTCATATCTATTGTCAGGAATGAATAAAAATATTGTAAGGTATGTTTTACCACACTTATTAAAGAAATTTGTAAATTTTCCATAGAAAAGGTTGTTCTGTGCCCTTATTGGTCGACGGGGATCATTAGTGCCTTGTGCAAATTCATTAGTACCGCGTGCAAATTTTCTTAGTTCTGATTGGTCACAGCTGCCTATAAAAAATGGGCGCTTTTCGTGGTAAAACATTCCAAATCCGGCAATGTAATAATAGGGAATCAAGAAAATAAATAAGAAGAAACTCTCAAGAAGTGTTATTTATTGCTCATCTAACTGCTACAGCATGCTCTCCAGTTAACATTCCGCCAGCAAACCCGCTCCATTTATTAACATTCTCATACACGAGCATCTACACTGGTTTTACTGTATATAAAAGTCAATTAATGTCCATTAAAAAACTCGAAAATGGCTAGACCGATTTTGATGAAATTTTCTGTGTGTGTTTGAATGGGTCCCTAGCGTATATGGCGAGTGTATATAACCCGCTTTACTGACCTCTTTACTGGCATTTCATCTCATTCCTCAGGGGTGACAACGTATCTGCATTTTAATTCTTAATCGAGAATAGATTTCTATAGGCCACAGCAAATAATGAAAAAATACATCGTTATAAATAATGATAATTAATTAACTTTTTTTAAATAAAAATGAATCAATTATTACATATTATTGATTAATAATATTATTCCACGGAACCTTAAAATATTTAATTTAATCGGCTCACCGTAAAACCGTTACTTAGCGAACTCTTAATCGGTAGTACTCCGAGAATTCGGAGACGCGCAAGAGTACCCGTTTGGTCTATTCTTTTTCCATTTCTACCTGAGACTGCTTGAAGTTCACACCGGGCGTGAGCCTAAATGAATGACTGTTGAACTTGCTTACAACTCGCGGCTCGAAAATGGAGCGGTGACCGTTACTGCGTATAATTGGCCATATTGCGCATTATTGCGTATGATTGGCTGTGCGTATCGTTCGCACGCGCTGATTGGTTCTCCAGTCACATTCTGTCCCCCGTACTGATAACACCCTATCCTAGCCAGCTAGCTAGCAGCTATCCCCTCCACGTTTCGTTCAGCGCTAGAGTTACGTGCCGCGACTTTACCTTCCTTCATTCAAAATTTGAATTATTCAAAGTGCTGTTGATCATGCTGGAGTGAGTACTTACTTATTTTAACAATAACAACATTGTAACTATTCTGCTTAGTTCCTATTTCTTCAGCTGGGGCTGCTTAGTCCTTAGGAATTTTTAACTTCCCAGAAGGGGTGTTGAACTTGACTAGGGTGCATATAGTGTTTTTGGAAGTTTCCAAATGCTGACCTCCGTCTGGGATTCCAGGATCCACCTACCACCTAAGCTTTACTTGCTGCCATGCTGTATGCTAACAGACTTTTGGCCTACCATCCTGCCAACGGACATCATTTCCGACGGATCTGTGTTATCATCGGCTCTTTCGCTAGCTGGCTGTCTGCGACACTACAAGAACTCCGCCTGAACTTTGCCTCCCTACATCACACCAGTGATACCCTTCCTAGAACCTAACTTTGTATGCGTCCGGAAGTAAGATAAATAAAATCATTTACTTTAAAAATTGGCGGTTTTACAAAACCCACCTATCTTCTAAACCAACCAAACGGTACGACTCCATTCTATATAAAAATGACAAAAAACTTCAAAAACACGCTTTTATCATGCGCTATGATGAATCTAGAGAAAAATAATCTAGTAATCCTGATCAGGATGCTAAGATTAAGTTACGAAATTATTGCATATTTTCAAGTCAATCCACCGCCAACAAGTTGGTGAAAATTACATTCAGATTTCGTTACATAGATAATACGACGCGAGGATAATAAAAGCGTGTTAAAAAGTAACAGCAACTCACTATTCCTTGCTCCAGGTGCAGTGCCCAGCGGTTAATATGAACCTCTCACTAACTAGAATTCCACCGCAGCCCCAACTCTCGTCTGATGTGCCGTTCGCAAAGCCTAACAGCACCTGTAAGAATTTTGTAACATTACAATGAGTAGTTTGTCACCAAACTAGCCACGACCGGGACAAAAGACTTCTACCTATACTACAAGACGAGGTCTGCGCACTTAATATATTGCGCACTAAGCTATGGTCAAATCTCCGTAACTCCCTTAGTCGACCGCGAGCGGGCGAGAAGACAAGTTATTTATTTTGTAAAACGTGGACATCGTTTTTGTCAATCTAACGCTGATTTTTTTGTTTTGTTTGATGCCGCTAAGAAAACGCTGTTATTATTTTATGAGCGCACTTTGTAAACGTGATTTTGAGTTTATTTTAGAAATATGTAACTTTATTTCGTATGTGCCTAAAAACAATAACTGTTGTAAATGATAATACAGTTGAGTTGCACAGAGACAATACTTTGAAGCGATATAACTGCAAACTAAAGTGATCAATAGTACAAAATTGTGTTTAATTATGTGTGTTTAAGTCGTAATTGGTGTTCTGTAATTAAAGTGTCAACTCAATACTGACTCTGGTTGCGGTCTATACCAGCGATATATAGGGCCTCTTCTACTGAAATGGATGTTCGAATACAAGCCGGTCCCGACTGACTAGGTGTAGAAGGTTCTGTCATAGAAATCTCAAGAAGCATCTTGACTCTCCTAGTTCTGCTAATTAATACTAGAGGGCGCTAGTGATAACTAACGTCTCAAAGTACCAGGCATTAATTATGGTGTGCAACAATATTAACCATGCCAGCTACCCGCCCGCACGATCCACAGCTGTGACACAGGTTTTGTTCTGAATTGTCTCTCTAGTAGTATACATACAATTCTTTAACTGGTGCGCGTAGCAATGCCTCTATTTTAGTCAGAAATCTAGGGCGCGCATACATCAACTCACTAAAAATAAACATAACATAAACACTCACGCCTGTCACCCTTTGTCACTTCCATTTGGCACGATCCTGACACACCTCTCTCGCCTCCTCCATACAAGCATACATGCTCGGCAGCTAAAGGTACTCCTGATTTGGCCCGTTTTTAATATATTGCCAATTTGGTTGATAAACTTTCGCCTAGGATGTCCCTTTCCGACACTGCCGTTCACTTCTGCCACATAAATTTTCTTTGTCACTCTTTCCTCATTCATTCTTTCCACATAACGAAACCACCGAAGCATTCCTTTCTTAATCCTGGTCACACCATCATCCTGCAAACCACACTCTTCTCTTGTCACACAATTTTTCACCCGGTCATTCAGATTCAGTCTAAGTTAACGACCGCATTTCTACAGAGCTTATTGTACTCTCGTGCTTCTTGTGCCACACCCAACTTTCAAAACCATACGTTAAATTAGGGACCAACACAGCATTGAAGAAGTAACATAGTAAGAGAAGTTTAGAAGTAACATAGTAAAAAAACTTCCATTACTTTCATACCAAAATAATCCAAATTTTTTGTATGCAACATTACTTAAGCTCATTTGCAATGAATTTAATAATACTTTTACTTCTAAAACATTCTCCTTGAATAATCGTAAAGCATTTAATGAATGGGCGACAGTAGGAGTCCATAAGAGTAGACAAAGGTTATATGAACTTTACAATGAAAGGTCATATAATCCTAGCGTTGAATTTAGGGAATATGTAAAAAAATATTCCAAAATATTTAAAAGAGTGTGTTCCTTAGCCAAGTCATTGTATTTAAGCAACAAAATAAGGACTGCTTCTAATAAAATTAAAATGACATGGAGTATAATTAATAGTGAAACTGGTAAGGTCAACTCTCGCAATTCAAACTACCAGTTAAGTTTTAACAATAAATTAACTAAATCAGATCAGGACGTTGCAATGGTTTTTGAGAAATATTTTACTGATATTCCGATCTTAACCACTAAGTCACTGAATTCTTCTCCTACCGTCGCCGAATCGTTACTTAAACAAAATGTAAATGTGTGTACAAAGAATTTTACATTTCATAAAGTTTCATCAAAAGATATTGTAAAATATTTTAAGACTATTGATATTAAGAGAACCGCCGATCTGTGGGGGATTTCTGTTAAAGTTATTGCGTCTATAATAGATACAATCGCACCTCAACTATCTATTATTTTTAATAGTAGTATCAAATCTGGTGTGTTTCCTGATTTAATGAAGCATAGTAAAGTAATACCTTTATTTAAATCTGGTAGTACATTGGACCCCGCTAATTTTAGACCTATTTCTGTACTGCCAACACTTAATAAAATTTTTGAAAAAATCATTCTTGATCAATTGTTAATTTTTTTTAATGTAAATAAATTACTTCATAAAAATCAATTTGGTTTCACAAGGGGTCGCTCGACAACTGATGCTGGTGTTGAGCTGATTAAATATATATTTAATGCATGGGAGAATTCACAGGATGCTTTGGGTGTGTTCTGTGACCTATCGATTCAGCATTTCAGCATTTCGATTGTGTTCACCATGAAACATTAATCAGGAAACTTCAACACTACGGTGTAAGAAATGATGCTCTTAAATTAATTATTTCATATTGAAGTGACAGAACACAAAAAGTTGTTATTAATAGTATGAGTTCTTCCGGGTCGATTGTACAAATAGGCGCGCCTCAGGGCTCAATTCTCGGCCCCTTTCTGTTTCTCGTATATATTAATGACTTACCTTACATAGTAGGGGATAACCATGATATAGTATTATTTGCTGATGATACTTCATTAATTTTCAAATTAAAACGACAGTTATTAAATTACGACGAAGTAAATAATGCTATAGCTAAGTTAGTCAATTGGTTTAATGTTAATAATTTGCATTTGAATAGAACTAAAACTAAATGTATGAAATTCGTAACTCCTAATGTTAAACATGTCAATACTAATGTAATTTTAAATGGGGAGGAACTGAGTCTTGTTGATACCACCATTTTTCTTGGAATCACACTGGACGCAAAGCTTCAATGGCTCCCCCATATATCAAAACTAGCTAGCAGACTTAGTTCTGCAGCATATGCTGTAAAAAAGATTAGAACTCTTACCAGTGTTGAAACAGCTAGAATAGTTTACTTTAGTTATTTCCATAGCATTATGTCGTATGGTATTTTGCTATGGGGACACGCGACTGACACTGAAATTATATTTATTTTACAGAAGAGGGCCATTAGAGCAATATATAATTTAAAACCAAAAGAGTCACTGAGACAAAAATTTAAGCATATTAATATATTAACTCTGGCCTCTCAATACATTTATGAAAATGTAATGTACGTACACAAAAATAAAAGTAGTTTTGCGAAAATAAGTAATATTCATTCTGTAAATACTAGGAGCAGACACAAGCTGGTAGTACCAGTTACTCGACTCCACCGAGTCAGTGATTCATTCTCGGGGCGATGTATACGCTTTTACAACAAAATCCCAGAAAATATACAAAATTTGTCATACACAAAGTTCAAAAATGTTATTAAACTAAGTTTGTATAAAAAGGGTTATTATAATATTAAGGAATTTATAGATGATAATAACCCCTGGTAAGGGTGATCGCTACCAAGCTATTTCTAATTTGTCTTGTGTTGTTGATTGTAAACATGATTGTAAGCTATTATTAAAAAAAATAGTCCCGCTGGGTTTCTTGCTGGTTCTCCCCAGGACAGAGGTTTTTTTTTCGAACCAGTGGTAAATTAAAAAATTGACTTTCAATAAGTATTTTTATAATCTACATTGAATAAAAAAGTTTCTATTTCTATTTCTATTGTGAATTCCCATACGTGCCTTTTTTGACACATTCTGACTCTTCACAATAGAGTGCAGGGCCCCATTTACTCTATTTTCTGCGTTCACTCGTAATTTTATATCATTACCATATCTCCTGTCCTTGCTAAATACGCATCCTAAATATACAAACTCATCTACTTGCTCGATCAACTCCCCTTTTATTCTTATTTCACATATCGTTTTAATTTATTCTCTTTCAAAAACCACAACTTTGGCCTTCACTTTCATACCCCTTTCTTTTAATGATCTGTTCATTAATGTAACCATCATTTGCAACCCGGCCGCCGACGACGCAAAAACAACTTGATCATTGGCGTGCAAAAGGCCTTTTTACACCCATTCTTAATCCACAATCTTCAACTTTCAAATTTTCCAAACAATTATCCATAAATAGGTTGAACAGCCACGGGAAAGCCACACAGGCCTGTCTGACACCTTTATGGATGCTAAATCAGTCCGAGTAGACCTCGTTGATACTAACACAAATTTTTGGTCAAAAATTTTCCGTGATCATGCGCATGGAAAAAACTTGATCTGTACACCCCATTCCCTTTCTAAATCTCGCTTGCACATCCCCCATTTTTCCATCAGTTTCCTTCATGACCCTTTTGAATTAGTACCTCAGCATACAGTTTTCCCACAATGCTAAGAAGGCTGGTACCACGGTAGTTTTTACAGCCCCGCTGCGACCCTTTTCCTTTATATATTGGGACAAGCACGGTTTGCACCAGTCAACTGCTACCCGCTTCAGTTCCCAGAATAAATTAAACAAAGTGTGCAGCGGCACTTCCTGTCCAGCCCTTAGCATTTCGAGTGAAATTATCATATCCTTATTACGTACTTTCAATCTTTTCATTACTTTCATTATTTCATCTATACTTATCTCGCAACCTCTTTCCACTTTTCTCAGAGTTTCTATTGCATTTAAATCATACGTGGTCTTCTCCTCACTGATAAACACGCTTTCAAAATATTCCTTCCATCTCTTTAAATTCAAAACTTCATCATTCAGAATATAGTCATTCTCATCTGTTATAGCATTCAATATAGGCTGTTTTGAATGTCCTCTGGCAGTTATTACGAGTTTCCAGAACATTTTAATATTTGCCTAGAAGTTATCCGATATTCTTCTATCATTCTTATCCATTCTTTCTTGATTTTTCTTTTCAACTACTTCTTTTACTCTCTTAATTAGATGTCTAAAGACTGGGGAGTCTTTTGCTTTCAATATCATTATTCGTACCGCCAGAATTATCAGCCTTTGTTGCTAGCAAATCTAGCCATGCTCTCTTCTTTGCTTCAACTTCCATACGTACCTCATCATCCCACCATAACGTATTATTTTTCCTTTCATTCTTTCTCTTACTAACACCACATACTTCGGTAGCTGCATCCACTAAATCTTTCTTAACATTTTGCCATACATTCTCCAAGTCTAACTCATTCATATATAATTCATCCAAACCACTTATATTTTCTTTTAGTCTACATTTGTACTTGTTTTCCTCACTGTCATCTTGTAACCTTTCTGTTCTAATACGCTGTAACGCAGTGGTCGACAAAGATGTCCGATAGCACCAACGCTGAATAGACCATTACTTCGGCATAAAATCACATAATGATCCGTTCCTAAGTTAGACCCCTGGTAAACCCTTGTATCTACCACTGCGCTCCTCATGTTTTAATCCACAATTATGAAATCTATCATGCTTCTATCATCACCTCTTTCCCAAGTATACATGTGAATCCTCTTGTGGCGAAAGAAAGTGTTCGTAACAAAAAGATTCTTTTTCATACATACGGTGAGGAGGCTTTCACCATTTTCATTTATACTTTCATCGCCAAACGATCCCAATATACTTTCATAACCAAGCCTTTTCACCCCAACCGTTCCATTAAAATCTCCTAGCATAATAATATTTTAATTTCCCTTACATTTCTTTAACAGCATCTTTACCATTTCTCAAAACTGCTCTCTGATATAAGTGGGCTTAGGCATGTCTAGGGCGTAGACACCTAGCACAAACAACTTCTTTAAGCTCACTTTCATTCGTGTCAATAGCAGTCCTGAGCTTACACATTCATACTCTTACACACGTACACAGTGGGCGACAGTAGCCTAGTGGCAGGGCGCGGACCGCAAACTTAAAAGGTCGCGGGTTCGAATCCACCATTCGACTACTGACACAAGCATTTTCAGCTTACCAGGAGTGGTTAAAGGGAATATTAGTAATGTTAATTAATAGGATTACTAATATTTTTAATTAAAAAAAAAACATTGGCCCACTGAGTGGATGACACCTACTCCCTGGCATGCCCGCTTGGTCTCGTCTATACCAGACCAGTATTTGATATACATTACATGTGTAGTGACACCCTTTACTTTCTGTTTTGTCTCATTTACACATAACACATTTTTTCCTCAACGATACATCATATCGCATACTTCATCCATCTTATCATTCATTGCTCCTCATACAGTCAGCGTAGCCAGACGGGCTTGTGAAATCCACTTTTCGTTCCGGGAAACAGAACGTGATGGGTGACGAACCTCGTCGCCGGGTGGCGAACCTCTTCGCCGACCAATTCACCAATATTTCATCGTAATTGGTTGAGTGGTGTAGGAACAATAGGTGGTGGGACTTCTTTTCTGTCCAGAAATCCGTCGAATGTACCACCCTCTTGCTTAAGACGACACATCGAAAATGAACGCTTAAAATGGCTCCGCCTATTCCACATCGCGCCCCGTTAGAAACACTCATCACTCAACTCCTAGTTTTAAATTCGCGCCAATTGCTCAATCGGAGGTCAATTCACGGTAATCAGAAATGAACAAGAAAGCTTCGGTATCGCGACACACTATTTTTTTAACGTTTTTAATAGTTTCCATTATTTATTGTCTTGTTGTATAATAACACGTAGTTGTATATGTCATTGTTTTTGTCGTCATGTTAGTTTATTATAAGAGAAATCGACAAAGTTTATATTTATTTATTTATTGAAACAATAACTAAGACATAATTTTTAAAACTGATTATATTGTACAACACAATTTGTAACTACATTTGTAATGTTATTACCTTCCTCTTCTTTTTTAGCGCCAATAAGCAGTACTGCATAGATCGGAACAAAAGTTAAATTTTAATATATGGTAACCGCGGTTAACTATGACATATGGACGTTGAACATCTCAGTCCCGCCCGTGACCATGAGTGCTGTAAAGCGTTCGAAACGTCGGGTATTTAAAAAGTTAAATATACGCGATAAATTCCGTAAAAACTAGTATTATTTCAATGTGTAGTGTTCGCGTAAATATAGGAAAACACTTGCATAAGATCTAAAATTGCGTAGCGGCCGTGACGATTGCGATCGTTAAGAAATTGTCTGAATTTTATAATATTTAAAAAAAATATTGAAATAAGTAATCAAAATAATGAGCAAGTTAATTACAAATATTGACGTTATGAATATATTTGAGTGATTCCCAAGCATATAGAATAAATAATTTCGTTATAATTTCAACTATAGTGATTTCTTAAAGGTGTTTTCGCAAATAATTATGAGCAAGTCGAAATTATACAATCGTGTTTTTGAACAAGCGAATTCAAGATAAAGACATAAATTTACCTATATCAAAATTCCAGTTTTGTTAATCGTGTCATAGTCCTATACTATTCGATGTAAGGTTTTCTCGCAGTGTCACCTTAATGATGCCTTCAAATAGCTGGTATGTTGTTTCGATCTGAAGGGATTCTGTATATTTATAGGTTGTGAGGCATTCCATTTTAGTTCTCAAAAGTGAAAACACGTCCATATTTTGAATTTTCAACCAACTTCAAAAAAAGGAGAAGGTTATCAATTCGACTGTAGTTTTTGTGATGTGTGTTACCTCAGAACTTCTTTCTAGGTGAATCGATAATGATGATACTGATGAAGCTGGTGCTTCTCATGTGGTAAAAAATTGAGCAGCGTGTGACTTTTTCCAAAATACGACATCTTAAAATTGAGCAACGTTTAAGTTGCTCAATTCTAAAATGTCGCTAAGTGCCGTAATGTCACAGACACTCTGACTTACAACCATATGAGTTCGTTAGTCACCTTTATTATCTAAAAAATTATTAACTAATGTAAATCATAATTGATTTTATAGATCATTTACCATGTGAGGAAACTCTCCCTCATATGCATTTACGCCACCAATGATGAGGTCTTCTGGCTTTCTATTGCATAAATTCAACCGGACCATGCCTCCGGAAGGTATGGTGCTCTCCCTGCATGGATAGATCAGCTTTTCTTGGTACTCGAGGCATTCTGTTAAAAAGAGTGCCAATAAATAAGAGGTTCTATGTTTAGCGAGCATTGTCACGGTACATACATCGTGTAGCAATGAGGGCTAATAATCTTCCACTCACCAGATGTCGCTAGTTGATACTGAGGTAAAGTATTTTGTTACACAATGCCATTTAATTGAGAAGTTAGATTTAAATAAATGTTTATCAGTTTCTGGAGTATTACTACTTCTATTAAGCAGCCTAATCATTTGACACTTCATTTGGAATCAGTTCCATATAATTTAAATTAGTGAATGCGATAATAGAAGCAATCTCTATCAATAATAATAATAATAAGAGTTTAATCAATCTAGAATGCAGTAAGTAATAAATAATAAGAATTGTTTACACCTGGTGCCCCAAAATATACAAGGCATGACGGGCAAAGAATATGAAGTTGAATTGTATTTAAATAGTTACAACATACTTATCATATGTATTACTGAACATTGGCTACATTATAATTTAATGTTTAATTTGAGAAATCACCAGGTGGTATCAGTTCCTTCAATAGAGGAAAAAGTTTACGTGGTGGTTCCTTAATATGAGCAGATAAATCATTACTATATAAGGAAATTAAAGATATTGTGAGATTCTCTATTGAGCGAATTGTAGATATGGCTTGTGTCGAGCTCGAGCACCGCATTGTTCTAAGTGTTTACAGACCTCCATGTGCTACTTACGAATATTTTGAAAAGATTGTGGATGAAGTGCTCAAACTTAGTAAGCAGGACAAGTCTGTTGTAATATGTGGAGACTTTAACATCAATCTCCTTGAAATTTCTTATTTTAATTTTTATTAATAATTAATTAGTATTAAGTTTAGCTCATTACTTAAATCTAAATAAAAATTTAAGTTCACACACAGTGGACCTCTTACATACACAAAAACAGAAAAATAAGAAAGTTGTGTTTGTTTCAATAAATGCACATCGTTTGGAGAGGTTTAGAAGTAATATAGTAAAAGGACTTCCATTATTGATTTAAAAATAGTCCTGATTATTTGTACAGTGAATTATTTAAAATTATAAATTACATCTAAAATTTGTCTTAAAAAAGTCGCAAATAATTTCATGAATAGGCGACAAATGTATAAATGAATTCATGGTTGATAATAACCCCTGGGAATGAGGTGGTCGCTTCCAAGTTATTTCTAAAATAAATTTTGTATATATTTTGTGACCATTCACATTGTGAAATTTATTTTAAAAAAAGTCCCGCTAGATATCTTGCTGTTTCTTCCCAGGACAGAGGTTTTTTCCGAACCAGTGGTAAAGTAAAAAATGACTTTCAATAAGAATTACGTGTAATCTACACTGAATAAAAAATTGTTTTATTCGATTGCCTCATAAACGGAATATTTTTTTATAATTGCCACGCTTCACGGGTGGCTTGGCAAATGTATTTAATTTTTTTTAAATCAAAATGTCCTAAAGCAATAATACTGAAGAAGAAAAATCCTTGAGTTGAAACCTTGTCATCGCAAGAGTAGTGTTCAACGACTTGCGTAGGTGAAAAGACTGATGAAACACTCAAGTTGTTGGTGGATGCAGGTGGCTTATTATCAGGACCTTGAACTGTGACTATCTATGGTGGTGGTCAGCAACGGCTGTAATGATGATAGTTTTTGAAATATTTTCAGGCCTACGTTTAATACTTACTGTCCCACGCCTTTTGGCCAGTCCTCTGTGCAGTCAGCTTCCTGGAAATCGGTTCGCACTCCGGTAAGCGAGTGTTCGGTCTGCGAGTGTTCGGTCTGTTGATACTGAAAATAAAATAAGCTGTAGTAACAAACCGTGTAGTTGTGGTGTAAGAATATCCACTATCTCCTCTATCTACAATCGTCCCGTGGGTGTTGTAAGATGCGAAAGAGGGAAACATACGAGGAGATGGACAGCAACATCATCCTAATAAGATCTATAAAATAAAAACCACGGTTGCCGACTCGCTTTCCAAATGGCAACTTTGGCAAATATCCAAATACTAGGACATAAACTTTCGTGGACAGCCCGTACGATGATGGTGATAATGATGAGTAAAATTTTGGTTACCGTAAGAAAAGCTCATCAACGCCCGCAAGTTTTTGCATCATAAATATCATTATGGAATGAACTGTCTGAAAAAAAACCAATTATGGCTGTATTTTTTGACACGAGTAAAGCCTTGGATTATGTAAATTATGAAGAACTACTTAATAAATTTGAGAAAAATGGCATCTACGGTAAACTGTTTGACTGAATTAAAAGCTACTTACAACATCCTAAGCAAATTACAGAAATAAGTAATTTTGTTTATATGGATAAACAAATTACTAAAATAACCAAAGCCTCTAAATAGGTGTGCTACAAGGAAGCGTTCTTGGTTCTCTAATTTTGAACGTACATTAATTACATCCTTAATGCTATTAAAGAGAAAACGTGACAATACTTGTGTACTTGTCGTAATGTGTGTAATGTAATGTAATGAGAAGAGAAAGATAAATATATTGTCAACTCTACAGTCGTTTTTAAGGTACATGACCTTTCGTATCGCAGCTGGTTGGCCGTACTATATATACCGTTGTTAGCGGATTTTTGCCATTAATACTGTTACGCGCTCAAGTCGACGACACACTAGCGCCATCTAGTGTCAGGAACGAGAGCGAGGGGAGCTTTGCAGAGAATGACATCACAAATCTCTCAACCGACAGCGCCATCTGAAGAACTATGTCTCTGGAAAGTCTGCACTCGCACACTCGTCCCTTTGCACGCATTTGCTTGAATGTTCGGGATGCTTCTTTGCTAATTTAAATAAATAGGCGCTGCAAGATGCGATCGAGGCAGTGTTGATCTGGCGACACAAGCGAAGCTTCGGAGCGGAATAAAGTGAATTAGTGTGTTTGATTATTAGTGTTTTAAGTTTTAATTTGGGTAAAGTAAATTAAAGTGTTAATTTAGGTAATTTTATCGGCAATTTTTATTGTCACGAACCTCAAGCTCGTAACAATACTGTGCATATCGACGGTACGGTACCGCCATTTCTAATCCCATTCTATACTGAAGTAAATCGCTGCTATTTGCTGGTGACAATACGGTGATAATATGTGTAAAAACTGAAGATATAATTTCTTGACATTACATGTGTTTAATTAATTAGGACGACTATGTGCACCTTATTGATAAAATCATTATTAAAACACAATAAGTATTATAAACCAAATATTGGCACGTTCAAACGAGCAGAATCATTAATCCCTCACATAATACCAGCGTAAAATAAACTCTCAGCTCAATGCTCAGTTTTTCCTTTGTTGATTGTAGAGAACCGAATACCTTTTTACTGAAAATGAGGCATTCCATCTTCGTCCTCAGGGGTAACAATGCATCTAAAAATTGATTCTTATTAAAGGTCTATGAGTCACAGTCTATACTTAACATAGGTGGCCTTTGTACTGATTTGTCACCATATTATACAAGAAATGATTACAAGAAGTCGTAGCGAATCATAGTTTCTTCGAAATGGCTGAGGTACCATACCTGCCCCAGAGGTGACGGTCTCCATGTTTATTGTTTTTAACGCAGCATACAATTGGTTCATCATCTTCCCAGCTACAAATCTGCAATATGACATTTAAGTGATGAACGAGGTTATAGTCAAAAGAGTAAGAGTAGCAGTTAGTTATAGTTCTTGAAATTCGCAACTTCGTGAATTTCAAGAACTATAACTAACTGCTTTGGTGCTTACGTGTTAGGGTGCATGAGACTAAAAACTGGGTACAGATAGCGACGACACCCTCACAATTGACTGCCACGTCAGACATGCACACGAACGCATGTACACGTTCCACCACAAATATAGCCCACTCGGCTTCATCAATTGCAAGAACCATATTACATAGTAGAGATATGTTGCCGCTGTTTTATAGATTAAGAGTGACAAACGAGCACGTAGTCCACCTGATAATAAGTGAATGCTGTAGCCCATAAACATCTGCATCTATCCTCGATTAAAAATCAAATCCTCGTTTCCAGTATATCCGGTTCTCTACACTCGCCATACGAAAAACAACTATATTAAGCTGTTATTTTACGCTGGTATGCTGCGAGTAGTAACCAGGCATTCCATCTTAGTCTTCAGGAGTGACAAAGCATATGAACTTTGATAGTTCATCGAAGATAAATGTAGATAAAAATTTAGATATCTATGGGCCACAGATTTCACTTTCCATCAGGTGGACTGTGTGCTCGTTTGTCACCTCCAATCAAAAAAATTATCAATGAAACATAATGTACATTAAAACTTACCTAATATAGTACGTGAGGGTAATATGGCTAGTAATGTATAAGTCAATGTAATATGGTCATCCGGTTAATATGGTTACTTTCTTATAACTCAAAAGCCATAGCCTTTTTTGCATAGATGACTCTATGATACGACAGCTCATTATCAGTAGATCAAATATTAGAGGTTAAAAAGGCGCTGTTTGAAGGATAGGATCATCTAAATATTTTACACATAACTTTTTCATACAAGAAAAAGTAGCGCATCTGTCATAATACAAACGTCATCATAACACGACGTAACCAGGGTCGGATTTCGTAGTATAATTATCCTAACTGTATTATTATTTCATAGTTTGTAGTATATAGTATCGTAATAATACTAAGCGTAAATTTTACCTAAATTAAATTCATTTTACCTAAAGATCGACTTGTATTATTATTGGGTCCTTTTACTTTTTAATATTAACCCTACGATATAAAGAATTTCTGTATTGTACATGAGTACCGCGTTTTTTTAATAAAATTAGAATTAGCTCCCTTTCTGGTCAATCGGTGCTCGATGGATGCATTTATGTTGCATCCTTGATACAACTATAATAAGGGACTACCACGATAAAAACTCTAAGCTCCAGAAGCAATCTATGAAATATTTTATGAATCGGATTTTCAGATTCAATTAAGCAGATGTGGTCTCTTTTACACTGTTTTCGTTTTACCCTTATTGAATATAAAATATTGTTACGAGCTTGAGGTTCGTGACAATAAAAATTGCCGATAAAATTACCTAAATTAACACTTTAATTTACTTTACACAAATTAAAGTTAAAACACTAATAATTAAACACACTAATTCACTTAATTCCGCTCCGAAGCTTCGCCTGTTTCGTCAAATCAACACTGTCTCGATCGCATCTTGCGCCACCTATTTATTTAAATTAGCAAAGAAGCGTCCCGAACATTCACGTAAATGCGCGCCAGGCAACGAGAATTCGAGTATGGATTTTCTAGAAACTTAGTTCTTCGGGTGGCGCTGTCGGTCGAAAGATCTGTGATGTCATTCTTTACACGCTCTACTCGCTCTCGTTCCTGACACTAGATGGCGCTAGTATATCGTCGACTGGAGCGCGTAACACTGCCCCCTCCTAAGACATGCTCGTCCCGAGCATTATCGGTCCCATGATAACGCGCCAAGCGATCCACATGGACGATCTTAGGAGTCCCTCTTACGCCTTTCTGTAACGGCTCCGCAATGTCAAGGGCTGTCCTATCCCGTGGTGCACCAATATTGTACAATTTCGGTGCTCCTCTACTACTACGCTTAGGTGTCTGAGGTCCCCGCACAGCCGCACAACTTGTACATGTACGACACCAATCCTCGACATCGTCACGATAATGGACCCAGTAAAACTGTTCTCGGACCTTCAGCAGAGTTCGTTTAACTCCCAGATGGACTCTTGAACGACCATTATGGCACAGCTGTAGAACATTCGGCACTTTAGCTTTAGGGACAACCAATTGCAAACGGCAGCTGTCTCTTCGACCATTGTCCCATTTACGGCACAGGACTCCATCCTGAAGCAGCAAGCTGTCCCATTGGGCCCAATAGCTTTTCGTGGTTGAACTCATCGCTGAGACGTCCCTCCACTTAGGCTTGGTAGCACGGGCCTTCATCCATCCCAGAATCGGCTTGATGTCTGGATCTTCCTGCTGTGCACGTCGTAGGCTGTCCTTCCACCTGTTGCTGAGGTGGTCTGTCCTGAGCATCCTCACGGATACCACTTCCTTACTCTCTTGCCTACTATAATGGTTGCAATCTTCCGGACAAGGTCTTCTTGACAATGTATCTGCGTTGCCGTGAGATTTTCCGCTGCGATGTTCGATCTCAAAGTCGTATTCCTGCTGCTGCTGGGCGGTGCTGTTAGCCGCACTTCCTTTCTGAGACCGTTCACCTTCCCTTCCTAGGGTGTGCTTAGGACCGAAGATGGCCCCTTTCCCCACAGCCATAGCACCTAGGGCTGTATCTTTTATTGTGGTCGCGAACCGTAACTGCTGTAACCTCCCTAGCGTGAGGTGAACGATGATCCTGTCGCCGCCAGGCAGTGCCGTTAGCTGCACTACCCTCTCGAGATCGATCAACTTCCCTTTCTTCAGTTCGCTTAGGGCAGCTGGATCGTAGATGGCCCTTTTCCCCACAACCATAGCACCTAGGGCTGAATCCTTTGTTGCGGTCGCGAACTGTAACTGCTGCAACCTCCCTGACGCGATGGGAACGATGATCCTGCCGCACGGCTTCCACTTCCAGTGCATGGGCCAAGGCGTCCTTAGGCGTCTCGTGGTGCCCGAGCCTCACAGCAGCTCTGACTTCCAGGTCGCGGATGCCGTCGATGAATGTCTGCACCAGGTTCCCTTCAATGAGCGCAGGTACAGACCGGTATGCTTTTCGCACCAGCTTCTCCACTTCTAGAGCCCACTGCTGCAGGTTTTCGTTGCTGCGCTGCACACGATCTTTAAGCTGCGCACGAAAGACGTGTTCCAGGTGAGCGTCGCCATATCTCGCCTCCAATGCCTCAAGGAGTTGCTCATAAGTCACTTCCTCACCGAGAGCTTCCAGAACTGTTAAGGCCTGGTCGCGCAGGCCTAGTGTGAGAGCAGTCATGGCCTGGCTTTTATTCCAGCCGTTCGCCTTCATAACAGCCTCGAACTGGATCTTGTAGGCTGACCAGGAAGAGGTACCGTCGAACGACGGCACTTTGAATCCACGTAGCGAAGGTGTTGTAACTACTACGGGAGCTGTTGTTCCATCACCCAGTTTGAGGTCGTCCAGTGTTTTCTTCACATCAGCCACCACGTAATCAACCCGATTGTTCACTTGGTCGATTTGGGTTTTAGCTTCCTTGATTTGGGTTTCAGCTTCCGACAGGCGGTTGTCATGTTGAGCAACCCTATCCTTCACCTCCTTTATCTCTTTCCCAAAGGTAGCATGAAGGTCCTTAATGAGGAGCATCTGCTCTTCCGACCGACGGGCCTGTTCCTCCTGTCCGCTCTGCAGCTGCTCTTTCAACTGACGGACCTGTTCCTCCTGTCGGCGGCTCTGTTCGTCCTGTCCGCCCCGCAGCTGTTCTTCCAACCGACGGACCTGTTCCTCCTGTCGGCGAGCCTGCTCCTGCAGCATCACCATCAGAGCACCTAAGTCAGGTGCCACAGACGTAGAAGCTGCTGACGGACCGGCTTCCGTGGCCGGCGGCTGGCCCTCAGACATCTGCGGCGTTGCACCACCAAATCTCCTCTGGTCCGTCTCCTGCTGGCGTTGACTTCGGGTACGGACACCCTCCGTTTCCTCCTTAGGTAAAATCGGCATTATTTTATCCCACTTCTGACACCAATTGTTACGAGCTTGAGGTTCGTGACAATAAAAATTGCCGATAAAATTACCTAAATTAACACTTTAATTTACTTTACACAAATTAAAGTTAAAACACTAATAATTAAACACACTAATTCACTTAATTCCGCTCCGAAGCTTCGCCTGTTTCGTCAAATCAACACTGTCTCGATCGCATCTTGCGCCACCTATTTATTTAAATTAGCAAAGAAGCGTCCCGAACATTCACGTAAATGCGCGCCAGGCAACGAGGATTCGAGTATAGATTTTCTAGAAACTTAGTTCTTCGGGTGGCGCTGTCGGTCGAAAGATCTGTGATGTCATTCTTTACACGCTCTACTCGCTCTCGTTCCTGACACTAGATGGCGCTAGTATATCGTCGATTGGAGCGCGTAACAATATATTAGGTACCAATATTCAAAATTAAACTTATTCTAAGCTTTTTAGGCAAAAATAAAACAGATTAGAAATGAAACCGTCAAAAACGAAACATAAAACGTCAAACGTGATATAATTTTTTTTAAATAGTATAATTTTATTTTTCATGTACAATATTGTTGCGCGGCTAAGTTGACATCTGGCACTAGCGCCATCTAGCGTCGGGTAACGGAGCGAGGGGAGAGCTTTCCAGAAAATGACATCTAATCTTTCAACCGACAGCGCCATCTGTTGTCGAAACGAAGAACTAAGCTTTTGGAAGCTGACTTTCGAACTTTCGGCGCTTTGTCGATTGGTGCGCGTATTTACTTGAATTTTCTAGATGATTCGGTACTGATGTGTATTTATAGGCGCTGCAAGACGCAATCGGGGAAGTATTGAATTCGGCGAGACAAACGAAGCTTCGGAGCGGAATAAAGTGAATCAGTGTGATTAATTGTTAGTATTGTAAATTTTAATTGGTGTAAATAAAATTAAAGTGTTAATTTAGGTAATTCTATCGGCAATTTTTATTGTCACGAACCTCAAGCTCGTAACAATATTATGAGGGTCTAAATCCAACCCTGGCCTTATATTGGTAACGTAACTAAACTAACTGTAAAATAAAACTTTAAAAATGCGTTCATATAATAATTTAATTGCAAAAAAATTAATACAGGGTTATTAACCGAGATGCGATATCCCAGGTTCCTTTTTAATCTTCGTATCGTAATTTTTGCGTTCTTTTACCACGCAGCTTGACATATTTATGACAGACAAATCTGTCCTACGCGCGCACTACTATCGACCAATTTGCGTTGACCCTAAACTGTAATTTTAGGGCCAGCGCACTTGTCCGTTGTAGTTGTTCGATCGGCCCGGTCCTTGCGCTAGTGGTGTACAAGGTGTAAGTGTAAACACCGTTGTCACTAAAACCATAGGTAGAGGCTTTAATATAAAAATATTTATCGGAATTTTAAAAAAACGCTATTTTCTTTCAAAAAATTTAAAAAGTTTCTGTCCGTAATCGCTGTAAAGATCACCGCCCGCGCTAGCTACCTAGACAACACACATAACCTGTGATGTAACTTTCCCTTCATACTTTCATCCTGGCTTAGGACAGGCAAAAATTGAGGAATGAAGGAAAAATTGAGATTTTACTAAAAAAATTTTGTTATTTTTCAGTGAATTTACGTTCTATAAGTGAAATAACCACTGGTTTAAAGGATAACGGTGTTTACACTAACATCCTGTATAAGTCAATGGCTAAGAGGCTTTTGGCGACCTAACTTGCTTACTTAGCGATTAGCCGCCACAGAATATATTTCACCTAACGATGCCTCGTGTAAAGGTAAAACACGTGTCGTATTATCTACGGTGGTGTGGCTTTCCTAGGGCAGTGGTGCTGGAATTAGTGGTGACTGGGATAGTGCACGCATTTGAGGAAGGGTGGGAGACGCTCTTCAAACCAGGTAAGACGAATCATTTTATTTTATTACTCGGATCTAAGCTTATTATTTTTTAACATCTTTGCCCTAAATATGGTTTAAACCAATCGCACCAGTTACATTACGGAGAGTGTGTGTGTGGGAATTGTATAATTTAATTTCTCCTTCTTCCTTCCAACATTGAACAAGAGCTGGACCAGTCTCCAGCCATTGTTTTTGACATACCTAGCCTGCACTGTGCTTGCATGTTCATCATGAATTTGTCAAATTTTAATATTGAGTGGAATAATTTGCCAACATCTGTCTTTTCATCCGATATTGCGGTAATTTAATTCTATCGCGGTCCCCTCGTTTTTTAGGGTTCCGTAGTCAACTAGGAACCCTTATAGTTTCGCCATGTCTGTCTGTCCGTCTGTCCGTCCTCGCTTAATCTCTGTGACCGTTAGCACTAGAAAGCTGAAATTTGCAACCAATATGTGTATCAATCACGCCGACAAAGTGGTAAAATAAAAATTGGAAAAAAATGTTTTATTAGGGTAGCCCCCCTATATGTAAAGTGGGAAGTGATTTTTTTTTTAATTTCAACCCTAACGTGTGATATATTGTTGGAAAGGTATTTAAAAATGAATAGGGGTTTACTAAGATCATTTTTTGATAATGTCAATAATTTCGGAAATAATCGCTCCAAAAGTAAAAAACAATGTGTCCCCCCCCCCCCTCTAACTTTTGAACCATAAGTTTAGAAAATATGAAAAAAATCCGAAAAGTAGAACTTTATATGGACTTTCTAGGAAAATTATTTTGAACTTGGATGGAAAGTCTGAGCGCCTGCCACGGGGCGTGCAATGTTGCACGCTCCATGTTCGCGCACGTACCCACTACCGGGAGCAGTGCAGGAGCGCAGAGCGATGCCGTAGCGCGAACATAATGGATACCCACCTTTAAACTCATAAGTGGGAACACTTATTGTGACGGACAGGAAACTACGGAACCCTACACTGAGCGTGGCCCGACACGCTCTTGGCCGGTTTTTATTAATTGACTATATAAAATCGAAAAATCATCTGATTTCGACGATTTTTTTAAATCTTCTTTTTTATGGCGGATTTACGAAAAAAATATCAGGAATAGATAAAATTAAAACTTATATTGATTTCAGGGCTTTAAATGTTCATAAAAATGCATTCATTTACGTATAATTATTGTTGATAACTTTTTTTACAAATACAAGAAAAACTAACATTTAAAAAAACATTGAAAATGTTTGTTTCTTAACTTTTTATTTTGGTATTTTATTGAGTGTAAGATCAAGCGAAGCGAGCTCGGAACTTAGAGTATCCCGACTCGGACAGGTTAGGTTAGAAGGAGATGGCGAAGTCGAGTGGGCGAGCGAAGCAAGCGAATAGACCCCGGCATCTCCTTCGTGATTATTTTTTATAAACCACTCAGAAGTAGGAGGGACTACTTCTGAGTGGTTTATAAAAAAATAACCACAAAGGAGGGATGGCTAAGCGGAGCTCTGTCGACTGGGCTTCCCTCGACTGCGCTACGTTGAGTGGCGTGGTGCATCCCTCCCCCAACTCTCTGGTTTATAATGTGTGGTGTTTAAGGATTATTTTATTAGGTATAGTGAACTGTATTGAGATTCTAAATCCCGTGGAACGTTCAGTTGCCGCAATCACAAAACTATACTAAAACAGCAACAAACTACTAATGGTCTTACTAGCCAGCCTCCCAAGATCAGCAAACGTGTACACGGTACACTCTGAAGTAGTCCTTTTTTAAAGTTGTTTTGGAGAGATATTCACATCACGATAACACAAAGAGAACGTGTATGGCTTCTCACGCTTCCTATCCTCCTTTTTTTTAACTCAACAAATTATTACAACGCATGTTACACTAGGTGTTACACCAGCGCTCAGATCGCAGCAGATCATTGTGTCTCGATATAAATTTTGAGAGTTGCGTTTTATTACCGAACATAATGATTAGTATTTTTTTTATTAAACTAAAATATCAAGGTAAGTCTAAAGACAACCTACACGTCAAGATTCATTATGCTGTTTAGGCTGCGGGAGTTCATAAACCAACAGTATTAAATAAATAACTTACAAACGAAAACTTTATATACTCTCTTAGAATAAAACAACATTTTCTCAATTGTCGAAGTTTTAGGTAGTTACAGTACAGCACCCATAGTCACGGAGGGATGGGGGGGGGGGGGCTAAGTTGTTTGATGGCCTTATGTCCGAAAATTGAGATGAAAAGCGATAAAATCCGTTAAAGTAGAGAAGTTCAAATTAAACGCGGCAAAATGAAACATTATTTTCGTAAATATATGAAATCATTAGTACGTACCTAATCTCTTTAGCAGTGTGTTAAAGATACTTGCCTGTGGATTCATCCTGTACTTCTTGAACTCATCCATGGCCGGCTCGCAGTCGTGGAATATCTTACAGGTTCCGCGTTTCCCATTTTTTGTGCAAAGGTCACCTAAAAACACGTTATACTTCTCAAACAGAGTATCATAAGTTGGTAATGACATTGGTTTTTCAAATACTTATTAATATATTGTTTTCTATTAAACATCACCATCATCATCATTACAGCGCTTCACAAGTCCACTACTGGACATTGGCCTCCCCAAGAAATGCCACAAAGCACGACCCTTAGCCACCTGCATCCATCTACTTCCTGCATGTTGTACCAGGTCGTCACTCTATCTAATAGGGGCTAGCGCTACACTTTGCATCCCTGTGTGAGGGTGCCACCCAAGAACCTTTCTTACCTATCCGTAGTCGGTTCTACGAGCTATATGGCCGGCCCATTGCCACTTCAGCTTACTAATCCGTTGGGCTATGTCGGTCACTCTGTTTCTTCTGCGGATATACTCATTTTTAAGTTTATTGCACACATAAATCCCGAGTATAGCCCTCTCCATAGCTAGTTGAATGACCTTGAGCTTCCTCATGCGTGACCGTTACCGTTACAACCTATCAAAGTCCACTGCTGAACATAGGCCTCCCCCATAGAAAGCCTCATAGGGGGGAGATTTGCCATAGTTGTAATATTACTGTTGATTCAATAATTTCGCCTCTCAGTGGGTCATGTGATCCTGGTAGATTATCTTCTATTTAACCATCCATTACAGTCTATAAAAGTCCACTGCTGAACATAGGCCTCCCCCATAGAAAGCCTCATAGGGGGGAGATTTGCCATAGTTGTAATATTACTGTTGATTCAATAATTTCGCCTCTCAGTGGGTCATGTGATCCTGGTAGATTATCTTCTATTTAACCATCCATTACAGTCTATAAAAGTCCACTGATGAACATAGGCCTCCCCCATAGAAAGCCTCATAGGGGGAGATTTGCCATAGTTGTAATATTACTGTTGATTCAATAATTTCACCTCTCAGTGGGTCATGTGCTCCTGGTAGATTATCTTCTATTTAACCATCCATTACAGTCTATAAAAGTCCACAGCTGAACATAGAGTCCCCTCCCATAGATTACCTCATAGGGGGATATTAACCATAGATACCACGCTTGGCAAGTGGCTTGACAATCGCAATTTGTTTAGTCGTTATTAGGAAGACGCTGCTGCCATCTTCTCTGATTTGTTTCCCTCTGTCGCCTCTGAAACCCACGGGATGATATGGGCTGGTGGGTATTCTTACACCGCTACTACACGGCATACTTTACAAGTATAGAAAAAAAAACAAAGTGGAGGTTGGGTAGTTTCCGTAAAAATACATCCCACCACCAGCGTAGACCTGTACTTACCTTCTTCGGTGACCACAAGCGATACAATTGTCAAAATGATCAGGATTTCAACTTTCATTTTCAAGATCCTGAAAGAAAAGTTATTATTATAGTAAGACTAGCTGTTTTCCGCGACTGCACCCGCGTGGAATTTATTAAGATATCATAGTTTTCAACATAGAATTATTAGGCTTAGAACCGCTGCAGGTGCACGCAAAATGAAGCCGTTTCAAGTTAGCCTTTTAAGGCTAAGTACGACTTTCAGCCATTGAGTTATACAAAACTAGAGGATCAAACCACATTACAGCTCGTCGAAAAAAGTGTAACCACTATCCAAATGCGACGACGTAGCTTTGAAACTAATAACAATTTTGAATAAACATATATCTATCTCACTTACACAAGTTGCGAAAACAATATCGTCGCTATTTTCGTTCGCGAGTTTAGATAAAGATAGACACACAAAAATGCAATGGCGGGTTGGTGTGGCTTACTATATGAAATTTTACCTAAAATACGTAATTAAAAATGAGTTTTTTTAAGCTGCAGTTAATTGTTCTAATATTAAAAAAGTATATTTTATTTTAAAATCTTTATTGCGGCTCCTTAGAAAATAAGCATACAAAGCTTAGATGAATAGAAGTAAACATAATGATGAAATAAAATATATTTTTATAAGTATTTTTATTGTACTAATAAATCAAACAATATAAAATAGGTAATAAAATATAATTAGTATAAAATAGGTAATTAAATATAATTAATATAAAATTTATATGAAATTATAATTAATATAAAATTATTAATATAAAATAAGTAGGTAATAAAATATCATTAATAGATAATGTAAGCGACAGTAGCCTAATGGTAGGGCTTGGACCGCGAACTCAAAAAGTTCGTGGGTTCGAAGCCACCATTCTACTACTGGCGTGAACCACTCGTAACACAAGCAATTTAAGCTTACGACGAGTGGTTAAGGGGAATATTAGTAATGTGTATAGCTATGTTAATATTCTTTTAAAAAAAGTTCATGAATAAACTAAAATAAGAATAATTAATTATTTTGTATGAAAGTTAAAACGTAGTTTCTATTATAATTTTAAAAATATTTAAAATCAAAGGTAACAAATAAACTTACTCCATTAATTATATAGTCTTCCATTAATGTAGGATAATCACAAATGTGGAAAAGTGGCAACATTGAACCTAAATCGTATATTCGATAATTTTATTTAATTATTTGAGGTTTTTTACGTTTATATGAAAACAAGAACTAAAAATTATGTGTTGACTGTTGAAAGTGATTCCGCTTGATTTATTACGTATTTGTGACCTTGAATAGCATTCTTTCACTACGCATTTACCCATTTTTTGTCGCGGCTCAACTCTGTCGGCGTCATATTGAACACTGAACTGACGTTAACTAGGCATATGGCTGTGGCCATAATATGTGCAGTGGGAACGCTTTGGCGCGGTTACTACTGATCTAGTGTAATATATAAATCAATGCTTTCAGCGTGTCAGTAATCGAATCCACGTAGTCGTGTAAAGAGCTCGCGCCATTTTGCAAAAAAGCAACTTACTGTGCTTTAAAAGGGTGTCACAACTCATCACATAATCATGAAAAAATCAAAAAATCTCATTTCACTGGTAATTACTGCCTAGCATCTTATATTTTATAAAAAACATTCATCAAAACAAAATAATAAATCTTAAATTTGACAGACGCCAATATAATGAAAATGTTGCTAGGCATAGTAAAATATTTTACCCCATATTTTGTTATTATTATAATTACATACTGCCAATATGGGACTATTATTGTTGTATTTTTATTTGACAACTAAAAATAACTACAATATTCACACATGACTAGGTATTTTTAATTGCCAAATACTATTAGGGTTCCCACTTGCCAAGAAAAAATGTGTTGATTTTATTTTGTTTTGTTAATGTGCAGTTATTTTTATCTTTTTTATAGTATGTGTTTTAGGATAAATACCCTATGAACATTTTTTTTAAATTCTAATAATGATTTACATACCTTCGCCATTTCTTAAAAAGACGATACGTGTTACCACTAGCCAACAGTGGTATATTAAATTATGGTTAGGACAATAGTTAACGTTTAGCGGAATCTGCCTAAGAAATACACAAACATAATACATATACATACTCTCGAAATCCATTTTTCGGCTTCAGCCGCGACGGTAAGGAGAAAATATCTACATTGGGTAAAATTAACGTAATATAAAAATGTAAACAAAAATTTTAACCTTTATTTTTTTATTAATTAGGGTTTGTAAAACTGTAATTTGTATTTCAAATTATAATTAAATATAGATTAATATACACAAATAAATAGTATGACTGTTCGTGTACACAAAAATAATCATAACACAATAAATAGTCGATAAACTTGCATCGATACTTTTTTGGGCATTTCTACTTACACGTGCCGCCTGCAGCCCCTCTGATTGATAGACAGAGACGCAACTATAATATTGCGTGCTTGACAAGGACAGCCTCAGAACTACGACCAGAACACGTTGAACCCTCACGGTTTTAGTATTTTAAGATTATTAAATGATGCATTTATCGGTGAAACGTGACTTTATCCTTCTTGAAATTACGTTTCCTGCTATCACTATCACACCACTTTACTGCGAAAGTGGGAATGTTTTACTGTTTTAATTTAAAAAAATTGTAGTGCTAAGGAAGCAGTGCACAGGTCTGTTATCTGGTCACTACTAAACAGGTTAGCGTTCGTGTTCAACTGTATAGGCTCTGGTTGAGCAGATGAAGTACATAAATTTGTTGCCTTTCGTTACATGTCTCGTAGGCTAGGTGGTCTGTGCTGCTCAATGAATTGAAAAAATTTGACTTAATCGCAAAAAAAAAACTAACTAAAAATAACTAATTTACGTTTCTAATGCAGTTTACTCCGTTTGTAGTATTGCTGAAAAAAATCTGCGAAATTATATTAAGCATAATACACAGGAAAACAATTCAGAGAAAGAGCTATCTCTCGAAATTATGGCCAAACTCATTGGTCGTTCTCTATTTCCTATTGTAGAAGAGCACATCAATTTGCAACATCACGACACAAATATGGCGCGGTTTATTGTAGAACATTATGTAAGAGTTCAATTCTTATACGAATCCGAAAAATATAATATTTCGCGGATAGCGTCGTCAAAGCGGCAGTTATTTAGAAAACATTTGCAGATGCAGGGTTATTACTTATTAAGTAAGAGACGTTTAGTTTAAGTACTTGGGTATATAGTTATTTAATAAATATTTTTAGTTTCGTGTTTTATTTGAATAGTTTTTCTCCTTCCGAATCTTATTTTGTTTTAATACAAAACGCCTATTCAAAAAAGTATATTATATATTTATGTAAATATATAATACTATATACTTATATAAATACATCTTTTCTAACAGAATAATATAATGACATAATAGATTTGTGAATATTATTATAGCATATGATATTACGTATACGTTAACAAATATAAGTAATTTTATATTTCTCTCTTCGTAAATTATTAATAAATAATTCTAAACGCAACCTAAATATAAATTTTACGACTATGTCTACTACTACACTTTGCCCATTTTTGGGGAAATCGTCATTTACTTGCATACATTACTCATTTGCTTGTGCGCCTGCGGGCAAACGTAATTACAGGCCGCTTATGCACACATTCATTGTGTTGTTGCTTCAACTTTGAACGGAATTTTGAATAACACTATCACTCTAAGTCTAATTACTCTATGGTTTTCAATTTTTCGTGCGGCACCCTAATTATTTTTCTAAAATATAAGTATCTTAGGTTAGCTATCTGCCGGTGAAAGTTCCGTCAAAATCGGTCCAGCCGTTTCTGAGATTAGCCGGAACAAACAGACAGACAAAAATTTTAAAAATTGTTTTGTTATTAGTACCGTATATATTTCTTATGAATTTGTAACAGTGTTATTTTGAAATTATAAACTGACATTTCAATTTTATTTATTTGTATAGATTATTAAAGTGTGGAGCCGTGGAAGCTTATGGGCTAAGCGCTCGTTGTAAATTTTACAGTATGCAATGAATGAATAGTATGCAATGAATGTCAAAAATCTTAGAGCTCTTAATTAATACAAGACTTACTTATTATCTAGAAAGTAATAAATTATTATCACAATATCAATTTGGTTTTCGCCCCAATAAATCAACGGCAGATGTCGTACATGAACTCACTGATTTTGTCGTAAAAAATCTTGATAAGAAACAAAAAGTCTTAGCCATATTCTTAGATCTAGCAAAAGCGTTTGACACCGTCTACATTCCACTGCTTGTGAATAAATTAGATTATATGGGCATTAGAGGCGTACCTTTAGATCTTATAAAAGACTATCTAACAAATAGAACTCAGCAAGTTAGTGTTGATAATCATGTTAGTGAAGCACTTAACATATCATTTAGCGTACCACAAGGAAGTGTACTCGGTCCTACGCTGTTTTTAACATATATTAACGATCTCCTCAATATTAAAGTTGCACAAGGTAAGATCCTAAGTTTTACTGACGACACAGCCCTCTTTTTCATGCAAATACGTGGCAAGAAGTGTATGCAAACGCTCAAGAAGGTTTAAATAAATTATCTGACTGGCTAAAAAACAACATTTTAACATTAAATAGGTATACAAAAAACAAAATATATGACTTTTACCATGCGTTCAACAAATAACACTAACTCCCAATATTCATTAAGAGTACATACATGTTCAAAGCTGAAAACATCACAATGTCATTGCAGTGTTATTGAGAGAGTAGATAATATAAAATATCTTGGAGTAATTATTGATAACAAACTCAGTTTTCATAGCCACATAAACATGTTAACAACTAGAGTAAGAAAGTTAATATACATTTTTAAAAACATTAGGCACATAGTTGACTCAAAAGTCATCAAAATAATTTACTTTGCCTTATGTCAATCGATTATCACATACTGCATAACAACTTGGGGTGGTTCTGAAAGGACATAAATAATAAAACTGGAACGAGCACAGAGAGGTTTACTAAAAGTAACCGCACCACTTCCCTTTCTTTATCCCACTGTCGACTTATACAAACATAGGAACGTCCTATCTGTCAGGCAGCTCTTTATTCTACAATGTATCATTAAAAAGCACTGACTCTTACACTATAATTTACAATTGATAAAAGATAAGCGCAGAAATGATCTAGTCTGTTACTACAACACGCATTGCACCAAATTTTCACATAAATTTTTTATCTTTCTGGGTAATTCTCTATATAATAAAGTAAACGCTAGAATTGGTATATATCCTATTAATAAACGCACTTGCAAATTAAATGTAACTCAATGGTTGTTAAGTCTGGACTATAACACCACTGAAAACCTTCTTATTTCATATACATAGTTTTAGTACTGGATAGATCAAACATACATACACAACTCACAGATACACACACACACACACACACACACACACACACACACACACACACACACACACACACAACACATAAAAGGAACTATAATACAATATCTCTTCGTATCGTTGATAATATACTGAGGGGAGACCCTGGTGATCCGTAACACAGGCTTCCGCCTAGTATAGATACCAGACCCTCAGCCCATAGTGCACATTGTTTATACTCTAACTTGTTAATTTAAATTGTGAGAGTAAATAAAAGTATTATTATAATTGTGGGGTATCTATTTAGTTTTCTCATCTGGTTGGGATGTATAAATATATAATTATAAACGAAAATGAAAAGATAAATATACATAAATATCAATAAAATAAAATAAATACAAAACTACATAAATAAATAAAAGCCCAACCAGATGGAAGCCCTCGGCAGGGGAGACCAAACGGCCAAGGGTTAGGGGGAAAGGGAAAGAAACCGGCGGACGATGCGGGCAGTATCAAGGAGCACCACCTTCTGCATTTGAGCCCGGAGCGGTCCGTCACGGAGTCCCAGTCGCCTCAGATGACCAGAGAGGCTAACTGGGATTAGCCCATTCGCAGAGACGACTACAGGAATAATTTCGGCCGGCAGACCACCCCACATGTCGGTCACCTCGTGAGCCAGGTCCAGATATTTTGATTGCTTATCTGTTTCGGCTTTCACGAGATTCTCGTCATACGGGATGGTAATATCGACCAAAAATATCCTTGACTGTGCCCGGTCCATCAGCACAATATCAGGCTTATTCGCAAGAATAGTCCTGTCTGTGATGATGGCCCGGTCCCAGTAGAGCCTGGCGCGGTCATTTTCGAGCACGGCTTCCGGAAAGTACTTGTAATACGGCAATTTCCGGTCCACGAGACCGTATTTCAGAGCGAGCTCCTGGTGTAGAATTCTGGCTACTAGGTTGTGCCTGCGCAAGTACTCAGAGTTAGAAAGCGCCGAACAACCGGAGACGACATGCCTAAGTGACTCCCCGGGATGGCGACAAGCTCGACAGACGTCGACGGTGCCATCCTTTAGGATGTATCTCCGATAGTTGTTGGTCTTAATAACCTGATCCTGTATTGCACAGACAAAACCCTCGGTTTCCCCGAAGAGGTCACCGAAACGTAGCCAGTTGAGGGAGGCGACTGTATCTACGAAGGGCTCATGTAGAGCCTTGTAGTACCTCCCGTGGAGCTCCTTCTCCTTCTATACGGTCTCCCGGTCGGAAATGCTAAGCACTGCTGGGTCCTGCCATTGCTCGTTGGCTAAGGATAGAGGGGTAAGCCCTTTATCACATGAAATGACGTCATTATAGAATAGATCATCCGATCTCGCCAGGAAGTAGTGACGGAGGCTGCACACTTCACGCTTATGCATGGTGAGCGCGCTCAGAAAGCCACGCCCACCATGCTTTCGCGGCAAGTACAGCCTCATTACCGACGATCTCGGATGATGCATCCTATGGGACGTCATGGTAGTGCGGACTTTTCTATCCAGGGCGTTAAGTTCAGTCTGACTCCACCTGAGTATGCCAAAGGTATACATAGGGAGAGGCATGACCCAGCCGTTATATGCGTGTGTCTTATTCACACCGGACAAAAGGCTATTAAGCACTTTGGTCAAGCGTGCATAAAACACGTCGCAAACTGACTGTTTCATACCAGCCTCATCGATACCGATGTTCTGTGACATACCCAGTTATCGGTATGTGTCAGCCTCGGAAAGGGTCCTTAAGTTGACGGGCATAGATAAATCTATGCTCTTAGAGTTAGCAACCCTTCCCCTTTCAACATGGAGGACCGCACACTTATCCGTCCCCAGCTCCATTCCAATAGAATTGCTAAATTCACAAGTGATTTTTAGCAATTCCATAAGATAAGAGCGACTGGAGGCGAATAACTTGAGTTCATCCATATAGAAAAGGTGGGTCACTTTTGTCCCTCCTTTCCGTAGCTGAAATCCTCTCCCGGATCCCTCCAGTAAGGTACTGAGAGGGTTCAGGAGAGGCAGAACCAGATTGGACTCGGACAATCGCCCTGGAAGATGCCCCTTCTTATCCTTATGTGGTTCTCCGCAGCCATCATCCCCTCACCCAGATGACAAAGGATCGTACTCCACCGCCCCATACACTGCTCGAGGAAGTCTCTCACTGTACAGTCTATCTTGTACAGCTCGAGGACTCTCTTTAGCCATGTATGGGGCACCGAGTCGAATGCCTTTCTGTAGTCTATCCAGGCGGCGGAGAAGTTCCGACGGTTGCGTTTCACCACTTTGCCAATGACCGCGTCAATGAGGAGTAGTTCCTTAGTTCCACGACCACCGCCCTGACATCCGTTTTGAGCGCGTGACATCACCTGATTTAGCTCCAGGTGACGAGTGATTCTCGCGCTCAAAATGGATGTCAGTGTCTTATATATGGTGGGTAGACACGTAATGGGGCGGTATTTGCTCGGGTCTGTGGTAACCTGATCTTTAGGAACCAAATGAGTGATCCCAGTAGTGAAGAGGCTAGGGAGTGACTTCTGGTTGAGAGCCTCTTGAAACTGACGGGCGAGCACAGCGTGACACACTATGAACCCCTTCAGCCAGTATTGATGCAGTCCGTCAAGTCCCGGACTTTTTCAGTTCGGGGCTCTACGGACCGCCTCAGCTACGTCATCCGGCGTTACGATGACGGGGTCCATGGCCGTAATACTCGCACACTGACTCGCCACAACTTCCGTCCAAAGGTCCTCGCTGTGGTTTACGGGCTCTGACCACAGGCCACGCCAAAATGCGACAGTGTTAGCCTGATCCGGTCCTGGGCCCGCTCCACATGCCTATGGTCGCTCCAATGATTTGTAGAGCCTCTTCTGATCACTCTGGAAGAGACGATTCTGGTTGAACCGCCTTGACCTCTCGGTAAAACGGTGAATCCGCTTCCCCCCAGCAGCAATCTTTTGCTTCAGGTCGTCTATGCGCTCCGTTAGTTTCTGCGTGATATCCGGCTGGGACAAACTGATATTTGTCCCAGCAAACGCCATTCTGACGGTGCGCACAACCCTCGGTCTATTATTACCCTACCTGAAGCTTATCAGTCTGCCGATAAGGGCCCTTGCCTTTGCGATACGGTCCTCAATTCTTTTTCTCCAGGCTGGGATGGCGCTACTTTGTTTAGTAGCGCGTCCAGCCATGGGAAGTTTGGCGCCAATAATACGGCAAGCTGCCACTGCGGCGCCAAAAAGAACTGATTCCGTCTCGCAAAGGTCCCGGCTGGCTTCCAAATAGGTTACCAGCATTGGGTTAAGAGCCCTCACGACAGCCCGATTTCACTTGCTAAGGGGTATGCGGGGAAGTCGCGGTCGATTTTCGAGAGGCATGCTGCGCGTTTCCAAAATCGCCTCTTCCAATATACTTATCTCTTATTATTATTATTATGTGTGGGGTATCTATATAGTTTTCTCATCTGGTTGGGATGTATAAATATATAATTATAAACGAAAATGAAAAGATAAATATACATAAATATCAATAAAATAAAATAAATACAAAACTACATAAATAAATAAAAGCCCAACCAGATGGAAGCCCTCGGCAGGGGAGACCAAACGGCCAAGGATTAGGGGGAAAGGGAAAGAAACCGGCGGACGATGCGGGCAGTATCAAGGAGCACCACCTTCTGCATTTGAGCCCGGAGCGGTCCGTCACGGAGTCCCAGTCGCCTCAGATGACCAGAGAGGCTAACTGGGATTAGCCCATTCGCAGAGACGACTACAGGAATAATTTCGGCCGGCAGACCACCCCACATGTCGGTCACCTCGTGAGCCAGGTCCAGATATTTTGATTGCTTATCTGTTTCGGCTCTCACGAGGTTCTCGTCATACGGGATGGTAATATCGACCAAAAATATCCTTGACTGTGCCCGGTCCATCAGCACAATATCAGGCTTATTCGCAAGAATAGTCCTGTCTGTGATGATGGCCCGGTCCCAGTAGAGCCTGGCGCGGTCATTTTCGAGCACGGCTTCCGGCAAGTACTTGTAATACGGCAATTTCCGGTCCACGAGACCGTATTTCAGAGCGAGCTCCTGGTGTAGAATTCTGGCTACTAGGTTGTGCCTGTGCAAGTACTCAGAGTTAGAAAGCGCCGAACAACCGGAGATGACATGCCTGAGTGACTCCCCGGGATGGCGACAAGCTCGACAGACGTCGACGGTGCCATCCTTTAGGATGTATCTCCGATAGTTGTTGGTCTTAATAACCTGATCCTGTATTGCACAGACAAAACCCTCGGTTTCCCCGAAGAGGTCACCGAAATGTAGCCAGTTGAGGGAGGCGACTGTATCTACGAAGGGCTTATGTAGAGCCTTGTAGTACCTCCCGTGGAGCTCTTTCTCCTTCCATACGGTCTCCCGGTCGGAAATGCTAAGCACTGCTGGATCCTGCCATTGCTCGTTGGCTAAGGATAGAGGGGTAAGCCCTTTATCACTAGAAATGACGTCATTATAGAATGGATCATCCGATCTCGCCATGAAGTATTGACGGAGACTGCACACTTCGCGATTATGCATGGTAAGCGCGCTCAGAAAGCCACGCCCACCATACTTTCGCGGCAAGTACAGCCTCATTACCGACGATCTCGGATGATGCATCCTATGGGACGTCATGGTAGTGCGGACTTTTCTATCCAGGGCGTTAAGCTCAGTCTGAGTCCACCTGAGTATGCCAAAGGTATACATGAGGACAGGCATGAGCCAGCAGTTATATGCGTGTGACTTATTCACACCGGACAAAAGGCTGTTAAGCACTTTGGTCAAGCGTGAATAAAACGCGTCGCAAACTGACTTTTTCATACCAGCCTCATCGATACCGATGTTCTGTGACATACCCAGGTATCGGTATGTTTCAGCCTCGGAAAGGGTCCTTAAGTTGACGGGCATAGACAAGTCTATGCCCTCAGAGTTAGCAACCCTTCCCCTTTCAACATAGAGGACCGCACACTTATCCGTCCCCAGCTCCATTCCAATGGAACTGCTAAATTCACAAGTGATGTTTAGCAGTTCCATAAGATGGGGCGACTGGAGGCGAATAACTTGAGGTCATCCATATAGAAAAAGTGGGTCACTTTTGTTCCTCCTTTCCGTAGCTGAAATCCCCTCCCGGAGCCCTCCAGTAAGGTACTGAGAGAGTTCAGAGAGAGGCAGAACCAGATTGGACTCAGACAATCGCCCTGGAAGATACCCCTTCTTACCCTTATGTGGTTCTCCGCAGCGGTCATCCGCTTGCACCGTCCGATAGTTTTTCGATGTCCGATAGGTTTTCGTGTGAATTGGAATGTCAGTGGTCGTAGGTATTTGATGTTTTTATGATTGCTGAATGTAAAGTAGTCGCCTTCGATGAAAAATAAAATTAAAAAAAGATAAAATTGTCTCCAAGTATCCCAATATATAATATTTGGAGACAATTTTATCTGATGAGTTCGATTCTTCTTTGTTTAAATGTTCGCGTCTAATGAGAGTGAGTACTTTTTGGTTTTGTCTATCGGTGTTCGATGTGTGATTAAGATTGTTAATTGAGTGTTTATTAATGTTATTTGTTTGTTGATTTGGCTGGTAAGGGAGAACTTCGATATTTGGAATGCTAATTACTTTGATGGATTTCATTGAGTTATAATGTACTACGTACTAGAGAAGCTATTCCAAACAAAAATTGTGCACTACTCGTATGTCTTCGCGCATGCGCGGTAATAGTAGAGTCGCGCATGCGCAGTTGGTATAAACGCGCATTGCGCTTGCGCGGTCAGTTTTTGTTATTATAGATTATACGTAAGTAGAATGGTCAGTATGTAATAATTGTTTATTTATATTGTATTGTTAATTATATCGAGTACAATTTTTTAAATTGTTTTTTATTTTGTATATGTGCTAATTTAATATAATATTACATAATATTATGTCAGAATTACATTTTAATGATATTTTTATCTGAATATTTTAAAAGGTATCTATGTCAAATATAAAAAAACGTACTAAATGTATGTTTAACAAAACTTATTAACATAAAATTTAAATTACAAATATATTTATTTAAATTAGAATCATAAATGTTGTAAATAATCGTTCATAAATGCTGGGCACGCGAGAGTTAAAAATGGATGAATTTATTCCACTTTGACTTTGATGTGGAAACTTAAAAATAAAATAAAAGAATAATAAGCGGATTTAAACATGGAAATTTTTGCCAAATCATAATAAATTATATATGTTTCTATAAAAAAAATGTGTATAATAATATATTCGTCCTATACTTAAGTACCCACGGAAATGTCGCATCTGAACATATTAATTTCATAATCTATATTCAGTGACACGAGATGGCGTCTTAGGAATAATTTGTTTTATTATTAATTTATAATACTTTTTTATTGAATAAGTATCTTATTAACCGATGAAAAGTAATTCCTTGGTTTTTACTGACATTTCTTGAATTATTTGTGCAATATCTAAGTACACAAGACGGCATATTTTTATCAAGAGATTTTTTTTAAATCAACACAACACGTGACAACTCTACAAGCGCCTAGCGAGTGACTGATTAAAGTGCAGTGCATGAACCGCAGTTGAGTGGAACAGAGTAGCTGAATGCGGTGTCTCCTCTAGTACGTAGTACATAATAGCTCAATGATGGATTTGTTTGTATTTACACAAGTGATAATAAATAAGTTGTTTTTATCTTCAACTAATGCGTTGGGAATACCAATACCGTTATCTATTATTTGTTTTTCGACTATCGCTGTCCCGGAATTTATATTGTTTGTTCTACACATAATCACACTCTCGGAACGGCTAGAAAGGAATATGTTATAAGGGTCGATTATATTTTGAGGATTTTCGTTCAAATAATGTAGGTTGCTATGTAGCAATAAGACCGCTTTTTGTTTTGCCCTCATTGTTTGTTCATTATTTGTTATATTTATGTTTTGTTAGTGTACAATAAAGAATATTGTATTGTATTGTATTGTACGTTGTATGATCTGTCACGAATTCTCATTGTTTTAGATTGAATATTCCCTATATAAAAAAGTACTCTGTGGATTGAATATAAATACTGCAATTATTCTTTATCGTGAAATCGTTGCCTAGGATACCGTCTGCTTTAATGTCAAGGAAAGTGACATGAAAACGATATTAAGGTAAATAATCTAGAGATATGTTGGTGGTATCTGAAGTTGTAATTGAATTTTGGCTACCGGAAATACCTACGATTGACACGATTTTTAATTTATTTATGGGTGATGAACCTATTTTATCCCTTTTTATTACCAAGATTCCTGCTCCGGTGTCTATGAGAAAGGTCACTGGTTTGCCTTCTATGTGAAAAGTGCAGTGTAAGAACTTATCAAGTGGTACACCGTTTAAGGCAGATATGGCAAAAGATTTTGTATTACATTTGAGTTTAGGATTTTTAGTTATAGGTTTTGGTTTCGAACGTGGTTTATTGGAAACCGTCGAATTTGTGGATGTAGAAGGTGTAGTGGTCTTGATGGCATCAGTGGACATAGTAGGTTTAGTAGTCTCGAGAGAGTCAATGGATGTAGTAGAGATAGTAGTAATAGAGTCAGTGGATGTAGAAGGAATAGCATGTTTTGGAAAACCAAGGGTTCGGGTCTGCTACCCTGTTCGTAGGTTTCCGTTTGAGAACTAGAATTTGTGAATATTGAGTGATGTGTAGTACTTAAGTCGCTAGTTTGTGTAGACACATTTTTCAACTCTGTCTGACACTTAAGCGGTGATTTAGCAGGTACGCTGTTTGCATGCGTAGTGTGATCTCGATGGTTCGGCGGTCGAGGACGCCTTTGAGAAATAGGGTTGGATTTGCTAGAGCTCATATTTGTAGATTTTCGATATCTTGAGTCGGGATGGGTGAGCAGGATACTGAAGCGATTTCCAACGAGTTGCTCATCTCGTTGGTCGCTTGATAGTTTAAATGGTTAACTAAGATAAGAGGCGCAAGAAGCATGCGTTGGGCTTGATTATTTTACGGCATTCTGTAATATTATGCCCAATATTTTTACAATAACTGCATAATTTCGTAAGTTGTTGCGGTGTGTTGGCATTATTGTACGTGGTTTGTGTAAATGGTAGATGAGTTGGATTTACATACTTAGCTGTATTACTATTATTATAATAATTATGGGTATGGTGTGGTGTTTTTATAAAATGTGGTAAAAATGGTGGTGGACGCGTTGTGTTTAGCTTAAATAAAGATTGCCTAGCCTTGTTCATTGCACGAATTTTGTCTTCTTGAAGTGTGAATCGGCCTGCTTCGCAAAGGGTAGGAAATTCCTTTGTTCTTAGCATTGCTCCGATATCGGAGCCAATACCATTAACAAAAGCGTTAAGAGCCGTTTCTTCCGTTGTGGCTAAGCGACATAATAACGTCTTATCGCATATTTCGGCGTTTAACTTCTCTATTATTTTAGAGCGACAAAGATCGACTCTGTTAAAATATTCGGTTAGCGTTTCTGTAGGTTTTTGAAACATAGATTGCAGTTCAAGATTAAGGTGTGCTATGGTTTTTACGTTAGAGAATTTTTCAATAAGGAACGTTCTCAGGTCGGTCCATGAAGCATGTTCTTTACTGTGAACGTCTGCCGCACCCTAACCAGTAATATTTTTTAACGCGTATACTAAAAGTACTGACTTCTGGTCAGCTGAACTTAGGTCAAAAGCTGTACTAATTGACCTCTCTCTCTCGAATCTATACACTTGGTCGTTATTGTCTGTGCCGAATGAGGGAATTAATTTAAGTAATGTAGTAATTAATATCTAAGGCCATCTTAGTGTTCTTTGTTTTACACAGGCAATGAATAATTGATAAATAATTGATATAGTAGAATAGTGTAATATAATAGTACTTATATAACATAGTAGTATGATTATATAAAAATGTGGTAGATGTACGAAAATATTTCGGTAAAAATTGTAATAGGAATTTGAACAAACACGATTAGCCACTTACCACAAGTTCTTCAAAGCCTTCAGATACCGTACGTTGTCTTCTTGTTGGGGATGTTGTCCCGTCGAATTTGGTACGTTTACTTCGTCTTTACGCGATTTAAGTGAATGAATCACATGAGATCCTACCGACTGCGCCAAATTTGTTACGTGGCAGAGACAAAAACTCTTTTCAAAATAAATTTATTTCATATATTTTAACTGTAATATAAACTTAAAATATAGAAGTTGATTCAGAGAGTTTGGAAATACAATTGTGTTGTGGGATCGAAGGACTTGGTTTATATAGTATAGGATCGTAGGAAGCTAGGAGGTAAAGATAAGGGAACAACATTATGCTTGTTTGTTTTTATCGTTAACTTATTCTAAGATACAATTAAGAATGGTAAAAATTGGAACAATAAACATTAGTATTTAAATATTGCAATCTAATTAGTTTGGTTTCTAAGTAAGTAAACAATATATTTTAGTTTTAAAGTAAATAAGCAATATAGGAGTATATAGGACTTATGGTATAAAGTAAATAGTCTATAACACAATAATAGTACCTATAACATAACACCGGGCACCAGAACACAGAAATAAAGCAAAAACTCAAACTCAAACTCAAAACAAAAAAAATCAGGAACAAACAGCCAAATTAAAATTAAAAATAAATTATATATACTACATATTATTAAAACTAGTGCCCCAGGGTGATGCCAAAAGATAGGAACCAATTCAGCATGATGTCAAGTTGGAAACCTAACGCTGATTTTCTGTTGGCGGTTACCGTGTACTTCCGTAAGAACAATCAGTATACGTGATCTCTATGAAAAAACAATTATAAGTAGTTATGTAATAAATGATTAATAAAATAGGTATATAATATTATGTAACAAGATACAAATTAATTACTTAATTATTAACAAGATACAGCGCGTGAAACTGTACCAACATAATAACATCAACAAAAAAAAAACAGAAAATGTATCTCTCAAATGACCATCAAATATATACGATTTTAATGTTCGTTTTAACCATGCTTAGATCTTTTTGTGCATTTATTAATTACTGTTTAAGGTGACTTTTAAAGCTAGAAATAGAGCTTAGTTGCCTAAGAGATGGTGGTATGTTCTTCCAAATTTTCGAGGCTGCATAGCGAAATGCTCCTGTTTGACTGCCTGTCTACCGTTCCGCGTGGAATCTTGCAACTCAAATTTCGAACACTCCGCTATAACTTAGAGTCTAAAAATTTTAAACGTGATATATTAATTGTTTTTGGTAGATAATTAAAAAAATACTTGTATAAAGTCAATGATAGATTCTTTGACGAAACGGTAAAACAGGTCCGAGCGTTTAAGGTGATGGCTCAAATATTTGGTGGTTTTTCTATTGCACATATTTTTTTAAGTTTTATAAATTACAACCCAAATATTTGGTATATGATTTTAAACTATATGACCTTGGATTTCAAAACAACATGATAACATGTAATTTTATCGGCAGAAAAAAATTAGGCTTCTAATTTTACGTGACACCACAACATTTTTACTAATAATTTCATGGAATTATATTTAAGGTATAGTAAATAATCATTTCTGTGTTCTCATTATCCATTTTTCCCATAACAAAGTTTAAAAAAAAATGTTGTTTAGTTTGGCGCTTACTTAGTTTTTTTTCGAACGCGTGCTCAGTATAGCTATGTCATAGTTTGCATATTATAATGTAATTGCATCACTTTAATTTTCAGTCCTCCGTGAGCTTCACCGGCAAAACTACGATTTATTTTCAAGGTGTCCTGTCAATCCTTCTTTTAAGCCTCATTTACATTCAGCCCCTGCCACTGCTCCTCGCGCTGCCGGCAATACTTCGCTAAATACTGCCGTAGCAGGATCGCGGGAAGTGTATATTTACACTCTGCCCTACCACTCACATCACTTTCGGCTTTCGACTATGGCAGACGTCGAAATAATTACAGCGTCCGCGCTGTCTCTTATTGCAATACAAAATTATATTAATAATTTAAAAAGATATCAAGTTCAAAAGAAGATAGATAGATAGATAGAAAATTTATTTGCTTAAAAACATGGTACATAAGATGATCAATGACGTGTAACTGACATGTTTTGCCATAATTGGCATGCAAAAATGATATGAAATACAGCTAATTACAGAAACCCAATGTTACATTTTAAAATTATTGCATTGCTTAAAAGTTAGGTACAAATATTCTTTTTGAATTCAAATATTATGTACAATTAAATACTTATACAGAGCCTCTCTATTTGAATTGTTATACAGTAAATTGTTCATAAATTATTAATTGAATTATTACATTATTGTTACATCATCATTATCATCATCATTACAGCCTTTCACAAGTCCACTGCTGAACATAGGCCTCCCCCAAGTAATGCCACAAAGCACGGTCCTGAGCCACCTGCATCCATCGACTTCCTGCATGTCTTACCAGGTCGTCACTCCATCTAGTGGGGGGTCGCCCTACACTACGCCTACCGGTACGAGGCTGCCACTCGAGAACCTTTCTTCCCCATCGGTTATCGGTTCTTCGAGCTATATGGCCGGCCCATTGCCACTTCAGCTTACTAATCCGTTGGGCTATGTCGGTCACTCTGGTTTTACTGCGGATATCCTCATTTCTGAGTCTATCACGCAGAGAAACTCCGAGCATAGCCCTCTCCATAGCTCGCTGAGCGACCTTAAGCGTCCTCATACGGCCAGCAGTGAAGGACCACGTCTCAGATCCATAAGTCATCACTGGCAACACGCACTGGTTGTACAATCTAGTTTTTAGAGATTGAGGTATACCTGACGAAAAGATATGTCGTAATTTCCCGAACGCTGCCCAGCCGAGTTGAATCCGTCGATTGACCTCTCGGTCGAAGTTGGACTTACCTAGTCGGACTATTTGTCCCAGGTAAACGTACTCGTCAACAACTTCGAGCATAGTGCTCCCAACAACTACCGGCATAGGTGTGACATGGATATTGAACATGATCTTTGTTTTGTCCATGTTCATCTTAAGACCTATCCGTTGGGAGGCACTATTGAGGTCATTGAGCATAGTGCTTAAGTCCTCCAGCGATTCTGCCATAAGGACTATATCGTCGGCAAATCGAAGGTGAGTGATGTACTCGCCATTGATGTCAATACCGTATCCTTTCCAGTCCAGTAGCTTGAAAACGTCTTCCAATGCAGCGGTGAAGAGTTTCGGGGATATAACGTCACCCTGTCTTACACCTCTCTGCAGTTGGATAGGTTTCGAGCTCTGGTTCTGTACTCGGATAGCCATCGTAGCCCTACTGTACAAACACTTCAGCACTTCGATATACCGACAGTCAACTTGGCACCGCTGAAGGGACTGTAGCACCGCCCAAATTTCGACGGAATCAAAGGCTTTCTCATAGTCCACATACGCCAGGCAAAGTGGCAGATTGTACTCTTCAGTCTTCTGTACAATCTGCCGCAGGGTATGTATGTGGTCTATGGTACTGAAGCCTTTTCGGAAACCGGCTTGTTCGGGAGGCTGGAAGTCGTCAAGTCTGCGTGCGAGACGATTTGTAATGACTCTCGAAAACAGCACGTAGACGCGGCTCAGAAGGGAAATCGGTCTGTAGTTCTTTAAGAGAGCGTTGTCGCCTTTCTTAAAGAACAAGACCACCGCACTTCTGCTCCACGCCTCTGGAGTAGTGCCACCATGGAGGACGGAATTGAAGAGCTTCTGAAGGACTATAAGTACCGGTGTTCCACCCGCTTTCAGAAGCTCCGCTGTAATTCCATCCTCGCCTGGGGCCCTGCCGTTTTTAAGGTGCTGGAGAGCCATTCTAATCTCGCTTAGACTGACGTCCGGGATATCATCGGAATAGTGTCGGATAAGACTTGCTCTTGGATCGTTACTCACACTTGCGTGTGGCTCCAACGATGATGTGTACAGCTGCCCATAGAACCTCTCAATCTCACTCAAAATCTCAGGTGTCCCGGAAACGATGTTGCCACACTCAGTCTTCAGCTTTGACAGTTGGCTCTTTCTGGCAGACAGATCTCTGGCAAAGACTTTGGAGCCCTGGTTCCGCTCGATCGCTTCTTTAATACGAGAAGTATTAAAGTTGCGTAAGTCTCGCCGCATGCATTTGGAGATCTGTCTGTTCAGTTGCCTGTATGCTGTCAAATCTGTTGACGATTGCAGCCTCATCTCCCGTCTAACAGCCATGAGATTAAGAGTGTGATCGGAGAGTTTTTGTGTTCTTCTGCGGCGGGTCTTGCAGAACTTAGCTCCGACCGCATGGACAGTTTCCACGAGCTTGTCGTTCATATCGTCCACTGCATTGCAATCTTCTAGGCACTGGAAGCGGTTACGTAACTCGAGCTGAAAGGTTTCGGGATTCTGGATTAGAGCACGAGGGGGACGGAGCGTTGACTTCATTAGACGAGACCTCTCCAACTTAACGTTTAGGTTCAGTGTGCCTCTAACCATTCGGTGATCGCTGCCAGTTTTCACCCTTGCGATCACTGAGACATCACTGAACAGTTGGCGTCTGGTCGTCATAATGAAGTCAATCTCATTTTTTGTCGAACCGTCGGGGCTCGACCAGGTCCACTTCCTGTGGGGCCGCTTCTGGAAGAAAGAGTTCATCATAAAGAGTCCCTCTTTCTCCATAAAGTCGGCCAGCTGCTGGCCCCTTCGGTTCCGTTGCCCCACTCCAAATTTCCCTACCTTCAGCTCACCGCTTTCTCTTGTGCCTAGTTTTGCGTTGAAGTCTCCCATCAACACCGTGTAGTGAGTTTTTGAGGAATGTATGGCTCTGGAAATATCCTCATACATTTCCTCCACCTCCTCATCGGGGTGTGCCGAGGTTGGTGCGTAAACCTGAATGACCTTCAGCGAATACCGTTTGGTGATTCTGAGTATCAGGTACGCGACCCTCGTCGACACACTCCCAATCTTTACAACGTTGTTGACGAGAGACTTGTGGACGATAAATCCGACACCTCCTTGGGACAGATGGTCGCCCTCCCGGTGATAGAACAAGTTGCCGGACTCGAGGATTGCCGTGTCCTCCCCCTCTCTTCGGACCTCGGATAATCCAATAATATGCCAGCGCAACTTGTCTACCTCTTCTTCCAGCTCCAGTATCTTCTCGTCAGTCCTCAGGGTGCGTGCGTTATATGTTGCCAGGTCGAGTCGTCGTAGGTGGCAACCGAACCTACCTTATTGTTACATAAATAATATTAAATATTATATGAGATTAGTGAAGCTATTATTATTTTAATAATTACACTACACTATAAATTAATTCATAATTTTAATTACAATCAAATTATAATTTAAAAATCTCAGGCTATTATGCAAATAATACCATTTAACTTATTTTACATTTTAATAAATAAATAATCAATATGAGTTACTAATCGTCTTTAGAAATAAAATGTCAATGTTCATTAATTCCTTAAACTAAATTTCATATTAATATAAAAAAATTTGACGAATTTATAATTAATTATGTTCTACATACATTATACTATGTTATCTCCAAAAAAAATTCGTATTCGTAGAAGATGACGAATTGTGGTTTTATCGTTGAAATTCCATATTTTTCTGATTCCAGCAGTTCTAAAAACTTTATTGTATTTTTATTATTCCACTCGAAAGGCATTTTGGTAGATCGTACTTATTTAATAACAAGACAGCACGCGCGTCCGTACATCCAGGCGCTTGGCGCGAAATGAGCGATGGAGCTGAATGTGAACACTCATGGCCTGGCCACACTAAGGAGAAATGCCGTTAATTATCGCGTTGATGGACGTTGAATGTAGGTGTGGCCACGAATTAACGCGATAATTTGACAACGGCATTAACAATGCCGTTTCCCGTTTGCCGATAACTCGTGTGGCGGTACATCAAAGGATTAACGCGCGAATTATCGCGTTGAAGCGACCACACTACGTTTGTCTCATTGTGCACGGTGAGTGCCACGGGGTTGCACGTATGGCTGCAACCCCGTGTATATATATATATATATATATATATATATATATATATATATATATATATATATATATATATATATATACATATACTGTCTTTGGCTGCGATGGAGTGGAGTAATGAAAAAGCTTTTCGAGATTGAATTAAAAAAATTACTTCAAAAGTACTGTAATTTACGGTATGAAACTAAGAAAAATAAGCAGGAAAAAAAAAACAATTTTTGCAGGTCAAAATTCATAGTGTACAGTGGTACGAAACCCCGGGTACGTGTATCTAATTCGCACTTGACCAGTATTTATGATTGGCTTATTAGTTATAATTTCATTAAAATATATTTACGTTTGTCTTATTATTTAGCTTAAACCATTGGACGTCTTTCTAGTGCAATTTGGGTGCGGGAAAACAAAATGAAACATAATAAAACATTCTTTGTATTCTTTTTTTGTTTGTTTATTTTTATTTTATAGGATAGGGTGACAAACAAGCACACAGTCCACCTGATGGTATGTGGATGCTGTAGCCTATGGACATCTACATCTATCCTCGATTACGAATCAAAATGCAGATGAGTTGTCACCCGTGAGGACTAGGATGGAATGCCTCGTTTCCATTAAAAAAGGGTCTCCGAATCTCTACACTCACCATACGAAACACAGCAGCATTAAGCTACTATTTTACGCTGGTATTCTGTGAGAGCGTGGTCCTTCCCCGGTTGAAACATTTAACGCCGTTCAACGGCAAATTTAATGCCGTTCAACGGGAAATGACGTTGCCGTTCAAGTGTAGGTACTCATTTTATCGCGTTAAATTTAAGGCAATAATTGTTGCGTTTATGGGCATTGACGTTGCTCGTTAGTGTAGCCGTAGCATCACTGCCGCTCGCGCTGCCCGTCCTTTGACTTCCGCACGAAAAACCGACATTTGAGCGAGCGTAGGGCAGTGGCAGCGGCAGCAGCAGTGTCAGCGCGAGTAGCCTGTTTACATACTGCCCTGCCCACTGCCCTGCTCACTTCCCTGCCCAACAGGGCTGAATGTAAATGGGGCATTTTGTTCAAGCCGGATACGGACTTTGTACCCACTCGGGTTAATATATGTTTCAAAATCGAAATAGAAGGGTCATTATCACAATATATAATATACATAAATATATAAATCCAGTCATCCAAAAAAACAAATAAAATACTTACCCATATAGATATCACTTCACACTGACGACGATCAAAAATTATTAAATGACCTCAAAACCGGTACGTCTGTACTCTACACAATTGTAAAGATGATACTGACCGAGAGCGTGTAGTATAATAATATTTTACTGATACAACAAGCCGTGCTCCCGTCCCCGTACGGCAGTGCACCCTCTCCCTCATGCGCCTCCGCTCTCCCGCTCACACCGGCCGAGCAGTCGCAGTCGCCGTGGGGAGTCTTTTCACACCTTTCTTGCCCCCTCGCTTCGGCGAGGAGGTCTGAGCGCGACATTGCCAAGGCATTCGATAGAATCTGGCATGAAGGCCTTATCTACAAATTGTACGACTTAGGCCTCCCTGGCCGCCTCGTAGCCTCCTATTTGGAGGATCGTAACCTTCGTTTTAGACACGAAGGGACGTTATCCTCTTCTCGTCAAAATCAAAGTCGGTCATCACCAACGACATTCCTATCCCGTCGATTGGTGTCGAACTAGCCCTCTTCGCAGATAACACAGCCCTCTACTCTAAAGGAAACTCCTGCTGCTGCTTAGATCACGTAATGATAAAAACCAACCTGGAAACTACCTGTTTCGTTTTTGAATCATCAATTACTGACCATTAGACCGTAGCTGTCAGTCTCAATCAAATCACTCACTCTTCGCAATTTAATAAAAAAATTATAATAGATTTTGAGGGATTAGATAAATCGATATCTAATATATTCCGGTCAATTATTGAAAGTACTGATGCCAACTTAGCGACAAATATACTCATATCGTACTTATATAGTGCCATCACAAACAACAGTAGGTTGGTTAAAACTCCCATGAGACAACGTATTAGTAAACCGTGGATAAGCAAATGTCTGCTTCGGTGTATGGGAATAGAGACAACCTCTATAAAAAATTGAAAAAAAATCCCACTGACGAAAATATCAGGATTTACAAACGCTACAGGAATTTTTGTAACACGTTATTAAAAAACGCGAAACTAAGCTACGAAAAACAAGAAATAAAAAGATACTAAAGGCAACAATATGAGACTATGGGAAGTCATAAAGAAAATTAGCTGGTGTAAGACACCTGATCAATCCTCTTATCAGATATCTTCTTCCAATTCGGAAGAGAGAAAGGAGAGTGTAAATAATATTATCAGTTTGCCAATTTGGGATCAAGACTGGCCGAGCAAATTAATTGTACAAACCGACTAAACTAAACTAGCTTCACCTGATGGTAATTTTTCTCCTCTCTCTACTAAAACCCCTCTTAGTTAGTCGTCGGCAGGAAGCATAACTCACTTGTTATGCTTCCTGCCGACGAAGCAGAAATCTCCCAGCTCATTAAGGTTTTAAAAGACAACTGCGTTGCAGGAAGTGATCCGGAAAAATTATAAAGAGGTATATAAAAATATTAACACCCCCAATTTTACGAATATGCAACCTGGCCTTAGAAACCGGAGTATTTCCTAGAGCATTTAAGATAGCCCCTATCACACCCATCTTGTCAAAAATTTTGGAGCGACTAGTCAATCAAAGGTTGGTTAGCTTTTTGGAGTCAAATAATTTTATTTCACCCAATCAGTTTGGTTTCCGACGCGGTAAGACTACTAATGATGCTGTTCATGATCTTTTTAACACGACTATACTTGATTTAGATAGAAAAAACAAGTGTTTAACAGTGTTCCTTGACTTTTCTAAAGCTTTTGACACAGTCTCTATCCCTCACCTGCTAAAAAACTAGAAAGGGCCGGTGTAAGGGGTATTCCATTAAAACTGATGGAAGATTATTTGACCGACAGAAGACAGCGGGTCCGTTTCGATTATTATATATTATCAAGTACAGTATAGTAAGTAACAAGTAAGTGAGGGTAATATAGTCATCATAACATACAGATAGTATAGTAACAAGTAAGTGAGGGTAATATAGTCATCCACTTAATATGGTCACTTCCTTGTTACTCAAAACTGCAGTTTTGTTTTCATCAGTCAATCAAATAATAAGGGGACAAAAGGGCGATTCTTTACCGACGCCATTTTGACAGTTGGCATTATAGTAAATATTTTAGTTGATTTTAATATTGTGTTTTTATAGTATTGGGTAACAAAGGAGCACACAGTTCACCTGATGGTAAGTGGATGCTATGACCCATAGACATCCACATTTTTCATTTGTCAATTAAGAATCAAAATGCAGATTCGTTGTCACCCCTGAGGACTAAGATGGAATGTATGTGTAGTGTAGTTAACTTTTTTAAGTACATTTATCGAAGTGTTCTTAATAATTACCAGAGTTTGTTTGATATTTTTTTTATATTATAATAATAATGACGTTTAGACCGAATTTTATTCGGGGCAGCTGGTCTCCACGGAGACTAGCCTTCGGCGCAGGACAGGATTATAGTGCACGAGACCACAAGCACAGGTGCACTCTCTATTCCCTCACTCTCATAGTCCGATATGACGGGGAGCCGACACGACCGGAGAAAGATCAGGCGCAGAACCAACGGCTTTACGTGTTTTCCAAGATACGGGAGTGAGATACCGCTAACTTCCTGACTCCGGGCAGTTACTGAGAATTTCTTAATGAAAAAACTGAATAACAGATATTTTTGGCCCGACCTGGAATTCAAATCCGAGACCTCTAATCAGCAGTCGCACTACTACAACCACTAGACCAACGTGCATAGGACTTTGTGTTTTTGTCTCTGTCCTTCTTCTAGCTTAGATTTTATAGTACCGCAAAGCTTGTAGTGACCATGTTACCCTCACGTACTTTAATTGTTAATTAGTTGCTACAAAGCCGATTTTGTTATATCTCTATGATTTGTTGAATCTGATTTGTTGCTGCAAAAAAGTCAATAAAAAAAACAAGATGGCCGTCACGAGAAGCCCGGCAATTGTGAAACGTCATAATTGATAATAGAATTTATAATTAATGAGAACCAATAAAGTATTATGGAGTAAAATACATAAAAAATTCAACGGTTCAAATTCAACGATAACTTAGAACGTGTAAGGCATCAGTGTATTTTGACCACATTCCTACGTAATTGTATAGTCTATGCTGCTCAGCTGCTCCGACCCGACACACTCACTAACGCTTAATTTGGTTCATTTTTTCTTGGAAGATTTATACAAGAACGGGCATTACCGATGCAGTTCGTCTTGATTCTAATTTACATGTGGGTATCGATAGCGTCGACTTCTTTTACAGACGTCTTTATAGTAGGCCAACAGATGGCGTCATATGTTTAGTTGCGCTAATAATTGGAAAGAAGGATGCGATAGAAAAATAAGTAAGGCAAGCCAGTACAGGTTGTTCAAGCTTAGTATTTCTGGAGAAAGAATTAAGACAGTCTCAGTGAAGCTTTAGTATCGAACATTAGTATTAAGTATTGTTTAAAAAGTCTTTTTAAAAACGTCCCTAGGGAATTTAGAATTTTTAATAAGAAATACAAAGTACGTATACAAGCGGTGAACGCGTCAAGTATACTATAGTCGAATAAGGGCACACGTAGTACACAACTTACGTAGGGAAGCAACAACGTGTACTCCGCAGTAGCGGCGTTAGGGCAGGGCGTGGTCGGGCGACCGCCCAGGGGCGCCAAACATGAAGGGAGCGCCAAAGGCGAAAAAGCAAAATTGAAAGAGAAAAATAAAAGTTCCAAATTACGAGTATATAGAGAGTCAAAAAATGCGTTCGTGAAATTCGGCGGCTGGAACTAATCCGAAAAATTCCTCAGGATACTCCTTGTGGTAGACGAGATAGAAAATGCGACGGGATGCAACATCCCTACGCAGCGCCAGTGAATCGAGAAGATCAGAAAGAACTTGGTCGTCAACGGTTCGAACCGCTCTGCGCTGGATGCGGTCAAGTGGAAGGAGCTGGCACTCGGTTATCCCGGCCCAGAGATAAGAACAGTATTTCATGTGAGGCTGAACTTGCGCTTCATAGAATATGGCTTCCAGGTTGGCAAGTACTCAGGGTTAAAATACGTTTATTATTATTGTTGTTATTTTTTTTAAAAACTTCAGAAAACTAAACTCCAAGATAATGAGACGAATGTAGATTTTTAGGAGTAGACAGACTGTTAGGCAGAGTTTTTTAAGTAGAATACGGGTGGCAAACGAGCACACAATCCACCTGATGGTAAATGAATGCTGTGACTCAAAGGTATTTACATTTATCCTCGATTAAGAATCAAAACGTAGATACGTTGCCAACCCTGCGGACTACGATGGAATGCCTATTTTCCAGTAAAAACGAGTCCCCGGATCTCTACACTCACCATACGAAACACAGCGGTATTAAGCTTCTATTTTACGCTGATATTCCGTGAGAGCCTGGTCCTTCCCCGGTTGAGCTGACCCATTCGTGCTATAACCATAATATAGCTGCAGCATGGCTCTACATATTTATTTAAGGTGCGTTGGGGTAATACCGGACGGATTTCCGACTAGTTAAAAGAGTATGGCAAAAACTTTATTTTCTCGACATCCATATACGTCAGATTTCTGATACATGGCGCAAATCGTTAATGGTTACACGTTATTTAGCTATAAGAAGCTTTTACTTTTCAAAACTCAACAGTTTTCGCTTAAAACGTGTGCGAAGACAAGGCATAATTTTTTATATGCATGATGAAGAATCGGCCATCAAGGGGAAGACCGGACGTCGCTACAAATCGCAAATAAAAGTGATAGGGAAAGACTGGACAGACGAAAAAATTAAAAAATTACCTTGTTTTATAAAATACTGCGCAGCGCACGCTCTACTATTCGGAGCGACTGCCTGAAACTTGGGGTCGGGGCAGAATAAAATGGAGTCTTGTACCATATTGCTAGTTTTCAAAAATATAGCATAATTCACCGGAAATTTGAATTTTACGGTCTTACCCCATCACCGATCTTACCCCAATGCACTATATTGTAATATTGTTACCAGGTTTAAAAATTATTTTATATTCTATTCTACATATTATATTACATTACATATTATACAGACTTTAAGTGTTCAATTTCATCGTCGTAATCACATAAATATTTTCTATGCAACATCTCCATACATAATAGGAAACACTGCATGCTGTATTCTATCTCATTCTCTCGCAGGCTAAATCCCATACATGTGTATGTTTGTCTCTTTTGGTTTCGCGTTTACGTTTCGTTGAATTGCAAATCACAACCATTCTAAAGAAGTTTTCATTACAAAAACATTCAGATAAAGTCACAAGCTTTCTTATATTGTTCATTAAAATCAATCCAGTTTTGGAGGGTGGACAAGGCAGGGTAATAGAAGACGATGATTTGATCAATTCTTCATGGGTACAATCAGTTCAAGCTGCAGCGGTGTCTGGGGTGGCTAGCTCCCTATTCGTGTTTTAAAGGATTTGATAAGCTTAAATAAAGGACATAGGATAAAAATAGAGGGTATCATATTGTTTTCAATAAAATTCTGTTACGTTATCAGTAGCGAAGTTTATTAATATAAAAAAGCAATGTTAATATGTAGTGTAACAAAGTTTCTTCGTATTTAGTTTGGATAAAATTGTATTAATTTTAAAGTTCATCTAAAATCGCGCGTCACCTCAAAGTTTATTTTTAAACTCTTTGATCTCAATCAGCAGAGGACTCAACAAATTAGGGTACAAGATAAATTATTGGTCGCGTTGGGCAAAGCGAATAGGGTAAAGAGGATATTGTATCCACTGCCCATATTTTAGAATCAAAACAAAAAAACTATGAATATTTTGTAAATACAATAGATACAATATAATATTCTTAATCCTAAAATATAGAGAAATTGAAAAAGCATGTCTCCAGCAAAAAAGGAGAACTGAGATTAGAGGAAACAATGATACTGTATTCTATCTCATTCTCTCGCTGGTTAAATTCTATAGATTTATATCTTTGTTTCTTTTTATTGTCGCGTTTTGGTTTCATCGAGTCTCAAATTACAAAGATTCTAAGTAAGAAACATCTATAAAAAATATTAAAAAAACTTTAAAAATAGGTTAAAAATGTGCAAAAAATTAAATAGCAAACCACTTATACATTGTTTTGTGTATTTACATACGTTATAAACTGAAACTTAAAACTAAAACACAACTTCCCAACTATAATGATGTTGTGTAACAAATGTCTTCACCTCAGTCCCAAATAGCGACATTTGGTGAGAGGAAAACTATTAGCCCTTGGTTTTTGTGATCATTACCGACGGGTGTGAGTATAGACAGCGATAATGTGCAAGCAAGAGGGGAATAGAAGTGACGTCATTTGTAATTCCATTGTTTATCTGCGCGGGTAGTATCAAAAATTTCAATATTTTTCAAATATTAATCGTTAATCATTAGAACCCTGAGATCTCCTGGTAGATCCACCCCGCAAAATGTGAAACTTTCGTGTATATTGTTATTGACTCATGTTGCTCCAAAGCTATCCCGCTAATATAGAAGTTGGAGTCGCCGGTACGAAGCTGGAATATAAAAACACATCTGTGTAGCTCACACGCAGTACAACTAAAACAATTTTAATAATAATTTTACATTTTATTTTATATATAATATTACATATTATGAGGAGTTTTCAATTTCAACAAATGACACTGTTGCACGTGATAACTAAAGTATATATATATATATATATAGTACGTGGGAGTAATATGGTCATCCGGTTAATACGGTCACTTTCTTATAACTCAAAAACTACACCCTTGTTTGCATGGATGGCTCTGTGATACGATAACTCTTCATCGGTTAATTAAATAATAAAGGGTGAAAGGGTGCTGCTTTATCGACGCCAATTTGACTGTTGACATTAGAGTAAATATTTTAGGCGATTTCAATATAGTGTACCGAGGTTAGTTTTTTAAGTAGATTTTTCAAGTGTTCCTTATTATTGCCAAAGCTTGTTTGCTATTCGTTATATTTGTTATAGTATAAGACTTTGTGTTTGAGTCCCTTTCCTCCCCCTAGTTTTGTTTTTATAGGGCGGCAAAGCTTAACGTTACCATATTACTCTTACGTACCTTAATAGTTATTAGGAAACACTGTATACTGTATACTATCTCATTCTCTCGCACGCTAAATCCTATAGATATATACGTTTGTCTCTTTTTAATGTCATATTTTTGTTTCGTTTAATTTAAAATCACAACAATTTTGAAGTAGTTTTCCGTTAAAAAAACTTGCGTGCGGTTCACACGCAGTAAAAATGAATCCTTAGTTATTTTTTATTTATAAAAACTATTAATAATTCAGTTTTTATTATTAATTTATTGATACTGAGATAATAGAAAACACTATACAATATACACGCAAAATCCTATAGATGTACATGTTTGTCTCCTTTTCTTTTTGTCTAACATAGAATTACAACTATTTTAAAGACGTTCTCACTTCAAATTAACTTGATAATTATTTTTTTGAATTTGAAATGAAGATATCCGCAGTAGAGAATCGACATATCCAAACCGATCAGTAAGTTGAAGTGGCAATGGGCCGACCATATAGCTCGAAGAATCGACAACTGGTGGAGAAGAAAGGTTCAAACGAGCGTGCTGTCCATCTGATTGTAAGTGGATGTGGCTCACGGACATATACATCTATCTTCGATTCAGAACCAAAATGTTGCGTTGTCACACCTGAGGACTATTATGAAATGCCTCGTTTCCAATAAAAAGGGTATCCGGTTCTCTATCCTCACCATACGAAACACAGCAACATAAAGCTACTATTATGGGCTGGTATTCTGTAAGAGCGTGGTTCGTCTCCAGTCAAGCCGACCCATTTGTAATTACACCAGAGTTATACAATCGTATAGCTGTTCCCAGCAGTGGAACGATTGAAACCTATTATTCTTTATTAATCTTACTCATATAACTCGAAGAACCGACAATCGATGGGAAAAAAAGGTTCTCGAGTGGCAGTCTTATATCAGTAGAAGAAAGGTAGAGTGACCTCCCACTAGATGGAGTGGCGAACTGGTAAAACATGCAGGAAATTGAAGGATGCAAATAGCTCAGGACCGTGCTTTATGGATTTCCTCGGGGAAGGCCTACGTTTAGCAATGAACTAGTAAATCGCTGTAATGATGATGATGATGATGATCAACATAACTCACGCTATCCGGGCAGAAGAGACCAGCCCCGGTTTCAGGATCGTAATCTCCCGGAGGCGCAATCGCACATATCTGACTGACGTGAAGATCTTTGTTCCCGATTTTGCACTTTTCCGGCAACGGGACAACTGGGTTTATCTATGGAAAAAAAATTATATAACGAAAGTGTATAGAACCCGTAACGAAGATATACTCAGTAGAATCAGATTAATCCACAAAGTTAACTGACGGGTTTGGTAAGATGACACTTTTGTATAGCATTGAACAAACGAGAACACAGTCCAGTAAAAAGGGTCTCCGTTTTTCTACATTTACCATACAAAACACAGCAGCAATACGTTGCTATTTACGCTGGTATTCTGTGAGAGCATGGTCCTTCCCGGGTCGAGCCGACCCATTCGTGCTACAACTATAATATAGCTACAGCGTGGTTCTACCACGTAAAGAAAATTCATATTCTACGATTGATTACTGAAACTTGTAACTTTGAGATTATGTACTCTTTGATTAACACTAAAGGAAACTATAAAAATAAACATGGGCCGCATACTGGTCGTAATTTGATAGTAAGTTATGAAGCAAGAGCCGTGGTAGCTCAGATGGTTAGCGCTCGCTGTAAATTCCGCAGTACGCGAGTAAACTTTGGTCGACCCCCCACGGCAACAATGAAATTGTTAATTGGAGTTTTAAGTGCTTAGTTACCACGGGCTCGGCGGTGGAGGTAAACATCATGAGGAAACCTGCATGTCTGAAAAATAAGAAAAAAATATTTCGTTGACATGTAAAGTTCCCCATTGGGGCAGCGCGGCTGACATTCCCTTGCCCTAAAACCCTCTCAGAATTGAGGAGAAGCCTGTGCCCAGCAGTGGGACGTGTACAGGCTGTAACTTTAGTGTACTTTACCTGTAAAGAAAACTGTATTTTACTTTCAACTGCACATTAATATATAAAACCCACACACCTAATATACATTATGTAAAATAAACACACACTATTGATAAACAAACATTTGAAATTCACAAAATGCACAGCTTGTTCAGTCAATCTGTCAGGAATTATTATTGAGAGTAATTTTAAAATTCTTAGTCAAAAAATTTTACACTGTGCGACTGTTTTACGACAGACTATTAAGTAATTAAGCATTTTGCCGTAATAACATACAAATGTTTGTATTTACACTGAGACATTTTTAGTATTAATTTGTAGGTAAAATTTGTAGGCCATACAAATACTTGTTCCGTGCGAGATTCAAACCCGCGGCCCTTAGCGCTGCAACTAATTCCTAAGTCACTGCATCACGGAGCTGTCCAATGGTCTTTGATTATCTTGGATCTAAATATTCGCCTACGATAATCGCCTACTAGATCGTACCCAGGGCGTAGTTTTGTAGGAGCGCTAGTTGTTTAATAAAGAATGTATGGCCATATGATTTAATAATTTCACCTCTCAGTGAGTCATGAGCTCCTGGTAGATTATCTTCTATACAACCATCGATGACAGTCTATAAAAGTCCACTGCTGAACATAGGCCTCCCCACAGATTGCCTCATAGGGTGAGAATATTTGGCATAGTTGCCACGCTTAGCAAGCGCGTTGGTCACCGCAGTTTTTCATTTTTATGTACGTGAGGATAATATTCACTACCTTAAGTTTTGCCGCCCTATAAAAACAAAACTAGGAGGAGGGTTGATGTGGTTATATTCTCTATGGTTGATACACACAGTAAACAATCTTTGGTTATAATTAGGAACATTTCGAAAATCAACTTAATAAAAACTAACTACATTACGCCATACTAAATCGGCTAAAATATTTACTACAATATCAACTGATAAAATGGCGTCCTTTGGACTTTTTGTTATTTGATTGACTGATGAAGAGCTACCGTATCATATAACCTTCTCTCCAAATAAGGCTGTAGTTTTTGAGTTATAAGACAGTGACCATATTAACCGGTTGACCATATTACCCTCACGTACTACAGTCGTTATTAGAAAGACGCTACTCCCCATTTCCTGGTTTGTTTTCCTGTGTCACCTTTTTTGATACCCGCGGGATGATATGGGGTAGAGGGTATTCTTAGACTGGCACTACAAGTGTAGTAGTAGTAGTAGTAAGAGTATATAAAAGTACACACACACAAGTGTAATAATAATCCTATATATTCAAATTTATTAATACAATAAAGAGAGTCTTATATCATCATTCGTTTGTTTAACTCCTCTCCTAACATTCGCCCTACATGGCGACCCTGCCGAAGTAATTCGCGACGCGAATATGACACCCTCCGTCGTATTTGGAGTGGCACATTTTTTCTAAAGAAGAGACCGTATTTGTGCAAAACGCAGTGGGAAGCAATAAGGCACGAGTTGAACAATTACAATTTCACCTGACTACGAGTAACATTTTGCTGTCTATCATTGTGCTGGTACTTCTACTGGGGTCCCTATATTGCTTGTATCGGACATATAGGCGATGTCATGTAAAGTGGATTAATACAGAGATAAACAGAAATATCCTAAGAAGGTCTATTTTTCGGCAACCACAGTCCCCCACAAATATGGAAGAGGCAAGTCAACCAAGGGCGTATTATAAAGTATGACCGGCGCTGATCAGTGTTTCAAAATGGCGTTTAAGTGCGTATAAAATGAGTAAAAAAGTGCGTGTCTATTAATAGTGCAAAAATAAGGGTATTGTGTTTATAAATCAACGACGTAAATCTGGGACTCTAGCCTATATTACTGAACTTTATATTTTAAATTAAATCATGTATTCGTTGTACTGTCTTTAATCGTCATTGAACCGTATTATTATTATTTATTTTTATTAAATATTTCGTAAATTATTTATAGTATACTCTATTCTACGTATTGGTGGTAAGTTATGAATATTTCTTTAGAACAGTTGTATGAGAAATTAAAAGAAGTGAGAACATATTTAATTAAAATTGGACCGAGTAGACGTGAAGGAAAAGTTTTAGATACTAAACTTAAAGAGGACAGTGAAATATTTAGTGACTATTCTAAGTTGTTAATAAATTTTAATAGTAAAGTAAAGGAAGGTAAGATTAAATCTACTGATATTCCATCTTATCAAACCTATTGTAAGAATTTTGAATCATTATATCAGGATATTATAAAATTGTGTAAGCCCGAGTGTGTACAATCTGAAAATCCGAGCAATATGGATACTTTCGATTTGAAAACGGCTTTGACTTTATTACCTGTTATGTCAGATGACGAAACAAATGTGAAACAATTAGTAGACAATATTCAGTATTATATTTCTTTGTTAACAAAACAGGAATGCAAAAAGAATTTGATCAAATTCATATTAAAAAGTAGATTACCTCAATCTGCTAAATTACGTCTTCAAGACGATTACTCTAATGTTGAAGACTTGGTTAGTGACATGCAGAAAGAGTTGTTGCCAAGAAAAGGAGCAGCAGCAATTCAAAATAAATTGCAAAAATATCGCCAAAATGATATGTAAATTGCTGATTATGGAAAACAAATAACAGAGTTATTTGTAGACCTTACGATATCGTAAGCCAACGGTAATACTGAATATTACAATATTTTGAAAACTGTTAATGAAAAACAAGCGATCAAGCAATTTTCCGATGGCTTACGAAATCGTCGAATCAGCACAATAATTTCTGCTAGAAATTACAGCTCTCTGAAAGATGCCATTCAAGCAGCTCAAGATGAAGAGACTTCATCATCATCGGCCGCAGGAGAGGTGATGGGTATGTCGAGTAAGAAATTTTATTATCCTAGGAATTTTCATCATAATTCTAGGTATCCACGCGGCAACGGGCGTAATCGGCAAATGTTTTCACAGCGAGGACACTACCATGGAAACTCGCAGCGATCGAGTTCATGGAACCACTCGAACTCACGTGGTCAAGAACAGCGAGGACGATATAATCGAGGTACGTTTCGTAATTATCGCGGAAATCAAGGGATAAAAAGAAATGTAGTCAATCTAATTAATGAAAAGGAATCAACTTCAAATGAACCCCGACTAGATAAGTTTTTTCGAGAATAAACAAAATCATTTAATTTTGGCTAGTAGTAACAGCAATTGTTTTGTTCATTTACCAGTTTCATCATGCAATAAAACTTATTCTTTCTTAGTCGACACGGGCGCATCTTTATCCGCCGTAACATATAAACATGCTATCGAATTAAGTGTGTCATTACATAAAGAGAATGTAATTATAAACGGTCTAGGTAGCGAGGTGCAAACAATCGGATATGTTTATGTTCCATTAATGATTCATGGATCTGTTATTAATCACAAGTTCTTTGTTTTTAATTCGTTACCAATTTCGTCGCATGGAATTCTAGGTAGAGACTTTTTGAATAGATTTGGAGCATGTTTAGATTTCGAGAAAAATATTTTATCTTTGAAGTTAGGGTCAGGCCACACTTGTTTCTTGCCTTTCACTAATAATTATAATATTAACGTATTGGAAATTCCCCCAAGAAGTGAATCTATACATTATATTCAATCTGATTTTCAAACCGATTGCATTATTTGTTCACAAGAATTACAAGATGGTGTTTATTTGTCTAGCTCGATAGTGACACCAATTAGGGGAAAAATACCAATAAAAATATTAAATGTTACCGAAAAATCAGTAACATTATCAGGAATAAATCCTGCAATTCATGATCTTAACGATTATAATATTTGTAGTTTTGAGAAAAATGAGAATAATTCAGACCGAGTAAAACGATTATTTTCCTCATTAAAATTAAATAATTTAAATGACTTAGAAATTCAAAGTATTCAAAATATTTGTGCAAAATATGCAGATGTTTTTTATTTAGAGGGCGATAAATTGACAACAACAGATATTTACACTCACAATATTTTTTTGAAACCAAACGTTAGTCCAGTGTTTTCAAAACCCTATAGGTTACCAATTAGTCAGAAAACGGAAATTAATCGTCAAATTAGCAACATGCTTAAAGAAGGGATTATAGAACCTAGTAAAAGCGACTGGTCTAGCCCAATATTATTGGTGCCAAAAAAATTAGATGAATCGGGTAGTAAAAAATGGCGATTGGTAGTGGATTACCGTAAATTAAATAACTGTATAGAGGACGATAAGTACCCCCTTCCTGATATTACAAAAATCTTAGAATCTTTGTCTGGAAGTGTATATTTTACACATTTAGATTTATATCAAGGGTATTACAATGTTAATTTAGATAAAAGTTGTCGAAAATTTACTGCTTTCAATTCTGGTCAATACCAGATGACGAGAATGCCCATGGGATTAAAAACAAGTCCCAGCTCTTTCTCGCGAATGATGCATTTAGCAATGTCAGGACTAAATAATGAAAAATGCTTAATTTATTTAGATGACGTCATTGTTTTTGGTAGACAACTAGACCACCATAAAAAAAACTTACAGGATGTTTTTGAAAGACTTCGTTCAGTAAATTTAAAATTAAATCCTTCAAAATGTACATTTCTTAAAAAACAGATTTTATATTTGGGACATTGTATATCTAACGAAGGGATTTTACCTGATCCTGAAAAAATAGATACAGTAAAAACGTATCCTTGTCCGCAGAATGCCGAAGAAGTTAAAAGATTTGTGGCGTTCACAAACTACTATAGAAAGTTTATACCCAAGTTTGCTGAAATTGCGCAACCATTAAACCAACTTTGTAGAAAAAATATTAATTTCGTTTGGACTGAAAAATGTCAAAAGTCTTTTGAAACACTCAAAAAACGTATTATGTACCCCCCCCCCCCAGTTTTATATTACCCTGATTTTTCAAAAGAAAATTATTTTATACGTGATAGAGCCATGCTGCAGTTATATTAGATGTATAGCTGTAGCACGAATGGGTCGGCTCGACCGGGGAAGGACCACACTCTCACAGAATACCAGCGTGAAATAGTAGCTTAATGCTGCTGTATTTCGTATGGTGAGTGTAGAGAACCGCAGACCCATTTTACTGGAAACGAGGCATTCCATCTTAGTCCTAACGGGTGACAACGCATGTATATTTTGATTCGTAATCGAGGATAGATGTAGATGTCTATGGGCCACAGCAACCACTTACCATCAGGTGGACTGTGTGCTCGTTTGTCACCCTATACTATAAAAAAAAATTTCATTTTACAAATCGATGCATCTAATAAAGCAATTGGAGCAGTTCTGTCGAATAAAAATGGAAGACCAATAGCATTTACTAGCAGATCTCTGAATAAGGCTGAATCAAACTATCCAGTTATAGAAAAAGAGTTGTTAGCGATAGTATGGGCCGTCAAACATTTCAGACCGTACCTGTATGGACAATATTTTAAAATCAGGACTGACCATAAACCTCTAGTATACCTATTTGGCATGAAAGATCCATCGAGCAGGCTTATGAAGTTTCGTTTGGTATTAGAGGAATATAATTTTGACGTAGAGTATGTAAAGAGTTCAGATAATGCAGCTGCAGATGCGTTATCTAGAATCTGTTTGAGTTCCAAAGAGTTAAAAGAATTAAATGAGAACATCGTTAGTGTCATGACACGAGCAAAATCGCGAAAATTAAATAAACCAGGATCCTCCTCGTTGGACATGATACACACAGACTTGAGGCCTGATCAACCAAAAGTCGTAAGTAATCATGTCAAACCAGCAGAATCAGTGGAGTTGCGTATGGTTAATAAAGATGATTTGAAAACATTAAGAAAATTAAGAGTTATTAGTAAAGAAAATAATGCATTTTGTTATGTAGAAAAGGAAAAGATAATTTATATTAAATATCTAAGTTCCGACTCACGAATGACGCGACGCGAATTTGTGAGGGAATTAGATGATTTTTGTAAGTTAATAAATATTAATGAAGTATGTATAATAAAGAAGGATGGTAATAAGGAATTTATTAAAAAACTAGTTGAAGAAATCAAATCTATGAATGATAGGACCGGTCCACGTGTAAATATAATAAGTAATGTAAAAACGATATATAATAAGGATGACAGAAAGGTGATATTAAATGACTTCCATCTCCTACCTAGCAGTGGCCATGCAGGTATAAGAAGGATGGTCAACAATATAAAAAAGTATTATTATTGGCCTGGGTTAGATAAGGATGTAAAGAACTTTGTTAGGCGTTGTGACAAATGTCAGCGTCAGAAATTTTCGTTACCTGTAAGAGAGCCATTAGAAATAACAACGACAGCTAACACAGCGTTTGAAAAGATATATTTAGACTTAGTAGGTCCATTTGAAATTGATAATAATGTTACGAGCTTGAGGTTCGTGACAATAAAAATTGCCGATAAAATTACCTAAATTAACACTTTAATTTACTTTATACGAATTAAAGTTAAAAAACACTAATAATTAAACACACTAATTCACTTAATTTCGCTCCGAACAATAATAATAACTCTTATGCTTTAACGCTACAATGCGAACTCACTAAGTATGTCGAAGCATATCCCTTAATTTCTAAAAAAAACCAACGAAGTAGCAAAGAGTTTTGTTACTAACTTTATTCTTAGGTATGGAGTACCGAAAGTAGTAACTACTGACAGAGGGAAAGAGTTCACCGCATCATTATTCCAAGAGGTATGTAAATTGCTTCAAATAAAACAATTAAATTCGACTGCTTACCACCACCAATCACTAGGTGCGTTGGAAGTGTCACATAAAAATTTAAATGCTTTTCTTCGCATTCAAATTGATAATCACCCTGAAACATGGAGCGACTGGTTACCATTTTGGTCATTTGCCATACGACAGTTCATACAGAGACGAAATTCAGTCCTTATGAACTTGTCTTTGGTAAAAAATGTTCACTTCCTAGTAATTTGTCAGTAGATTTAGAGCCACTTTATAACTACGATCATTATCCTTGTGAGCTCAAATACAGGTTACAATTGTCACAAAGAGAGGCAAGAAATAATTTGATAAAGTCTAAAGAAAAAAGAAAAATTATATTTGATAAATATACCAAGCCTATAAAGTACAATGTAAATGATTTAGTGCTCTTAAAAATGAGTCAGGTAATAAACTAAGTGATCTATACTCTGGTCCTTATAAAGTTGTTAAAGATGTAGCACCAAACGTAGAAATAATTAAGAATGGTAAAAATGAATTAGTACATAAAAACCGCACGAAATTGTATATCCAATAATAAATAAAACGTATTTTATATGCTTTGTCTAAGTACATTTATTATTATTATTATTATTTCTTTCTGTAGATTACTTAATATTATGTAATTATAAATATTCTAAATTAAATAATCATTAAAAAATGTTCTTAAAATAAATACCTTATATATTATTTTATAATGTAACTGTTCTTAATATTTACAAAAATAAAATCTTTTAATGTATCGATGCCTAAAAGAAAAAAAAATGTATCCTTGTATTGTCACATTTTTTTTTTCTTTTGGATGGAAGGTGTAGTAGTAGTAGTAGTAAGAGTATATAAAAGTACACACACACACAAGTGTAATAATAATCCTATATAATCAAATTTATTAATACAATAAAGAGAGTCTTATATCATCATTCGTTTGTTTAACTCCTCTCCTAACATTCGCCCTACACAAGATAACTGCAAAAAGAACTTACAAAATGATCCGAGTCGGCAATTATGGTGCAAGTGGTTGCGTGCATGGGTGGTAAATTGTGATAGCATACTGGTTTCACCCATCGAGGTGTCCGTTCTCGGGTTTTATTGAGTTTCAGAAGGGCTATGTCGTTGACGCTTGGTGTTTCTGGAACAAAACCAAGCATTAAAAAGGCCAGAGAAGCCACAGTACACCTTTTTACGTGTTAGAGCCACGCTATAGCTATTATATCGGTGTAGCACGAAAGGCTCCGCTCGACCTGTGAAGGATCACGCTCTCACAGATTATACAAGTGGGCAAATAGCGCCTTAATAGTGTGTTGCGTATGTTTTTTTTTTTTTTTTTAGAAAACCGGTGACCCTTTTTCCTAACCATGAGGTGGAGTGTGTCCGATGCGAAGGTACCCCTGAGGACTAAGATTTTATGTAGCATTTCCAGTAAAAAGGTTCTTGGTTTCTATATATTGACAACTTGTGAGTGTAAGTGAATTTATTTTGAGCATTTTCAAAGGAGTTTTAGTGTTCATAATAGATAACTTATTAAAATCAATCTTGTGAAACTTTTTTATTTATATCTGTATTAACTATCACGCGTAATCCACATTCGATTTGCAAATAAAATATATTTAAATTAATTTTAATGTTGTTATAGTCGAGTTTTCTGGAGCAAAGTTATTTCTATATGTTTTTTTTATAGAATAAGGGTGACAAACGAGCACACGGGATGGTAAGTGGATGCTGCGGCCCATAGACATCAACATTTATCTTCAATTAAGAATCAAATTGCAAATGCGTTGCCAGCGCTGACGACTGAGATGGAATGCCTCGATTCCAGTTAAAAGGGTCTCCGGATCTCTATACTCACCATACGAAAAGCATTAAGCTGCTATTTGACGCTGGTATTCTGTGAAAGCGTTGTTCTACCCCGGTCGAGTCGACCCATTCGTGCTGCAACCACAATATAGCTGCAGCATGGCTCTACCACGTAGACGTAAACGTTTGAATACCATTAGTATTCATACTCCTAACTCATAACGCATTAAGGGGAAATACAGAAATTTTGTTACGTGTTGTATCTACATATGTGTTTATTTTTTTAAAATGTTTTTTCTTTATTTTAATACCCAACGGCTAAGGAAACAATAAGCGGACTTAATACCTGTCATACATATATAATAATAATCCTCCAAACCGAATTTCGGCCACGGCGGCCTGCCTCAACAGAGACTAGCCATCGGCGCAGGACAGGATTATAGTGCCCAAGTGTATGCGCAAACGCAGGTACACTCTCTATTCCCTCACTCTCATAATCCGATGGGACGGTCAACCGACACGACCGGAGAGAGATCAGGCGCTGAACCAACGGTTTAACGTGCTTTCCGAGGCACGGGGGTAAGTCACCGCCAACTTCCTCACTCCGGGCAACTACTGAGAATTTCTTGACGGAAAAACTCAATAATTTTTTTATGGCCTGACCTGGGATTCGAACCCAGGACCTCATGATCAGCAGTCGCACTACTACAACCACTAGACCAACGAGGCAGAGGTATATATATATATACAAACATTTTAACATATAAATACGTATAGGGTACATGAGGGTAATGTGGTCTGTAATCTTAAGCTTTGCTACCCTATAAAACCAAAACTCGGAGTAGGACAAAGACAAAAACAAAGACGTATACTATAACTAATACATTAAGTAAAAAATAACGGACACGCTTTGGCAATAATTAGGAACACTTCGAAAAATCAACTTAAAAAACCTAACTACGCTACATAATACTGTTACGAGGTTGAGGTTCGTGACAATAAAAATTGCCGATAGAATTACCTAAATTAACACTTTAATTTTCTTTACACAAATTAAAACTTAAAAAAAACACCAATAATTAATCACACTGATTCACTTTATTCCGCTCCGAAGCTTCGCTTGTCTCGCCAAATTCAATACTTCCCCGATCGCATCTTGCAGCGCCTATAAATATAAATTAGCACCGAAATATCCAGAATATTCAAGTAAACATACGCAAGGTACCGAGAGTTCGAGTTTCAACTTCTACAAGGTTATTTCTTCGGTTCGAGACTAGATGGCGCTAGTGCCGTCGACTAAGGTGCGAAACACTGCCCCCTCCTAAGACATGCTCGTCCCGAGCATTATCGGCCCCATAATAACGCGCCAGGCGATCCACATGGACGATCTTAGGAGTCCCTCTTGCGCCTTTCTGTATCCGGTAGGTTACATCGTTGATCCTGGTCACAATCGGGTACGGGCCGTCCCATTTAGCTTGAAGCTTAGGAGATTTCCCTTTGCTGCGGACGGGATTATGCAACCACACTAGTGAACCTTCGTCGAACCCTTTGTTGTTTATTTTGCGGTCGTACCAGGTTTTCATCTTTTCAGACATTTGCTGGCCCGATTGTCTGACGTGCTCATAAATGTCATTCATTTTGTTCCGCAAGTCATTTGCATAATCGGTTATACTACGTGGAGCATCAGGTGGTATCCCGGTGATCAGGTCTGCAGGCAGCCGTAATTCTCTTCCAAAGTTTGCGAAAGCTGGTGTCACTGCTGTACTTTCGTGAACAGCGCTTCGATATGACAACAAAAATGGTTGTATGTGCTTGTCCCAATCTCGTTGCCGATTGTCTACAACTTTTGCTAGGTACCTCTTCAATGTCTGATTAAATCGTTCTACCATTCCATCAGATTGCGGGTGATAAGATGTCGTTCTTGCTTTATGAGTACCCATAACTCGGCAAGTTTCCTGGAATATTTGAGATTCAAAATTCCTTCCTTGATCGCTGTGAATCTCTAAAGGTACTCCAAAACGACAGAAGACTTCATGAACTAGTTTATCTGCAACTGTTGAAGCTTCTTGATTTGGAATGGCGAAGACTTCTGGCCACTTAGTGAAGTAATCCATCACAGCCATGAAATACTTGTTACCGCTTTCACTCTCCGGAAACGGCCCCGCCACGTCAATGGCTATTCTCTCCCATGGTGCACCAACATTGTCCAACTTCAATGCACCTCTACTACGAGTCTGAGGTCTCTTTACAGCCGCACAACTTGTACATTTGCGACACGAGTCCTCGACATCGTTTCAACAGTGGACCCAGTAAAACTGTTCTCGGATCTTCAGTAGAGTTCGTTTAACTCCCAGATGGCCTCCTGAATAATCATTATGGTACAGCTGTAGAACATCCGGTACTTTAGCTTTAGGGACAACCATTTGCAAATGACAGCTGTCTCCCCGAACATTTTCCCATTTACGACACAGAACTCCATCCTGAAGCAGCAAGCTGTCCCACTGGGCCCAATAGCTTTTAGTGGTCGAATTCATCGCTGAGACGTCGCTCCACTTGGGTTTGGGAGCACTGGCTTTCATCCATTCCAGGATCGGCTTGATGTCCAGATCTTCCAGCTGTGCACGTTGTAAGCTGTCCTTCCACTTGTTGCTGAAGTGGTCTGCCCTGAGCATCCTCACGGATACCACTTCCTTACTCTCTTGCCTAGTACAATGTTTGCAATCTTCAGGACAAGGTCTTCTTGACAATGCATCTGCGTTGCCATGAGATTTCCCGCTGCGATGTTCGATCTCAAAGTCGTATTCCTGCAGTAGTTCAATCCACCACGCAACTTGTCCTTCTGGATTTTTAAACTGCAATAGCCATTTTAGTGCAGCATGGTCAGTTCGTAAGTGAAATTTTCGCCCCAGAAGATATTTGCTAGAATGCTGCAACGACTTTACCACAGCTAGCAATTCGCGTCTTGTGACACAATAGTTCCTTTCCGGTTTTGACATCGACTTGCTGAAGTACGCTATCACGACCTCTTGGTCACCATTCCGTTGAGACAGCACACCTCCAAGTCCTATATCACTTGCGTCTATGGCAACTATAAATTCTTTGCTTGCATCAGGGTATCCCAAAATAGGCGTTTTGCACAGACGGTCCTTGAGCTCCTGGAATGCGATATTGCAACTTTCATCCCAGCAGAAATGTCGCTTCTCCTCGGTTAGCTTATGCAAAGGTTTGGCTATATTTGCAAAGTTCTTCACAAATCGCCGGTAATAAGAGCACAAACCCAAAAATGCTCTAATCTGCGTCTTGTCTTTTGGAACCGGCCAATCCTTTACAGCTGCGATTTTCTCTGGATCCGTGCGGATACCTTCTTCCGACACTACATACCCCAAAAAGTTGACTAGCCGTTTGAATAGTGGACATTTCTTCGGACTCAACTTGAGGCTGGCACTATGAATCTTTATGAGCACGCATTCCAGGTTTTGAAGGTGTTCCTCAAACGTACGGCCCACGATGATGATGTCATCCAAGTAGACCAGACAGGCATCGCCAATTAGCCCGGTAAGTACAAGTTCCATCAGCCTTTCAAACGTTGCTGGAACATTGCACAACCCAAATGGCATTACTTTAAATTGCCACAGACCCTTTCCCGTCGAGAACGCAGTTTTCTCCTTGTCCTTAGGGTCAATTTCAACTTGCCAATAGCCACTTTTTAGATCCAGCGTGCTAAACCACTTTACTCCTGTAAGCATATCCAGCGCGTCGTCAATTCTTGGCAAGGGATAGCTGTCCTTCTTAGTAACGTCGTTCAGACGGCAGTAGTCAACACAAAACCGCATGCTGCCATCCTTCTTCTTTACCAGTACCACGGGTGAACACCATGGACTAGATGAAGGTTCAATAACACCATCCTTCACCATTCCCTCAATCATGGTTTCCACTTCCTTTTCACGTGTTACCGGCAATCTTCTTGGCCGCTGACGGATAGGCAATTCTTCACCTGTGTTTATTTTGTGTTGAACTAAGCCAGTCTTTCCTATGTCAGCATCGTTTGATGAGAATACATCGGCATACTTGAGTAACAACTTCTTCGCTTTGACCTTGTAGTTTTTGAGTTATAAGAATGTGACTATATTAACCGGTTGACCACATTACTCATTATTATTGCATGTATTGTCTATAAATCGCACGTATTGATATTATATTACGTATATTTATATTGCACCACCTACCTAGTTTTCATTGTTCTATTCCTTTACATCTTTGGTTGCCTGGAAGAGATCGCGTTAAGGCCGCCAAATTGTACATATAATCTGCTTTTTGTTTTGTTATCTGTATTTTTGTTAGTGGTGTACAATGAAATTATATTCATTCATAATGATTTCTTATATTTACGCGTACACTACACATTGATTAAAACTACTTTTACGGATTTTATCGCGTTTAATTTTACTTTTAATAATTTTTATTTTTATTATGATATATACATAATGAACTATGTCCTGAGGTCTTGCAGTGGTAAGCTTGGGGTTAATTTTTTCACAAGGGGGGGGGGAGAAGTATGCAGTTTAGATCATATCCTAGACGGCCCCAACCATTACATAAGATTTGATAGACCACAAATCCTCGCAAAAGAACACCGATTCCTACCAAGGATGATACGTGAGGCTATTGAAATTAAAAAACATCCTAATTTCAATAGACAAGGAGGCTGGGTACTAACACCTGCTTGGGACCCTATAATTAATAAAATTAAAACTAAACCCAAGCATACCACTGCAAGGCCTCAGGACATAGTCAGTTCATTTTGCATAGATCGGACCATAAACAATAATTAAAAAAGCTGAAGGTACTCCTGGTTTAACAATGACATCGGGACGTCAGTCACCTCAGTCCCCCGTGACCATGGGTGCTGGAAGGCACCCGAAACGTCAGGAAATAAAAATAAAAGTAATTAAAAGTAAAATTAAACGCGATAAAATCCGCAAAAGTAGTTTTAATCAATATATTCATTCATTTATTCATTCATACTCTCACGTACTATATATAAATAAAAATATTTTTACGTATTAATACGTACGTGCATACTATTTTAAGTATAACAACATAAAATCATTCCTATCATGAAACAACTGACTGAAAGATGTTCACGAAATAATCTCTTGACGAGCATTTGCTTTGAGCTTCGTGTGCCTTTGGGTAAGGAGTTCCAGAGTAGAGTAGCCTTAACATTAAATTATTTCTCGGAGATTTCAGATAAACAAAAACTTACTGCTTCGGTAACTTTCGTGGACTTTAATCGCTTCAACATCTATCTCCTCGTTACGGTCCCTGCTGAAGCTTACGATGAGATCGGTTCCTGTATAATTGTGGACGCAAGTAGCTGAAGTCAGCACAAAATCCACGTTATCCTCCACGATGGTGCCGGCACAAAGCGGACGGTAGTCATCTCTCCTGCGGAATTTCGGAAATGAAACTTTCTTTAGAATCGTCGTAAATTGAAACTCGTTGAACCGAAAAAGAGACAAACACATACATCTATAGGATTTAACCTGCGAGAGAGTGAGATGAACATACCAATAGTGTTTCCTATATTCATCTCATGTCTTCGAAGTGTACTACTGGGTCTGAACTGCACACATATCTTTGAAATGACTACTTCTTTAGAATCGTTGTGCATTGAAATTCATTGTAACAAAAAAGCGACGGTAAAAAGAGACAGACATATACATCTATAGTATTAAACCTGTGAGAGAATGAGATGAACATACACACAGTGTTTCCTATATTCGTCTCATATCTTCGAAGTATAGTACTGCGTCTGAACTGCACACATATTTCAGAAGTGGAAACTAATTTAGAATCGTTGTGTTTTAAATTCGATGAAACGAAAAGGCAACACTAACAGTTTAAGTTACAGCCTATATACGTCCCACTGCTGGGCACAGACCTCCCCTCAATTTTGGGAGCGTTTTAGGGCAATGAAATGTCCGCCACGCTGCTCCAATGCGTGTTGGTGTACTTCACATGTTATCAAAATTTTTTCTTCTTATTTCTCGGACATGCAGGTTTCATCAAGATGTTTTCCCTCACCGCCGAGTACGTGGTAAATCAGGACTTAAAATTGCAATTAACAATTTCATTGGTGCCGGCGGGGATCGAACCCGGATTGTGAGTGCTTAGTCCTTGACCCACCACGGCTACTAGTATCAGTGTATCTAATACTATACTGATATTACCGTTAAGTTGTGTGGGTGCTGTAAGAGCCGACAGCGGGAGACAAATTAGGAGATGGGACTATACGAAAACTATAATGTACCTGTAAATCCAAGCCCTCCAGGGATATTCTCCTTTCAGTACCGAGCGGGCATTCTTTTTCTTCTGTTTTTTGCCTTTAACTACTTTAAACCCGCCTGGCACCATCACACCACAATGCCCACCATTTCTGTAAAAAAGCAATTTTATAGAATATGTGTGCCAAGCGCACACAATCCACCTGGTGGTAAGTGGAGGCGGTGGCCCATAGACATCTACATCGATTCTCGATTAAGGATCAAAATGTAGATGCATTGTGAAAGCGTGATCCTACCACGGTCGAAGTCATGGTTTTTGTAGGTAAAATCGTTTTGAGCTGCAGTTGTCCCTATCGCACTCTTCGGGTGAAGGCCAGAGGTGAGGGACGGCAATTGTTTCTTCAAATACCTATTTTTCAATTCCCGCGCAGACCGACTACCCTCTTAACATGTTTTTTGTTACTCTAAGGCCAATGTCAAATATTAATAGTCAGTGGGAAAATAGTCCCACAGAGTACGGATTGAATGCAAACTGGCGACAACTGAACATAGATTACTGTATATATCAGTATTGTTGCTCGTCATAATTAATTCCTGGTACATGTCACTAGCGCCATCTAGTATCAAGTAGCAGAACTAATCATTCTAGAAGATTCTATTCTAAAACTTTCTACACTTACTCGGCGGGACCTGTATGTGCCCAAACATTCTAGATTTTTTAGTGAAAGAGGTCCTATATAAGGCCGTTTAGGAACCGCGACGGTGTCAGTATTGAATTTGCGATTCAAGCGAATAATTCGAAGCGATACTGCAAATAGTGGTTTATTATTAGTGTGTTTAAAGTTATAATTGGTGTTCGGTAATAAAAGTGTCAACTTTGATACTTCCATCGGCAGTTTTTATTGTCACGAACCCCAAGCTCGTAACAATTGATGTCAGAAGTAAAGAATGATGTCGATTTTACCTAAAGACGACACGGAGTGTAGCCGCACCCGAAGTCAACGCCAGCAGATGACGGACCAGAGACGATTTGGTGGCGCAACGCCGCAGACGTTAAAGTGTCAATTTTGGTAATTCAATCGGCAGTTTTTATTGTCGCGAACCCCAAGATCGTAACAATGTATGTACATGCAACTGACTGATGGGCTAAATGAGTGAATTGTGTGTAATTTCAAATGTTCCTTTTTTAATAGTGTGTGGTGTGTATATAAATGCAAAATAGCGTTTACGTTATATTTTGTACACTAGATATCTGTTTTGTATATGAACTAGCAGTTCCCCGCAATTTCGTGTGCGTGGAATTTCATGGGTTTAAATTTTAGTTGCGCGGAACCCTAATTCTTTTGCTAAAACAAAAATTACTCCTCATAACATTTGAATAATGAACAATTTCTCCTAGTGAAATTCCCGTCAAAGTCAGTATTGCCATTTCGGAGATAAGCCGGAACAAACAAAAAGATCGACTGACTGACAGACAGCCTGACTAACAGACAGACAAAAATTTAAAAAAATAAATTATGTTATAAGTACCGTGTACACTTTATATGCACTAAGTAAAAAACTGATATTTTGACATTACAAACACACATTTCAATTTTTATTATTTGTATAGAAAGTAAATGCAGTTGAAAGTGAAATTCATTTACAACCCAATAAAATTAATGAATTTCTAAATGGACGGCAGGTCTAGAACTAAATTAACGAAAAATGTGTCCGGATTCAACCTATATACGCGTAAGTACATATATAGATATAATTATAAAAAAAACCTAATTCAAACCACATTGTCATTAAAAAACTACTCAATTTAACTTGTGACATATTCAGCCTATTAACTTCGACTAGCTTATGATCCGTTTTACATTTTGAGAAGTGACAAGTGCGAATGGCAAGTGCAACTGACAAATGACAGAGTGTTGGCGGGAACTTGGCCGACGACAGACTGTCGCTCCTGTTTTGTCGCTTAAATAATGGTTTGAAGTGGATTTTGATTCGTAAAAGTGATGCGATTTTGTGAATTAAGTGTCCACGCGTGTGAACTATTAGAGAAAACGACGAAACAAGTGCTTTGATGTCGATATAAGCGTCAAGTTATTTTGATCGCTTGGGTGCCTCATAAACTTGAGTGGCTGTCGTCATCAACTCTCCGCTGGGTTGAGCTGTCGTCAAAATCTACCAAGGGCTTCGCAATGTGACGCATCAGCATATTGTGCAAAAAAGAATATAAAATGAAGATTCCGAAAGAAATGATAGGCTTAGAAGGGCTATAACCCAGAGCCGTAAAGCCAGTTAATAAAAAAATGACAAATGACAAGTGCTTAGTGCATGTGAACAGACAGTGACAAGTGACAAAAGGAATAAAGTGCACTAAGGCACTCAAAATGTAAACCGCTATGAACCTTGTAGTAAAAATTATTTTAACTTGTTTTTACAATTTATATGAATTTAAATGAAATATTACGTTGTTATGTCGTATTTTCGAGTCCGTACTGTCACGTGCCAGGCACGCACACATGTTAGCGGGAATCGGTACATTTCTTAGAAGATAGCCTACTATTCTGTTTTTACTATGGCGGCACCGAGGTTCGTTTAGAAGTAGGTAGGAATGTGAATCACGCTCAAATTTCGACCACTAAGCGGTCGCTGGTATATAGAGATATATCAATTATACTCACCTAGGAATTAAGTCTTGCTGAGGAACGCAGCACAAATCCGTGGTTTTACAGGAATGATCCGTCAAACTGAAATAAAGCGGTTATTAAAGTGAAAACTTCTTAAGAATTTTTGTGATTGGAAATTCGTTGAAACGAAAAAGCGACAGTAAAAAGAGACAACCTTAAACAATAATAAGATTTCGATCTCCTCTTTGTGTGCTTCGTTGCCTCCCCACTCTTGTCTACTTTTCTAAATGTTTCACTTGCATCGCGAGTGAACTGCAGGCACATTTTCTTTTAGTTAAGTTAATAACTGTTCTAATAACGTAGCGTTTTTTAAATTTATGATAGTCGCCAAACATCATTATATTTTAACAAAAATATCTCTAAGTTTTTGAGATAAAATATCATTATTCATCATCATCATTACAGCCCTTCACAAGTCCACTGCTGAACATAGGCCTCCCCCAAGTAATACCACAAAGCACGGTCCTGAGCCACCTGCATCCATCGACTTCCTGCATATCTTACAAGGTCGTCACTCCATAAAACATAGCCTAGTTCAATTCTCGCACTGCTATTTATCTGTTTGTCAAATTTCATTACAATCGATTCAGCTATTTTGTAGATTAGCCCGAAAAGAGAGAGACAGACAAATATAAAAAAAATGGTTGAATAACCATTTTAGTGCCATGCAAATAGCCTCTCAGCTCAATGGTACTGCACGGGTCACCCATGGAACCGTTAACGTTACAGCTTTTTAAAATCCACAGCTGAACGTAGACCCCCCCTCTTTGATTGCCTCATGCTGGATACTTGCCATAGCTGCCACGCCTGGCAAGTGGTTTGGCAACCGCAGCTTTTTATTTTTAGTCATTATTCGGAAGACGCTGCTACCCTTCTCCTGATTTGTTTCCTCTGTCGTCTCTTACCACACCCACCACGATATGGCGTAGTGGATGTTCATACACTGCCACTACATCATGCTGTAGCTATATTATAGTTGCAGCACAAGTAATTTGACTTGACCTGGGAACGGCCACGCTCTCATAGAATATCAGCGTAAAATAGCAGCTTAATGCTGCTGTTTTGTATGGTGTCATTAGTCATCAGGGGTGACGATGCATCTTCATTTGAGTTCTAATCGAGGAGTGTAGCTGTCTATGGACCACAGCGCCCTTGTCGCCCTTATTCTATAAAAAATACACCAATGACATAATGGGTGCGTTTGGCAGAAAAAGCGCTAGCAAGCGCTTGTAAGCAAAATGGCGATCGTAAGTGGTAAGCGCTGTCAAATCGTAAGTAGCTATTTTCCTCCAGGACACGATGTTAGTTTTCACCGGGGAACGTAACCTAATTTAAACATATGTTTGTAAAGTATTCATATTAAAAACTTACCAATCATGAATTTTTAATAGGTGTATATGTTTATTCATGTCATTATATTACTTAAAACTAATATTGCACAAAACAACTTATAAACTACTTCAAAACAAAAAAATTAAATAAGCAAAATGGCGGATTGTGTCAGCGCTACTGAAGTAGCAATCGTGTCCTGGCCGAAAACTATTTCAGCGCTTGTAAGCACTTGCTAGCGCTTTTTTCTGCCAAACGCACCCAATGATAATCGTACGTACTCACTGGATTATTTTATGGTTTGGTGTACGATAATTTCTGAGACGTGAGTCGTTACATAAGTAGCACTCGTAGCAACCACGAGACAGGTCCCCTTGTACTCCACTACATTCCGGTGCAGTTTCATCACCTTCAAAAAAAAAGTATCGTAAACATAAAAATACACCCTATAAGTCATTATTTTCAGATAATTGATAGAATCAGGCGTTACTTTGCGGAAACTCATTATAATAAAAATATTAAAATTTAATTCGCAACCATCCACTCAATTATATACAGTGATATGTCAATTATATACATTGTATTTAATTAAGCGGATGGTTGCGAATTAAATTTTAATATCTTTATTATTGTTTTCAATTAAGGCGAGGATTTCCCACGTATCTCCGCTGCAGGCATCTTCTATTCATCATAAACCAGTGCTTGACCACAACACCACTTGATGGTAAATGGTAATGAAGCCCTAAATGGAAGATAGAAGCCCACTGTCTCAGCCTAACAAAACATACCTATTATATAATAAAATATATTTGTTCAGATCGATTTTGCGTGCGATCTTTTTACTAAACGGCGCCTTTCAGCTAGCGGCCTCATTGATTGATTAACTTTTGTGACTCTTGGTTCTCCTTAAAGCCGCGTACATTTATATTGCTACTATCTAGCCCGGCAGATATTGTTCTGCCCATCCAGCAGACGATGAGTTTCATTTTCACACACTTTTCTACAGACTTTACACGTAAAGCTAAACTCTCTTTACGACTCATAGAAACATCAGGAGACATTATGACCATAAACATTAAAAAAGAGAAAAATACATAACCCTCTTTTACTCTTCCGTAGGCGGATAACTTTTTGGCCGCTTACGAAATACTTATATGTTATACACGATCATTTACAGCCTACGAAACGATTTTATGAAAATCCATCAAGTAGATTTTGCGTGAATCGTGAATACACAATTTTTCTACGGATTTATTATATGTAGATACATAGATGTTATTTAAATGTTCACGGCTTTATATCGGCATATCATTCAGGCGGCTAGTTCAAGGGCACCGTATTATAGTAAAAAGCAAGACTGTTAACTGAAAGGCTAATGATGTTAATGGGCTGCGATAGGCAAAAAGTTACTTTATTTATTAAGAAATAAAGTATCAAAATCTAATTCAATAACATACCTTTTATATATTATCGATAAATATTACATCGTTGTCAATTTATGTATGCAACATGTAACAAAAACCTCGTGGTTCCCGTTAGTGCGTTATCGGAATCAGTATCCAAACGTATAAAAATAATTTTACTTCAGCAAACTCAGCCTTACAAAAATCAAATTAAATTTAAATAAAATTTTATTTGATTCTTTTCAGGCTAAAATTATAAGTAGCTGTCAATTTTTTTTTTCTATTTTGGCAGACTTGGCACTGGAGGATAAAATTAAATAAACAAAACATCTATCAACTTTTATTATATGCCTAAAATAAGATATCTTTTTAAATTTATACATTCTATTTTAACTTATAAATTATAAGTATTTTATAATTTTGGTTCTTTAACAATTTGTTGTGCCTTTTAATTAAATGGTTATTCTAAATCTAGTAAAGTTTTTTAAATAACCTATTCAAAATCACTCACATGGTATGTATGTATATTAGTAATACAATTTTGCACACGTTTTAATATTTTATTACCAATATTTACGTTCTTTCCTTTGAGATCAAAGTATTTGCGAAATTTTTGCTGAAGCAATTCTTACATTCATTAGAGATAAATTCTTACATTGGCTGGAACTCGAACTTCGAAGCACCGCAGCATACATTATTATTATTAAGTTACTACTTAAATAGTGAAGCTTTGGTATAGTTTAAAAAAAATTATAAAATTTTATTTCCTCAATTATTGATCATAGAAACAATACAGTTAACCATATTTACACTTTTTATATTTCATTTGACACGAATAATTCTTTAAAAGCAAAATTTGATACTTAGAATTCATTCATTCATCATTTACAAGTTATAGCACTGACCGAGCCGGTTTAAAGCAGTTTCTCTCTCCACCTGACGAGCCACCAGTGCTCACGCAAACACGCGCCTCAAGCTTGTAGTAGTGTCACTATCATAACTATTATATAATTAATCTGTGCTATCATCGCGATTTATTTTCAAACACAGCGCTTTACCGATGCGCGTGTTGGTTAGTTCAGATGTGAATAATATTTTTTTTCACGAGATTGCATTTAGTTACTAAGTAACGTATTGTGTACACTAAAATCCGATTATGGACAAACAAAAAATGTTTACTGTTATAAATACCATACCTTGTACAATACGTCTATATGCCTCTAAAAGAATTAACGGGTTATTTGTTACATACTGTATAAGCCGCCTCTACGGTACAGGAAATAATTCTGCTGTGGGGTGAACATTTTTTTTAAATTAATGATGTCATACCTGAATTAAGAAATAATTTGTCAATGTCTTCGTAGATGTCTGCTCTGACGATCAAAAACAATACCAAGAAACTCCAAAGCCTGTAAAACAACAAACAGTTCAATTTGAGTTTAAAACAATTTATAAGGACTTGTGTTTCTTATGGTGATGAGGAAAGGATCTTATGGTGTTAAAAAACATAGACTAATAAATATGGTCTCTGCTTAGACCTTATTTGTTGGTAACGAGGCATTCTATCTTAGTTCTCAGGGGTAACAAAGCATCAGTATTTTTTATATTTCTATTAGAAAACCGCCTCCCCTCTCTACAACTATAATATAGGTGCAGCGTGGCTCAATCACGTAACGTTATAGTTAACACGCTTAGTAGGCGAGTTGGTAAATGCATTATTAATTATTATTAATTGTTATCAGAAACTTGCTGCTATTCGACTCCTAGTATAGTTTACCTCTGTCGCCTCTTAAATGCTCATGAAGATGATGTAGTTATAGTTAAACATGAAATAATACATTTAAATACCAAAACACGTAAATATCATCACTTCCATATTTTTACATGGTAGTGCCACGCTGCAGCTATATTATAGTTGTAGCACGAATGGGTCGTCTTGACCTGGGTAGGATCACGCTCTCACAGAACACCAGCGTAAAATAGCAGCTTAATGCTGCTGTGTTTCGTATGGTGAGTATAAAGAGCGGGAAACCTTTTTCACTGGAATCGAGGCATTCCATCCTAGACCTCAGGGGTGGCAAGGCATCTGCATTTTGATTCTTAATCGAAGATAGATGTGGATGTCTATGGGCCTCAGCATCAACTTACCATTAGGTTAACTGTGTGATCATTTGTCATCCCAATTCTATGTAAAAAAATATAAATATTTGAATTGGATACTGACTGTCTCGTTGGTCTAGTGGCGTGTCGTAACTGCGACTGCTGAGCATGTGTTCCCGAGTCCGAATCCTGGGTCAAAAAAATCGTAAACCTGTTGGTCTTGCACCTGAGCTCTTTACGGTCGTGTCGAATTGCCGTTCCATCGGACTATGAGACTGAGGGAGTAGAGAGTGCAACTGTGCTTGCGCATATACTCAGCAACTATAATCCTGTCCTACGCCGATGGTTAGTCTTTGTTGAGACGAAGGTTATTAAATATTAAGACTTAATATAAAAAAGAACTTCTTACCGATAATGTTGCCTTGGTGTTCCTGATAATGTTACGAATGGATATAAAAAAAACTTATTATCGAATCATGTTGCCTTGGTGTTCCTAATACTATAAGACTGGTGTAAAAAGAACTTCTTACCGAAACGTGTTGCCCTGGTGTTCCTAACACTATTAACACTGGATATAAAAAGAACTTCTTACCGAATTATGTTGCCTTGGTGTTCCTGATATTATTAAGGCTGAATATAAAAAGAACTTCTTATCGAATCATGTTGCCTTGGTATTCCTAATACTTAAGACTGGTGTAAAAAGAACTTCTTACCGAAACGTGTTGCCCTGGTGTTCCTAACACTATTAACACTGGATATAAAAAGAACTTCTTATCGAATCGTGTTGCCTTGGTGTTCCTAATACTATTAAGGCTGAATATAAAAAGAACTTCTTACCGAATCATGTTGCCTTGGTGTTCCTAATACTATTTAGATTGTGTATAAAAAGAACTCCTTACCGAATTATCTTGTCTTGGTGTTCCTAATACTATTAAGGCTGGATATAGAAAAAACTTCTTACCGAATCATGTTGCCTTGGTGCTCCTAATACTATTAAGGCTGGATATAAAAAGAACTTCTAACCGAATGATGTTGCCTTGGTGTGCCTGATATTATTAAGAATGGATATAAAAAAAAATTCTTATCGATTCTCTTGGTGTTCCTAATACTATTAAGACTGGTGTAAAAAGAACTTCTTACCGAATCGTGTTGCCCTGATGTTCCTAACACTATTAACACTGGATATAAAAAGAACTTCTTACCGAATTATGTTTGCCTTGGTGTTCTTAATACTATTAGGTCTGGGTATATAAAGAACTTCTTACCGAATCGTGTTGCCTTGGTTATCCTAACACTATTAAGAACAGATATAAAAAAAAACTTCTTACCGAATCATGTTTGCTTTGGTGTTCCTAATAGAGTGCAACGCCACACGTTTCTCCTTTCTGAAACATTTTATTTTAAAACACTGGTGAATTTTCAACGGTGCAGTTAAAGTAACAGCCTATATACGTTCCACTGCTGAGCACAGGCCTCCTCTTTTTTTTTGAGAGGGTTTTAGGGCAAGGGAGTGTCCGAAACGCTGCCCTAATGCGTGTTGGCGGACTTCACATGTCCACCAAATATTTTTTTTCTTTTTTCTC